>JANFOE010001445.1:5000-727567 GCA_025667525.1 Glebionis coronaria | reverse complement strand
AGGTGATAAATGGTTGTTCCCGCTGATCGGTAGCGACGGTGATAGATGGTGGTTCCCGTTGATTGGTAGTGACGGTGATAGATGGTGTTCCCGGTGATGGCGATGGTGATTGTATTTGTTATGGTGATTGTATTTGTGTACTGATATGTGTCGTACTGTGAAATGAATGAACGAGTTGTTATCCTTTTTTTCAATCTTTTTTACTTTTAACCTTCAAGTTTGATACATTTGCATAACTACCCCTGACGTTTAATATAATTATAAAACCTACCCAGCACTTTTGTTTTCTAAGTTTTCCATGAAAATGAGGTTTTCTCTAGATCTCACCCCTATATATATATATATATATATGTACATATAAATATATATATATATATATATATATATATATATATATATATATATATATATATATATATATATATATATATATATATATATATATATAATATATATATATATATATATAGATATATATATATATATATATATATATATATATATATATATATATATATATATATATATATATATATATATATATATATATATATTATATATATATATATATATATATATATATATATATATATATATATATATATATATATATATATATATATACATATATAAATATATATATATATATATATATATATTATATATATATATATATATATATATATATATATATATATATATATATATATATATATATATATATATATATATATATATATATATATATATATATACATATATAAATATATATATATATATATATATATATTATATATATATATATATTATATATATATATATATATATATATATAATATATATATATATATATATATATATATGTATATATATATATATATATATATATATATATATATATATATATATATATATATATATATATTATATATATATATATATATATTTATATATGTATATATATATATATATATATATATATATATATATATATATATATATATATATATATATATATATATATATATAGCGTCTTAACCCGTCAAACGGGCGGAGTCGTTTCATAAATCTTTATGGAAAGTACGTTTGTGTTTTAGTTACATCAATTGTCTGTGTGACCTGTTTTTGTTATAAAAAAACTAAAGGTAAACTAATATTTGATATTTGTTAACCTTGACCACCCACCAGACGTGTTTCATCTCATTTAAATCTATGGTTGTACAAATACCAATTTTTTTATTGGTAAACGTAAACTAATATTTGATAGTGTTAGGTCTTGGTACACCCAACAATTGTGTTTGATATCACGTTAATTTATGAATCTACATAAACTACATCGACTTTGGTTTGTAAATATTTTCATAGGATGTACATTTAATATTAGGTTCGTTTATTAATCTTCATCTGAAACATGTTTGTCGTTTATTTCTAACGATTATCGTCTTTGTTTAAACAAAGAATATTCATTCCTATGTTGGTTTTGACTTTTGACAATAAGCCATTTAATAACAGTCATGTGTTTTAATTTAAGCACCCAGAAATCTGTGGAAATTGAGTGAATTACATAGTTATCCTTACTTAATTTAAACTGAATAAAAATTATCAACACGATATTCATATTACTTATCAATAATTTTTTGTTTGATCAACTTCATGTTCAAATAAAGTCGTTATATATAATATATCCACCCTGACGATATATTATAGGTCATATAAATATATGACCTATAAGACCAACGTATAATTTTCCTATTAGTACATTTATATTTTTTATGTTTTATTGTTACGTGAAAATGAAAATTATAATACTTCTTTAAGAAAGACATCATTACCATCGATGACGGTAGAAGATTTTGTAGGTAAGTCTAAAACCTTTTAATTATCATAATCTGACCTTAATTTTCGAACCTATTTATCACCTAGGATTGTACCGTCCCTAAATAAATGTCCATTATTTATTTTTGAATTCATTTTTCTATAACTTTGATCGTATATTATTTTGTGTGTGTTATATAATACAGAAATAATTGATGCAAAATATATATATATGCAATAAGTTTCAAATGTATTTTCTTTCATATAATTGTCACTATGTATTACATAGCATAAATATAATAATTTAAAATTTAAAAAAGAAAAAATTTACTCAAAGTCGGTAAAGAATATTTATTTAAAGAGAATTGTTGAGTTCATTTAATATTAATTTGCAACGATATTACTTTTATACACAAGATTTACGTGCACTCTTGCCGTATTGGCAATATCTACTTTGTTAGGTGGGTACATCTCAACGAAACTCATAAAAAACATAAAAATGAAAAGTTCCTTGCTGCCACATGAGATAAATGATACCAGCTGTTTTACAAAAGTGATTGCTTTGTCTTTATCTCTTCAATTCTTATTGTGTGATTCACGATAATTTTTGTTTTTCGGCGACCACGAGTACAGTGGGCTCAAACCAGAGGTTCCTTTTGAATCGTTTTTACTTGTATCAGCTTTAAGACCAGCTTCTACATTTGTAGTTCCTAAAATCTATAAGATTGAAGAAATACACAACTAAAACTATAGAGATAGTCACATTAACTGAGTTGAATGTGTCTAATTTAAAATTGTTTTATGCTAACAATATCACATACTACTAATAGATCCTTAGTACAAAGTTGATACATCATTTAGTAAGTAGAATTAATATTTATGAATACCATTTATTTTAGGCTAAAAGTATCGTGCTAAACCAACTTGTAAACTATTTCCATTTTCTTATACTCCTCAACCATCCCATTAGATTGAGCAAGACCCCTTTTATAGTTTGCTAGCCTGATTTCTACATCAAAAACATATGTTTTATATTTTAAAACTTCTTTATTAAGTTTTTCAGTGTTTAGCCTACAACCCTTACTACAAAAAACATCATCATATACCTCAATGTCTGATGAAGAAGAAGAGTTGGCCATAAGAGCATATTGCACATGCTCTTCTTCCTTCTTAGCTATCAATGCTTGATTCTGTTCTACTTCATATGCCATAAAGCTCTAGTCCCATACAAGCCCATCAATTCCTTGCATGGAAACCATAGCCTTTGATCCAGCATCTTCAACTTTGATGATCTGGCATGAGCTCTTTCCAGCATCATTCCTACGTGGAGATCTGCATTCCCTTATGAAGTATCCCATCCTATGACAATTATAGTGTGACAATCCGTCAATTTATGTGTAGAAACAATGATAATCTATAATCTAATCAAGAGGGTTGTTGTTAATCTAGAGAGAGAAACAAGAGAGAGAAACAAAGAAACTTTATTAATTTGTGTGAAATAACTAAACAACCAACACCCCTTTCCATGGTGGAAAGGGGTTTATATACCCATGTCCTTAATAGACTTGGGCCTCCGACCCATGACAAGCCCATGGGCCGGGTTAAACATTAATATGACTTAACCATTAACTACGAGCTACTAAACGTATTACAATATCGTTGTTGTGACTGATACGTCTAATATACGTTAAAAATGTATTTCCAACAATCTCCCCCTAAGGGAAGTCACTCCAAATTACAAAGTCCTAAACCAAGCATACTATACTAAGTCTTCGTTCTTCAGCTCGTAGTCCTTTCTCTTTTATCTTTTCTTTTTGTTGTGAATATGTTGATGTTGATCTTTTAGGCTTTGGCTTTAGAGCATTGTTCTTTTGACTCTTCACGTGTGATCTCTTCCTTCTTGTGATTCTTGCCTCCTCGTGACTCCATGTTCCACACACTTATGTTTTTGTTGAATTCTTGAAAGCTTCAGAGTTTGGTACAGCGGAAGACATCATTTTAAACTTTCTTGAATTTTGTTGAAATTGATGCAGAAAGAAAACATAAGCATGTGGAAACGACTTTATCTGGTACACCGCAACGCCACCGTCTTCGAATGCAGCAACATAATAAGACACGAATGAAATGGCTTAGAACATTTCATTCTATATCGGTAGCATTTTACCTCCGGTCGGTAAAGACCGTTGGACGATAGTATATATCGTACCTGTGACGGATAGTTTCAATTAAGTAACTTCCTTACAGGATTTCGCGGGTAAACCCGTTCTCTTTATTCGACGATCACTAAGCTTGACTGCGAACATAAAGAGTGAATCACTTGGATTACTTATCCTTGTGATTGAAGCCGTCAATTCATGAAACCTGGAACAAGTGAATTTCAATTAAGATTTTCACCATCGTTGCTTTCCAGTTATCACGAGCTTGATTCATAAAGAATCTTGCACGTCACCTACGAAGTGTTGTGATGTTAACACTAGAAGGATTTCCACTCGTCACTGTGAACACTAAAGAGTGTCACTCTGAGTGTTCTGGCAAGATCATACGATAATGCGTAGAGGCCTGGAACGAGTTTAATTTCAATTAAGAATTAAACTATTGTTTCTTTCAAGTTTTCACAAGATTGGTTCTTAAAGAACCGCACGTGTCACCTACCATAAGCTTGTTTGATGTTGGCTCAAGCAGGATTTCCATCTTCATTGTAATACTTGCGTATCACTCGGATGTTCTGGCAATATTACAAGAATACTTCGTAGGACTCATAAAGATCTCTTACTTTTCACAGTGTGTGAAGAAGCAAGGAATAAATGGAAAGTGTCTGAATGAGACTTTTGATGATCTCGTGGCTCTAGACTCGATAGTGCGTTTTGATTTAGTGAGCGATGGATGGAGAGGAGTGCCACCTATTCAATATCAGTCTATTGGGAGTGAATAAACCAATATATAACGTGTTGATCTCCGTGTGATTAAAACAAATACCTTTTGAGAGATATTTGAGTTAGCTGGGGAGGGTTGTGCATTGCATCACTGGGTCCATGATGTCTTTCTTCAATATCGAGAATCATTAACAAATGATCTCAATAGCATATATATTGACCCGGTTTCTGCCTAAAGTTGTAAGGAGGGCTTCTTTCTTTACACCCTTTATCTTTACAATTCTTTTTCATTCTTCAACCCCTTTAATACTTACCAATACGTCATCACTAACACCTTGTTATGATTGTTCCAGTGCTAGCTTAAGTACTTGGTCGGCATTCAGCTACGTTCACAATCATTCTCCATCTTTCCTAGGACTTCTAATTCTATATAGGGAATTGTCCTTGGGAAGATTCCATCGGTTCTGATGAATCATTGGACTAATACCTATACCTACACCCTTTTGTCACCAAATCCGTCGTGAATTAAGTGTGTTTTGTGTTAGTATTGTCACCATGAAAAATCCTTGAAAAATCACTTAAAGCACTTGTGATATTGTAATCAAAGATTTTGTGCCTTAAGTGGTTTTGATCATCAAAAACGCTCCCCCTTAACATGTGCATTACACATGTTAAGTTGGTTTATCTTTTAAGACTTTTTCATTGTTTAGCCACGTATCATTAAGTCTCCTTAATCCATTTTCTCCCCTTTCCATAATGTTAATCATCAATATTTTGGATATTAATGGATTAACTGGTCTTTGGGTAATAAAATGAAATTAGATGTTGGCCAAAGAACATATTAATGCTCCCCTCAAATTAATGAGGGTTAGTTGTAGTGCTTGAGTACGATATGTTTAAAGATTTAGAATCTCGAGAGAAATTCTTGAAAAAAAATATCACACTGTTACACTACAACAAGCCACAAAAGCACAATATTTACAAAATTTACATATTCACAAATTTAACCAATATGGAATAGACCTGAGATAGTACGACCCATTAGATGGATCGTTGCATCAGCTTGTGGTGCGCTCCATATGGTTTGCCACCAACGAATCGTTCAATACTCCACATCAAGCGTCTTTCCCGCAACTTCTCATTGATCTTGTTTATCAGGTAGTTAGCACTTGTTGCGTACCCTTTGTGCCACTGGACGGTAAGTTGGGGATGCTTCTTGATTCTGTCGATCTGAATCAATGTGTCCCGAACTTGCTCAAGAGTCCCGTCACTAAACTTAGAGAGTTCAGCTATTCTCATGAATTTCTTCTCACCGGATCCATTCAAGTAAAAGGTGCCTGGAACCGGTTTTGCAGTGCTTGTGTATGGACTTTTGTCGTGGTGAATAGCATGAACTTCTGTGTATGGAGCCGTGAGGTTTAGCTTCTTCTGATAACTCTCAACACCAAGTTGCAAATCTTCAACTCTTTTCTTGATCACAATACGACGAGTATACATGCGTAGAGCTGAATTCAGGTCAATGTAGTCATCAGTGTTCAGGTGTTTGAGTGTGTCTTGAGTTATCAACAGTAACATATCTTCAATGTCAACAAGAGGAAGATCCGAGAAGTCTCCTTCCGTGATGGTATAGAATTTATCGTCTTCTCTTTTTAATCGGATCTCTGTTACATAATGATAGCCGACTTTGGGTTCAACTCTTACTCCTAAAATAGCCTTGATTCTGAACTCGGATTTTACTGGAGTCTTTGACTTGAAACCACATGTGTAGCGGTAGGATTTCTGTATGGTTTCTCCCCAATGTGAAGCACCCAATTCAGCATATTGATCATACTCAGGAATCAATTTCTTTACCCATATACGATCAACTTTTTCTTCAATCCAAGGTATTGACCCCCAAGTTGCAGCTTTGACCAATGTTAAGGAAGTCGCATACTTGTTGGCGCCTTTTACTAAATACTCAAGGTCATAGCAGACAAAGAAATCACGTATGATTTGATTGTTAGTATCAGTGATCAGGAGAGGAGCATTCTCAGGCCTTTGACGACATGTTTTTTGAGGAAGGTGTTGATCCCAAACTTAGATCGATTAGCTTTGTGTATACGAGATTAGATCAAGTATAATACGTAGAGAAACCTTTGTATATGCTTTATGAATCTAAGTGTTATGCGGAATTTAACACTTAAATAAGAACACACAAGATATAAACAAACTTTCACTTTGATTATCAATGTCGAACTTGCTTACAATGAAAGATGTTTACGAATAAAAACTTATGTAAAACTTATATCAAACATTAACCTAAAGGCCTTCTTTTATAGATACAAGAAGCCTTGTAAAATAAGCTACATATCAGCTATTCTAGGTAAAGATAAACATAGAAAATACATTGTCGTTTCTATCCTTACTAGAAGTATTCTAGAATATAATAAACATGTAGATTATATCTTCCATCAGTGCTTGTCTTCAATGTGTCAACGCTTGACTTTAACTTGTCAACGCTTGAGCTGTCAGCGCTTGCTTTGCTCTTGTCAACGCTTGAATTGTTCTTGTCAGCGCTCAAGTGATCTGGCCTTAATTTATTCCCAACAATCCTCCCCTAAACTTGATATCCACTCTTATGATCAAGTTTCTGAATAAGCATTAAGAACTAGGAGGAGTCTGACAAATCTTCTCATATTGGTAATGAATAAATCTGATCAAATCCTTTGCCACGTCACTTGAATAATCTATCTCCAGCTGAGTGTCCTTCATCTTTTCCAAAACAGCCTTGGATATGAAATACTGAGCATCCACAAGTAGATACTCAGCAAACTTTGTAGAACTCAAATGGTATACACCAGCAGCTGAATATAACCTCCATTGAAGACCACTGAGGTCATCTTCAAGATCCTTCCATATTGCAGGATCTTCATCTTTTGGACCACACATTCTTTTGAATGTGGTCCAAAGTTTTATTCCATTAGCTGAAGTTGGTGCTTCAGCCTCATACTTGGTCTCCAGCAACCTCCAAAGGTCCACCAAGTCTTCTCTATCACAACTTGCAAACAAAGATATGAGAGTGGTAAAAGTGTGTACCTCCTTGCCAAATCTGCCAATCTTCTAGAATCCACATTCATCTTCTTCATAGCTCACAATTGGATTCCTGGAATCTAATGGTAACACTTGCACCATATCTGAAGCTTCTAATGGGTAGAGCTTGAGGCTCTTTGTTATAACTGCTTCACTTGGATATAGTGGATCCATATCTTTTGGAAACTCAAATTTACTTCCCTTCTTCACTGGCCTGGGAATCATCATAGCTTTCTTGATTTCCATTTCTTCTGCAAGTTGCTCCTTTCTTTCATCTGAAAGAAGTCTGAGAGTGTTTGCTTCCTGCACTCTCACCCAAATGGGATAAGCCCTGTTTTCCAACTCATCAAATGTCAAAGCCTTCAACTTCTGATATGTCCAACCAACTCCATGACATCTGAGCAACATAAAATAGAGCTCCCTTCTATCCCTTTTCAATTCTGAGAGAATATTGCTTGCCTTGTGCTTCAAAATTACCTTACAATCTTGCTGAACTCTAAGAAGAAGCTCCAAACCCTATATTTGATCTAGAAATGGTCAAGTCTGGATTATCTATGCAGCTTTCTTCCTAAGCATTGTACATTTGAACCACCTCTTGCATGTCAAAGTCAACCTGCAATTTTAATTCTCTCAACTTTTCCCTAGCAAGCTCATCACCATACTCAAGCCTTTCTGGGTCTATTATCATCACACTTGAGTCTGAGCTATCACTTTCTTCTTCTGAAGTCACAACAAATGGTGACTTTTCCTTTTCATCTTGTTCCATGATTTATGCAGCTAGTCTTCTATCAAATTTAACCTGGGCTGCATCCTTTGGAACAATCTTTTCTACCAATTTACCCTTACCCTTATCTGATGGTGAAATGGTTGGTAAGGTAGATGGTAATACCTGAGTAGAAACTTCCTTGATGATAGATGACGACTGGGATACATCACCTTCATGAGCAGGTCTGTCAACGCCCAAATTTATCCTGTCAGCGCCCAAAATACTTCTATCAGCGTCCAAATTTGCCTTGTCAACGCCCAAATATTTTCCCTCAGCGCCTTGTGTAACCTCTCTCAACATAGATGTAAATGATAAATTTAGATTGGTGGGAGAGATTAAGGACGTGTCAAAACCTGTTTGTTCTTTCAAAGTTGTAAGGGCTTCAGCAACATCCATTGATAGACCATCTTGACTGCCCTTATCACTCAGATTTCTTTGTTCTTCCTCCCCTTTGGAAGACTCCTCCATACCCCTTCTAACACGATCACTTTCCAAAACAACAATCCTCTCCCTCAATTGCTTGAGTTCAAGGCCTTGTGAGCTGACAATTTGTACTAAGTCTGCATTTTGCTTTTGCAAGCTTATGCAGACTGCCGTCAATTCCATAAGAGTCATTGTTTCCAGTCTGCCCTCTTCTAAAATGGGGATTTGACCTCCCAAGTCAGGTTCATTGGGCAAGGATGAGGACTTAATGATGGTGGGACTGCCTTGGCCAGCATCTAAGACAGAACCAATAGTCCCAGCCTCATCCAGGGCACCAGCCACACTTGTGGTGGTGGTTCTCTCTGCATCATGGCTAGGACCACAAGAGGAGAACACTCCAGTAGTCCTTTGGCGTTTCATCAACCTATATTCAGGTGGTGTGGAAGATGGTGTGGAAGAATGGGTAGATGTGGGTTGGTTAAGGGGTGTTTGGGATTGTGAAGGTTGTGTGTCAGCGTTGGAAATAGGCACATCAACGCCAACATTGGATGTGTCAGCGTCAAAGGGTTCTTGGTCAATTTGCATTTGTTCAGGTGAGGGTAAAGGTTCAGGAATGGGTTCAAGTTGTGGTTGAGGGTCAATTTGAGGTTGGGGGTCTGGTTGGGGTTGTGCTGCTGCAATAACAGCAAGCATAGCTGGGGGTTAAAGGTAAGTCTCTATGGGATGGTGAATCCATCTTCATAAAAATAGCTTTCTTTTGCTCAGGGATCTTATAAAAATCATTATGATCCCTTGAACAATAACCTTGATCATCAAAAATCATTTGCAGAAAACGGGGATAAGCTAAAGTCATTTTTGTCCCCTTGTTTTTACACATCCCCTCAAAAATCATTTTAGAATAGTTATATTTTTGCCCTGTTGCAATGCACACAATAGCACTGGCAATGGATCTATTGATCTCATTGTGTGCAGTACATTTGGGACTCAAACATTGAAGGAGGATGTGGATGAGGTACTTCCAGGCTGGGGGAAATTCCTGCTTATGATACTTATTAAGAGTACCTTCATCAGGAAAAGGATATCCCAAAGCCCTAAGCCCTTGTTCTATTTCATTTATGGGAAGGATGGCTACACCATCAGCATCATCAAGATGCAAGGCTTGGCGTACCAAGGCCTCAGTAACCACCCAAGACCTCCCATGAACAATAGAAGTTAATGTGGTCACTCCATTAACTGTTGAGGAACTGACAGTGTTCCAAAACTGCTTAATGTGTGTGACTGGAATGAGTGGTGCATGAGAAAGAGCATACATTAATGGGGATGCTTTCAAATACGCCACCATTTGTGTGTATTGGGGAAACAGATCATTATCAGCTTCAAGATAAGCAATCATGTTGTGTTGTGATCTAAACCCCTATTCTAATTCTGCTGAGTTAAACTTTGGTGCCATTGATGAAAGCTGTTAATTTGAAGTGTAGAAGATGAAGTTGATAAGAGAAAAGTGTTAAATAAGAATTATAGATACCCTGTTTGAAATAAGAGCCAAATTTATAGGAGAAAAAGAATGCATGTGATTGGCCCAAAAATAGGCAAAGATTTTCAAAAATCAATCATGAAAATATTGAAAAAGTTATAGTTTATCTCATGCATTAAATGAAAGTAACAACTCCTAAAATTACGGCTTGAAAATATGTCAAAAGTAACAACTGGGTAGGTCCCATTGAGTGTCAACGGTCAAAAATAACCTTTCAACGCCCAACGGCTATAATCTTGTCAACGTTTGCCTAAAGCCATGTCAGCGTCCAATTTGGTCACAACAACGCTTGGAAATTTCTTGTCAGCATCCAAAAATAAAATCGTTTTAAAAAGTGAAAAATGACCTTAACAAGTAATTTATCCTAGAGAAGATAACCAAAAGCTGATAATTATTATAGGGCGACAAGAACTGTCCAGTTATGCACACTTGCATAAGCAAGATAGACATAACAGTCCTCTAGTGTCCCTTGCTAACCAAAACTCTTAACAACAAAGTTACCTTTTAAAATCCTTGTTACTCCCAGGTAAATCCCATATCAAAATCATTCCCAAGTCTCCCAACAGACCACAACCAATTCTAGGCCAAAAATGTCTTGGCAGCATGCAAAGTTGATATCATGCTACAGTGCCTCATGATTTAGTAAAACTAACTCATACTCACCTGTGGACACAATCTAGAATTGTGATAAGAGTATCATATGGATACCCAAACATCCTAAAGGTTCCTAAAACCTCCCCTTAAACTATGATACAAAAAGTTTGCTAAAATCATGCATGAACATAAAAAATTTATGTCAAGATAGGAATGAAACATTCCAACCATCATCCATAAATAAAAACTTGTCCAAATGCTTCTCCATTGATCCATAAGCAACTCTGTATCCAATGGTATACTGCTAACACCACCTGCACATTTAGATTGAAAACCACAAAACTAACATTGTTGCTGACAACGCCCCGATAACACATGACAGCGTTGAGGGAAGCTTTGTCAGCGTTAGACAATTATATTGCTGACAACGTTGCAAAAACACTTATCAGTGTTCAAGCAACCTTTGTCAGTGTTAGAAAAATATAGTGGAAAATCTAAATCATCAATAAGACCAATAATAATAATGCATCATCCTGTACATACTTTTACAAAAAGAATCCAAAACACATATTATGTGAGATTAACCATTCCAATACTTGTTACCAAGTATTGAAATCTCCCAGCATCAAAAGGTTTAGTTAATAAATCTGACACATTTTCCTCAGTGTCAACCCTATCTGGTTGTATTAAACCTTTCTCAAAGCAATCTCTTATAAAATGGTGTCTAATTTCTATGTGTTTAGTTTTAGAATGATGTACAGGATTCTTAATGATGCATAAAGTACTATTATTATCAACAAATATCTTAGTATGCATGAAATTATACCCATAGTCCAACAGCTGGTTCTGAATCCACAATACTTGACCACAACATGCAGCTGCAGCCACATACTCTGCTTCAGTTGTAGAATTAGCCACCACTGTTTGTTTCTTTCATTGCCAAGATATTAATCTGCTCCCAAGAAACTGACATCCACCAGTTGTGGATTTCCTATCAAACTTATCACCTCCATAATCACTATCTGAATATGCAATCAGTTCCAACGGTGATTCCTTTGGGTACCATAGACCAAGAGTAGGATAGCATCTTAGGTACCTAAAGATCCTCTTCACAGCATAAAGGTGACTTTCTTTGGGAGTCACTTGATGGCGTGCACAAGCACACACAGCAAACATAATGTCAGGTCTGGAAGCAGTAAGATACATTAAGGATCCAATCATGGATCTATAATGCCTGACATCAACATCTTTCCCATCTCCAATCTTTCCCCAAGGGTGTTCTCTATCCATAGGAGTAGTAGCCCTCTTTTCATGTGGAGAAAAGTTAAATTTCTTCAAGATCTCAGCAACATATTTGTCCTAGGAGATGAAGATACCATCTTCTTTCTGCTGAACTTGTAAACCAAGAAAGAAGTTCATCTCCCCCATAGCACTCATCTTGAATTTGTCTGTCATAAGCTTGGAGAAATCCTCACTCATCTTTGGATCAGTAGACCCAAAAATGATATCATCAACATAGACCTGCACAAGCAACACATCCTTGCCTTTCTTCTTTGTAAATAGTGTCTGATCTATGGTGCCCCTCTTGAATCCATTGTCAACCAAATAGGTAGACAGAGTACCATACCATGCTCTAGGGGCTTGATGAAGGCCATACATAGCCTTTTTGACTCTATACACTTTATCTGGATGCTCTGGATCCTCAAAACCAGGAGGTTGCATTACATATACTTCCTCAACAATGGTGCCATACAAGAAAGCACTCTTGACATCCATTTGATAGACTGTGAAGCCCATGCAGGAAGCATAGGCTAGAAAAATCCTAATAGCTTCAATCCTTGCAACTGGTGCAAAGACCTCCTCATAGTCTATCCCCTACTCTTGTGTATAACCTTGAGCCACTAACCTTGCCTTGTTTCTGACCACAATACCTCTTTCATCTCTTTTGTTCCTGAGAACCCATATTGTCCCTATAGGTCTGACATATCTAGGACAATCAACCAGCTCCCAAACATCCTGAATTGCAAATTGGTGAAGCTCATCCTGCATTGCTTCCACCCAACTTGGTTCTTTGAGAGCATCAAATATTTTCTTGGGTTCTTCTTGTGACAGAAAACATGCAAACAAACATGCTTGCACAAGAGGGGTATCAACCTTCTTGTGTATATTGGCAATAAACCCACCAAGACCTTGATGAGATCTTCTAGTCTGAACTGGAGTCATAATATCACCAATGATCTGAGATGTGGGGTGATTCTTCATTGTGGAAGTGAGAACCCCTCCTTCAAAAAGTCTGGTGTCCTCAACCTCATGCTCCATGTTGCCAATGTCTTCTTCATCAGACTCTCTTATGTCAACATAAGGATGACCTTCTTCATAAGAATTGGAAGGTTCACCTTGTTCAAAAGTGGAAGAGAAAAGATGTGCAAAGGTGTTGTCAACGTCTGAACCTTGTTTGTCAGCGCTTGGGCTAACAATGCTTGAACTGTTGTTGTCAACGTCTGAGCCATCAACGTCTGAATTGGTCTTGTCAGCGCTAGATTTGCCTTTGTCAGTGCCTGAAGGACCATGCATGTTTGTATCTGGTGGTACTTGAAAACCACCAATATCTTGTCCAACAGCAGCAGCAGCAGCAAAAGCATCTGTCCAAATGGGAATTGTGACATATTCAAAAGTAGGAGATGCCTTTTCTGCTTGTGATCCAACCCTCTCATTAACCTGTGTACCTGAAACATTAACAACTTGTTCTTCCAAAACATTGGAAGTCACCTTCACAATGTCTGGATTAGTGACAGGCATATAATTTAAGGTTCTAGATAAGGGTTCCAAATCAAACAACCAATTAGGACCACTTTCAGGATCACTAGGTTTATTCTCTAAGAACCTAACATGTACTCTCTCAACTATACGTTTGTCCTCCTTAAGATAAACCCTATAACCCTTGCTCTGCACTAAATACCCCATGAAGTAACCCTCATCACCTTTTGCACTAAATTTCCCTAAGGCATCACTAGTATCCAACACTACTACATGACAACCAAAAGGTCTGAGAAAACCAATATTAGGTTTTCTTCCCCAAAGTAACTCATAAGGTGTTTTGTTCTGTATTTTGTTAACCAATGCTCTATTTTGCACATAGCATGCTGTATTAACAGCCTCAGCCCAAAAGGCTATTGGAAAGTGAGCATCAGCCAACATAGTTCTGGCTGCTTCAATTAGGGTTCTATTTTTCCTCTCAGCAACCCCATTCTGTTGTGGGGTTCTAGCAATACTAAATTGCCTAGTAATTCCTTTCCTGGCACAGAAATCATCTAGCTTCTTGTTCCTAAATTCTCCACCATTATCACTCCTAAGCATTTTAACCTCATGCCAGACCTTTTCTCAATCTGAGTGATAAAGTCAATAAGAACATCAGCTGTGTCACTCTTCATGGCTAGAAAGAATGTCTAAGTAAATCTAGAGAAGTCATCTGTGACTACAAAGCAATATGACTTACCATTCAAACTTTTTATATTTGTTGGACCAAAAAGGTCCATGTGAAGCATATGAAGAGGTCTGGAACTAGTATGCACCTGTTTAGACTTGAATGAGACCTTGTGCTGCTTGCCTTTAAGACATGCAACACAAGAGTGGTCATTGTGGAAGGCCTTCTCAGGTAAACCATCAACCAAACCAAGCCTCACAAGTCTATTTATATTTTTAAAATTTATGTGCCCTAGTCTCCTGTGCCACAAATTACTCTCATCTACTGAGGCCTTAGCATAAAAACAAGACATATTTGTATTCATTTTAATCCCATTTAAATTCACATTATATATGTCCTTATGCCTAGGTGTTCTATACTCAATATATTTCTCATCAGGGATCTTAAAATCCTTGCTTAACACCAAGCCCTCAGTATCAGTAAAAAGAACCTTATTTTTGTTATCACAAACTTGTGATACACTAAACAGGTTGTAATCAAGTTCTTTTACCAGGAAGACGTTCTCAAAACGCAGATTATTGGTGAGAAGGGTTCCTTTGCCTGTGATAGTTCCATATCCTCCTCCAAAGTATACCTTATCACCATCTTTGATAGGAGTGAAAATCGTCAGATAGTCTTCCTTCCCTGTCATGTGCCTTGAGCATCCACTATCCCAATATCCATAATCATTGATCTGTCTTTGAATGCCCTGCACATAAAGAAAACAAATTAGTTTTCTTTGGGAACCCAAGTCTCAAAAGACTTGGATTCATCTGGTTGTTCAATAAGAACAGACTTAGTTCTCACAACAACCCCATTCTCATCCTTTTTAGGATGAAATACCCAGTTAACCCCAATAGGTTTTGTAATGACCTTTGAAATGTAATTAAATCTATTGCAAGTCATTGAAATCCCATTTTCATTAGGGTTTTGATCTTTCTTGGGTCTCCATGTTAAGCTTGAAGAAGCTTTAGACCCCTTACCTTGTGGCTGCAGATATTTAGGTCTGGTCACGTTTCTGTCAGCGTTAGAATTTGTCCTGTCAACGCTGAAATTACCCTTGTCAGCGTTGAACCTAAGGTTTGCTACAGGAACCCATTGCCTATTTGACCAGGTGTTTGTCTTTTGAAAAGGTCTTTGTCCATGAGTGTTAGACCTTCTAGAAAAGAATGGGGCAGGTCTAATCACTTGTGGACTTAGCTGCACACAAGGTTTGGGTCTGACAACGTTTGACTTTCTAACAACGTTGACTTTCTTCCTGTCAGCGCTGAAATTGTTCCTGTCAGCGCTGGCCTTGGGAGCGTTGACACACTTGTATGCCAAATGTGAAAAGCTACCACAAGTGTAACAGGCTTTCTTAGACATAAACTTAGGTCTAGAAGAGAAGAAACCTGTTCCATGATTGCTAACTTGGCTCTTGGGTGACCTATTATTCCTATACATCTCTGCATATTTAATGGTAGGTCTTCTAACAGTGTTTGAGCCTAGGTCAACAGCTTTACCAATGATTGGGTGAGTAACCTTAATGGGTGGTGATTCATTGGGACTTTCACATAGCCTACCTCCCTTAACAAATAAAGTAGGGTTAGCTTTCTTCCACTCATTTAGGTCAGTTAATTTTTGTTGATACTCTTCCACTGGAGTGACAACTCTTGGTGGAGGAATGAATTCCTCTTCTTGGCATTCTGGTATACCAGTCTAAGACAAGTCCTTTCTAAGGACACCGTAGAAGTCACCAGCTGGTGGTGGAACCAGAGAGTAATCATTCATCCCAATCCCAGTCATGTTCTTAGGATCCCTTTGTTTAGCTACACAGTCTCCTAGGGTTTGGGTGGCTCTATCAAATCTTTGAATTTTGAGGTCAACATTATCTTTATTCTTAATGGCCTCATCTAACTTAGCCTGTAGGTCTCTATTAACCTTTGTCATGATGTTCCTAACGTTCATACTACCCTCTAGCTCATGTTTTAAGATATTGATCTTATCTTTCAAGTCAAATTCCATTTGCTTATATTCAGAAACGGTTTTCTCAGTTTCAGTAAGAGCTAGTTGGTAATTAGACAATTTACACCTTTCAGTACTCATATCATCTTTTAGTTTTAACACCTCTTTGTTATGTCTTTCAGTGTTTAACCTACAACCTTTGCTACAAAAAGCATCATCATATACCTCATTATTAGATGAAGGGGAGGAGTGTGCCATGAGAGCATATTCAACATGCTCTTCTTCTTCAATATCAACAACCAAAGCTTTATCCTCTTCAACATCCTTAGCCAGATAGCTCCAATCCCATCCTGTACCATCAATTCCTTGAACTGCAACCATGGCTTTGGAATCCTGAGCTTTAACAATCTAACTTGAGGATTTACCAGCATCAGATCTTCTAGGAGATCTGCATTCCCTCATGAAGTGCCCCATACGATGACAGTTGTAGCATTCAACTTTGGATTTATCAAATCCAGCTGTGTCTTTAGCATTGAAAGTCATCTTCTTTTTAAACCTTCTGTTCCACCTATTTGCTCTTATACTGGCAAGAGCCATGTTCCACTTGATGTCCATCTCTTCCAAGTGCTCATCACTTATCTGCTCAAGGTCCTCATATGTAACCACTAAACCATTGGGCAAAGAAGCAATGTAAGCACAAACAGTATCCAAATCCAAACCAGCAGGTTTAACTCTTGGGGAGTCATTGTTGAATGTGTCAGCGTCTGAAAAAGAGACGTTGACAGGACTTTTTCCAGCGTTGACATATGATGATCCAGTAACTGGATGCATATAAGAGTCCTTCTGATTGAATTGTCCTTCACTATGAAAGAAGAAGGCCATGTTGCTGGTGGTAGATTTGCTTCCATGCTCTGAAAGAGTTTCATCTTCCAACAGTCTTAGTTTGTTGTAGATGTCATCAAACGAGGAGCTCTTGTAAGTATTGTTGGAAAGAATAGATCTTGCCTCAATCTTCCATGCCTCACCAAGACTCTTAAGAAAGGTAGCATTGGTGTCAACATCACCAACTTGTGTCCCCATGAATGACAACTTGCTTGTGATGTCAAGCAACCTGCTTCTCACACTACTCAGTTTCTCATTGGGTTGAGCTTTGAAGACAGCATAATCATGCAGAAGTTGCTTTTTCTTTTCTTCCTTAGTGTCTGCAATGCCACCATATGCAACTTCAAGTGCTTCCCAAAGATCCTTAGCAGATTCATAGCCTCTATATTTGTGTTGGTTTTCTTGTCCCAACGAGACTTTCAGAATATTTAGGGCTTTCATGTCAACCCTTTTCTTTGCAATATCTTCAGCACCTACAGCTCTACCATCTCCAGGTTTTTCTTTCTTATCCTCTTCAGGGCATCCTTCAACAGCTGTTCTTTGACTAATGGCATCAAGAATCTTTTGAGCCTTATTGAATGAGTTTCTATATTCAATAATCTCCCAGAGTGTGTAGTCATAGATCCCCAGATATTGTTCAATGTTGAACTTCCATAAGTCAAAGTGGGTTGCATCAAACATGGGAATCTTGATGTTAGGTAAGGCTGAGGAGGAGGAGGTTATTGCTTCAGACATGATGTTGTTAGGGTTTCTGAGAAAATTAGGGTTTTGGTGTTTTTAGGGTTCTGGTGTTCTTCAAAGATCAAAAGTTCCTCAACAAGCTCTGATACCACTTGTTGATCCTAAACTTAGATCGCTTAGCTTTGTGTATACGAGATTAGATCAAGTATAATACGTAGAGAAACCTTTGTATATGCTTTATGAATCTAAGTGTTATGCGGAATTTAACACTTAAATAAGAACACACAAGATATAAAAAAACTTTCACTTTGATTATCAATGTCGAACTTGCTTACAATGAAAGATGTTTACGAATAAAAACTTATGTAAAACTTATATCAAACATTAACCTAAAGGCCTTCTTTTATAGATACAAGAAGCCTTGTACAATAAGCTACATATCAGCTATTCTAGGTAAAGATAAACATAGAAAATACATTGTCGTTTCTATCCTTACTAGAAGTATTCTATAATATAATAAACGTGTAGATTATATCTTCCATCAGTGCTTGTCTTCAATGTGTCAACGCTTGACTTTAACTTGTCAACGCTTGAGCTGTCAGCGCTTGCTTTGCTCTTGTCAACGCTTGAATTGTTCTTGTCAGCGCTCAAGTGATCTGGCCTTAATTTATTCCCAACAGAAGGTTCATTGCTTTCATTCACATTGTATTCAGCCTCCATTCTACTGATTCTTTAAGTAGGAATGATGTTGGGATCATGAAAAGCTCGAGTTACCATCGCTGGAGTTACATTGTCAGTTCCATACTTGTAGATTAGATATGCTGAGAAGTTGATGGGATTGTTGAGTATTTGGGAGAAATCGGGTTCATCTTCTCAAGTTAACGGACAAGTGCCAGCAGCTTCTGTGACCCAAAGTTGCTCGGGTGCATCTTCATCTACATTAACTGTATCCACCCATGTCGGTTCGCTCGATTCTGGAATATCATGACTTTGCACAGATGGTGGAGGTCGATTTGGAAAAATTACTCGAAGTGTCTGAGTACGTTGAGTGTCCTTCACTGGTGTAGACTTAGACGATTCAGATTGATCGGGTTCTCGGATGGGTAGTTGTTGTGGTGGTGTTGTAGATTTGATAGATGGAGGTGATTGAAGTGAACCCGATATCTGATTAGCATCAGCGTCATGACGGTGTTTACTGCGTCTGCCGGTTGGAGGTGACTCAGATACTGGAGTTTCCTCGGCTGTTGAAGATGTTGGATTTTCCTTTTGAGACTTGTCACCTTTTCTGGAAGGTTGATCTGCTTCAACATCTGACTTATCTTTGTTGTTGTTGTCATCCTCCGCTTCATCATTCTTTTCCTTATCATCATTGACACCATCATCATCATTGTTGACATCATCATCATTTATACGTTCGTCCATGCTGTCATCATCATCATTGTTACGCTTACCCTTATCAGCATTGTCACCATCATCATCATTTTCATCTTCATCGGCAGCGTCATCGTCATCGTCATCGTCATCGTCATCTTCATTCTCGGAAGATTCATCGGGTTTGTCTGACTCATCCTCATCTTCATCGTCTTTTTCTTGATCGAGAGTGCTGTATGGGACGACGGTGCCATGTTTTTCAAGGATCTCGGTGTCTTGATCCATTGCCGTCTTTAAAGCTTTGTAAAGTGCTTGTTAGCGTTCGGTTGTAGGACACGACTTGAATCATCTTAGCATGCAACAGCTTCTTCATCTCGTAATCGGTGAGTCTTTGAGCGATGAGAAAGTCAGATTACGGAGTGTCGGAAGACTTGATCATCATTTTGTTTGCAGCGATGTCTTTTAGTTAATCTCGCAAAGGAGGAAGTACGGTTTCAATAGATTCTTGAACTTTTTCATTGATTGATTCAATCAATGTAGCATTAGCTTGAGCAAGTTCTTCTTTCTCCTCTTTGTATTTGTCTCTGAGTGCGCGAATACGTTTAATTGATTCTTCCTTCCTTTCCAATGTAGCTTCTAGATTTTCTCTTTTTGACTCTTCAGATTGTTGACGACTTGTTAATTCTTTTCGAAGCTGGTCGATTTCTTTTTTCAAAATCTTTCTTGCTTGCTAATTCATCACGAAGACTAGCGAGTTCTTTTTCATAGGCTGTCTTTGAAGATTCTATTACTCTGTAACTAGAATAGTCTTATCCTCTTGAGCCTTCAAGCGTTGTTCGATGATTTGCATAAAATCTAGGGTGACGGGTGGAGATACTAGCAATGGTGTTGGATGAGCAGTTGATTGTGTAGGTGTGACATGAGTTGAGACAATGGTGCTGAGTACATATGTAATGGCCATGGTTACAGGGACATTTACCATGTTCGGGTTTGTTGAAAGATCAGTGTTAGTAACTTCAGATTCAAGTGAGTCAAAGTTTAAGTACTTACCTACTGGATCTGACAAAGACGAGGATTTGGTGACACTCTTGTCCTTGTGGATGCTCCCTGTAACTGTTGTCTCTGGTTGAATATCATCAAGGAACGTGTCTTGTTGTTCTTATTGTTGATCTTCTTCATCTCCCTGAACTGGTTCGTCAATGAAATTATCTGGATCTCCAAATTCATCAATGTTAGACAATTCGGCTATCTTTGGCTGTTTCGATCCACTACCTCCCTTCTTCCTTATGCTTTGTATTAAGGCCTTCTTCAATTGTTTGGATTCTTGTTTCTTAGTCAACGGCTGTTGTTGTTCGTCCACGTCTTCAAGTAAGTCTTCATCCGAGAGAAGTGTTTTCTTTCCCTTGGCCTTTTTCTTCTCCCCTAAAGACACTGTTTTTGTTCTTTTGCCTTTGTCTTGTGTTAGAGTATCAGCCTCTGAAGAATCAGTTTCCTTCCTTTTTCCTTCGGGTTTTGGTGACTTAGATTTTCCCGCAGCTAGTTTCTGGATGTGGTCGTCCACTTCCTTTAGAATAATCCTATATGTATCACTCTTCTTGATTTTGTCGTTCAACATAGTATCCGGAAGTGGAGCTGGAATACCCGAGTAAGTGTTCTTTTGTCCTTCAGTTCTCATGGCTAGCACGAGGAAATCATCATCTTCTGAGTTAACAAAGAATCCACCATGTTGATCAATAGCCTCATCAGCTTTCATAAAGTAATTTATGATAAGCTTTGTAAATCATGGAAACTGAAGATCTTCGGATTTCTTCTTAACATTTCGGAAGGCTTGATAATGAATTTCATCCCATATGAGAGAAGCATAATCCAAATCTAGTCTCTTGTAGATGCCATAGAAAATACGAGCCTGAGAAAGTCTCATAGAATCTGCTCCTCTGGATTTACCCGACAAGCATCGGATAATGATAGTAAAGATTGCTTTCCATGGTTGTCCAAGCCTAGTTGTGTTAAAGTTAGATATGATAGGCAATTCTGTATCATAACCTAGAGACAAAATCAAATCTATTATTTTGTGTAAGTCTGGAACAGTATCATATGTTTTCCCTTTAGGTGGGGGGAATCCAAAGATGTCGCGAAGTTGTTTAAGAGAAAAATCCTTCTTTTGACCGTTGATGTTGAAAGAAAACTTGGTGCTTGTTATGGCTTTAATGGATGCCCAAAATTCATGCATGTAGATTTCGGGAACACTTGCGTACATCCGTAGTGCATTTTTGATCGGGGAGATATCAAGGACTTCGATGGCAATTCTGAATGCTGCTTGGGATGGAACAAAGTCTTCTTTTAGGCGATGATTATTAGAGGTGATTGGAAGACGTTTCTCTTCAGGAACTAGTTCATTGTCAAGTGCAATTTGTTGCTCTTGAGTGCGAGACATGATAGCTGCTAAGACAGGACATACATATTGATACACAATAAAAATATATATATCATAATGTATAAACCTAAAAAGCATCATATGTCACTTTCCTGAAAACATAGCAAAATACCATGCAAACATTACCCAAAATAAACATCAAGTTGAAACACATACAAATCAGACTATTTAAGCAAGCATATCAAAACCCTTATCCGGAATACATGCAAGATATCCCTAGTCTTATCCGGAATCAAGAACAAAAGGCTTATCTGGAACAAAACATGTATGACTTATCCGGAATAATGGTGGTCAAAGGCTTATCCGAAAAAAAACAGTTTATGTCATATCTGGAATAAAGTTGGCTGTCTTATCCGGAATATAGTTCTAAGGCTTATCCGGAAATAGCTTCATACTGTTATCCGGAATAATACCTAACACGTATCCGGGGAAACTACTTGTTAGTTATCCGGAATAAAATTCCTAACCTTTATCCGGGAAAACTACTTGTTACTTATCCGGACTAAAATTCCTAACCATTATCTGTGGAAACTACTTGTTACTTATCCGGAATAAAATTCCTAACCCTTATCCGGGGAAAACTACTTGTTACTTATCCGGAATAAGTTTAAGGACTTATCTGGAATAAGTTTAAGGACTTATCCGGAATAAGTTTAAGGACTTAACCGGAATAAGTTGAAGGACTTATCCGGAATAAGTTGAAGGACTTATCCGGAATAAGTTGAAGGACTTATCCGGAATAAGTTTAAGGACTTATCTGGAATAAGTTTAAGGACTTATCCAGAATAAGTTTAAGGACTTATCCGGAATAAGTTTAAGGACTTATACGGAATAAGTTTGAGGACTTATCCGGAATAAGTGGTTCGAAGACTTATCCTGAGTAGCGTTTTGGAATATGTGATCAATAAGACAAAGCTGGGGATCGACTAAAAAACGCACCTAGACAAATGATTTTCACACCAGAGGCACGCAATGGGTATCCCGATTATGGCAAGGCTTTTTCGTTCAAACAACTCATCTGATTAATCTTATGTATACGAACTAATCAAACACAATAAGTCCTTTCCTGATTAATTGTAATGAACGACTTGAAGAAAACCATTTACCTTAGAAGTTCTGAGATCGAAAATCAAAGAAAGGTTGGATCAAAACTAATGGCGGCAAATGAAGGTTTCTATGTGTGAGTGTTGAAGTGAAACAGTGAAATGAAAGAAGAGGGGCGGGGAAGGGTGTTTGACCTAAAAGGTTTTGTAGAATAGCACTTTTAGCCCTCCTATTTCGTTCAAAGTATCTTTAGTTAACTCTTAGTTTATTTTAACGTGTTGTTAAGGGTAGACTTAACGATCGTTAAAACTTAAACTGGTGTTTACCTATTGGTCACACATCACTTATCAATTTATTTTAAGATGTTGCCTAAAATCCATTAATCTCTAAAGTCCAATCAAAAGCATGAGAGACGTTCTACAGAATATCGAAGTACCACATACATGACGAACAACATTTGACCGATTATTTTTCTGAAAAAATATTCTTGATGACAATATATTGATGACAAAAAAGATTTGATATTTTATCCCCCTTGAACATTGACCCGTTTTCTATTTAAAGAGCTGTAGTCTTTGTTTAGAGAGATGAATACGAATGACAACATTTTCCGTTAACTGTTTTTAGAAAAATTGATTCATGGTGGCAATAAGATTTCTCTTATTTAGACAAATTATTGCACTGAAACGTACACTAATTCGTGTTAGATCAAGTTATAAAGTAAACTTGATCCCATTTAGTATTTGGCTTGTAAATCATACCCGAGAAAATTAATTCCCGTTGTGAGCCAACGTTTTCAAAAGAAATACGTGACTTTAATGCGAAAAGCGGGTTGCAGTCTGAAATAACTACAAGCTATAATGGGCATGTTTTAAAACATGTACAAATTTTATACGGACTCTATTTATGGCGCCGTGTCAATTTTAATCGACATTTCTAAGGCCGTAAATATAACCGTACGAAAAGACATGCCCGTTTTAAAAATAAAAAATATTTTTGGATTTTCTTGATTTTATATTTTTTATGGTTTTTATAGGTTTTATATTTTTGTATTTTTCTTTTGGTGGTTTAAATATATACGATAATATACAAGATCACGATCAAAGGATACTTGAGAATAGTTTACCACCACTATTCTTCAGATTCTTCTACCAATTCCTTAAGTGTCGCTGGTGAGAATGATTTCATGCCTAGCTTTTCTATCAAAAACTCGATACGTCCTCGATCTAAGGCCTTTGTGAATATATCTGCCAGCTAATACTCAGTGTTGACGAAGTACAGTTCGATCACTCCATTTTCCACTTGCTCTTTGATGAAGTGGTAGCGTATGTCAATGTGCTTTGCTCGGGAATGTTGAACGTAGTTGCAGCACAGAGCAATTGCACTTTTGTTATCACAGTACATCGGGATTTTGTTGAATCCAAGACCGTAGTCACTTAATTGTGATCTCATCCAAAGAACTTGAGCACAGCAACCGGACATAGCAATGTATTCAGCCTCAGTACTTGATATCGCAGCGCTTTTCAGCCTTTTGGATGCCCAACTAATCAGTCTATCTCCAAGAAGTTGCACACTGCCAGAAGTGCTACGTATAGTATCTTGACACCAACATAATCCACATCTGCATATGATATTAGTGCAATAGAGGAATCCTTCAGATACCACAGACCACGATGAAGTGTTCCTTTAAGATACCGAAAGATCCTTTTCACAACATGTAAGTGCTTTTCGGTAGGCCGATCCTGATACCGGGCACATATGCATATAGCAAATTGCAAATCAGGCCTGCTATCCCTTCCTTATCTTCATCTAACTTGGATCTCTCCACCATTTGAGTATCCACGGGGTCACAGTTTTCAAAATGATACTTCTTTAAAGATTCAAGAGCAAATTTGGATTGATTAATGAAGATGCCTCTGGGATTTTGAGAAATTTGTAACCCTAAGAAAAATGAAAATTTTCCCATCATCGACATCTTAAAACGTGTGGACATAATTTTCTCAAAATGGTCAGACAAACGTTGATTAGTAGCAGCAAATATTATATCATCAACATAAATTTGTACCAGTATCATGTCATTGTCCTCCTTGAGAACGAATAATGTTGGGTCCATTTTGCCTTTGGAGAAGCCTTTGGAAATGAGATACGACGATAGGAGATCGTACCACGCGCGTGGAGCTTGTTTCAACCTATAGAGAGCCTTCTTGAGCTTGTACACGTGATTAGGATACTCCGAGTTGATGAATCCATTCGGCTGGCTTACGTAGACGTCTTCCCTTAATTCACCATTGAGAAATGCCGTCTTAACATCCATTTGGTAGACGATCATATTCATGTGAGCAGCATAAGCAAGGAATAGTCTAATTGCCTCCAATCGTGCAACAGGAGCAAAGGATTCTTCAAAGTCAATACCCAAAGCTTGTTTGTAACCTCTAGCAACCAATCTAGATTTGTTCTTTAGCACTCCACCTAAGTCATCGAGTTTAACCTTATATACCCACAACAATGTCAATATTTCAACGTTGCTGGGTAAAGGAACTAATTCCCACACTTCAAGACGTTCAAATTCATTAAGTTCCTCTTGCATGGCTTCAATCTAAGATGATTTGGTCATGGCTTGTTGCCAGTTTTTAGGTTCAGTGTCTGAAAGAAATGCATCAAAATAGCAATATAATGCATGTTCTTGGAGTTGGTGGCGTGTTAAGACTGGTCGATCGATGTCACCAATAATATTGCGGATTGGGTGATCCTTTGTCCATTTTGTGTTGTGAGTTTCAATCTGTGGTGGTCAGGAGTGAACGATTGCAGGAGCTTCCTCTGAGATAGACGCACCGGTAGGGTCTTTAGGTATATGTGAACCAAAGAAGGGAAGCTCTTGTAAGTGAGCATATTCTAAGTCGTGATCATATGGATCCTCTTCAACATCATTTGGAACGAGTGGGGGTGATGATTCATGTGTAGTTTGAGAATTGGTGGGGGATGGAACATCTGGTTCAAGAGTAACAGTAGATGTTTCGGACTGATTTCCATTATCTTCAGCAACAACTTCAGGGAACGGAGCTACTGCTGCAGGTGTTGGAGAATCGTTACTCGGTGGATCAAATAATTCATCAAACATAGGTTGAAATAACTCATCCCACTCGGACCTTGTAGGTGGTATAAATGATGGGGAAGTAGGATTGTTGGGAGTTAATCTGGAACTGATAGTACCGGTTCCCATCTCATGTAATGCGGGTTCAGAGCTGTGTTGCTCAGAAGCCAACGCTGTCAGCTCATCAAAATCGGCATCCAAAGTTTATACTATCTTGCCAAGACGACGGTTATAAATTCGGTAAGCTTTCTTTGCAGGCGAGTAACCAATGAAAATTACAATATCAGCCTTCGGTTGAAGTTTGCCCAAATTCTCACTATTTGTATTTGGATAACACAGTGCACCAAACACATGAAGAAATGAAATATCGGGTTTATGTCCATGAAGTAGCTCATATGGAGTTTTAACATGTCGTTTACGGATGATGGAGTGGTTTTGGGTATAACATGCGGTTGCCACTGCTTCAGCCCATAAAAATAAAGGAGCATTCGCATAAATCAACATAGTTATAGCACCTTCCATAAGTGTGCGGTTGCGTCTTTCAACGACACCATTTTGTTGTGGAGTGCGAGCCACGGATGTTTCATGAGAAATACCAAACTTTTCATAATAATTTCGAAGAGTCTGATTAACGAACTCAGTACCGTTATCAGTTCGAATGCGGCGAACAGTAGCATTAAGGCGTACTTGAATCATCTATAAGAAAGTGATAATATACTCTGGTGCTTGATCCTTTGATGCTAAAAACTTTACCCATGTAAACCTTGAGAAATCATCCACCATGACAAGGATGTATTTTCTACCACTCACACTAGCCGTATGCATTGGCCCACAAAGATCCCTGTGCAAAAGATACAGTGGTTCTTGTTTGGTGTCTTCTGCTTTAGGTTTGTAAGATTTCTTGGTGCCTTCCCCAAAGAACACGAATAACATAAATGGTCCTTCTCGAACTTAAGTTTTGGAAGACCACGAACAAGTTCGTTTTTAGCCAAATGGTTAATAGCATCAAAGTTAAGATGAGATATCCGGAGATGCCACAACCATGACTTGGTCTTAGATGCTTTGGAGAGCAGGCAAACATGAGAGGCAACCATCATGTTTTGAATAGACAGTGTGTAGAGATTATCCCCTCGAGAACCCTTTAACAAATCATTTCCTGCAAGATCGCGAATAAAGCAAGTATGTTGTCGAAAGGCTACTTCAAGGTTTGAATCGCAAAATTGTCCTACTGAAAATAGATTGTGACCGAGTCCCTCCACATAATAAACCCTTGAAATCGTAACATTCCCAATTTGGTATTCACCATAACCCATAATTTTCGCAATATGGTCGTTGCCGAATTTAACCGTTCCTAGAAATTTGCTGACAAAATTTCTGAGCATCGAGCGGTCTCCAGTCATATGTTTGGAGCACCCCGAGTCCAAATACCAAATAATAATTTGGACGACCTGAAAATATTACCAAACAAAGACAATGTATCGAAATCTAATTGTTCCTCTGAGTTAGCAGGTACAGATGTAAGTATCTTAGATTTGCTATCAGACGAAACTTTAGGCTTCCAGATTTTCTTACTAGTGGTTGGCTTAGATTCTAGTTGTCTAGTATTCTGAGGTACTTTTTGACTGGGGACATTACCACTGGTAGGCACAATAGTGGGGGCAGACCTAGTTAAAGGGTGCTTTATCTATTTCTTAGTGCTAGTGTTCCTATTTAAAGGACGCTTAGACCTAACTTCTGTGGATGTCATCCTAGCTAAAGGGCACTTAGTTCCATTAGCAGTGAAGGTCCTACCAGTGGGTTTCCATTGCCAACCAACTTGGGTGAATTTCTTCCCCGTTGGAATCCATTCAAGATTGTTCTTAATAGCATACATTTCATTCACGTGATCAACAAAGCATAAATCATGACGCTGAGAAAACATGCATTCATTACAATTCCAACATTTTAAATTAGAATTTACATTTTTCTTAGGTTTCCACTCAGAAGGAGAACCATTTTTCTTAGCTACATGATTCTTCTTATTTGAAACTGAAATAACATTCCTAGGGTGAACTTCTACTTTCTTCTTCTCAGTCTTGCTAGTGGAAGGCTTGATCTTATCTTTCTTGTCTTAAGATCCTTTAGCCTTAGTAGACATAATTACTCCTTTAGAAGCCAAGGGAACATTAGTTACAGATTTTGACTTAGCCTTGACGGGTGTATTCAAATTAGGTTTAGCTCCTGGAGTCTTATTGAATGGAGTAATGGCAATGGTGGTTTGTTGTTTAGGTGGTACAGATATCGGTTGCCCAATGTACTCTAAGTTTGCTAAACAATCCTGAACGCGATCCACATATAATAAAAGCTCATATATACTATGACTTGTGGGATCTAGTTCACGCATTTCATCAACAATCTCTCTAGCTAGATCAACATGTTCTAAGGAATTTTTCATATATGTGGCAAACTTAGTGGGACTCTTCTTAAATTTTGGATCCTAATATAACACACGTGGGTTGGTTTTGGGAGCACTAGAGGTCGAGGCAGAGACAGTAGCTGGAGTATCAACACCTTCTCGTCTTTTGGGTTGAAGTGTCTCCTTTAATTCAACTATAACCATGTTTTTGTCTATGAGCTGAATATTTAGGTCAGAGATTTCCTATCATTTCTTGTTCAGTTGGTCAATTAATGACTTTTGCTCTGTCGCATTAAAAGCGAGGCATTCTTCTATTGAACCAGAATTTTGTGAGTCACCCTGCCTTACTTGTTCACGCTCTCCTAGTATAGAATTAATTCTATTTTCTAGGACATGATTCTTAGTATCTGCAGCCTCTAGTTCCGTTTTTGTTTCTAGTAATTCTCTCTTAATTCTCATCATCTCTTCCTCTAAATCCTGAACCATCTGAATCATCTTGTCACTTGTCTCAACGGAGTTTCCACAATCATTTAGTTTTGAAAGAGTTTCATTTTTAGATTGATTTTCAATTTCAAGAGATATAGAATGTTGTTGAAGCTCATTAAAACTTTTTGAGAGTGTGTTATACGAATCTTGATGCTTTAAAAATTCAGCGTTGGATTCATGACAATAATGATTATCTACAGAATTCACATGTTCAAAAATATTCGCCGATTCATGCACATCATCACAAATATTCACAGTAGATGAAATCTCATGAGTATATTTAAAAGTAACAACTTGCATCACTTCGAGAGACACCATATGTTCTAAGAATCGGTCATATTCGGATAAAATATTTTCTTTTTCAATTAAATGTTGTCCATAAGCATCATCCATTTCATAGAAAACTTTTTGAACTTCACCAATTTCAAAACTTAGATTACCCGCTAGATCATAGACTCCATTTTTAATATGGTTCACAAACGAAACGATCTCTTTCTCAAACACCGTTTTCATGTGTTCGAACGCCCATTCTCCAGCGATTAGAGTCGTTGAAGTCGTACATTCCAGGATGACCTTGTCAAACTCGGTAAGGTATCGCTCAATCTCTTCCAAGCTGAGCTTTACCGTACTAACCAATGGAAGATTCTTAGGAATATCCTTCGGTTGGTCCGAGTTAACGAGTGTAGGAATTATACTAAGGCATTCTATAGTAGGCATGAAAGTGGATGTTTGGATAGTTCTATTTTGCATATTAAATCGAGTTCTAAGATCTATTGTAGCATTTTTTGCATTCATTTGAGCATAATCATATTCAGGATATGTAGGAAGTAATTTTAACCGCTTCTCTTCATATGGTGTCATACTCTCAGAATCATTCATGAACACAATCGGGTCTAACACCAATCCTAACTTGGTGGCATCATAAAGTCGTGGGTTATGGTGAAACGCTTGCTTTGCATACCCCGGGTTAGGTGGTAGGTCTATTAGACGCGATAGATTGAACTCTTTAAATGATGCATGAAACAAGTGTACTAGATGTGAAGCAGCGTATTGTTTTAAAAGCTTAATTTCCGTTTCTTTTATTCTTTCAGACGTCTTAATTTCCATTTCAATCCGTTTGGACTCAAGAATTTCGAAATCCGTTTGAAGATGTTGAAAATTATTAACGACTGACTCTTTTTCTTTAAGTTCATTTGAAAGATTTGCTCTTAACCTCTCAATTTCTAGCAGATTTTCCCTTTGAACTTTTCTAAACCTATCAAATTCAGGATTAGTTAAGGTAGTGGACACAGGAGTCAATTCTAAGGTTTTAACCTTTTCCTTATGCAAAGCAAGCTCGGCAGATAAAGTCTGATTAACATTGAGGGTTTCAAGGACCGCATTATTCATTTGGCTAAGCAAAGATGTCGGGACCATAACCAAATCAGGTTGAGCAGACGAATTGGTAGTCGTAATAGCTCCCGGTTGTGGTTCACTCAAATTCTGAGGACTTTCATTGATATTGCTATCATTGTTTGTCTCCTCGATTGAGTTACTAACCACCGGAGGCTGTTCCGAATACTCAGACATTTTCTCAACTTGATAAGGTACAATACTAGTATCTGTATTAGTATGTGGTACCTCAAAAATTGTATCAGCTCCATAAAGTGAAAGATTTGCTATGAGAGCTGCTTTGGCGGTATTAAGATCATCACAATTAGAGTCGTATGCCTCCAAATCATCACATTGATATGCAACATTGTTTGTGATGACTGTTGTGAGACCGTCAGTTTCCGCTACTCCCGGATCTGCAAGAAATGGCAACTCTTCTTCATCGAGCTCACGTCCTTGGGCTTGAGCATTCTCCAAGTAGATCTTCTCCTGAAACCATGTGCCGTCCATTTTCCTCTTAGGCTGCTTGCACTCTCGGGCCATGTGCCCTTCCCCTTTGTAGTTGTAGCATATAATCACCTTCATTTTACCAGTGCTATTTCATCTTGTAGCAGTAGTATTGGATGAACGTGCACCAGCAGTAGATGAATTTGGTCTCCCCTGAAGTGGTTGCACCATGACTCTTCCATCCTGAATTGTAGCCTGTTGTCGAGAGTTAGAAGAGTTCCTTAACTGATTGTTAGTTGTTGTTGGACCTCTGTAACCTCGTTTGTTCAATGTTTGAGTTAGATAAGCAGACATTTGAGCAAGGATATCAGTAGGACTATCTCCTTGTCTAAACTCAGGGACAGGGATCTCATCATCACAGTAAAATGCTGGTGCTGATTGAGCTACAATCTGATTTGATGGAGCACTGACTTGTTGTGAGTAATGGGGTTGAGGAGCCTCAAGTTTTGGATAGGTAAAAGTAGGGTTTGTTGGAGGTTGATACGGTGAATACTGGTGTGAAGCATAAGGTAAGGGATGTGAATCTCCTGGTGATGATGTTGCCGGTTGCTTGAATTGTTGATGATAAGATGTAGGCGGCTGTGGCAAGATCGAGTACTGTGGGAAGCTAGGTGTTTGATACACTGGTTGATAGGAAGCTTAGGGTCCCAAAGCAAACGGAGAGTTGTGATATGACAATGTAGGATTGTTTGCCATTAATGCCAATGGTTCTTGATAAGATCCTTGAGAGATGTGTTTTTGGATTACGTGCTTCTCGTGTTGTTGCAAGAAGGTGTAAAGTTGATCTAAATTCGACTTGTGCAAATCTCGAATCATCTTAACATCGGTAACATACTGACTCCATTCTTAGGGAAGCGTGTTCAAGAACTTTGTGTTTAATTGAAACTGTTCAATCCTTAGATTATACACGTTCATGTCATTCATCAAAGTAGTGAAACGCCAGTAGTAATCATGAAGAGTCTCCCCTGGAAGGTATGTAAACCTATCAAACAAATCATACAGTTGACACTCTCGTTCTTGCTTAGTGAGAGATGTCCCTTGTAACAAAACAGCTAGTCGATCCCAAAGATCCTTTGCCACTTTATTTTCACTTACCATTCTAAAGATATCGGGTGGAAGGGCTTGAAGAATTGTCTGAGCAGCCCTTTCATCGGCATCTGCAATGATTTTGTTGGCATCGGTTAACTCATGATACTCCCTTGCCCTTGTCACATTGTTGACGGTAACCTCTCCCCAATCTAATGGACCTTTATCAATTGATTGAAGCATAGGTCGACCAGTGGTTTTGCCCATGATGTACGTTCTCATGCGACCTTGCCATGCTTCAAATAAATCTTTGATGAGCAAAGGTGGGCGAGTGTCGGTACCCGAGATGATTGAGATATCGGTAAGCGAAGTCATTGTAGGCATGAATGAATGATGATTCATTTTTTGAACACTTTATTGAAAAAGATTATCTTTTTGATCGAGCAATGAAATAAGGTTATGAAATTTGTTGTGAGTTGATGTAGAAATCTGAAGCTTATCCTGAAAACTGCTAAGTCCTCTTATCCAGAATGTCTACTTCTAGCCCTTATCCGGAATATTTCTCAGACTTCTTATCCGGAATAACTACTAGCTCTTATCCGGAAAAATCTCAAACTTCTTATCCGGAATAACCACTATCTCTTTATCCGGAATAATCTTGCAAAATCTTTTATCCGGAATACTTTCTTATCCGGAATAATCTAATAAAACTCTTACCCGGAATAACTAGAAACATCTTATCCGGAATAAACTCTTATCCGGAAAAATCAGCAAACTCTTATCCGAAATGATTTAACCCTTTTATCCGGAATAACTTACGTGCCTTTTATCGTGAATACGTTGAGCACCTCTTATCCGGAATGATTAGAAACCTCTTATCCGGAATAAACTCTTATCCGGAAAAATCAGCAAACTCTTATCCGGAATGATTTAACCCTTTTATCCTACGTGCCTTTTATCCGGAATACCTTGAGTACCTCTTATCCGGAATGATTCTTGAAGCTTCTTATCCTGAATAGTGTAAACTCTTGTATTCCGACAACCCAAAACCCTTATATTCCGTATATGAAAAAATTTGAACTTTTAAGTTTTACCCAAAAATCAAGCTAAAAATTCCAACTTTTTATGAAAAATCACCAATATGAAGAACACAAATTCCTACCACAACTATGTAGGCAATTTGTAGCAAAGATTTTGTGGTGAAAAACACAAAAAAATTGAAAACATGGATATAACTTGATTAAAAGAGTATGAAAACTAAAAACTAACACAACAAAAAAACCTTATATCATCCCATGGCTCTTGATACCAATTGTAGAAACAATGATAATCTATAATCTAATCAAGAGGGTCGTTGTTAATCTAGAGAGAGAAACAAGAGAGAGAAACAAAGAAACTTTATTAATGTGTGTGAAATAACCAAACAACCAACACCCCTTTCCATGGTGGAAAGGGCTTTATATACCCAAGTCCTTAATGGACTTGGGCCTCCGACCCATGACAAGCCCATGGGCCGGGTTAAACATTAATATGACTTAACCATTAACTACGAGCTACTAAACGTATTACAATATTGTTGGAGTGACTGATACTTCTAATATACGTTAAGAACGTATTTCCAACATTATGGTCGATATTTTATTCTCAAGTATTATTTAAAAACATTATTTTAATGTTATATTATGAACTAACTCATTTTTGGGAAGAAATTTGAGTTTACATCTTAAAGTAGCATCGACTACGTCTAAACCGGAGAATTCTACGTTACGTGCTTACATACACCGTTTTGGTGATAGTCCGACATTTCAGGAAATAAATTTGTCCTTGAATATTATTTTGGAATTTTAAATTTGTGTTGGTTCATAAAATCACAATTTACGAGAAGAGATTAGGACTTACGTGAATAATTTAACGTCTTTTACGACTAAACCGGAAACCCTAGGTTTACGTATTTACGTTTTTGAACTCCGTTTTTGATGAGACAATTTTTATTAGATTTGTTTTGTGCCGTTGATTCATAATTTATAAAAACGTTTTTTGTAAAACGACCCGAGGGCACGTAAATCGAGGAAACTAGAATCAAGGAGTACCCGTAAATAAATGGGGATGAGACAAGATAAATATTGCCCCACCCCCACTATGGGACGGCTAAGGCTTCTCCAACACACATAATATGTGTCAACTTTTCATAAAGACTAAGACACTTGTCTTAGTTATGTACCAAAACCATCTTGCATCAAAACTAGCTAAACACTAAACCACTACCTTCATTTTTCTACATGCAAAACACACAAATCCTCTCACTCTCTCCCACCCTTGCCGTCCACTCTTCACCATAACCACCACCATTGATCAAAATTTACACCACAAATCATATGTATAACTTGCATATGATGATAACCTATTGAAGATATGAACATTGGAGGTGATCTTAACCTATGAAAAGGATTTTTCATGAGGTTAAAGGGCTGATTTCATGGAGGTGTTCATTCATTTGAAGGAGCCAAGAAGTTGCCTTGCTAAAGTTGAAGATTTGGTAACAAGGAACCAAGCCTTGTTCATCAAAATCCCATCTTTTCATCATCTTGATTCGTATAGGGGTCAATCTCTTCCTATCATCTAGTTATTTTGAATATGTAATTAATAAGTGTGAAAACACTTATCCTTTTACCACTTAATTATAATAATAACCAAGCCAAACCGTGTTTTTTATGGCGTAAATGTCGGAATTATGCGTGGTTTGTGTTTTTGTTGTGATTTAGGATGCAAATGTGAAAACGGAAGAAAACACGGGCTTTCACGGGCTTTTATCGAAGAAAAAGACAAAAGACGAAGTCAAAAGATCAAGAGTGCAAAAAGGAACGGAAGTCCAAGGCCTATTCTGAAGATTTATCGAAGAAAAGTCTAAAGACGGAAGTTTAATAAAGCCGAAGAACTCAAGTCTAATTAATGAAGAAATTACAAGACGAGTTTAATTAATCCCGAGACAAAGTCGAAAAAGTCGAAGAATTTAGAAGACGAAAACACGAGAAAGAAAGAAAGAAAGAAGCTTCCAACACATGCTTACCTCCCTAATCTCCTATAAATACCCTCCTAATATCACATTAGGAGGTGTTAGCTAATTTGACAACTTACCTCTCCACCTTTAATTACTTGCACCTTTAATTTTTATGTCATTTACTTAATTGTCAATTTAATTTCATTGTCTTGCACCTTAAATTTCTTGTATTCAATTCCAAGTAAGTTAATTTTGTTGTTGAATATTGATTTTCCTTTAATCAAGCTTTTCTTTATCATTCTCATTCTCCTTTTCTTGCTTTTGATTTTGACTATTAATTCGGATTAAGCATTCATTGGCTTGATCTTATTGCTTATTTGATTAAAAAGTTTATCTTTTTATTCTTATATAGTCTTTTATACGATTTAAGCATTAAGCCTGACATACTTATTGGATTATTTTGTATTTAGCTTATTAGTTTTAAAGTTTTCTTAAAAGTTTTATGTTTTTAAAGTCCATTTTATAAAGTTTGCTTATTTTGTGTCTTGAAAGTTTTAAAATTTGTGCTTATTTAGTTTTACTTATTCTTGTTTAATTAAGTTTTTGGTGTTTGCTTGTTGTCAAAGTGCTTATTTTGTTTTTGCTTATTTGCTCCTTTTTTTTTTGTACTTTCATCGGAATACACAAAGGACCTTAGATTTCGACAGCTTCTTCTAATATTCTGATCGTTGCATTGGATTAGGTTATTGAGTATTTCCCCCTTATTCCGATCTTGATTGCAATCGCTCATTGCGATCCTATATTGCGACGGGTCTTAAGGTTTTATTGCGACGAAGTGCTGCCGAAATTTCACTAGCCATATTCCGATAGATCCACATTCCGACAGGATTACATTACACATTCCGACAGGTTTGTTGACATTCCGATAGGTGAGTGTTATTTCGATAGGTTTGATTTTTATCATTCCGATAGGTAGATTCCGACCATATTCTAACAGGGGTACTTTTGTGCATTCCTACAGCATCATTCCGATCCTAAACCGACGGGTTATTCTGACGGCTTTGTTGTGACAGCATTTCGATGGGATTCCGATGGATGGGGTGTTGTGTTATTATTTTTCCTTAGTTTAATTTTTAATTTTGCTTTATTTAAGTTTTGAAATTGTCATTTTTATTACATTGTCAAATTTACTTTTCGTCGAGCTTTAATTTTAAGTTATTTAATTAATTTACTTTTAAAAGTTTAAATATTGCACCATTTATGATTTAATTAGTTTTAGTTATAATTACCGTCATTTACTTTAAATTCTTGCAATTTAATTTACTACAACGACCAATCTATTATTTTATCCTCCAAAAGACGACTGAGTCGCACGTTAAACCAGTAATCAATTCGATAAGATCGGACGATAACTTTTTACATACAAAATCAATTGTATTAAATGGCACCGCTGCCGGCTCTTTTCGTGAAGATTAACGGTTTTCTGTGAGAGACGCGTTGAATTTTGGGATCCGTTCACTCGTGAACGTTATTTTTCTTGCTTAAAAACTTTCAAAAATCATAAAAATTAAACAATTTCAAAAAAATACAAAAACATTAAAAAACTTATAAAAAACATTTCTTTTTCAAAGTTTTGCACCAAAAAGATTTTATTTTAATTTTACAAGTACATATATATTCTCTATTTCTTTGGTATCTTTTTCTTTTTCTTTTGCAGGTGTATGCGTACTAGATCTTCATCTTATTCAGAGCCCGAGACTCGTGAAGATTTAGTTATGGCTGGTGTGCACAACAACAATAATCCTCATTCATACACTGATTGTCCTTCTTGTGAGATTTGCAACTTCTTGTGAGATTTGCGGCGGTCCTCATTCATACACTGATTGTCCTTCTACTCATGACAATCCAGAAAACGTGTATGCGGCTCATGGTAACTATTCAACGAAAAACTATCAAGCCCGACCTCAAGGTGATCGCAACTTGCTAAGTTACCGTGTTCTAACAACTTTCTTTCCCCCGGTTTTTCTCCTCAAAACCACAACCCCAACAACTAAAATAGAAGCAACCCAAACCCGCCTCAAGCTTCTAATCTTATCACCCACCCGCTCAACAAACACCACCCATTAATCATGATGTTGAAGCTTTCATGAAGACCCAAGGAGAGCAAATCAAGAATCTGCAAAGCCAAATAATCAATTTGAAATGAGATATCACTAAGCAAGGGAATGGTATTAGAACCGAGCTTCGACATGATATGCAAACCTCTTTCAGCAACCAAACAAATGATTTGAAAAATATGATGGCTAGTTTCTTTCCAAGTACTCAACCCTCTACTTCGGGCTCTCTTCCTTCAAATACCGTCACCAACCCAAGAGCGAATGTGAGTGGTATTACTACACGCAGTGGAGCAACTTTAGTAGGACCATCTATCCCTCCCCCAGTTACTCCATCTACACCTCCTCCACCACCATTTATCCCTCCTACTCCCACGCCTAGTATTAGTTCTCCATTACCGTCTCCACCTTATACTGAAGAAGTACCCAAAAAACACCCTTCACCAACCCCACCTTTCACCTATAAACCCAACATCCCTTATCCTTCTCGCTTAGACAAGGGCAGATTGCTCACCAAGGATGACATTCAAGTGTCAAACTTTTTGAAGAAGATTTCAGGACTGACCATCACCTTTAGCCTTGTTGAAACTCTAGACCAAATGCCTAAATTTGTTAAGATGTTTAAGGAACTGCTTAATAAGAAGGAGAAGATGGCCAAGTTTTTTAATACTCAATTGAATGAAAATTGTTCTGCAATCCTTCTTAAAGAACTTCTGGAGAAACTTGGAGATCCCGGTCGTTTTGTGCTACCATGTACTTTTAACCAAACTGAAGAATTTACTGCCTTAGTCAATCTTGGGGCAAGTATTAATTTGATGCCTTTAAGTGTTTGGAAAAAGTTATCATTACCCGATCTTACACCAACAAAGATGACTCTAGAGCTAGCAAATCTCACTCTCACTTACCCCGTTGGTATTGCCGAAGATGTGTTTGTTAAAGTTGGTACCTTCACTTTTCCGGTCGACTTTGTTGTTGTTGATTATGAAATGGACCCTCGTATTCTGTTAATACTTGGTCGACCATTCTTGAGAACCGGAAAAGCCTTAGTCGATGTTGTCGAAGGTGAGTTAATCTTAAGAGTCAGGAATGAGGCACAAGTTTTTAAAATGGGGAAGATCAAAACCAAATCCAATGTAAGAGAATCGGCGAATATAATTAATGTGCTTGATGATTTTGTCGTCTACAACAATCCTCTGTTCGTTTCTTGCTATGATAATCCACTGTTCCAAGATGATGTGGATGATTCTCTCTCCAATTTGGATCCCCCACCAATTCATGAGTCTCCTCCAATTTATGATGACTATGATGATGATTCTAGTTCTGACATGGATGATTCTGATGATTTTTCTTCTGAGTACAAAGACATGCCAACTTATGATGACTTTGATGATGTCGATAATCTTTCGAGTGATTCTTCACATGATGACCTTGCATCTACTTTTGATGAAGATCCTCCACCAAAAATGATTGATCCTACTTTGGATGACTACTCATTTGAGGAAGACTTTTCTACTTTTCTCAATACCTACTTCCCCAATGAGAGTGATTCTCCTCCTTTGGACTTTGATGATGCTCTTTATCCTCCTTTGGATATGAAGAAACCCGTTCCAAAGGAGAAGAAGCCGGACGACACCGATATCCGCAGTACTTATGTCTTGACACCTCTCTATCCACCTTCTGAGGATGAGATTGTGCGATTTATGAGCGGATCTTTTTCAAGGTCTACTGAGCCTAAGTGTTATTTTCATAAAGGAAAAGGTGTTTGATCCCGGTATTGCAATTTTTAAGCCATCTCAGTATCCATCTGATGAAATAAAAGGAAATATCTTTGGAACTTATGGAGATATGCTTGCACCTCATCACCCTTGCTACCATCGTTCTCAACAACTGCTTAAGGGAACCTTGCCTACTCTTCTTTGGCTTGCCTTGTCCGCCTTAAGCTTGCTCTATTTGATGGATGAAAACCATGTATTTGATCCCGGTGGATGTTCTTCAAGCTTTTTACCATGCTAATCAAGGTTGAGTCAGGCTCACGACTCGGTTAACAAAAACAAGGGCTTCTCGGGAGGCAACCCGCATTATCTATCCTTTTTATTTGCTTTTATAATAAGTGTAGGGGGAGACCCTAGTATGTGTTTGTTGTTTTCTTTCTTATCATTTGCAGGGATTCAAGCTTTCAAAGATCCATTCTTGATGACTTTTTACGAACCGTGATTCCGTGTACCCGTCTTCCCGGTTCTATCCTAAACTCTTCTGATTCTCTATTTTATATTCTTTAATATTAAAATAGGAATCACTTTAGTTTTCTCTTCCTTAGAAAGATTTAAACAAAGTGCACAATGTCCTAAGTGTAGGGGAGGTTACTTCCACATGCTTAAACATTGAGGAAAATGTTTATATTAAGTGTAGGGGGGACTTATATCGAAGTTAAGTGGGCTTTTCCTTGTATTTATCCTCATTTTAACCGGAAAATTGATTTTTCGACATTTTTCAAAATTTTTGATCTATTTTGGCTTAGTAGTTTAGTAGCATTTTCCTTTGTTATAGTTATTTTATTTTGCTGCTAGAATAAATTTTTAATAAAGTGGTTTTAATTTTCAAACGTCGTGAATCTTTTGACTCAACTCGAGTTTACTTATCTAAGTTTACTCTAGCTAGTATCCTTAACATGTTTATGTCAAGTTTTGCTAGGCTTTTTATAAAGGGAACTTTAAAACGCGAAAGTCTTAACTCTTACGGGTTAAGAACAAGAACTTTTCACAAGTTCCTATAATTGATCCTAGAAAGTCGTTTATCAAGGGAACTTTAAAATGCGAATTCTAAACTTGAAAGAGTCTAAGAAGTTGCAAGATCCTATAGATGACTTGAAAACCCAAAACTTTGATTTAATTGGCTAAGCATCCACGAGTCTCATTCCTTGAGATTTTAAATTGTGGAGAACGAGAGATGATAGAGTCGATTATAAGTTTGGTATTTTTTTATGAATTTATGTGAGTTGATTATAAGCTTTTTCTCCCATCGCTTGCTAATAAATTTAATTGCAATAAATAAGGTTGTACGACTTGAAAAGTTACTTAACTTCTAGCCCAAGATCGTTTAAAAGTTGCTCGGTATTAATTAGAGTTCATAGCCAAGGCATAACTTATTGAAGCGGGATGTGAAGATTGGCGAGTCCGAAAAGGTCCTAAGAAGGCATGAGGGCTACATTTTGTTGCTAAAGATCCAAAGTGATGTGAAGAATCATTTATCAAAAATCAATATGAAGGATCAAGACACACGACGAAAAGCAAATACTCACTTAAAGATCATGGAGAAGTCTATCCAAAAAGGCCCTAACAAGGTATGAGGATAAATAGATCCAAGTCCTAAAAGGAGGCGGAGCGTTGTATATCAATATCCCAAATAAAGATTGGAGAAAAATGAAGAAGTCGTGGTCCAAGTATGACGAATCTCTCAAAAAGTTCAAGTGAAGAAATTCCTATTATGAAGAGAAGACCATTATTTCATGAACGTCTCTTAAGATTCGAAGTATGAAGTCACTGCCAAATATTGGTCCGAGAAAGGTCTCAAATCGTGAAGCGAGTTATGCCAAGATATGAACTTTATGAGGTCTCGAGAAGCAGTTTTAAAAGATTTTGTTCTTTAGCTAACTATTGATTAAATCGTCCTACTTTATTTTTGGCCTAATAACTATCGAAATAAGTCAACAATGCATCCTCATGATCATTCAAGACAATAATAAAATATAAGAGATACACCTAGGAATAAGGGAGTCTAAGTAAATAATTGGCCCACATGAGTTTGTGTTAGTTTGCTAACTTATAATAACAATGATCTCGTTTTTAAGCTTGGTATGGGGAACGTGAAACTTGAGGATGATAATCATTCATGACATTCCAAAACCCTAAGGTAAGTTTTTGATCTTTTTACTTGTTTTCTTCCTTTAAATATTTTGTCTCTTTAATAAAGGCCAATATGGATTGATTATGATGAAAAATGTAAAACTTGCTTTGTAATTAATGCATTGCATGAGGACATTGCAATGGTCAAGTGTAGGGGATTTAATAAGTGTGAAAACACTTATCCTTTTACCACTTAATTATAATAATAACCAAGTCAAAACGTGTATTTTATGTCGTAAATGTCAGAATTATGCGTGGTTTGTGTTTTTGTTGTGATTTAGGATCAAAATGTGAAAAGGGAAGAAAACACGGGCTTTAACGGGCTTTTATCGAAGAAAAAGACAAAAGACAAAGTCAAAAGACCAAGAATGCAAAAAGGAACGGAAGTCTAAGGCCTATTCTGAAGATTTATCGAAGAAAAGTCTAAACACGAAAGTTTAATAAAGTCGAAGAACTCAAGTCTAATTAATGAAGAATTACAAGACGAGTTTAGATAATCCCGAGACAAAGTCAAAAAAGTCGAAGAATTTAGAAGACAAAAAGACGAGAAAGAAAGAAAGAAGGAAGCTTCCAACACATGCTTACCTCCCTAATCTCCTATAAATACCCTCCTAATATCACATTAGGAGGTGTTAGCTAATTTGACAAATTAACTCTCCACCTTTAATTACTTGCACCTTTTTTCATGTCATTTACTTAATTGTCAATTTAATTTCATTGTCTTGCACCTTAAATTTCTTGTCTTCAATTCCAAGTTAATTTTGTTGTTGAATCTTCATTTTCTTTTAATCAAGCTTTTCTTTATCATTCTCATTCTCCTTTTCTTGCTTTTGATTTTGATTACTAATTCGGACTAAGCATTCATATGCTTGATCTTATTGCTTATTTGATTAAAAAGTTTATCTTTTTATTCTTATCTAGGCTTTTATACGATTTAAGCTTTAAGCCTGACATACTTATTGGCTTATTTTGTATTTAGCTTATTAGTTTTAAAGTTTTCTTAAAATTTTTATCTTATTAAAGTCCATTTTATAAAGTTTTCTTATTTTGTGTCTTGAAAGTTTTAAAATTTGTGCTTATTTAGTTTTACTTATTCTTTTTTAATTAAGTTTTTGGTGTTTGTTTATTGTCAAAGTGTTTATTTTGTTTTTTCTTATTTGCTCCTTTTTGTTTTTGGACTTTCATCGGAATACGCAAAGGACCTTGGATTCCGACAGCTTCTTCTAATATTCCGATCGTTGCATTGGAATAGGGTTTTGAGTATTTTCCTCTTATTCCGATCGTGATTGCGATCGCTCATTGCGTTCGTATATTGCGAACGGGTCTTAAGGTTTTATTGCGACGAAGTGCTGCTGAAATTTCACTAGCCATATTCCGATAGATCCAAATTCCGACAGGATTACATTACACATTCCGACAGGATTGTTGACATTCTGATAGGTGAGTGTTATTCCGATAGGTTTGATTTTTATCATTCCGATATGTGGATTCCGACCATATTCCGACAGGGGTACTTTTGTGCATTCCGACAGCATCATTTCGATCCTATTCAGACGGATTATTCCGACGGATTTGTTGTAACAGCATTCCGATGGGATTCCGATAGATGGGGTGTTGTGTTATTATTTTACCTTAGTTTAATTTTTAAGTTTGCTTTATTTGAAGTTTTCAAATTGTCATCTTTATCACACTGTCAAATTTGCTTATCGTCGAGTTTTAATTTTAAGTCATTTAATTAATTTACTTTTAAAAGTTTTAATATTGCACCATTTACGATTTAATTAGTTTTAGTTTTAATTACCGTCATTTACTTTAAAGTCTTGCAATTTAATTTACTACAACGACCAATCTATTATTTTATCCACCAAAAGACGACTGAGTCGCACGTTAAACCAGTAATCAATTCGATAAGATCGGACGATAACTTTTTACATACAAAATCATTTGTATTAGTAATCTTGTATTTTCTTCTTTTATGTATATGTGTATGATGATGAATGATGATCAAAGTATTATGTGGGGATCTTGTGTTGATAAATTTGGTGAAAAAGATTAAAAGCTACATGAAAAGATGTTAAAATCATGACTAGAATTGTAGGCTGTATAAAACAGTAAAGAACCATATGATAGCTTGTTAAAATGACTTGTATAATTTAATATACAGTAATATATATGACTTTTACATATGTGAGAGTTGGACACTCAATGGAATCCATAAAAATGAGTGAGATATGATCAAAACATTATTGAAGTTTAAATCTGTATAGTCTGTTTTAGACGAACTGTTAGAGACATTTAGAAGTTTATTGAGAAGTAGCTAAAGTAGAATTAATTGTAGAACATATCATGTAGTTTGTGCTTCCCAAAAATGAGCTTCTATCTCCTTGTAGAACTCAAGATATGGTAAAAATGGTGAAAGTGAATTTCATAATCAGATTTGTAAAATAAAAGTATATATTATAAAATTAGCACTCAAGTAAAACTAATATAAAATGTATACCTAAAACCCACCCTAACTTATATAATACTTATAAATAAGTATATACTTTGATAAGTAAATGTGACATTTTATAAAAATGTCAATTTGACATGTTTTATAAGTTATACAACTATATACATAAGTTTTACGTCTTTTCAGCTAAAACCGAAAGATTAACGTTTTCATCAAATAAAACTTAGACGGTCGGACCCGTATAATGTAAACTTTTTATAAGTTCATTTTACAAGTAAAAAACGATAAAACCCGAGCTTTATAACTTATGGACATTAACGGGCCAAAGTAGCCTTATTGGACTATTGACCCAATTAGTTTGGATAAACACTAATGGACTTACTCATTGGGCTTAACCCACTTGGGCCCAACATATGAGTATAGGCCTGATATTAAAAGTACAATTGGGCTAATATAAATTATTGGACTTTAATGGGCTTATTGGGCCTTAATAGGGAATTGGATTGAAACTAGTATAACTAGTCTAAATATGACTAACACATAACACTATAATGTGTATGAAGAGATAAAATCCCACTTGATCATCATCATACTTATAATGTCATCATATATATACATAGCCATTGTTTTTATAAAGTCATTGGACAAGAGTCTAAGACGAGTATTATTTGTCTAGGTTTCTGTGATTGAAGCACGTATCGTATATCCAAATCGCCGATAAACCGCCTTTCCCAATCAACGTGAGTTCATAGCCTCACACTCTTTTAAATATTTTATGAAATATTTTATAAACCCGCGAGGGAGATAACATGTAGTTTTAATAAAATAGGACACCAGTTGTCCCGATTGTTTGTTTATTGGTATGGACCCGAATGATTCTATGACCTGATGAATGATTATATGGCCCGATATATTAAAAGAAATGGATTATTAATAGATAGGATATGTCACTAAAAGTCCCATTAGCATGAATTGTGAACTATCGGTATTCGGTAGACGCTTATGCATATAATAGTACTATTTGGGGAAGATCACCCCAGTTCGTGCCTTGACGGTTGATCCTCGTCGTGCCACATTGATTGGTAAGCGAATTTATGTATGAGAAAATTTATATAAGCGTGATTATTGTGATGACATGCTGTTTTAGATGGGCAAATGAATTTTGGGTTAGCTACCCGTTGTTTGTTATAGTAAGGTAGCAATGTCATGCGGCTTATAATAATCCAATAACGAAAATACTGATGTACGCATTGAATTACAATATATTGCTTAACTAGCAATACGGGGTCTTATTACTAATATTATGTTCGTGTTTTGGATTTATATAACGGTTTTATTAAACTCTATACAAAGTTATAAAACGTATTGTATGATGTTTTACGACATTGGTTTGTATAATGGTTTTGAAGGATGAAGCCTATATTATGATTTACGACTAAGAGTTGTATAAAATGTATTTGGCCTATTTTATATCCTACGACAAAGATTTGAACAAAATGTTTTTCGGTAATAATTATATACCGGTGATATACTAATGGTTTTCATTAAACTCTATGAATTCACTCGGCGTTTTCGCTGACCTTTTCTTTTAACATGTTTTATCTCAAGTACTTGAAGGTAACTCTTGGGAAGACGACAAGAATTTATGGCCCGCACTTAAATAACAATTTCCATTCAAATGTTTTGTAAAATTGTATGAAATAATATGACTTGGGACCTATGTAATTTGATATTTATGAATGAAAAATGCTTTATTATTAAACGACGCGATTTTTAAGCGATGTCTATGATTTGAGTAATGTGCTATCCTAAAACACCAACGACTCTTCCGCTGAACTAAAGTATGAATATTTGGGGGTGTTACAGTTTGGTACCATAGCTCTCGTTATAGAGAACGAAAGATTTTTTAAACCAAGGTTTTGAATAAAATATTTCAAAATCTTTTAACTATAAACATTTTTCTCAAAATGTCTAAAAATCTTTTGACTATAACGGTGCCGAAGAATTCCCGACTTACCGACAAGGCCAGACTGAGAAGTGTTATTTTAATATATATAACTTGGATTATATATATATATATATATATATATATATATATATATATATATATATATATATATATATATATATATATATATATATATATATATATATATATATATATATATATATATATGATGTAATTTGATTACATGATTGCTTGATGATTATTTTAATATTTATACTAGGTATTTATACGACGTAGATTGTCACAAGAAACCGTAACTCCCCTACTAAATCAATCGAAGCTATTTCCGTAGGAATTCTAGCTATTCTAGATCTGAACCAAGTTGTGGATATTTATGATCCCAACAAAATGGTTGATATTCGTAGAAATGTTGATATTAGTTGATTGTGATGTTGAATAAGATTTGGTGAGAATAAATATGATATCGATGTCATGACGACCTTTCCTTATAGAGTAGAGTTTGACAAAACCTTACCACCTAGAAAGGTGTCATCTGATTCGGTGTCACCCAATTCTTAATATTGAAATCGAAAGGATGAATGTTGCACTTGAGGCTGTTATTGGAGCCATTACCCAAAGGCCTCATGCCACTTGTACCTTTCCGAGAGGTCTAATTGAATGTGTGAGTCATTTCATACTATTGAATCATTTGATAACTATTGTTGAAAGAGCTATAGGATTGGAAGTTAAGTGTTGTTCATATCGAGCTTTTATTTCCCTTTCAAAGTCTAAGATTAAGGTTGAATGAAATGGAGAATGAGGTAGGATATCGCATTAAGTATAAGTTGATTGAAACTTGAATAAAGTAAAATTTAACTCGTATGGAATATGAGATTGTTAAGAGGAAGTCGTTAAGTCCTGTGATTGAATTATAAGGTTTTAAATGATTGTTGGTTTGTGTTAAGGGTTGTTCCTAGGCCATTGTCCAATGACGAGGATTCCTAGTGTCCAAAGAATAAATTGAAGAATTCTTCTTCTGAATTGGGACCGATGGATCTTCCGGGACAGGTGGAACACCTAATGACTCTTGTAGATTAGTATTCATTGTAGCATCTTTTAAAAATCCATAACTTAACTGAGACATCAGTTGGTAGGATGAGTTCTTGGAATTGTATGACATAGTGACACGTAATGTGTTATGGTACAATTTTGACTTGTTTGTGATTAATGAAAAGACTACCTTTGATTGCTAAATTTTACATGTATCGATGTTATCTATCTTTTCTTTCTTGTTCCTAATGTTCGCATTAGTGATGCAACCATTGAACAATTACTCATCTCAATTTGAGTTACGTTGTGGATTATTCTTTTTGAGTGTCATCGAGGTCATGAACCTCATGATTAATTGGCTAAGCTCATTTCCTATTGGATTGTAGTTAGTTCTTGGTGAACAACGTTTCACCACTCTTTTGCAGATCACTCACTGTTTTTATAAGATAAAACAATATCCCTTGAGAAAAATTGAATTTTCATCACTGTAACGAATATTTAAAGTGAGATTTATAAGTAATTGTTATTGAAATAAAGTTGTTTATGAAACACCTTGGAAGACTTAATTGTTTTCATAACAAAGAACATCTCTGTAAATTCATTTGATTTTTATTTCATGATTAAACATGAATATATATATTTTAAACATTATGACAAAGTTTTGACGAACTGAGTATTGCATCATTAATCCTGAAATTATATATAGTTGCGCGCCTACGTACAATTTGGAAGAGACCATGTAAGGCTGATTAGTAGTCACCATGAGATTGCTAATAAACATTACATTTTTCTTTGTAATTGTGAACAATTGAATTTTTATGAGATCTGCAAGAAGTGCAAAAATAGGGACATATTGTTAGAGACACCTACATATGTGCCCATACTATTTATTTTTCTGAATCAAATTTACTCATCTGTGGATATTGTCTTATTTGACAATTGACAGCCCCTTCTTGTCCAATTCTCTCGTGGTGAGATTCTTTGGAAAAGTATCCAATTACCGAGTGTTGATATCCGACTGGACGTATCGACGTTCCTATCATTTCTTTTAATTAGATTTCATTGGAATGACCTGTGTAACGATCCGAGGTGCTTTCGAATGCGTACTCAATTCATGAAAACGTGGGATATACTTATATTCGTTAATGTTTTCGTATGAATCTAATTTGAAATTCTCTCGCGTAGATTATGCATAGACCTTACTCTTTTAATGTTAGTTATGTCTCCAGATATCCTTGAATTTGTGAAGGATTATGGGTTATTATTAGTCTTTTGAGAAGTTCTCATCTTATCGGCGGCAATAAAACTGAAAAGTTAGTAGTTCCATTAGAATGGATTGATTGGTTATGACATGATGTCATTGTCTAAATTGATGGGAACTCGAGTGGAATTCCCCTAAAAGATAAAATGTTGATTATCAAAAGTGGTCTAAATAACTCTTGATGGATGACCATATCCTGCATTTAGACTTGAAATTATATCATGAATGGTTATGAACTAGTCATAGATCTTGTAATCGAGAAAGAACTTAAAGTAAATTTACTAAAAGATGTTTTTGTCATTTGAAACTTTCTTAGGAAATTGCTAGTGAATTACCTAGACTTTTGCCATTAAGGCAAGTTGAATTTGGTATTGATTATATTCTCGGTGCTGCACCTGTGGAGTGTGCACCCTACCAAGCTCGTCATTATGAAGAGCTATGGTGTTATCATTCCTTATATTTTTTGAATTACTGTGAACTAGGTAAACTGATGATTAAAATCTATATCCACTACCCAAGATGATAGATTTGTTCGATCATTGATTGTGGTAAAATACGACTTTTAGGAAAAAGAGCGTATATGAGCGATAAATATTAAATACGACGATTTAGGAAAACCGTGTATTAATGACCCAATGAAGTTCGTTTCCCAAGGAGGTATATGTGTGTGACTAAAATGTGACAAGATTTGAGATTAATATTTGAAAGAAGGGGATGAGAAAATAGAATGGAGAAGACGTGAAATTAATTACTACTACGACTAAACGTAAAACCGTAAAAGGGGCTAAAATAAAAATTAATTCTAAAAATTCCCAAAAATTTACCAAAAATCAAATTAAATAAACTAAGAGTTTACCAATGATCAAAACTTTTTCAAACCTTTTAATTAATTAAATATTAATTTTTAAATGCTAATTAAAGCCCTAAAAATCAAATAAATTATCAAAAAAGCCCAAATAAAGATTTTTCAATTGCTAAACCTCTAAAATGACCTAAAAAGATTATAAAGTATTTTTAAAATTTTTTAAACTAATAAAAACTATTTAAAATGATTTAAAAACTATTAAAACTTAAAATAATTATAAAAATTAATCTAATGATGATAAAATTAATCTAAGAGTTACAAAAATCCTATTTTAATGTATTAAAGCTAAGAAAAATATAAAAAGTGCAAAAATGTGAAATTTGAAAAATAATAATAAAATAATATTAAAAATCAAAAATTAAAAAAAATTTTAAAAACTTGCAAACTAGTTTATTTTAACCTAAATAATCAGAAAATGAAAGTGAAATTACCAAATTATCCCTAATTGGCCCCCAAATGGGCTAAAACCAAAAACAGTCAACCTTAATGGGCTTTTGGGCCCAAAAAGTCAAACAAGGCCCAAATGACCTGAAAAATCCCTATTTGATTCAAAATTTAATTCTAAGCACAAAAGTCTGAAGGCCCAAAAGCTGACTTTGAGCTTATCATAGCTTAAATAGTCAATAGCTTATTCTTATTGGGCCAATAAGCCCATTAAGCAATAAGCCAATACCATAAGCTCAGCTTAAACACACAACCTTCTTTTGAGATGCCTAAGAGATCTATGAAAAGAAATTTTGAAAAATCACACTCAATAAGCCAGAAATAAGCAAAGAATAATTTCACTAAAAGACAAAATAGTCGGGTTAGAGTTCTAGGCTGTTTCAGAAGCTCTGGTTTGTTGCAAAAGCTCACAAAAGACTTGTAACCTTCCAGACTTGTTATTAAGCTAAGAAAAATGAGGTATATTACAAAATACAAGTTGTTGCATGTACCAATAAGCAGTTCTAAAAAATAAGCCAAACTGTGTTTATTGACCAAAAGTCAAAGTGATCCAAAGTTCACCAAATGATCAGGGATGGTTTATAAGCTTGTTATAACAACTTTTGTGAAGAACTCAAGGAGGAGTCCTTGTGAATCAAGAGGTCAGTTGACCAATTGATGACAGATTTTGGCAAAAAGGGCTTAATAAGCCACTTAGCTTATAAGCCAGCAACAAAGCACACCAAATAGCCAAATCTACTCACAAGCAGCACATAAACAAGATCCAAGCAATAAAACAACAAGGCATACACTAGAATCACAAATGCAAGCACAAAATGAGGTGGTCACTTAGGTCCAACAAACAAAGAAGTTATTGGATCTGATGTGTTTGACCTATTTCAAAACACTTTTTATCAGATTTTTACAAAACTTCAAATCCCTTTTCCAAACTTTCAGAAACTTAACCAATGACTAAAACTTGTTTAATATGACTTGTTTAGAACTCCCAAACCCTAAGAACCAAGGGCACAAGGCCACAAGGTCTTATGAACCAGTAAACCCAAACAGCCTTTTATAAGCCCTTTTTCAAAGCAACTTCTTAATTCTACAAACAACCTACTAATTTTAATGATCAAATAGCTAAACTAGGTGACAACTAACAGATACCAACCATAAAACACCAAGCACAAACACAAAATCAACAAATCACATAACAAAACATAAATCAGACAATATCATGTTATTTTTTAGAGGAATCTTAACAAGAGGTTATACCTATCCTCCACAACATCCTAGGAGGATCAGCAATGCTCCTTGGACCTTGTTCAACAACTAGAACAAGACCAAGGTACTTCAACAAAGGAGATGAATGACTGCCTTGGTTGATGTTTCAAAGTAGAAACTCAAGGACTTGATTTCTTCAACACAAGCAACAAACAACCCAACCAAAGGCTCCAATCCCTTCACAAGCTTGGTGTCAACAAGCTTGTAAGAGCTTATAGCTTTTGGTCAAGGATTAGTACAAGAAAAATAGCAAAATCAGATGACTGTCTTCAAGTTATTTTCAAACTTGAAAACCTTACCAAACATAAACGTCCTTTAACCACAAGAATTAAGCACACTTATAACATCAAATGGAACTCAGAATTTCCCTTAAACAATACCAACTTTCAAAAACATAAAAAGGAATTACAATTTTCTCAAAATACCAACTTTTGTAAAATTTAAAAAGGAATTACAATGTTTAAAAGGTAAAACTGGAACAAGTCTCTCTCACAAGTTGAGGAGTCCTTATATAGGACTAGTAGATGATTCTAGAATGCTAAAATACATGAAAACCCTAGCTATAAATTTCCAGGAATGCCCTTGAGTGCTTGTTGTTGTTGAGCTGTCCATTTTGATCAAAACTGTTCATTTTAGCTTTGGGGTTAAGCTATGAGTTCAAGCTGTTGATTTAGCCACGTCAGATTCCTTGGAGAGTAAGTTGTGTTTTAATTGGTGGACGAGGTTGAGTGTGGGGCCCTTTGGTGAGTGGGGATTGGCGTTTTGAGTGTGGGAAGGGTTTGTGTATAGGTGAATCACACATGGGTGTGGGTAATTAGAATTTACCCCTTGTTTTAAGTGGAATGGTAACTAGGGGTGAAAGGTGAACAGTAACTCCCTTTGATCCGTTTTTGTAGGAATAGGTATGGCGCATTTTTGATTTGAATGTTTCAAATGCCCATGTTTAGTCCTTGTCTTTTGGTAAATATGGTAAAACACGTTTTTCAGCCATCACAACTTGATTCCCTTTGTTATGAAAGTTATGAATTTCATACTTTTGCCCCAAAACTTTGGCAAAAGGTTTTCAAGGGTTATTTTTGCCATGTCTGAATATTTGAGAGACTAATTTTGGACATTCTTGATCTTCAAAGGTCTTCATTGTATCTTTAACTTCACGAGGGATCATTATTGGCAATTTAGAATTGTTGAGGGACTAAACTTGCCAAATCTTCAAAGTTTGAAGGACCATTTTGTAATTTTGACAAACTTAAGGGACCAAACTTGTAATTATGAATATACAAGGGTTTTAAGTGTCATTTCTTCATATTTTGAGGATCAATCTTGTACATCTTCAAGTCTTCAAGGTTTAATCTTGGATTATTCATGAACTAGGGCCCGGTTCTTTGTACGGCTTCGTTTCTCGTGTCCGTTTTTCCTTGTTTCTTGTGATCTTTTGTCTTTTTTACGATATCCATACCTAAAACACACAAGTAGACAAATACAAGCATATATATGGTATATTGATGACATTTTATGCATTTAAAGCCCGAAAAGAACGATGAGTTCATGTATAAAAGCCATCTCATCACTCCCCCATACTAAGCCATTGTCGTGCCCTCACTAATGCTAGAATAAAGTATCTAAGCATCACCAAAGTTCAATTTTTATTACCTTTTATTGAAGAGTAAAAGACTTGCAACAATACTACGAAGATGTGTAAAGACATAATGTATGATTTTCATCACGAATGTGACTTTTACGGTCAATGAATAGAAACAAGTAAATGTCCCATAGAGTAAATTTTGTCATCCTTGATTGTCATACATTCCATGCTAAGTGCAAAAACGAGATCATTTTTGGTACAAGTCACAATGCTAACACTACTCATATGTCCAAATTGTGTAATACTTTTTCTCCCCGCAATCCTAGTTATTATAAAAGGAAATAGGTTTCTAGAATTTTTTAACTATTTGTCATGGATCACAAGTGATTCATATTGACTTATTTGAGTATTATTAGTCCAAAAGTAGAGTAGCACGATTTAATCGATAGTTAGCCGAAGGACAAAATCTATTAAAATGGCTTCTCGTGTATCTCCTTAAGTTCATATCTTGACATAACTCGTTTCATGATTTGAGACCTTTCTCGGACCGATATTTGGCATGTACTTCATACTTCAAATCTTGGGAAGACGTTCTTGAAATCATGGTCTTCTCTTCATATATTGGAATTTCTTCATTTGACGTTTTTGAGAGATTCTTCATACTTGGACCACGACTTCATCATTTTTCTTCAATCTTTATTTTGGACTTTGATATACAACGATCCGCCTCCTTTTCGGACTTGGATATATTTATCCTCATACCTTGTAAGGGTCTTTTTGGATAGACTTTCTCCATGATCTTTAGGGGAGTAATTGCTTTTCGTCGTGTGTCTCGATCCTTCATATTGATTTAGGAATAATGATACTTCACATCATCTTGGATCTTTAGCAACAAAATAGAGCTCCTCATGCCTTGTTAGGGCCTTTTTGTATCTTTACCAATATTCGCGTCCCGCTTCAATAAGTTATGCCTTGGCTATGAACTCTATTCAACCCCGAGCAACTTTTAAACGATCTTGTGCTAGAAGCTAACTAACCTTTCAAATCGTATGACCTTACTTATTGCAATTATTTTTATTCCTAATGCATTGATCTTATGGGAGAAAAAACCACAATTAAAAACATATGAGTTTTTGAAAGAACATTTTCATGTTCTACGTTTAGCATGATCACTTGTATAACTCTATCATCTCTCGTTCTTCACTATTTAAAGACCTCTAATTAAAGAGACTTGTGAATACTTAGCCATGCAAGTCAAAAATAAGCCAAATTTGGATTAGCTTCGATTAAGACTATATCAAATCAAAGTTTTGGGTTTTCAAGCCACCTATAGGATCTTGCACTTTCTTGGACTTTTTCAAGTTTAGAGAATGCATTTTATAGTTCCATTGATAAGTGACTTTCTAGGATCAGTTATAGGTACTTGCGAAAAGTTCTTGTTCTTAACTCGAATGAGCTAAGACTTTCGCGGTTTAAAGTTCCCTATATAAAAGTCTAGCAAAACTTGAGTTGAGCGGGTTAAGGAATGTAAATGGCTCCAAATGCCCATCAAGTCAAAAATTAGCTCTTATTCTACCCATCGGAAAATATACATTCGTGTCTTAAAAACACTTATTAAAACTAAGAAAAATTTTAAAATTTGGCCATTTTTAGCCTTATTAGCAACAAAACAAAACAAAACATTGAAAGTTGGAAAACGTGAGGCCGTAGCAAAGCAAGTACCTATTCACCCCCCATACTAAAATTAAACATTAGTCCTCAATGTTTCGAGTCTAAAGGTGGAGCACCCCCATACTAGAGACGAAGAGTCGAATGCTTAGGATCTAGCATGGAAAGGGTGATCAACAATATATCTAAAGCCGTTTATTAAGTATGCTAAAAAATAATTGTTAGAACAATAAAGGATATGTAATAAGTGTGTAAACACTTATCCTTTTGCCACTAAAATCAAGGAAAAACAAGACCTAATCATGTGTTTAATATCGTAAAAGTCGGAATTACGCGTGGTTTTGTGTTTTTGTGTTAAAATAGGTACAAATGATCAAAAGGAAAGAAAACACGGGATTTCACGGTCAAATGTTGAAGAAAAGTCCAAAAAGAGACGAAGACAAAGTCAAAAGATCAAAAGTGTACCCAAGTTCACGAAAACCGGCTTAACTGACACGATTTTGAAGAAATGATCAACAAAGCCGAAATCAAGCTCATTTTTAGCGGATTTAATATTTATGGAGTTAAACGGGCTTGCGGGTCCTACATTCGGGTTAATGGGCTCAAAAGTACTTTTGAAAGTTTAAATTTGCTTAATAAAAACTTAATTAGCCCATTAGAGCCCAAACTATGTTTCAAATAAAGGATGATTATTAATTTGGGCCACTAAGCCCATGTGGCTAATTACTTGGACGAAAAAGAGAAAATGAATGAAAAGATTTCATTTTTTTTACTCACAAAAACTGGTCAACCCTTCACAATCAGTCAAAACCCACACGTCTTTTGTTTATTCAACACACACGTGTTATCCATTTCTTCACCCCACCCCCTTAATTGCCCAGTCAAAACAAATCACCCCACATCCGAACCTTACCCACACTCGGTTTTAATAAAACTTTTATTTCCCCCACTCAACCAAAATAAATAAACCCATTTACCCAATTTCCCCACTTGCTCTTTCGTTAGAACCGAAGTGAAATAAACACATTCTTTCTTCTCTCCCATTTTCTTTTTAACACAGCCACCCCAACCTTATTTACCCAAACCCTAAAATTACCCACCACCAAAATAACCAACGAAATTTGGGGCTTTTAATTCAAGCGTGTAATTCACACGTTTTTGGATTAAATCCCCACATGAATCAGAAGAAAACACCAAGGAGTGGTCCTATCTCCAAATCCGAGGTGGCTAAATACTTGGTTTTGATTGGTGGGAACACCTCACCATTACCAATCCACCAATCAAATCTCTCCACGTTGGCAATCCGAGTCTCAAGAGTTATTCTCAGCCGCAAGATCAAGCAAAGAGAAGAAGAAAAGATTTGAATTGCCAGGATTCAAGACCTTGGGCACCAAGGAAAAGGTTTGAGGGTTTTCCCTATAAAAACCCCCCTTTTCACATGTAATGGAAAGCTTTTCTTTATTTTTAATTTTTTCAGTAAAATTAGATTAGGATTTAATTTTGTATTTTTTCAAATTTCCAGTAATTGTACTCTTTATTTTAATTAATGAAAAAGTTATTTAATTAATTTTCATGGCTCTTTCTTTTAATTCCTATTATCAAATTACTGTTCGTTGTGTTTTTTATAATCTACTTCAATTTTTATTTGTTACTGTTTGTTTAATTAAAAAAAAGGAAAAAAAAAAGAAAAAGAAAGTGGTGAATTATTTTAATTTTTCAGTAAATTAGTTTTAGGGTTTAGATTTAATCTTGTATTTTTTTAATTCCAGTTTTGTAATCTTTTTTATTAATGAAAAATGCTTTTAATTAATCTTGTCTACTTTAATTTTCTGTTTTAATTAAATCTTTAATCTACTTTTTTTAATTATTATAGTTTGTGGTTTGTTTATTCGAGATATATAAAAAAAATAAAATAAAAAATAAAAAATAAAAAATAAAAAGAAAGTGATAAATCTTTCCCCACTGGAAAGATTTATAAAGTCACTGTTCATTCGAAGGAGATTGTTGGTTCGTTCACTGTTGATGTACTTTCTTGGTGAATCGAGATGATGAAGGATGTGTTCGTTTTCGGTTCATAAGGAGGCACAACGCCTACCTTCATCACAACGGTTATCTTCATTAGGTTCCACTTTTCTTTTAATTTTCTTTGTTAAGTTTTACTATTTATTTTATTAATCTGCTCGTGTGTTTGATTTTATTTGGTTTGTTGAATTTTAGATGTTACTGTTTAATATTGTTACTGTTTCCTTCTTTTTAATCTGCTTGAATATGTTTAAATTCATGTTACTGTTAAGATTAGTTTGAGTATACTGACTAATTGCTTTTTAATGTTTGGATTTGCTTATTTTTCTTGAGTTATTATTCAGTATTTGGATTTGCTTTATTCTAGAGATTAGTATATCTGCTAGTTAGTTTATAGCTGTTTATGGTTTGAGTTTTGAATATTTCGGTTTCAGTTTTAGTTCTTAGATCTGCCATTTCCTTTTTGTTTACTGCTTATTTTGGTGTTACTTATTTTGCTTGCAACTTTTTATGCTGATTTTATAATCTGTTTTAGCTTATTTTGATATTTGTTTTTTGTCTGATGTGAAAATACAGATACATTTTATCTATGTAATTTCCAAATAAAATATAAAATAAAAATAAAAATATATATATAGCAAATCTAGTCTGCTGGGGTTCGAACCCAGGACCTCTCGCATCACAAGCCATCAACCCAACCATCTGATCTAGCACTTTACTTGTGTTTAATTATGCAACTTTAAATTAATATAGGATTTTTATTTACTTGCAGTTTTTATTAATTAGTTTAATTCAAGTTTTAGTTTAATTAAATTTTAATATAAAAGTTTTCTTTATTCAGTTTTTAATAAATATAAAAAGACAAAAATATATTTCCTTTATTTACTTTTACAATTTTAAATTAGATTTAAAATATCTTTTATTTCAAATAGTTTTATTTTATGATTTTAAATTTGGTTTTAAAATTAGATTTCATTTGAAAAGTTTGTTTTAGCTTAAAATTAGTATTAAATTTAAATTAGATTTATTTCAAAATAGTCTTTATTAAAATTAGTTTAAAATTGTTTTTTAAAAGTAGTTTATTAAATTTAAATTAGTTTTTAATATTAGTTTTTAGTTTAAAATATCCTAAAAATACGTTTACCAAAAACAAAGTAAGTCTTACGTTAATTGGAAATCAAATTCGAGTCGATCCGTGGAACGATAATAGATATAAAATAGGATTGCAAAACCCTAGTTTCAAATGGCGCCGCTGCCGCTTCGCTCGTACGATTGACGATTTTTCGTGAAGACGTTTGGATTTTGGGATCCGTTCAATTTGAACGTTACGTTTCTTGTTAACAAAATCAAAAATACAAAAAAATCAAAAATTTAAAAATACAAAAAAATTAAAAAATCACAAAAGCAATCTCTTTCCTAAGATTTGGACCAAAAAATTTTAAAAAATCAAAATGTAATACTTTTTCCTAAAAGTATTACACCAAAAATATTACGTATTAGTGTTAAATTTTTAGTTCGATTTCTTTCGTTTTTATTGTGAATATATATTTTTCTAAAAAATACAAAAAAAAATTCTTTTACTATAGTGTATTACGTAGCACAATAATTTACCTACTTTTCAAATAAGCCTTAGTTGGGATTTGATCACCTAACTATTGTAGTCGCATCCATAACGAGAAAAAGGGCAAAATAGATAAATACTAGTAAGACGTTTGAACTCGACATATACAAACTATAAGGTGGGTATAAGGCGACGCGCTATAAAAGGCCGTCTAAGGATAAAGGTTTTTAAGTGCTTTGTGCCACCTCGTTTCCCCGCTTGCTTGTGCGTATATTGAGAGGGACGACCAATTATTGGTTTGCCAACTCAATTAGTAATTAAGTATATATTTTTGTAAGATTTTTCATATTGCTCATCGAGAGGGAAAATCCTTTTCCTCTCAAAGTCGACCGAGGTCACCTACCTCATTCCAAAGTTTTAATTGTATGCGCACTCGCGCGCATACATACATACCGATTGGTGTACCAAACTCTTCCAATTCTTCCAAAAAGAAGAAAAGAAGAAAAACAAAAAGACCGTCATTCAAGCCGATCCTGAGAATCGAGCTTTTGACATAACGATGGCAACGGATAATCGACCAATGATTGAGATTCTACAATCTCACGTTGAAGGAAACGATGACGCGATTGTGGTTCCGACTATTGGAGTTAATCATTTAGAACTTAAATCGGGTTTTATTCAAATGGTTTCCGCTACACCATTTTTAGGCCGTACTAATGATGACCCACATGCTCATATCAAACGTTTCATCCAAATTAGCTAATACCGTCAAATACAATGGGGTGCCACAAGAGGCCGTTCGCCTACAACTTTTTCCTTTTTCCCTCGAGGGACAAGCCCGGATTTGGCTTGATAAGGAACCACCCCAAAGTATTACAACATGGATCGACTTAGAGACCAAGTTCATTAATTACTTTTTCCCACCATCACGGACCACTTCTTTAAGGAATGAAATAATCACCTTTGAGCAAAAATATGGGGAAACTTTTAGTGAGTCTTGGGATCGATTTAAAGAGCTTTTGAGAAAATGTCCACAACACGGTTTCACCAAAGTGCATCAAATAAATACGTTTTACAATGGTTTAACTCTAAATGACCAAGACTCACTTAATAGTGCCGCGGGGGACAATATTCTTGTGAAAACCATGAACGAGGCTTGGGCCATTATTGAGAACAAGGCAAAAGTGCAAACTAAGAGTGTTCGGACTACAATAGCTAGTGCTAGTGATAATGAGGTGACTAATCAAATTAAGGAGCTTACTTCAAATGTGAAACACCTTGCTCTAAAAACCGACGCCCTCACTACACATGTGAATGCCGTGAAAGAAAATTGTGAAACGTGTGAGACTTGTGGTGGACCACATTCATATTTCAATTGTGACAAGGTTTATAATCAACAACAACAAGTTTGTGCTTTTAATGCTAATGAAAGGGTTCCATTTAAACCTAATGTTGATTTTAACCATTTGTCTTACAAAAGTACTAATTATTTGGCTCCCCCAGGTTTTGTAGCACCTCAAAGACCACCCCCACCCGCCCAAAATACCCAATACCAAAATAGGAACCAAGGTCCTCAAATGGGTAAATTTCAAGGGAATGCTAATAAAGGAAATTTTAATGGTCAAAATCAAGGGTTTCAAAATAATAACCAAGGTTTTTATAATAACAACGGTTTTCAACCTCAATATCAAAACCAAGGTTTTCCTAATCAAGGGTTAATCAAATGAACATGCAAAACCCTCAAATGGACTTGGTTCTACAAAAATTAACCGACCATGAGAGGATTATGAAACAAATGCAAGAATCTACTCGACAAATGCAAGAATCGACCGATAAGAGATTTCTGACAATGTTGCAAGCCCTTAGACCCCAAGGAGCCTTACCTTCAAATACCGAGATTAACCCTCGTGCTAATGTGAGTCCTATCAATACTCTAAGTGGAGCCACTTTAGTGGGACCTTCCATCTCTTCGCCCATAAAGGAGAGACAAGGCCCGGAGGTCATAACGAGTAATCCTACTCCCCTTTCGGTGATCCCTCCCACTACCACTCCTAGTACTAGTGCTCCATTGCCGAAAGAGCCTATCCCTTCGGTTGTTCAAGAAGCGAGTCCTTCTCCTTCTCAACCTTCAAAGTCTAAGCATAATATCCCTTATCCTTCTAGGTTAGGCAAGGCTAAAGTGCTCACCAAAGATGACGTTCATGTCTCTAACTTTTTGAAAATGATTTCCAATGTCAATGTCAACGTTTGCCTTATTGAAGCACTTGCTCAAATGCCAAAATTTGTGAAAATATTTAAAGATTTGCTTAATAAGAAAGAAAAAATGGTTGAGCTCGTGAACACTCGTTTAAATGAGAATTGTTCCGCGGTTCTTCTCAAAGATCTTCCCGAAAAGCTAGGAGATCCCGGACGATTCGTGTTACCTTGCTCGTTTCCTCAAATCGATGATTGTATGGCTTTAGCGGATCTCGGCGCTAGCATCAATCTTATGCCACTTTCAGTTTGGAAACAATTGTCATTACCCGACCTTGTACCGACTCGTATGACTTTAAAGTTAGCTAATCGAACTCTCGCATACCCCGTTGGTATTGCCGAAGATGTTTTTGTTCGAGTTGGTACATTTACTTTTCCCGTGGACTTTGCCGTCGTCGACTATGAGATGGATCCTCGTATTCCGTTAATACTTGGTAGACCATTCTTACGATCCGGAAGAGCCTTAGTTGATGTAGCCGAAGGGGAGTTAATTCTTAGGGTTCGGGATGAACAACAAGTTTTTAAAATGGGAAAAATCACAACTAAATCAAATGGAAAAGAGTCGGTCAATATGATTGATGTTCTTAATTATGATAATGATGAGATTTTTATTAATCCTTTTGGAATCGAAAAGTCTACTCAAAATGATTTTGTGATAAACTCATCCCTTGCCTTAGAGCCTCAAATTTTTGAAACTCTCATTTATGACACCGATAGTGATGACACTTCTTCAAGTGATCACACTATCTTCGACTTAGACGACTCGTCTTTTGACCCACCCACTTTAGACCCACCCATCTATGATTTACCAATCTTTGATACCTACGATGATGACACTTCTTTAAGTGATCTCATCAACTTTGATGACCCACCCCATGATCTTAATGCACCTCATATCTCGATGAGTGATTCTTCCATGGAGACTCCTTTTGACTTCTATACTCCAATTTTAGAAGTCATGACTATTGAGGAGGATCCTCCACTCTTAGAGATCATTCCTACTTTAGAGGTTATTCCATTTGAGGAGGATTTAAATACCTTTCTAAATACCTATTTTCCTCATGAGGAAGAGTTTTCCTATGACTCTGACGATACTTATGTTTTCACATCGAGTTTGGAAGAGGATGACTTTCCTACTATGGATTTTGATGATATTTTGAGCTTAAATGTCACTACCTCTTGCTATTTTCCCGTTAAGGAACCGGTGTTTGATCCCGGAATAGAGACTTTTGTGCTTTCATTGCCATACCACCTTACCTTCCCTAGTAAGAGACTTTTGCCTAAGGATACCCCACTTTACTTTGACTTGCGTACCACCTCGGGGTTTATTTCCTTTTGTGATGGAAATTATGTGTTTGACCCGGGTGGATTTTTATGGGGTATGCCTTGTATGACTTTGTTTCACCTTTATCATGGAGAGATTTTCCTCCCTTAGAAATCTCGGTTTTCCATGATTTTCCCATTTGAATGATGACATTCAGGAAATCAAGTCGAGCTAGAGACTCGTGATGAAAAATCAAGCATCGTTTAACTAGGTTAGATTTTTACCTTTTTCACCTTTACCCATTTTCACCAATAAGTGTAGGGGGGCTTCTATCGAAGTTAAGTGGTCTTTTCCTTCTATTTTTCCTCATTTTAACCGGAAAATCAATTTTTCGACATTTTCAAAATATTTAATCTATTTTGGCCTATTAGTTTTTCCCTTTGTATAGTTATTTTCTTTCCTCATTAGAATAAATTTTTAATAAAGTGGTTTTAATTTTCAAACGTTGTAAATCTTTTGACTCAACCCGAGTTTACTTGTCTAAGTTTACTCTAGCTAGTATCCTTAACGTGTTTAAGTCAAGTTTTGCTAGGCTTTTATTTAGGGAGCTATAAAATGCGAAAGTCTTAACTCTCACGGGTTAAGAACAAGAACTTTTCGCAAGTTCCTATAATTGATCCTAGAGAGTCGTTTATCAAGGGAACTCTAAAATGCGAATTCTAAAACTTGAAAAAGTCTAAGAGTTTGCAAGATCCTATAGGCGACTCGAAAACCCAAAACTTTGATTTAATAGGCTAAGCATCCACGAGTCTCATTCTTTGAGATTTTAAACTGTGGAGAACGAGAGATGATAGAGTCAATTATAAGTTTGGTATTCTTTTATGAATTTATGTGAGTTAATTATAAGCCTATTCTCCCATCTCTTGCTAATAAATTTATTTATGATAAATAAGGTTGTACGATTTGAAAATTTACTTAGCTTCTAGCCCAAGATCGTTTAAAAGTTGCTCGGTATGGATTAGAGTTCATAGCCAAGGCATAACTTATTGAAGCGAGATGCGAAGATTGGCGAGTCCAAAAAGGTCCTAACAAGGCATGAGGGCTACAATTTTGTTGCTAAAAATCCAAAGTGATGTGAAGAATCATTTATCAAAAATCAATATGAAGGAAAGAGACACACGACGAAAAGCAAAAACTCCCCAAGAGTCATGGAGAAGTCTATCCGAAAAGGCCCTAACAAGGTATGAGGATAAATAGATCCAAGTCCAAAAAGGAGGCGGATTGTTGTATATCAAAGTCCAAAATAAAGATTGGAGAAAAATGAAGAAGTCGTGGTCCAAATATGAAGAATCTCTCAAAACATCAAGTGAAGAATTTCCTATTATAAAGAGAAGACCATTATTTCATGAACGTCTCTCAAGATTTGAAGTATGAAGTCGCTGCCAAATATCGGTCCGAGAAAGGTCTCAAATCGCGAAGCGAGTTATGCCAAGATATGAACTTAATGAGGTCCCGAGAAGCAGTTTTAAAAGATTTTGTCCTTTAGCTAACTATTGATTCAATCGTTCACTTTATTTTCGGATTAAATAACTATCGAAATAAGTCAACAATGCATCCTCGTGATCATTCAAGACAACAATAAAATATAAGAGATACACCTAGGAATAAGGGAGTCTAAGTGAATAATTGGCTCACATGAGTTCGTGTTAGTTTACTAACTTATAGTAACAATGATCTCGTTTTTAAGCTTGGTTTGGAGAAAGTGAAAACTTGAGGATGATGATCATTCACGACATTTCCAAAACCCAAAGGTATGTTTTTGATTTCTTTACTTTGTATGTTTATAATTTTCTATCTCGTTAATAAAGGCCAACGTGGATTAATTATGATGAAAAATGTAAATTTGCTTTGTAACTAATGCATTGCATGAGGACTTTGCAATGGTTAAGTGTAGGGGATTTGATAGGTGTGAAAACACCCATCCTTTTTACCACTTAATTACAATAATAACCGATCCAAAACGTGTATTTTATGTCATTTATGTCGGAATTATGCGTGGTTTGTGTTTTTGTTGTGATTTAGGACGAAAAGGTGAAAAGTGGAGGAAACACGACATTCACGGGCTTTTATCGGAGAAAAAGACGAAAGTTGAAGTCGAAAGATCAAGAGTGGAAAAAGAACGGAAGTCCAAGACCAATTCTGAAGATTTATCGAAGAAAAAGTCAAAAGACGGAAGTTCACCAAAAGCCGAAGAACTCAAGTCTAATTTATTGAAGAATTACAAGACGAGTTCAAAGAAATCCCGAGCCAAAAGTCATTAAAGTCCAAGATTTGAGAAGATTAAAAGGCTTAAGGACTAATGGTGCAATTAAGAGAAAGAAGAAAGAGGGAGGAAGCTTCCTAAGCTCCTCCCTAATCTCCCTATATATAGATTAGGTAGTTGTATTTTCATAGTGGTTGGTGGCTTGACAACCCATCCTTCCCCCATTTTTCATTTCCTGTACTTTAATTTTGATGCACCTTAATTTCATGTAATGCACCTTTAAATTCCTTTTAATTCCAAGTAAGTTTACCTTTGATTGTTGTTAATCTTCATCTTTTATTGTTAATCTCTTTCTACCTTTCTTGTTTGATTTGTTCTTCATCTTTATTGTTCATGTTCTTGAGTTTTTATGATTTTGATCAAGTGGGTTTTGATTGATTTGGCTTTTTTTGTTAGTTTTGTTGATTTGTTTTGATTGATTATTGTCAGTTGATGCTTTGTGGTTGTTTTGGTTTAATCTTTTGGTTAGCTTTGATCAAATTCGTGCTTTGTTCTTCATCCCCTGTTTCTTGTTCATGTTTACTGTATCTTGCCCAGATATTCCGGATCATCTGTTTTCTTTGTTCCTTATGCGGAATATCTTAGGTTATTCCGGATAGAGTCCCTTATTCGGAATATCTGAATATTCCGAATAGAGTCCCTTATTCGGAATCCTAGGTTATTCCGAATAGAGTCCCTTATTCGGAATATCTGAATATTCCGAATAGAGTCCCTTATTCAGAATCCTAGGTTATTCCGAATAGAATCCCTTATTCGGAATGTTAGGATTATTCCGGATACGACCTTTATTCCGAGTAAAACATTTATCCGAGTAGCACCCTTATTCCGGATCACCTACTTATTCCGCATAAGCATTTTATTCCGAATAGCCTTATATTCCGGATAGCTTAATTATTCCGAGTAGAGGCTTTATTCCGAATGAGTTTTTCAGTTTTTAGTTTTAAACTTTATTTTTCCCGCCTTTTTCTTTATTTGCACTTTTACTTGCTTTCCTTTTAGTTTAAGTTTAAGTTTGAGTTATTTACCTTTATTGCTTTTAATTTCTCTCCATTTCCTCTTCGTCAAGTTTTTATCTTTCAGCATTTCTTATTACCGTCTTTACTTTATTCTTATTCGTTTCAAGTCTAAATTTTAAATTAGTTTTAGGCAACGACAACTATTTTATTTTATTCACCAAGAACAACTGATTCGCACAATTAACCAGAGATCAATTCGAAGAGATTTCGAGAAACGAACTCTTCAACCTAGTAAAATCAATATATTAAAATGGCGCCGCTGCCGGCTCTTTTCGTGAGGATTTACGGTTTTTGTGAGAGACGCGTTGGCTTTTGGGATCCGTTCACTTGTGAACGTTATTTTTCGTGTGAAAAATTTTCAAAAATCCCAAAAACCCACAAACCCATACAAAGCCATAAGATCTTTACGATCAACCCAAGACAACACACCCTGCAAACCCGAAGCTAACCGTACAGACCCATCACTAAGAGTAATTCTATGGGACACCATACCAGGAAGAGTTGTGGAACGCTCAACCGTCCAACCAGTAATATGTACATTTCCCAAAGGCAAATCAGAATCACTGTCAGAAGCTGCATCAATCAAATTTTCAGGATCACGCTTCTCATAAGGGACCGTCTTGCCACGTCTAACACGGCGAGCCGATTTCTGGCGAAGCGAACGTCGAGGTGTGGGATCACTAGGTGTGGGTTCAACCTTTACCTTTACCTCAGCAGCAGCAGTGGGAGCAGGAGAAGTAGACTCATTAGTTTGCCCACCCAAGGGAGCAATAGGAGCTGCACTAGAAGTAGGAATAGGTTGAGTTCCAGGAACCAGTGGTGATGGGGATGGCATATCAGGTGTAGCAGTGGTAGTGGTTGTGGTAGCAAAGGTGGTGGTGGTAGCCTGTGTGGTGGTGGTAGCAAGACCTGAAGAAGAACCCAAAGGAGCAACCAAAGGAGAAGTGGTGGCACCAACTGAAGTAGCAACAAAAACCGATGGACTAGCAGCAGAACCAGGAGTAGGATCAGATGAAGGACCAGTAGTAACAGCAGGGAAAGAAGTGGTCATCACACGAGGAGAAGGACGATAGATAAAGCGTTCCGGAATCGGTTGACTCTGATGCTTGACCATACGTTCATAAAGTGCCTTGAGCTCATCAAAAGACAAAGCGCGAACCCTGTCCCACTTCCAACCAGCTTGAAAATAAGCAGCGGACTGATACTTCACATATCGCTGCATCTGCTTTCGCTCCTTAGTTCTTGATAAAGGTCTGTGCTTTCTCTTCTCACGAAGCTGTGCAGAAAGCGCCAACTAATGCTTGCGCATCAACACCATGGCTCTTGGAATACAGTTATGCTCATCCACATCGTCACCCAAAAGATCAGTGAACTGGGCATAATCCCTGGTAAGAATAGTCAAAACCTGCATCCAATCACTGTCATTCCAATGTATTGCATCGTGCTGAACTTGTTCACGCCTCTGCTGTTGAAGCGCCTCCACCGCAGCCCTATCAGCTTCATCAATCTCGGCTTGGATCCGTTGAGCAGCCTCCTCACCTAGCCTAACCCCCTCAAGCTGTCTGCGGGTACGTTTGCGAGGTGGTGAGGGAGCATCAGTCATTGGGTCCTTCCCCTTTGTATCATGGGATGGACAGCATTAGAACCAGTAGCAGGACCAGAAGCCCCATCCATAGGAGTGGAAACACCAGTCGGAGAAGGAACACTAGAAGATGTCGGAGGAACCGGCAAATCATCATTAAATTTATCAGCAAAGGCAGCCTTTGCCAACAATGTCAATCCATCCTCAACACACTCCTGAACCTCCTCATCAGAATCAGAGTGGATCACATGCTTCTTTCGTCGTCTTTGCTGAGTCTCCAAAGCTTTGATGCGATCAGCCAGAGGAAGAACAAACTCCCTAGTAAGTTTCCGATGTTGATTCAAATCAGCTTCCAAGGAAAGAATCCGCCCATGATACCTGTGCATAAGATCAAGTAACGACATAAGTGTAATAGGCTCCTCTGCCTGCCCACCAAGAGGATTTGGGCCATGGAAGGCGTCATTAGAGCCTGAAGCAACAGATGGGTCAACAGTTGGAGTACTAGCACCAAAAGGCTTATCAACAGAGTGTGGAGCAGGACTTGGAGGTGGAGTCTTCACAAACGGAGACTTCTGTGGTACTGAAGAAGGACCAGCCTCTGAAGGGGATGGTCTTTCAACCACCACCTCCTCAACTAGCTCCTCCACAACCACATGAGAAGCACCACCAATAGGAGCCTCCTCCTCCATAGGATCATCATCAATTTCAACTACATCAGGAGGACCCTGAGCCAGCCCCAACATGGCCTCAGTAAGGGGCCTCCATTCCCCGGTAAACCCATGGACCATATTATAATACACTTTTGCAGTAAGCTTAGACGGCACATGTTCAGACCTATCACGAGGAATGCAAACCAGTATTTGTTGTAAAAACTTAGGATACATAAGAAACTTCTTTCTAGAACCACCATTAGATAGATTACTAACCATCCCCTCAAACAAATAATGAGAGAACTTAAAAACTCTACCCTGAGCCAAGCAAATGAGACAAGTAGCCAAAGGAGTAGGGAAAGCATCCCAACTCCCAGACTTGGGACTTAAACAATGAATCAGAAAAGGCACCAAAAGCTTTCATTAGGGGGAAAACCTATTTTTCTGGAAATTAAACTTCCCCCCATGATTGTACCCTATAGTAGCCATCCCCTCCAATACCTCCGAATTAGGGAGGGACTCAACACCACCTTCATCTTGAAGATGAAGAGAAGATCGAATAGAAGCCTCAGACACCACGTATGAACGTCCATCTATGGTAGCATGGAGTTCACGTGGACGACCAACCACAACCACAAGACGAGAAGATGCCCAAAATTGATGAATAACACTATCATAAATAGTGGGACAGACAGTAAAAGCATACCGTAGGTTTAAAGCCTCAATGAAGTCCAGAATATCTGTAAAATCATCACGATGGGGACCATCACCTAAAAAGGCGACCTTGTTGTGAGCAGGTTGGTAAACTAGGGTAGCCATGGATCTGGATTAATTGATTGAAGGAGGATTTTGGTTAGGGTTGAGAGAGTAGGATCGGTTTTGTGTGTGTGATGAATGGAATGATTAAGTCAAGGTGGTTAATTTGACCATAAATAAGGAAAGTAGTAACTATTCATGGACCACTATTAATGGGGGGTTGCCCTTTCAAAGTACACATTATTGCATAGTAACCACTTGCACCTTTTAAAATAATTCCCAAATTCCAATTTACCAAAGTTAATTAAAATGTAAATACCAGAATTGGAAGCATTGACTAAAAGTCAAAGCACACACTGGTCAGACCAGAAGCAAAATGTGGTCAACAAAGGACAATAAGAATGAACAGTGTCCCAGACTAGTACCAGAAGCCAATCACCACTTGACAAAGAAGGATTTTGAACCACCAGAAGCCAGCCAATTATGACTAGAAGTTAACCAATGAGGACTAGAAGCCAGTCATGAAAGAATATAACCACCATAAGTGAGCAAAATCCTCCACCAGGAGTAACACACACCACCAGAACCAATGTAATATGTTGTTAAAATCTACCAATACGTTAGTCTGTCCAAAGAATATGTACACAAAGCCTCCCCTTAGGCTTAGCCTCCCCTCAAACCGAGACCTCAAGGATTTACCATCCCAATGTGAACCACCAAGTGGTTGAAGCGAGGACCATCAAATGCTTTAGTCAGCAAATCAGCAACATTATCATCTGTATGAACTTTAAGAACCTGTATCAGCTTCTTCTCATTGGCATCCCGTATAAAATGATGCCGAATTTCAATATGCTTTGTTCGCTGATGAAAAACAGGATTCTTCACAATGCAGATAGTGCTTTGATTGTCAATAAAAATTTTGGTGTTCATAAAATTGAAACCATAATCCAACATCTGATTTTGGATCCACAAAACCTGTCCACAACAACTAGCAGCAGCAACGTATTCAGCTTCTGTTGAAGAAGTAGCTACTATTGTCTGTTTCTTGCATTGCCATGAAATAAGTCAATGACCCAAAAATTGACAACCACCAGTAGTAGACTTTCTGTTATTATTAGCACCTGCATAGTCACTATCACTATATGCTTCTAGAATAAAAGGTGATTCTCTAGGATACCATAAGCCCAGTTTAGGTTGAGCCTTGATATACTTGAAAATCTTCTTCACTGCATTTAAGTTCGAAACCATTGGAGTCACGTGATGCAGTCAAATACATGAGGGAGCCAATCATAGACCTGTACATGTGAACATTGACTGGGGGGTCTGGCTCATTCTTAAGTTTGACTCTAGCAACTTCATAAAGAGTTGCTGCTGGTCTAAGAGGATCCATGTCAAACTTCTGAAGGATCTCATGAACATATTTATCTTGACTGATGAAAATCCCATCCGATTGTTGCTTGACTTGAAGAACAAGGAAGAAAGAAAGCTCTCCCATCGCACTCATCTGAAATTCGACTTTCATCAAGTGTTCAAACTCATCACACCATTCCTTCCTAGTAGAACCAAAGATAATGTCGTCCACATAAACCTGAACAAGGATAATGTCCTTGGTATTCCTCCTAAGAAATAGTGTTTTGTCAATAGTACCCCTTCTATATCCATTCTTTAACAAGAAAGTTGAAAGACGCTCATACCAAGCTCTAGGAGCCTGATGTAATCCATAAAGAGCCTTGACCACCTTGTAAACTTTCTTGGGATGAAGTGGATCTACAAAGCCCTTAGGTTGAGTGACATACACCTCCTCATCAATTTTTCCATAGAGAAATGCACTCTTGACATCCATCTAAAACACCGTAAAGCCCACATAAGAAGCAAAAGCCAAAAACAGACGAATGGCCTCAATCCTTGCAAACGGAGCAAAAACTTCAGTGTAGTCAATACCCTCTATTTGAGTGTGGCCTTGTGCGACAAGCCTAGCTTTATTCCTTACGACAATTCCCCGTCCTTCTTGTTCTTGAGAATCCATTTGGTATTGATTGCGGTCTTTCCATCTGGTAAGTCAACCAGAACCCAAACATTCTGAAACAAGAATTGCTGCATTTCCTCCTGCATAGCCTCCACCCAACTTTGATCCTCAAGAGCATGAGAAACTGACCTAGGTTCCACCTGTGAAAGAAAACAAGCAAACAAACAGTGTTGAAAGTCCGTATGATTATTACGCTTTTGATCTTTAGTATAGCTCACAAGAGCATGATGATCAAACGAGGCCTTCTTCTGCATTCCGCGTGTCTTGACAGTAGAACCAGGATCTCCAATGATTTGAGTGGTAGGATGATCTTTGTGTGATTGCAAGACAGGATTGGAAGAGACCTCCACTTCTGGTGCCAAGTTATTGAGATCACCAACAAAGTCAGCATCATATGAAGCAGTGTTGAAAATCCTATCTACTGGTTGTTTATGAATATCATCCAGCTTGGTAGAAGACTTCTTTTGATGGTTCCCCAAATCAGAAGGACTGGAGAAACGAGTATTGGAAGCAGACTCACTAGCTGGAGTACCAGTAGGTGATAAGCTAGCACTAGGAGAAGAAGCTAGGGTACCAGGAGCAGCTTTGTCAGTAGGCGTATCCAAGGGAAACTCAAAACCACCTTGAGCAGCTGCTGTAGTAGCTTCTTGTTGTTGTTTGAGTAGAGTGTCAAGCACTACCTGGGAATCCAGTACATCCAATGGAGTTGCATCACTAGGAGGAGTAGGAGAGACTGTGGTGGAGTAGGTTGGAACCACAAAAATGTCATCCTCATCATCTGAATCAGAAAGACTAGAAGGAACACCTGTACGAGAAGTTGCAAACACTTGTGGACTTGCATCATGGTTAGTTTTGAAACGAAAATATCCTAACGAATCACTAAGATAATCAAGATCAAAATACCATTCAGGACCCTTGCCTTGGATGTTTCACTTCTCCTCAAAATACCTGAGATTTATAGTTTCAATGATCCGCTTGGCTTGGAGATTGTAGACACGATAAGCCCGAGAGTGAGCTTAATATCCCACAATGTATCCTTCATCTGCCTTGCCATCAAATTTCCCCAAATAGTCACTAGTATTCAGAATGGTGATTGGACACCCAAAAGGCTTCAAATGAGCAATATTAGGAACTTTGCCCGTTAGAAGCTCATAAGGAGTCTTCTTGTGAGGATTGGTAATAGAAACCCTATTCAAAACATAACTTGCAGTATTAACAGCTTCTGTCCAGAACATGGTTGGAAGCTTGGAATCGGCAAGCATAGTTCTTGCTGCTTCTATTAGTGTCCTGTTCTTTCTTTCTGCCACGCCATTCTGTTGAGGAGTCCTTGCTGCACTATAATCTCTTTTGATGCCCTTAGAATTACAAAGTGATATGAGGTCTTTATTTTTGAACTCGGTTCCATTGTCGCAACGAATACCTTTAACCTTCTTGGTCAACTGGTTCTCAATAAGGGTAAGAAAATCTCTATGAATTGAGTAGGTCTCACTCTTGGCAGCCATGAAGAACACCCATGAAACCTGCTATATCCACCAGTTACCACCAGACATAATTGTTTGTGGTCAATGCTTCTAATGGAAGTAGGACCAAATAAATCCATTTGTAGTAGCTGCAATGGTTCAGTAATAAGACTAAGAGCATTAATGGTCTTGAAGGATGCTTTGTGCTGTTTTCCTTTGCTGCAAGCAATACAATTTATATCATTTCTAAACGACTTGGGAGGTAAACCAGAGACCAGATTCAGATTTGCAAGTTTGTGAATGGTCTTGAAGTTCACATGCCCCATCCTTTTGTGCCATTGAGTGGCTTCATCTTCTGAGGCTTTAGCAACTAGGCATGCTAGTTGACCAGTAGGATTGACTTCATTCAGCTTGATGCTATAGAGATTGTGTCTTCTAGGGATTCTGAGCAGAACTTGTGAGTCATCCGGAAGCTGAAAGTCTTTGGAGAGCACAAGTGCATCAGTATCGGTGAAGAGAACAAACTGCTTCTTGTCACAAATCTGAGAGACAGATATCAAGTTGAAGTGCTGAAGTGCTTCCACATAGTAGACCTGCTCAAAATTTAGATTAGGCGTCTTAATTGTTCCTTTGCCAGTGATCCTGCCTTCACCCCCACCAAAATAGACCTTGCCGCCATGAAATGGTACAAAGTTAGAGAGAAGACTTTTATTTCCTGTCATGCTCCTGGAGCAACCACTATCAACAATGCCTAGACTAGGATCTTGGTATGGAGTAACCTACAACAACAAGATAATAAAAATGCAAAAGTTAGTGTCTTAAGGGGACCCATACCTTTTCAGGTTTGAGCCTGCCTTGTGGATCTTTAGTAGAGAGCCAAGAAGATTGATGAGATCCATCGTTGTTCCTTGGTTGCATATGCATCATATGGGTATTATTATTTGACCAAGAAAAACCTGCTGAGGGCTTAACAGCAGTTCCCAAACTTCCCAAACCAAAATACGTGTGGTCCAAATTATGGGGATAAATTGGATTAAAATTTTGAAAATAATTACTGGCGGTTTGTAATCCAATGTTTCTCCAATGATCAGAAACTAAAGGAGAGGACCTTCTAGAAGAAGAAAACGACTGAGCACTAGGATTGAGTCTTGTAGAAGTATATGGGGCAGCTCCTGGAGGACCAGGAGCAGGAAATGCATGATTAACAGAAGCATGTGTGTCATAAAAATCACAATCTTTAATTAAATGAAATGCACTTCCACAAACAAAACATGTTTTAATAGACCTTTTATTAGAATGATATTGTTTCATACTGCCAACATTATTACACACAATTCTAGGAGAAACATTCTTCCTAGGACTCAATAAACTAGGACCAGACACACTTGACTTAACAACAACTCTTTCTTCACACATCCTATCACCAGTAGCAGCATGATAATTCAACTTGGAACTTGTAGGTCTTGACTCTTCACTTGAACCACTAGATGCAGAGTCACTAGCTTTGTCACTGAAAGTACACGAGACAAAGTCATTAGAATTAGTAGAACTTTTTGGGGACTCATGCATCTGTGATCCATCCAAGTCATTATGCCATGAAGTGGGCATAAAAGTTCCAGTAAGAGGGGGAGGGACAACATGCATTTCTGCTGCTGGTTTAAACCTATTGTAACTAGGTTTTCCCTCGTCCTCTTTGTCGGCATCAAAGACACTCGAAAAAGATAAATCAAACACATCTTCTGAATCAATATATTTTTCAAATCCTAACCCTCTTTTAGTTCTACCAGACATGCTACTATCAATTAATTTTGAAATATTTTTAGGTGCCTTTTGCCATTTTTCAAATCTCAACATTGTAGCATCTAATTTTTCTTGCATCTCCTGTTTTTCTTTGATACTGGCATCTCTTACTTTTTCTGTATATTTAAGCATATTAGTTGTGTTTTCTAAATCGATGCTTAGTATCCAGATTTTATCCTCATACTCACGTTGAGTATCTTGTAGCCACCTCTTTTGTTGTTCCAATGTGTTTAAAGAAGCCTTATAGGCTTGAACCTCTAAAAAATACTTATCATTTTGAACATTTACTTCATTAAATTGGGACAACAATTCTGAGTATTTATCATGAAAACCAAGAAGACAATGTTGTACCTGAGGTGAGATGCCCATTAGAGCAAACTCGTCTGCTTCTTCTGCATCAGAGAGATTCCCAGCAATCATTGCAAACACGTCAGTCGAGGATTCAGCTGATTCCAGAGTGGAAGCCTGATGATCATTCCAGTTGACCATAGAGTCAACTGATACCAATGCCTTCTTGTCATCTTTTACCTCCTGAACCTTAAAAGCTGAGTACCTACACTTCTCCTGGTCATTCTTGCTAGGGCAATCCCTTGCAAAGTGACCTTGTTGCTGGCAGTTATAACATCGAACCTTGCTTCTGTCGAATCTTGCTGGCTCCCGAGGATTGTAATTGAATTTTCGACCTTCTTTCTTCTCAAACTTGTGAACCCTAAGAGTGAGCATGGCCATCTGCCATTTAAGATCCATTTCATCCAGGTCAAATTTATCGACCTGTTTGAAGTCATCAAAAGCAAGTTGTTGTTGAGCATCAACATCAGCCACAAAAGAATGAAGAACGGCTTCTACCATACTACCAGACTTGGCAGTAGGATCAGGAGCAGAAGTATGCTGAAAAGTATGTTGAGAGGACACAGTATTGCTTGGGCTACTCGCATATGACATGGGACTGGATGCCATAGAACTCACAAAGGCAGAATTAGCAGGAGTGGGAAAAGAGTCACTTGAATATCCTCTTACATGAGGTTCAAAAGTTCTGAGCTTATGAAATAGATCATCAAAGTTGAGATAGTCAAGCCCACCTTTGGCAATGAGAGAGATCACCACCTGATTCCATGTGACACCCTAGAATCGAGGTCATTTACGATACCCTAAATTACGCTAATTTTTAAAATTTTTAATAAATTTTAATTTCTATACTTATAAGTATTTTGGTTAAAGCCGATGTTCGAGGATTATAATTTTTACGATTGACGTTTTAAGAAGGACGATGACGATTACGATCCCGAGGGATGCCCAATTTTATATAATTTTTGACGATTTATCGATAATGTAATTTTTCGAGAATTTTATTTACGGTTCGTGTTAAGTTGAGTCGGGTGAGTTTTATAGCCTTCCGAGTACATTTAAAGTATCCCAAAAATATTTTGGAGCATTCGGGAAGATTTCCGACTCCCGTAAAATTTTCAAATTTGACAAATGAGTCGAACCCGCAAAGTTTTGAGGACGTTTTTCATTTGAGGACAAAAGAAGTTAAAAATTGCATTTAAGCCCCTCCCAACCCACCAAAAAGGCCAAAATGGACATAAACACAAACACACACAACACTTGCACCAAAAAAAAATCAAACTCTCTCCCTCCTCTCTTCTCTCTCAAACCGACGGACACCCCAAACCCACCAAAAATTCACCAAAAATCTTTTTCCACTTGATTTTTCAAAAATCTAAGGTTAGACCACACTTAGTTTGGTCATTCCCCACATGTTCATGTGCTCAAATCCAACATGCACTAACAAAAATTTTTCAAGATTTTTCCATATGATCCAAATTCGTTTTTGAGGCTAAATGAGCTAATGCATGTTGATTTTAAGTGTTATGGAAGTATAAACACCAAGAAAACCCACCAAAATTAATTTGGTTGTGGTGATTGGGTCACCCAAACCCCACGGCAAAGGGGGTGTTTGGGGAGCCATGGTGGTTGTTGATTTTGCATGTTGTTCTTGTGTTTGGTTTGATGTTTAAGGATGTTTTACATAGGTGTTAGTGGTTGCATGTTCATTTCTTTGAAGTTTTGATTTTGAGATTGATTGATCAATAGGGGTAGGATTGAAGTTTGATGTAAGGATACGTTTGGGAAGGCTTAGGATGATGTTTAGTGGTGGTTAGAAGGCTTGGAATCGAGTCTAAGTGCGTTTTTGGTATGGTCATATTTAGGCAGAAACATTTGGTCTATTTCACAAAAATTATTTTTTTCCCAGAACTTGAAAACTAAATGTAGTTGTAGAGGGTCTTTCTAGCTTTAATTTGGTATAAGGTAGAGCCCGTGACTCAAAACGAGCTAAAAGTTATGACATTTTAAAGATCGGGTACCGGGAGACGAGGACTTTCATAATCCGAATTTATGTAAAGTTTTAGTCAAATCCCGAGGGTCACAAGTATAAATTGGTAAATGGTCAAGGGTCAAAATTTGGTCCCTAACCTGTGTAAATGGGTCTATATGTTGACTTAGGTGTCAAAGAAGTCAAAGGTATTTTTCATATAGGTCAAAGAGGTCAAAATTGGTCGAAGCGCAATTTCAGCCCGTAAAATGTAGTCGTGGAAAAGAGTTGCGTAACGGGTCGTAAAAGTAAAAACTTTTGTTGGGCTTAAAAACATGTTATCTACAGGTCTTATAGGACTTTTGGAAATTTTGTCAAATTTTATAAGTGTGGTTTAATAAGGTAAAACAGCCCGTACTTTAGTCAAGTACCGGTGTGAATGAGTAAAAATGGATAGCGTAAGTAATAAGAACGAATGGTATAAAATGAGTGATACTTGTTATTTTGTTTTTGGCATGAGTTATACTTGTCCTAAGTGACTAGTATATATGTATTTTATACAGTACCGTAAGTATTAAAATGAGATTACTCATTACGCGTTATTTGTGATAGGTGTTGATTTACCCGGGCATCCGTAACATCGTCAGTGATCATTCCTCGAACTACCGACTACTTAATATCTAAGGTGTGAATTTATAGCCTCGCTTATATTATTTCAAATTGTTTTACCCGCGAGGGAAATGTATGCTAGTTTTTAAAAGGAATGTATATCATGAATGATTGTTAGACCCGAAAGTTGCCTTAGAAATTGTGTTGAGTACCAAAGTTGCAAAAGTCCCTAAATTCATGAACTATTAACTATTGTCCTGCCCTCGAGTAGGGGGAAATAGCCGCTTATGCAATTTGTAGTACTACGGGGTTAACGACCCAATGCTAGCCGAGAAGCTGTACTTATAGTAAGTTCTGCGGTAGATTATTTTGTATGAGAAATAAGGTATAATTGCAACTGATGCCTTTAGAAGGGGCACTGGTTTCATTTGAATCATGCCGGTATATTTACGCGGGTGATTGAGTTAACGGATTAGTGTCATGAGCTTAAACACAATTGTCAGTATCCTGATTATAGTTTGTTTGATCGACAAGACTATAAATGATCACGAATGGTTTTTATTATATATACGTTCAAATGGATTGTAAAACCTATGAATTCCACTCAACGTTTTCGTTGACCAAATTTTTGGCATGTGTTTCAGGTAACCGCTGAGAAGTAGGATGGAGCATGCATGGGATGGATGTTGTGTGTACGGCTTGGTGTCCGCTTGTTTTTCCCTCCTTTTCTACTTAAACAATTTTTATGTTTAATGTCATGTGGTTGTAAAACTGAGGTTTTTGGGTTGAGATTCATGGGGACCGAAAACGCTAAACTCTGTGTACTATTTGGGGTTGGAAAAACCGTGGACATGTATCATCTAACGATTTTAATTTCAAGTTTTAAGTTGACGTCTTTTTAGCGTCGTTTGATATACCTTGTGTGCAATGAATACTGTGTAGCACCCATTGTTGTAGTTCCGCTGCGCATAGCAATTGTGGGGGTGTTACAGATTGGTATCAGAGCCACGAGTTATAGAGAACTAGGTCGTTTTTGAAAATCCTAAACTATAACTTTTGGTGTCGTAAGAAAGGGTCCAAGCACACACAACTATCCTGCATGGCTCCGGTAAGATTTATTATTGTATTTATGGCATTTGACGTATACTTTTGAGTAAAGTATGTATGTGGGTAATTATTACATAAGTATGGAATTACTATATGTAGACGTTGAATTTTTACGTGAAATATCCGACATCGTAATTTTCATATTTATCATGCATGAGCATCATATTATTACATTTCGGGCATATGTACCACCTTTGCATTGCATTTGCATGCATATATTTATAATTATTGTATAATTACTTATGTACCCTCCGAAATTCGCTGTTATTGCAGGAATGGCCGAGGTACCGCCTAACGATAACGGAAACGATGTACGAGCCCAGGACCCCGACCCAAGGAGAACTACTTGCCCCACGCCTATGCGTACTTCCCATCTGGTTGGTGTACCAGATATCCCCAGAAGAGCCGAAGGTGCAATGAGCGCAAATTCTCTTCATCAAGGCATCCCAAGAATTTGCTGTCCCGGACCGAGGATTTATCATGACGTACGACGGACTGTGAGAGGTTTGGAAGGTTGATGTATGAGCGGTTTGTAGTGGAATCAAGGGTGGTCAGTAGATTCGACGAGAATGACAAGGCGGACGAAAGACTGTTGGAAAGGACTTCAAGAATTGCGTATGATGGGAATGTGAACAAAAGTGACATCAACAGTTTAAGATCAATGGTTGCGAATTTAAGTGCTAGTCTTGACCGAGTGAGGGAGGATCAGGTGAGGTTGTCGAGGATGCAGAGTTGGGAGCATCGTGTGAGGGATTCATTGCCCCCGGATTGGAGATTCGTGGACGATTTGGAGATGGAGGCGAATGACTTTATGATTCAGCCGCCTGCTAGAGGTGCTTGTATTTCGGTGGGAAATCAGGTAGCGATTGAGTGTGGATCCACATCAGGGACGAAAAAGGAAATGGAATGTGGGCCAGATGATAAAGGAAAGGGAAAAGTGGATGATGTGGATGAGGACGTAAGTGATGAGGAAACCGAGGAAGACGACGACGAGCCGCCATCCAAGAGGCCGTGTGGATCACCACATGCCTAGTTACTTGTTTTGTATTTTCTTTGATCATTGTAATAGAACTATTTTAGACCTTTGTATGATGGTATTATGACGAGAAACTCAAGTACTTGATGTTTTGTGGTGAACGATTGTAGTGGCAATACTTGTCACAGTTTTGGTTAACTATCAATACAATCTATGTTACCTTTCATGATCTGTGATATGTCTTAAATTTGATCTTTTGTGGTGTGAATTGATGAATATTAGTAACTCCGTAGTGATGTGTCGTTGTATGTATTTTATGTCTGGGAAACTTGATATGAATACTTACATTGTTTTTCTATTTTCCCTGTCTTGCAGAAAGAGATATTCGATAACACCATGCCTCCAAAGTTGACTGCCGATCGTGTTAACACCATGATTCAGGAAGCTATAGCTAATGCGTTGGAAGCGGACCGAGCTGGGAGAAATCAGGATCCAGGAAGGAACGCGGGGAGACAGCAAGCCCCGAGAGTGTGTACCTATTCTAGTTTTATGAAGTGTGGTCCCACGCAGTTCCGTGGAACGGGTGGAGCCCTAGAACTTAGACGATGGTTGGAAAAGGTTGAAAGTACGTTTGAAATCAGTGGTTGTGCAGAAGCGGATAAAGTAAAGTTTGCAGCTGCTACGTTTCTTGATGATGCGTTAAGTTGGTGGAATACCCAGGTAGCTACGGTTGGATTGGCTGTAGCGAATGCAAGGACGTGGAATGCGACCAAAGCTTTGTTGACCAAGAAGTTTTGCCCAGAGGAGGAATTGGGGCAATTGGAGGACGAATTGAGGCACTTGACCTTAAAGAACAACGATATAGCTGCTTACACCAGGAGATTCAATGAGTTAAGTCTTTTGTGTCCGGACATATTTGCCAATGATGCCAAGAAAATGAAGCAGTATATTAAGGGTTTATCTAGCAACATCAAAGGTGAAACAACTTCGTCAAAACCTGGAACGTTTGATGAAGCGGTTCAAATGGCTCACGCTTTGATGGACGTTAAGCTTCAGGACAAGCAGAACTACATTGCTGAGGGCAACAAAAGGAAATGGGAAGCAGCACAAGGCAATCAATCCCAAGGCCAGAACCGAGGTGGAAATCGAAACAACCATGGGCCGAACCGTAATCAGCAGTCTAATCAGAGAAGGAACGAAGGGATGAGGGCAGTGACGAACCCTAGAGGTGTGAAAGTGAATCCCCATTGTGGAAAGTGCAACTTGTATCATGTTGGAAATTGCCCGCCGGCATGCGGCAAGTGTGGAAAGGCAGTTCATAGGACTTCTAGTTGTCGAACGGGAGGAGTAGCCACTGGGGCTAATGCTATCAGGATGAGGGGATGTTATAGCTGTGGAGAAAGGGGTCATGTGCAAGCGAATTGCCCGAAGGCAGGAAACAGGCGGGGAGGTAATAATGCGGCTGCTGTGTATCAAGTGGGAACGGCTGATAAACCACAAGGTCCCAATGTGGTTACCGGTACGTTTTTGCTAGACGCTTGTTATGCTAGTATTTTATTTGATTCTGGCTCCGACAAGAATTTTGTAGACGTTAGATTTAGTCGTCATATCGATAGAGAACCGGTGTTGTTAACGACTAGTTATAATGTTGAATTAGCCGATGGAAAAATTGTTAGTACGAATTCTATACTGAAAGGGTGTACCTTGAAGTTAGGAAATTACGCTTTTAAAATCGACTTGATGCCTATAGAACTAGGATCGTTTGACGTGATTGTGGGGGTGGATTGGCTAATGGCGCATAGTGCTACGATCGTCTGTGGTGAGAGATTGGTTCAGATTCCGCTGAGGAATAGGGTTTTGACGGTTAAGGGAGACGAATGCACTTCTCGTTTGAAGGTGATTTCGTGTTTAAAGATAATGAAGTACGTAGAGAGCGGATGCGATGTGTTTTTGGCACAAGTTTCGAGCAATGGTGATGTAGAGGCGAGGATCTAAGAGGTACCAGTTATTTGCGAATATCCGGACGTTTTTCCAGACGAGTTGCCAGGTTTACCGCCTACCCGTGAGGTCGAGTTTCGAATTGATTTAGTGCCAGGAGCTGCGCCGGTTGCACGTGCACCTTATCGCTTAGCACCATCTGAGTTAAAGGAGTTAGCGGATCAATTGAAGGAATTGATGGACAAAGGGTTTATTAGGCCGAGCTCATCACCTTGGGGAGCGCCAGTGTTGTTCGTAAAGAAGAAGGATGGTTCGTTTAGGATGTGTATTGACTATAGGGAACTCAATAAGCTGACGGTTAAGAATCGGTACCCATTGCCGAGGATTGATGATTTGTTCGATCAATTGCAAGGTTCCAGTGTATACTCAAAGATCGATTTAAGATCAGGGTATCATCAACTGCGTGTAAGAGAGGAGGATATTCCTGTAACTGCCTTTCGTACGCGGTATGGACACTTTGAATTTCGAGTGATGCCGTTTGGGTTGACGAACGCGCCTGCTGTATTCATGGATCTTATGAATCGCGTGTGCAAGCCGTATCTAGATAAGTTTGTTATTGTTTTCATCGATGATATACTTATTTACTCTAAGAGTAGGGAGGAGCACGAGAAGCACCTGAGAAAGATTTTGGAGTTGTTAAGAAAGGAGAAGCTGTATGCAAAATTCTCTAAGTGTGAGTTTTGGTTGGAATCAGTGCAGTTTCTAGGTCATGTGATTGATAGTGAGGGAGTTCGTGTAGATCCTGCTAAGATCGTAGCAATCAGGGAATGGTCAGCACCGACGACGCCGACTGAAGTTCGACAGTTTCTGGGTTTAGCGGGGTATTATCGAAGGTTTATTGAAGGATTTTCTTTGATTGCAAAACCATTGACGCGGCTTACCGAAAAGAATAGGGTGTATGAATGGGGAATCGAGGAAGAGCTTGCTTTCGAAACGCTCAAGGATAAGTTATGTTCCGCGCCGATTTTATCATTGCCTGAAGGAACCGAAGATTTCGTAGTGTATTGTGATGCGTCTCGTAAAGGTTATGGAGCAGTATTAATGCAACGTGAGAAGGTGATAGCTTACGCGTCGAGGCAATTAAGGAAGAACGAGGAGAACTACACGACGCACGATTTGGAATTAGGAGCGGTAGTTTTTGCGTTGAAACTGTGGAGACACTATCTGTATGGGACAAAGTGTGTTGTATTCACTGATCACAAGAGTTTGCAGCACATTTTAGATCAAAAGGAGTTGAATATGCGACAAAGACGATGGGTTGAACTATTGAGTGATTATGACTGCGAAATTCGCTACCACCCTGGGAAGGCGAATGTTATAGCGGATGCATTGAGTAGGAAAGAACGGGAGAAACCTTTGAGGGTTAGAGCTTTAGTGATGACTGAGAGCGTTGACTTAACCGAAACCATACTGAAGGCTCAGGAGAGAGGTTTAATGAAAGGGAATGTTGAAGCCGAGAACTTGGGACGAATGTTGAAACCTCTTTTTGTGATTAGGCCAGACGGACTAAGATATTTTGAAAATCGAATTTGGTTGCCATTGTGTTCATCTGAGGAAGGAAAGTCTGGAGTTCGAGAATTGGTTATGAATGAGTCGCATAAGTCGAAGTATTCGATACATCCTGGATCGGATAAGATGTACCACGACCTGAAGAAAGTCTACTGGTGGCCGAATATGAAGGCAGATATTGCTCGTTACGTTAGTAAGTGTTTGACTTGCGCGAAGGTTCAGGCAGAACATAAGAAACCATCTGGATTGTTGGTACAACCGGAAATCCCAGAATGGAAATGGGAGAAAATCGCAATGGATTTCGTGACGGGTTTACCTAGGACTCCTAGTGGAAGCGATATGATATGGGTAATTGTGGATAGGTTGACGAAATCTGCTCATTTCTTACCTATGAAGAAGACGGACAGCATGGAAAGACTCGCCAGCGTGTACGTGAAGGAGATCTTCTGTAGACATGGAGTGCCGTTATCGATCATTTCGGATCGCGACAGTAGATTTACGTCGGAATTTTGGAAATCGCTTCAACGTGCGATGGGCACTGAACTGAGTTTAAGCACGGCTTATCACCCGGAGACTGACGGCCAGAGTGAACGAACGATTCAAACGATGGAGGACATGCTCCGAGCATGCGTGATCGATTTTGGAGGAAGTTGGGAACGCCACTTGCCTCTAGTGGAATTTTCGTACAATAATAGTTATCACGCGAGTATCAAGGCAGCACCGTTCGAAGCATTGTATGGAAGGAAGTGTAGATCGCCTGTGTGTTGGAGTGAAGTAGGGGAAAGTCAATTGACTGGACCCGAAATGGTTTTAGAAACGACAAAGAAGATCGTGCAGATCAAGAACCGACTACTTGCTGCGAGAAGCCGACAGAAGAGTTATGCTGATAACCGAAGGAAACCCTTGGAGTTTGAAGTTGGAGATATGGTTATGCTCAAGGTATCGCCGTGGAAGGGTGTAATTCGTTTTGGGAAGAAAGGAAAGTTGAGTCCGAGGTATATTGGACCGTTTAAGATCGTTGAACGAATTGGACCGGTAGCGTACAAGTTAGAATTGCCGACCGAGCTTAGTGCTATTCATGACACGTTTCACGTATCGAACCTGAAGAAGAGTTTGGCGGACAAGGAATTGGTGATTCCTTTGGACGAGATTCGACTAGACGACAAAATGCACTTTGTGGAAGAACCTGTGGAAATTATGGACCGGGAGGTCAAGCGGTTGAAGCGTAGTAGGATTCCTATTGTGAAGGTCCGATGGAATTCCAAGCGTGGACCGGAATACACTTGGGAACGTGAGGACTTTTTCAAGGAAAGGTATCCTCATCTGTTCCAGTAGAACGAAATGTGAGTACAAGAAGAGGCGAGCGCCGGGACGTCGCTCTCTTTAAGGAGGGGTGGATGTGACACCCTAGAATCGAGGTCATTTACGATACCCTAAATTACACTAATTTTTAAAATTTTTAATAAATTTTAATTTCTATACTTATAAGTATTTTGGTTAAAGCCGATGTTCGAGGATTATAATTTTTACGATTGACGTTTTAAGAAGGACGATGACGATTACGATCCCGAGGGATGCCCAATTTTATATAATTTTTGACGATTTATCGATAATGTAATTTTTCGAGAATTTTATTTACGGTTCGTGTTAAGTTGAGTCGGGTGAGTTTTATAGCCTTCCGAGTACATTTAAAGTATCCCAAAAATATTTTTGAGCATTCGGGAAGATTTCCGACTCCCGTAAAATTTTCAAATTTGACAAATGAGTCGAACCCGCAAAGTTTTGAGGACGTTTTTCATTTGAGGACAAAAGAAGTTAAAAATTGCATTTAAGCCCCTCCCAACCCACCAAAAAGGCCAAAATGGACATAAACACAAACACACACAACACTTGCACCAAAAAAAAATCAAACTCTCTCCCTCCTCTCTTCTCTCTCAAACCGACGGACACCCCAAACCCACCAAAAATTCACCAAAAATCTTTTTCCACTTGATTTTTCAAAAATCTAAGGTTAGACCACACTTAGTTTGGTCATTCCCCACATGTTCATGTGCTCAAATCCAACATGCACTAACAAAAATTTTTCAAGATTTTTCCATATGATCCAAATTCGTTTTTGAGGCTAAATGAGCTAATGCATGTTGATTTTAAGTGTTATGGAAGTATAAACACCAAGAAAACCCACCAAAATTAATTTGGTTGTGGTGATTGGGTCACCCAAACCCCACGGCAAAGGGGGTGTTTGGGGAGCCATGGTGGTTGTTGATTTTGCATGTTGTTCTTGTGTTTGGTTTGATGTTTAAGGATGTTTTACATAGGTGTTAGTGGTTGCATGTTCATTTCTTTGAAGTTTTGATTTTGAGATTGATTGATCAATAGGGGTAGGATTGAAGTTTGATGTTAGGATATGTTTGGGAAGGCTTAGGATGATGTTTAGTGGTGGTTAGAAGGCTTGGAATCGAGTCTAAGTGCGTTTTTGGTATGGTCATATTTAGGCAGAAACATTTGGTCTATTTCACAAAAAATATTTTTTTTCCAGAACTTGAAAACTAAATGTAGTTGTAGAGGGTCTTTCTAGCTTTAATTTGGTATAAGGTAGAGCCCGTGACTCAAAACGAGCTAAAAGTTATGACATTTTAAAGATCGGGTACCGGGAGACGAGGACTTTCATAATCCGAATTTATGTAAAGTTTTAGTCAAATCCCAAGGGTCACAAGTATAAATTGGTAAATGGTCAAGGGTCAAAATTTGGTCCCTAACCTGTGTAAATGGGTCTATATGTTGACTTAGGTGTCAAAGAAGTCAAAGGTATTTTTCATATAGGTCAAAGAGGTCAAAATTGGTCGAAGCGCAATTTCAGCCCGTAAAATGTAGTCGTGGAAAAGAGTTGCGTAACGGGTCGTAAAAGTAAAAACTTTTGTTGGGCTTAAAAACATGTTATCTACAGGTCTTATAGGATTTTTGGAAATTTTTTCAAATTTTATAAGTGTGGTTTAATAAGGTAAAACAGCCCGTACTTTAGTCAAGTACCGGTGTGAATGAGTAAAAATGGATAGCGTAAGTAATAAGAACGAATGGTATAAAATGAGTGATACTTGTTATTTTGTTTTTGGCGTGAGTTATACTTGTCCTAAGTGACTAGTATATATGTATTTTATACAGTACCGTAAGTATTAAAATGAGATTACTCATTACGCGTTATTTGTGATAGGTGTTGATTTACCCGGGCATCCGTAACATCGTCAGTGATCATTCCTCGAACTACCGACTACTTAATATCTAAGGTGTGAATTTATAGCCTCGCTTATATTATTTCAAATTGTTTTACCCGCGAGGGAAATGCATGCTAGTTTTTAAAAGGAACGTATATCATGAATGATTGTTAGACCCGAAAGTTGCCTTAGAAATTGTGTTGAGTACCAAAGTTGCAAAAGTCCCTAAATTCATGAACTATTAACTATTGCCCTGCCCTCGAGTAGGGGGAAATAGCCGCTTATGCAATTTGTAGTACTATGGGGTTAACGACCCAATGCTAGCCGAGAAGCTGTACTTATAGTAAGTTCTGCGGTAGATTATTTTGTATGAGAAATAAGGTATAATTGCAACTGATGCCTTTAGAAGGGGCACTGGTTTCATCTGAATCATGCCGGTATATTTACGCGGGTGATTGAGTTAACGGATTAGTGTCATGAGCTTAAACACAATTGTCAGTATCATGATTATAGTTTGTTTGATCGACAAGACTATAAATGATCACGAATGGTTTTTATTATATATACGTTCAAATGGATTGTAAAACCTATGAATTTCACTCAACGTTTTCGTTGACCAAATTTTTGGCATGTGTTTCAGGTAACCGCTGAGAAGTAGGATGGAGCATGCATGGGATGGATGTTGTGTGTACGGCTTGGTGTCCGCTTGTTTTTCCCTCCTTTTCTACTTAAACAATTTTTATGTTTAATGTCATGTGGTTGTAAAACTGAGGTTTTTGGGTTGAGATTCATGGGGACCGAAAACGCTAAACTCTGTGTACTATTTGGGGTTGGAAAAACCGTGGACATGTATCATCTAACGATTTTAATTTCAAGTTTTAAGTTGACGTCTTTTTAGCGTCGTTTGATATACCTTGTGTGCAATGAATACTGTGTAGCACCCATTGTTGTAGTTCCGCTGCGCATAGCAATTGTGGGGGTGTTACATTCCATGAGTAGGGTAAGGCTTTAAGAAACCTTGCATTAATATCACAATCATCAGGCTTTGAACGAAGTTGATTCAATTGGCTCAATATCTTCTGAAACCTGTCATACCCTTGATGTAGACCTTCAGTTTTTGAGATTTTAAATTATGTGAATTCATCTCTCAGCATGGATCTTCGCATTTTCTTTGACTCCTCATTCCCACCAAACCTTGCTTTTATACCATTCCAGATCTCTCTAGCATCATCCAAATGGTAGAAGTCACCCATGTGATCATCAGGAAGAGATTGAAGCAAAATTGTTTTTGCCTTGACCTCCTTCTGAATAGCTATGATTTCTTCATGAGATTTAGGGTCAAGAAGAGTAATATTACCATTTTTGTCTCTTCCAGTTAGCTTCCTGCTATTCCCATTCAAAATAATCTTCCAAAGGTCTTGATCAGTATTGGTGATCCACCATTCCATCTTCATTGCCCAACTATCATATTCATCCTTTTTCAGAAGAAGGAATTTACCATTCGTGTTGGAAACCGTAGCAACGATCTGCTGAGGTTGCACAATTTTAGGAGTGTTGTCTTCTCATGTTTGAGTAGAAGTTGAGGCAGACATGATAAAACAAAAATGTCAAAAAATGAGAAAACTTGATTCTTCTTGTATAGAGACCCTCTCAGTCTCTGATACCACTTGTTGGGTCCATTAGATGTAGATCTTGCAGCCTGTCAGGAACGGTGAATGACTTCTGTAATCACAAGTCAATCCACAGAGAGACTCTATACACAATATGAATGCAAAATACAAATATAATAAAGAAGAACAGAATAACTATAAAGACTTGATCCTTTCTAAGGATTTCTAATATTAATAATCACTAGTACTACGTTTGGTGAAGGTGTCCATAACCCTTCTGCCTAAGGTTCCTTTTATACTACAAGGAAACCCTAATACAGCATTAAACAAAACGTGTAAAATTGATATGCATATCCTTTCCTAACATATCTCATGCATATCCTAACAGAATAATAAACAAATAATAAAGTTTGACATTGACCAGGATCAGGAGAACGACTTGCTCCTACTACTACTAGGACCAGGAGGAACTACATACCTCCTAGTCTACCTATTACATTTAACTATACCAATGGTCTTAACAAATTTGAAAAATCATAAAAAGCATTTCTTTTTCAAAGTTTTGCACCAAAAATATTCGTCTTGCTTATCTATCTTTCTTTATGGATTTTTATGTCCATTGCGTCGGGTGTGGGAGACGATTGTACGGGAACGACTCTTGTCAATGGTGTACATGTGAGCGGTGCGGAAACGATATCGACAACACACAATTTGGATTTTATCCTTTGTGCAACTCGACTAATTCGTCCTTTTTGAACACACCTCCTGCTCCCTCGTGCATCTATTGTGGAAGCGATTATCATTGGCATGTTTCGTGCCCGGTTCGATACCCGTATGGTCACGGGCAAGAACCGGGGTACAATTATGACAATGATAATAGCTATCCACAAGACGCATCCAGTCTTTCTCCTTATCCATTTTGCAACAACTGTGGGGGCCCTCATGATACCTCATTGTCAACCAATGAATTATTATGAGCAAAATCCGTGTCCTCAATTTTCTTCACCAATGGATTATTACGAACCAAACCCGGTTTCTAATTCTTCTCAACCGATGAACTACTATGAGCCACAACCATGCTATAATTCAGGTTTTCAACACTTTGAGCCCCCACATCACACCCTCAATCATCAATCCTCTCCGCAAATTAATCTTGACCCACAACGCACTACTTTGAATAACGAAATACACTCCTTCATTATGCAACATCAAGAAGCCGCTGTTCTAACAAAAGAAGCATGGGCGTAGGAAAAGCGACTACAACAAGAGCAAGTATCTAATCTTAGTGATTATACCCCTCCTCTTGTGCGTCAATACTATTATGATGATGACGACGATGCTGTATGCACTATCAACACATCTTTTGAAGTTGTTGCTCTTACTCTCGATGTTCCTACTGCGTCTAGGGATCTTGATTCGTTGAATGAGCTTAGTGATGTTGGTCTCGACAAATTATTGGATGATGAGGTTTGTGACTTACCTGCTATGGAGCCTGAGGACGACGTTGCTCTTACGGAAGAGATCGATCCTAGTGATGACGATTGTTCTCTCTGCTATGAGAATTTCACTTTTGAAATTTCTCAATCTCCACCGGGAGATGCGGGTGATGACGATTTATTCTCTTCGGCCTACGAGAAGTTCACCGATGAACTTGATCTTGTGGATGAGGTAGAAGACGTGCATCTTCGCGATAGATTACGTAAAGTGCACCTTCTTATTGCTCAAATCGAAGAGTTGACTTCTCCTTCTCTTTCCGAGTCTTTACCTCCATCTATTCCTCCCGTTGAAGATAATGACCCATTGCTGGAAGAAATCGATATCCACTCCATCCCTCCAGGTATTGATGATTATGACATGGAGGGGGAAATTATTTTTGATAATTTGCTGCAGGAAGGTATTGTCCCAAGTTCCCCTCCCGAGCACCTTTCCTCCACTCCGTTAGAGACCATCACGGAGGATGAGTGCTTTGACCCGGGAGGTGACATTGATTATGCTATCATTGATAACATCACAGCTTTGCCGAATGCTCAGCCTCCATTGTCTTTGGGGGATGACAATGTGCTTACTTTACCCACCCCACCCCCCGTGGATCTTGAATTCACACACTTCTCGTATGTTGAAAGGGTTTTTCTCCCATTCAAGACTTATCCCTCCGCCTCTCCTTTGTTTATGTCAACCGGGAACGAGGATAAGGTCTTCGATCCCGGTATTGCATTCGAGGCTTCCCCATGGACCATTTAATTCGGGGACGAGTCAGGCTCGTGACTCGGTTAATATAAACAAGCGCTTTTTGGGAGGCAACCCAATTATCTATCTATTTTCACCATAAGTGTAGGGGAGCCCCGTGGTGTTTCTTGCTTTCTTTCTTATCATGTGCAGGGATTAGAGCTTCAAAGACACACTCTTGATGACTTTTGACGAACCGTGATTCCGTGTTCCCTTCTTTCCGTTTCTATCCTAAACTCTTTTCGATTCACTATTTTATATTTTCAAATATTAAAATAGGAATCTCTTTAGTTGTCTTTTTCTTAGCAAGATTTAAACAAAGTGCACAATGTCCTAAGTGTAGGGGAGTTTACTCCCACATGCTTAAACATTGAGGACAATGTTTATATTAAGTGTAGGGGGAGCCAAGTAGATTGTTGTTTGTGTGATATTGTGTGCAGGGACATGTGCTTAATGATCCACTTTTAGTATTTTTGACGAGACCCGTGTTCCCGTGTTTCCCGTGTACCCGGTTCCTTCGATAAGTTTTTGCTATTGTGATTCAATCTTGTATATAAATAAAACATGAATAAATGTAATCACTTTAGTTATCCTTTCCTTAGCTCGATTTTAAACAACGTACTCAATGTCCTAAGTGTAGGGGAGTTTATTCTCCCACATGCTTAAACATTGAGGACAATGTTTATATTAAGTGTAGGGGGGATTTCTATCCAAATTTTAGTGGCCTTTTCCATGGATTTGACCCTATTTAACCGGAAAATTTAAAAACTTCTCAACGTTTTTCAAATTTTTGATCTATTTTGGCCTAGTAGTATTTTTATTTATTTTCTTTTATCTTCGCATCGTATTTATAATTTCTATTTCAAGAATAAAGTAAAAAATAAATTAATAAATGAATAAAACGATTTTAACAAGTTTAGATATATTTGATATATTAGGCCCGTCATGAATATTTTGACTCAACCCGAGTTTACTTATCCAAGTTTACTCTAGCTAGTTTCCTTAACCATATGGACCTTAATTGGTTTATTAGGCTAAGCATCCACGAGTCTCATTCCTTGAGATTTTAAATTGTGGAGAACGAGAGATGATAGAGTTAATTATAAGTTTGGTATTCTTTCATTAACTTATGTGAGTTAGTTATGAGCTTTTTCTCCCATCGCCTGTTAATAAATATATTTGAAATAAATAAGGTTGTACGATTTGAAAAGTTACTTAGCTTCTAGCACAAGATCGTTTAAAAGTTGCTCGGTATTAATTAGAGTTCATAGCCAAGGCATAACTTATTGAAGCGGGACGCGAAGATTGGCTTATCCAAAAAGGCCCTAACAAGGCATGAGGATGCCCAAGTCCAAAAAGGCCCTCACAAGGCATGAGGATTCACTTTTTGCTAAAGATCCAAAGATGATGTGAAGATCATTAATCCAAATCAATATGATGGATCAAGACACACGACGAGAAGCAATTACTCCCCTATAGATCATGGAGAAGTCTATCCAAAAAGACCCTAACAAGGTATGAGGATAAATAGATCCAAGTCCGAAAAGGAGGCGGATCGTTGTATATCAAAATCCTAAATAAAGAAGAGGATAAATGAAGAAGTCGTGGTCAACGTTTGAATCATCTTTAACTCCTAATAAAGATGTATACCAAAATGAAGAGAGGACCATAATTTCAAGATCGTCTCTCAAGATTTGAAGTTTGAAGTACAAGCCAAATATCGGTCCGAGAAAGGTCTCAAATCGTGAAACGAGTTATGCCAAGATATGAACTTTATGAGGTTTCGAGAAGCAGTTTTAAAAGATTTTGTCCTTTAGCTAACTATTGATTAAATCGTCCCACTTTATTTTCGGCCTTTATAAATTATCGAAATAAGTCAAAAATGCATCCTCGTGATCATTCAAGACAAAAATAAAATACAAGAGATACACCGTAGGAATAAGGGAGTCTAAGTGATTAATTAAATCATATGAGTAAGTGTTAGTGATTGTAGGAAAAATACGACCTTTAGGAAAAGGAGCGTAAAAGCGGTAAGTATTAAGTGTACGTTTAGGAAAACGTAAGCACTAATGACCCTTATGGTGTGAAAGTTCGTTTCCCAATGAGGTATATATGTGTGAAAAACTTGTTAAATGTTTGTGATTAATGATTGGTTTAGAAGGGGATGAGAAAAGAAGATGACGAAGACGAAAATTACTACTAGAATGATAAAACGTAAAACCGTAAAAACTACAAAAATAAAAATTAATTCTAAAAATTACCAAAAATTCACCAAAAATTAGAATAAATAAACTAAGAGTTTACCAATGATCAAAACTTTTTCAAACCTTTTAAATAATTAAATATTCAATTTTTAAATGCTACTTAAAGCCCTAAAAATCAAATAAATTATCAAAAAGCCCAAATAAGGATTTTTCTATTGGTAAACCTCTAAAATGACCTAAAAAGATTAAAAACTATTTTTAGAAATTTTTAAACTAATAAAAACTATTTAAAATGATTTAAAAACTATTAAAACTAAAAATATTTATAAAAATTGATCTAAAAGTGATAAAATCATTCTAAAAATTGCTAATATCCTATTTTAATGTATTAAAGCTAAGAAAAATATAAAAAGTTGGAAAATGTGAAATTTAAAAAATAATAATAAAATAATATTAAAATAATATTAAAAATCCAAAAATTATAAAAAATTCTAAAAACTTGCAAACCAGTTTATTTTAACCTATATAATCAGAAAATCCAAGTGAAATGACCAGAATACCCTATTGGGCCCTCAAATGGGCCAAAACCAAAAACAGTCAACCTTAATGGGCTTTTGGGCCCAAAAAGTCAAACTTGGCCCAATTAACTTGAAAAAGCCCTATCTGACTCAAAATTTAATTCTAAGAACAAAACTTTAAAGGCCCAAAAGCTGAATGTGAGCTTATCACAGCTTAATAAGCAAGCAACTTATTCTTATTGGGCTTTTCAGCCCATTAAGCAATAAGCCAATGCCATAAGCTCTAATTTGACACACAAACTTCTTTTGGGATGCTTATGAGATCTGTAAAAAGAAATTTTGAAAAAGCACACTCAATAAGCCAGAAATAAGCAAAGTAAAAATCCACAAAACGACAAAATAGTCGGGTTTGAGATTTAGGACACCTCAGAAGCTCTAGTTTGTTGCAAAAGCTCACAAATAGCTTAACTAAGAATAATCAATCAAGAAAATCACAAAAAGCCAAGTAGAATAAGCTGTAAGAGCAAATAAGCTGGCTGAAAAAGCCAAATAAGCTAGTTTTCTAGCAAAAGCTTAACCAAAAGACTTGTAACCTCCCAGATTTGATATTAAGCTAAGAAAAATGATCTCTATTACAAAAGCTAAGTTGTTGCATGTACCAATAAGCAAAACAGATTCAATAAGCCTTGAAACTAAGTTTGACCAAAAGTCAAACGCTGATAAGTTGAAATCAAACGCTGACAGGAACAAAGTGGACGTTGACAGACTTAATGAAGTGTATGGACTTGTTTTTCACCCTGCTGGTAAAGGTTTGAGTGCAAACCTTGTGAATCAAAGCTTACCAGTTGGGTAAACTTGACGTGTTTTGGCACAAATAAGCCAACAAGCCAGTGGGCTTATAAGCTATGAACAAAACAATCCAAATAATCTCACAAGCAGCACACAAATAGGATCCAAGCAACAAAACAGCAATCCTTAAACTAGAAATCAAAATGCAACACCAAATGAGGTGGTCACTTTGCTGATGCAAATGACCACTTCAGTAGACTTTGATAAGCTATAACAATCACAATAAGCCACCAATTTCAACAACCATATAACCAATAGATAGCTTATCACCTAAACTATTCCCAAACCTGATTTCAGACCTTAGATCCAAGTAACAACGAAGTTATTGGATCTGATGTGTTTGACCAATTCCAAAACACTTTTTTCAGATTTTTGCAAAACTTCAAATCCCTTTTCCAAACTTGCAGAAACTTAACCAATGACTAAAATTTGTATAAAATCACTTGTTTAGACCTCCCAAACCCTAAGAACCATGACCTCAAGGCCACAAGGCCTTGTGAACCAGTAATCCCAAACAATCCTTTATCAACCACTTTTCAAACAAACTTCTGATTTCTTCTAATAACCTACTGATTTTAATAATCAAAAACACTTACTAGGCACCAACTAACATAATCAAACACAAAAATCACCAGCACAAACAAAAGAACACAAAATCAAAGCTCAAATTCCAAAACAGGCAGTAACTTGAATTTTTGAGAGGAATCTTAACAAGAGGTTATACATGCCCTCCACAACATCCTAGGAGGGCCAGCTATGCTCCTTGGACCTTGTTCAACAACTAGAACAAGACCAAGGTACTTCAACAAAGGAGATACAAGACTGCCTTGGTTAATGGTTCAAAGTAGAACCTCAAGGACTTGATTTCTTCAACACAAGCAGCACACAACTCAACCAAGGGCTCTAATCCCTTCACAAGCTTGGTGTCAACAAGCTTGCAAGAGCTTATAGCTTATGGCTAAGGGTTAGTACACAAAAATAAGCAAAATCAGAAACCTTCTTTCAAGCTTTTTCAAACTTGAAAAACTTACCAAACATAAATGTCCTTGAACCAAATGATTCAAGCACACTTATAACAATCAATGGAACTCAGAATCACCGTTAAACAATACCAACTTTCAAAAACATAAAAAGGAATTACAATTTTCTCAAAATACCAAATTTTATAAATTTCAAAAAGGAATTACAAGTTTAAAAGGTAAAGACTGGAATAAAGGGACTCTCACATGTTGAGGTCTCCTTTTATAGGCAAATGCCTGGCTAAACACTATTCACAAACCCTAGAACTGAATTCTCTAAAATGCCCTTGAGTCTTCTAGACGTTTTGATGGAATGAGCTGTCCAAATGCATCCAAGCCTTTTCAAATAGCTTTGATATGAAGCAGGGATCCTTGGCTGTTGATTTGGACACGTCAGATTACTTGGAGGGCAAGTAGTCACATGATAGGTGAACGGGTATTTGGGGGTGGGGTCCATTGTGAGTGGGAGTGAGGGTTTAAGGGTTGGGATGGCTTTCTACACATGTGAATCACACATGTGCCAAGGTAATTGCAAATTACCCTTTGTTTTAAGTGAGTAATTTATGGGGGTGAAGAAGGGTGAATAGTGGTAACTTTGATCCAAAATTGGGGGAAGTGGAGTTGTTTGGCGCAATTTCATTTCAAATGTTTCTTTTGCATACATTTGGCCCTTGTGTTTTGGGAATTTTGGTAAAACAAGTATTTCAACCCTAAAAACGAATTCCCTTTGTTAATAACTTTCACCTCTTTACACTTTTGGCACAAACTTTTGGAAAAAGGTTTACAAGGGTTGTTTTTGCCATTTTGAGATTTTTCAAGGGCTGATCTTGGACATTCTTGATCTTCAAAGGTCTTCAATGTATCTTTGGCTTCATGAGGGATCATTGTTGGCAATTTGAAATTGTTGAGGGACTAATCTTGCCATTTCTTCAAAGTTGAAGGACCATTTGTGTAATTTTGAAAATCTTAAGGGACCAAACTTGTAATTATCAATATACAAGGGTTTTAAGTGTCATTTCTTCAATAATATGAGGATCAATCTTGTATGTCTTAAAGTCTTCAAGGGTATTTGTTGAATATTCCATGAATTAGGGCCCGGTTCTTTGTACGGCTTCGTTTCTCGTGTCCGTTTTTCCTTGTATCTTGTGATCTTTTGTCTTTTTCACGATATCCATACCTAAAATACACAAGTAAACAAACACAAGCATATATATGGTATTTTATGACATTTTTGTGCATTTAAAAGCCCGAAAAGAACGATGAGATCATGTATAAATGCCATCTCATCACTCCCCCATACTAAGCCATTGTCGTGCCCTCACGCAATGCTAGAATAAAGTATCCAAGCATCACCAAAGTTCAATTTTATTAACCTTTATTGAAGAGAAAAAGACTTGCAACATACTACGAAGATGTGTAAAGACATAACATATGATTTTCATCACGAAAGTGACTTTTAAGGTCAAAGAATAGAAACAAGAAAATGTCCCTTAGAGTAAACTTCTTCATCCTTGATTGTCATACATTCCATGCTAAGTGCAAAAACGAGATCATTGTTGGTACAAGTCACAATGCTAACTCTACTCATACGTCCAAATTGTGTAATACTTTTTCTCCCCGCAATCCTAGTTATTATAAAAGGAAATGGGTTACTAGAATTTTTTAACTATTTGTCATTGATCACAAGTGATTCATATTGACTTATTTGAGTAGTTATTAGTCCGAAAGAAAAGTAGCACGATTTGATCGATAGTTAGCCGAAGGACAAAATCTTTTAAAACGGCTTTTCGTGTATCTCCTTAAGTTCATATCTTGGCATAACTCGTTTCACGATTTGAGACCTTTCTCGGACCGATATTTGGCACGTACTTCATACTTCAAATCTTGGGAAGACGTTCTTGAAATTATGGTCTTCTCTTCACATATTTGGAATTTCTTCACTTGACGTTTTTGAGAGATTCTTAATATTTGGACCACGACTTCATCATTTTTCTTCAATCTTTACTTTGGATTTTGATATACAACGATCCGCTTCCTTTTCGGACTTGGATATATTTATCCTCATACCTTGTAAGGGTCTTTTTGGATAGACTTTCTCCATGATCTTTAGGGGAGTAATTGCTTTTCGTCGTATGTCTCGATCCTTCATATTGATTTAGGAACAATGATACTTCACATCATCTTTGGATCTTTAGCAAAAAATAGAGCTCCTCATGCCTTGTAAGGGCCTTTTTGGATGATCGCCAATCTTCGCGTCCCGCTTCAATAAGTTATGCCTTGGCTATGGACTCTATTCAACCCCGAGCAACTTTTAAACGATCTTGTGCTAGAGGCTAAGTAACCTTTCAAATCGTACGACCTTACTTATTGCAATTATGATTTATTCCTAATGCATTGATCTTATGGGAAGAAAAAGCCACAATTAAAAACATATGAGTTTTTGAAAGAACACTTTCATGTTCGACGTTTAGCATGATCACTTGTCTAACTCTATCATTTCTCGTTCTTCACTATATAAAGACCTCTAATTAAAGAGACTCGTGAATACTTATCCATGCAAGTCAAAATTAAGCCAAATTTGGATTAGCTTTCATTAAGACTATATCAAATCAAAGTTTTAGGTTTTCAAGCCACCTATAGGATCTTGCACTTTCTTGGACTTTTTCAAGTTTAGAGAATGCATTTTATAGTTCCCTTGATAAGTGACTTTCGAGGATCAATTATAGGAACTTGCGAAAAGTTCTTGTTCTTAACCCGAATGAGTTAAGACTTTCGCGTTTTAAAGCTCCCTATATAAAAGTCTAGCAAAACTTGAAGTGAGCGGGTTAAGGAATGTAAATAGCTCCAAATGCCCATCAAGTCAAATAACTCTTATTCTACCCATCAGAAAATATACATTCGTGTCTTAAAAACACTTATGAAAACTAAGAAAAATTTAAAATTTGGCCATTTTTAGCCTTATTAGCAATCAAAAACAAAACATTGAAAATTGGTAAGCGTGAGGGCGTAGCAAAGCAAGTACCTATTCACCCCCCCCCCCCCCATACTAAAAGCAAACTTTGTCCTCAATGTTTCGAGTCTAAAGGTGGAGCACCCCCATACTAGAGACGAAGAGTCGAATGCTTAGGATCTAGCATGGAAAGGGTGATCAACAATATATCTAAAGCGGTTTATTAAGTATGCTAAAAGATAATTGTTAGAACAATAAAGGATATGTCATGGATTCGTGAAAAACTTCTTCAAGCAAATGATGGAGGCTCACGTAAACGAACACGAGAGTCTTCAATCGTAGATGATGATGATGATCTAGATAACACAATCACAAACAACCACGAGACAATGAGTTGAAAGGGTACAAGTCCCCTTATTAGTAAATAGTAAGCATAAAGGATAAGCATGGGATCTCCCCCACGAGGCACCTCGTTTTTTTATTACCGAGTCATGAGCTCGACTCGATACCCTTGTTGGAAAATAAATTAAGGCCAGATCACTTGAGCGCTGACGAGAGTAAACCAAGCGTTGACAAGAACAAAACAAGCGCTGACAGCTCAAGCGTTGACAAGATAAAGTCAAGCGTTGACTCATTGAAGACAAGCACTGATAGGAAGATATACTCTACGCGTTTATTGTATTCTAGAATAGTTCTAGTAAAGATAGGAACAACAATGTATTTTCTATGTTTATCTTTACCTAGAATAGTTGATACGTAGATTATTGTACAAGGCTTCTTATGTCTATAAAAGAAGACCTTTAGGTTAATGTTTTATATAAGTTTTTATTCGTAAACTACTTTTATTGTAAGCAAGTTTGATATTGATAATCAAAGTGAAAGTTTGTTTATATCATTGTGTGTTCTTGTTTAAGTGTTAAATTCCGCATAACACTTAGATTCATAAGCATATACAAAGGTTTCTCTAAGTGTATTACTTGAACTAATTTCGTATATATAAAGCTAAATCGATCTAAGTTTGGGATCAACAAGTGGTATCAGAGCTTGTTGAGGAACTTTTGATCTCAAAGAACACCAGAACCCTAAAAATCACCAAAACCCTAATTTTATCAGAAACCCTAACAACATCATGTCTGAAGCAATAACCTCCTCTTCCTCAGCTTTACCAAATATCAAGATTCCCATGCTTGATGCAACCAACTTTGACTTGTGGAAGTTCAACTTTGAACAATATCTGGGGATCTATGACTACACACTCTGGGAGATTATTGAATATGGAAACACATTCAATAAGGCTCAAAAGATTCTTAATGCCATTGCTGCAAGAACAGCTGTTGCTGGATGTTCTAAAGAGGATAAGAGAGAAAAACCAGGAGATGGTAGAGCTGTGGCTGCTGATGACATAGCAAAGAGAAGGGTTGACATGAAAGCCCTAAATATTCTGAAAGTCTCTTTGGGACAAGAAAACCAGCATAAATATAGAGGCTATGACTCTGCTAGGGATCTTTAGGCAGCTATTGAAGTTGCATATGGTGGCAATGCAGACACTAAGGAAGAAAAGAAAAAGCAACTTCTGCATGATTATGCTGTCTTCAAAGCTCAACCCAATGAGAAACTGAGTAGTGTGAGAAGCAGATTGCTTGACATTACAAGCAAGTTGTCCTTCATGGGGACACAAATTGGTGATGTTGACATTAATGCTACCTTTCTTAAAAGTCTTGGTGAGGCATGGAAGATTGAGGCAAGATCTATTCTTGCCAACAATACTTACAAGAGCTCCTCGTTTGATGACATCTACAACAAACTAAGGCTGTTGGAAGATGAAACTCTTTTAGAACATGGAAGCAAATCTACCAACAGCAACATGGCCTTCTTCTCTCATAGTGAAGGTCAATTTAATCAGAAGGACTCTTACATGCATCCAGTTACTGGATCATCATATGTCAGCGCTGGAACAAGTCCTATCAACGTCTCCTATTCAGACGCTGACACATTCAAGAGTGACTCCCCAAGAGTTGCACCTGCTGGTTTGAATCTGGATACTATTTGTGCTTACATTGCTTCTTTGCCCAATGGTTCAGTGATTACATATGAGGACCTTGAGCAGATAAGTGATGAGCACTTGGAAGAGATGGACATCAAGTGGAACATGGCTCTTGCTAGTATAAGAGCAAACAGGTAGAACAAAAGGTTTAAGAATAAAATGACCTTCAATGCTAAAGACACAGCTGGATTTGACAAATCCAAAGTTGAATGCTACAACTGCCATCGTATGGGGCACTTCATGAGGGAATGCAGATCTCCTAGAAGATCTGATGCTGGTAAACCCTCAAGTCAGGTTGTTAAACCTCAGGATTCCAAAGCTATGGTTGCAGTTCAAGGAATTGATGGTATTGGATGGGATTGGAGCTATCTGGCTAAGAATGTTGAAGAGGATAAAGCTTTGGTTGCTGATATTGAAGAAGAAGAGCATGTTGAATATGATCTCATGGCACACTCCTCCTCTTCATCTGATAATGAGGTATATGATGACGCTTTTTGTAGCAAAGGTTGTAGGTTAAATACTGAAAGACTTAACAAAGAGGTGTTAAGATTATTAGATGATATGAGTACTGAAAGATGTAAATTGTCTAATTACCAACTAGCTCTTACTGAAACTGAGAAAACCATTTCTGAATACAAGAAAATAGAATTTGACTTAAAAGATAAAATCAATATCTTAAAACATGAGTTGGATGCTAGTATGGATATTAGAAACATCATGGAAAGGGTTAATGGTGAATTACAGGCTATGTTAGATGAGGCCATTAAGAATAAAGATAATGTTGGCCTTAAAATTCAAAGATTTGATAGAGCCACCCAAACCCTAGGAGACTGTGTGGCTAAACAAAGGGATCCTAAGGACATGACTGAGATTAGGATGAATGATTACTCTTTGGTTCCACCACCAGCTGGTGACTTCTATGGTGTCCAACAAAAGGACCTATCTTGGACTGGTTTGCCAGAGCTCCAAGAGGAGGAATTCATTCCTCCACCAAGAGTTGTCACTCCAGTTGAAGAGTATCAACAAAAACTGACTGACCTGAATGAATGGAAGAAGGCTAACCCTACTTTATTTGTCAGGGGTGGCTTGCTATGTGAAAGTCCAAATGAGTCAACACCCATTAAGGTTACTAACCCAATCACTGGTAAAGCTGTTGACCTAGGCTCAAATACTGTTAGAAGACCTACCATTAAATATGCAGAGATGTATAGGAATACTAGGTCTCCCAAGAGCCAAGTTAGCAATCATGGAACAGGCTTCTTCTCTTCTAGACCTAAGGTTGTGTCTATAAAAGCTTGTTACACTTGTGGTAGCTTTTCACACTTGGCATACAAGTGTGTCAATGCTCCCAAAGCCAGCGCTGACAGGAACAATTTCAGCGCTGACAGGAACAAAGTCAACGTTGTTAGGAAGTCAAACGTTGTCAGACCCAAACCTTGTGTGCAGCAAAGTCCACAAGTGATTAGACATGTCCCATTCTTTACTAGAAGGTCTAACATTCATGGACAAAGAGTATTTCAAAAGACAAACACTTGGTCAAAAAGGCAATGGGTTTCTGTAGCAAACCCTAGGTTCAACGCTGACAAGGGTAATTTCAGCGTTGACAAGACAAATTCTAACGCTGACAGAAACGTGACCAGACCTAAATATTTGCAACCAAAAGGTAAGGGGTCTAAAGCTTCTTCAAGCTTAACATGGAGACCCCAGAAATATCAAAACCCTAATGATAATGGGATTTCAATGACTTGCAATAGATTTAATTACATTTCAAAGGTCAATTCAAAACCTATTGGGGTTAACTGGGTATTTCATCCTAAAAAGGATGAGAATGGGGTTGTTGTGAGAACTAAGTCTGTTCTTATTGAACAACCAGACGAATCCAAGTCTTTTAAGACTTGGGTCCCCAAAGAAAACTAATTTGTTTTCTTTATGTGCAAGGCATTCAAAGACAGGTCAATGATTATGGATATTGGATAGTGGATGCTCAAGGCACATGACAGGAAAGGAAGACTATCTGACGAACTTCACTCCTATTAAAGATGGTGATAAGGTTTACTTTGGAGGCGGATATGGTACTATCACAGGCAAAGGAACCCTTCTCAGCAAGAATTTGCGTTTTGAGAACGTCTTCCTGGTAAAAGAACTTGATTACAACCTTTTTAGTGTATCACAAGTTTGTGATAACCAAAATAAAGTTCTGTTTACTGATACTGAGTGTTTGGTGTTAAGCAAGGATTTTAAGATCCCTGATGAGAAATATATTGAGTATAGAACACCTAGGCATAAGGACATATATAATGTTAATTTGAATGGGATTAAAATGAATAATAATATGTCTTGTTTTTATGCTAAGGCCTAAGTAGATGAGAGTAATTTGTGGCACAGGAGACTAGGGCACATAAATTTTAAAAATATAACTAGACTTGTGAGGCTTGGTTTAGTTGATGGTTTGCCTGAGAAGGCCTTCCATAATGACCACTCTTGTGTTGCATGTCTTAAAGGCAAGCATCACAAGGTCTCATTCAAGTCCAAACAGGTGCACACTAGTTCTAGGCCTCTTCATATGCTACACATGGACCTCTTTGGTCCAACCAATATAGAAAGTTTGAATGGTAAGTCCTATTGCTTTGTCATCACATATGTCTTTTCTAGGTTTACTTGGACATTCTTTCTAGCTATAAAGAGTGACACAGCTGATGTTCTAATTGATTTTATCACTCAGATTGAGAAGAGGTCTGGCAATGAGGTTAAAATGCTTAGGAGTGATAATGGTGGAGAATTTAGGAATAAGAAGCTAGTTGATTTATGTGCCAGGAAAGGAATTACTAGGAAATTTAGTATTGCTAGAACCCCACAACAAAATGGGGTTGCTGAGAGGAAAAATAGAACCCTAATTGAAGCAGCCAGAACAATGTTGGCTGATGCTCACTTTCCTATAGCCTTTTGGGCTGAGGCTGTTAATACAGCTTGTTATGTGCAAAATAGAGCATTGGTTAACAAAATTCAGAACAAAACACCTTATGAGTTACTTTGGGGTAGAAAACCTAATATTGGTTTTCTCAGACCTTTTGGTTGTCATGTAGTAGTGTTAGACACTAGTGATGCCTTAGGGAAATTTAGTGCAAAAGGTGATGAGGGTTACTTCATGGGGTATTCAGTGTAGAGCAAGGGATATAGGGTTTATCTTAAAGAGGACAAACGTATACTTGAAAGAGTACATGTTAGGTTTTTAGAGAATAAACCTAGTGATCCTGAAAGTGGTCCTAATTGGTTGTTTGACTTGGAACCTTTATCTAGAACTTTAAATTATATGCCTGTCACTAATCCAGACATTGTGAAGGTAACTTCAAATGTTATGGAGGAACAAGTTGTTGATGTTTCAGGTACTCAGGTTCATGAAAAGGTTGGATCACAAGCAGAAAAGACATCTCCTATCCTAGAATATGTTACCATTCCCATTTGGACAGATGCTTTTGCTGCTGCTGCTGCTGCTGGACAAGATAATGATGGTTTCCAAGCACCACCAGATAAAAACATGCATGGTCCTTTAGGCGCTGACAAAGGCAAATCTAAGGCTGACAAGACCAATTCAGACGTTGATGGCTCAGACGTTGACAACAACAGTTCAAGCGTTGTTAGCCCAAGCGCTGACAAACAAGGTTCAGGCGTTGACAACAATTCTGCCCATCTTTTCTCTTCCAATTTTGAACAAGGTGAACCTTCCAATATATATGAAGTGGTTCATCCTCATGTTGATGTAAGAGAGTCTGATGAAGAAGATATTAGCAACATGGAGAATGAAGTTGAAGATACCAGACTTTTTGAGGGAGGAGTACTTACTTCAGTAGTAAAGAATCATCCTCCTTCTCAAATCATTGGTAATGTTAATACTCCAGTTCAGACTAGAAGATCTCACCAAGGTCTTGGTAGGTTTATTGCTAATATACACAAGAAGGTTGATACCCCTCTTGTGCAAGCATGTTTGTTTGCCTGTTTTCTGTCATAAGAGGAACCCAAGAAAATATTTGATGCTCTCAAAGAACCAAGTTGGGTGGAAGCAATGCAGGATGAGCTTCATCAATTTGCAATTCAGGATGTTTGGGAGCTGGTTGATTGTCCCAGATATGTCAGACCTATAGGGACAAGATGGGTTCTAAGGAACAAGAGAGATGAAAGAGGCATTGTGGTCAGAAACAAGGCAAGGTTAGTGGCTCAGGGATATACACAAGAGGAGGGGATAGACTATGAGGAGGTCTTTGCACCAGTTGCAAGGATTGAAGCTATTAGGATTTTTCTAGCCTATGCATCCTGCATGGGCTTCACAATATATCAAATGGATGTCAAGAGTGCTTTCCTCTATGGAACTATTGTTGAGGAAGTATATGTAATGCAGCCTCCTGGTTTTGAGGATCCAGAGCATCCAGATAAAGTGTATAGAGTCAAAAAGGCTATGTATGGCCTTCATCAAGCCCCAAGAGCATGGTATGGTACTTTGTCTACCTATTTGGTGGACAATGGATTCAAGAGGGGCACCATAGATCAGACACTGTTTACAAAGAAGAAAGGCAAGGATGTGTTGCTTGTGCAGGTCTATGTTGATGATATCATCTTTGGGTCTACTGATCCAAAGATGAGTGAGGATTTCTCCAAGATTATGACAGACAAATTCAAGATGAGTGCTATGGGGGAGATGAACTTCTTTCTTGGTTTACAAGTTCAGCAGAAAGAAGATGGTATCTTCATTTCCTAGGATAAATATGTTGCTGAGATCTTGAAGAAGTTTGGCTTTTCTCCACATGAAAAGAGGGCTACTACTCCTATGGATAGAGAAAACCCTTGGGGAAAGATTGGAGATGGGAAATATGTTGATGTCAGGCACTATAGATCCATGATTGGATCCTTGATGTATCTTACTGCCTCCAGACCTGACATCATGTTTGTTGTGTGTGCTTGTGCACGCCATCAAGTGACTCCCAAAGAATGTCACCTTTACGCTGTGAAGAGGATCTTTAGGTACCTAAGATGCTATCCTGGTCTTGGTTTGTGGTACCCAAAGGATTCACCATTGGAGCTGATTGCATATTCAGATAGTGATTATGGAGGTGATAAGTTTGATAGGAAATCCACAACTGGTGGATGTCAGTTTCTTGGGAGCAGGTTGATATCTTGGCAATGCAAGAAACAAACAGTGGTGGCTAATTCTACAACTGAAGCTGAGTATGTGGCTGCAGCTGCTTGTTGTGGCCAAGTTTTGTGGATTCAGAACCAGCTGTTGGACTATGGGTACAATTTCATGCATACTAAGATATTTGTTGACAATAACAGCACTTTATGCATCATTAAGAATCCTGTACATCATTCTAAAACTAAACACATAGAAATTAGACACCATTTTATAAGAGATTGCTTTGAGAAAGGTTTAATACAACCAGATAGGGTTGACATTGAGGAAAATGTGTCAGATTTACTAACTAAACCTTTTGATGCTGGGAGATTTCAATACTTGGTAACAAGTATTGGAATGGTCAATCTCACATAATATGTGTTTTGGAGTCTTTTTGTAAAAGTATGTATAGGATGATGCATTGTTATTGGTCTTATTGATGATTTAGATTTTCCACTATATTTTTCTAACACTGACAAAGGTTGCTTGAACGCTGATAAGTGTTTTTGCAACGTTGTCAGCAATATAATTGTCTAACGCTGACAAAGCTTCCCTCAACACTGTCATGTGTTATCGGGGCGTTGTCAGCAACAATGTTAGTTTTGTGGTTTTCAATCTAAATGTGCAGATGGTGTTAGCAGTATACCATTGGATACAGAGTTGCTTATGGATCAATGGAGAAGCATTTGGACAAGTTTTTATTTATGGATGATGGTTAGAATGTTTCATTCCTATCTTGACATAAATTTTTTATTTTTTTTTATGTTCATACATGATTTTAGCAAACTTTTGTATCATAGTTTAAGGGGAGGTTTTAGGAACCTTTAGGAAGTTTGGGTATCCATATGATACTCTTATCACAATTCTAGATTGTGTCCACAGGTGAGTATGAGTTAGTTTTACTAAATCATGAGGCACTGTAGCATGCAAAGTTGATATACTATGCATGCTGCCAAGACATTTTTGGCCTAGGATTGGTTGTGGTCTGTTGGGAGCCTTGGGAATAATTTTGTTATGGGATTTACCTGGGAGTAACAAGGAATTTTGTAAGGTAACTTGGTTGTTAAGAGTTTTGGTTAGCAAGGGACACTAGAGGACTGTTATGTCTATCTTGCTTAAGCAAGTGTGCATAACTGGACAGTGCTTGCCGCCCTACTATAATTATCAGCTTTTTGGTTATCTTCTCTAGGATAAATTACTTGTTAAGGTCATTTTTTATTTTTAAAACATTTTTATTTTTGGACGCTGACAAGAATTTTCCAAGCGTTGTTGTGACAAAATTAGACGCTGACATGGCTATAGGCAAACGTTGACAAGATTATAGCCGTTGGGCGTTGATGGGTTATTTTTGACCGTTGACACTCAATGGGACCTACCTAGTTGTTACTTTTTGACATATTTTTAGGCCGTAATTTTGGGAGTTGTTACTTTACATTTAATACATGAGATAAACTTATACTTTTTCAATATTTTCATGATTCATTTTTGAAAATACTTGCCTATTTTTGGGCCTATCACATGCATTTTCTTCTCCTATAAATTTGGCTCCTATTTTAAACAGGGTATCTATAATTCTTGTCTAACACAATTTTCTCTTATCAACATCATCTTCTTCACTTAAATTTAACAGCTTTCATCAATGGCACCAAAGTTTAAACCATCAGAATTGGAATTGGGGTTCAGATCACAACACAACATGATTGCGTATCTTGAAGCTGATGATGCTCTGTTTCCCAAATACACACAAATGGTGGCGAATTTGAACGCATCCCCTTTAAGGTATGCTCTTTCTCATGCACCACTCATTCCAGTCACACATATTAAACAGTTTTGGAACACTGTCAGTTCCTCAACAGTTAATAGAGTGACTACATTGACTTCTATTGTTCATGGGAGACCTTGGGTGGTTACTGAGGCTTTGGTACGCCAAGCCTTGCATCTTGATGATGCTGATGGTATAGCCATTCTTCCCATAAATGAAATAGAACAAGGGCTTAGGGCTTTGGGATATCCTTTTCCTGATGAAGGTACTCTAAACAAGTATCATAAGCAGGAATTTCCCCAAGCCTAGAAGTACCTCATACATGTCCTCCTTCAATGTTTGAGTCCCAAATGCACTGCACACAATGAGATCAATAGATCCATTGCAAGTGCTATTGTGTGCATTGTAACAGGGCAAAAATTTAATTATTCTAAAATGATTTTTGAGGGCATGTGTAAAAACAAGGGGAACAAAATGACTTTAGCTTATCCTCGTTTTCTACAAATGGTTTTTGATGTTCAAGGTTACTGCTCAAGGGATCATAATGATTTTTATAAGATCCCTGAGCAAAAGAAAGCTATTTTTATGAAGATGAACTCACCACCCCATCGTGACCTACCTTTAACCCAACCTATGCTTGCTGTTATTGCAGCAACATAACCCCAACCAGACCCCCAACCACAAATTGACCCCCAACCACAACTTGAACCAATCCCTGAACCTTTACCTTCACCTGAACACATGCAAATTGACTCAGAATCCTTCAACGCTGACACCTTCAATGTTGGCGTTGATGTGCCTATTTCCAACGCTGACACACAACCTTCACAAACCCAAACACCCCTTAACCAACCCACATCCACTCATTCTTCCACACCATCTTCTACACCCCCTGAATATAGGTTGATGAAACACCAAAGGACTACTGGAGTGTTCTCCTCTGGTGGTCCTAGCCATGTAGCAGAGAGAACCACCACCACAAGTGTGGCTGGTGACCTGGATGAGGCTGGGACTATTGGTTCTGGCTTAGATGCTGGCCAAGGCAGTCCCACCATCATTAAGTCCTCATCCATGCCCAATGAATCTGACTTGGGAGGTCAAATCCCCATTTTAGAAGAGGGCAGACTGGAACCAATGACTCTTATGGAACTGACGATAGTCTGCATAAGCTTGCAAAAGCAAAATGCAGACTTAGTACAAGTTGTCAGCTCACAAGGCCTTGAACTCAAGCAATTGAGGGAGAGGATTGTTGTTTTGGAGAGTGCTAGTGCAAGGAGAGGTATGGAGGAATCTTCCAAAGGGGAGGAAGATCCAATAAATCTAAGTGATAAGGGCAGTCATGATGGTCAATCAATGGATGTTGCTGAGGCCCTTACAACTTTGAAGAAACAAACAGGTTTTGATACGTCCTTAGTCTCTCCTACCAATTTGAATTTATCATTCACAGCTATGTTGAGAGAGGTTACAAAAGGCGCTGAGGGAGGATATTTGGGCGTTGACAAGGAGAATTTGGACACTGACAGAAATATTTTGGGCGCTGATAGGACAAAATTGGGCGTTGACAGACCTGCACATGAAGGTGATGTATCCCAGTCATCATCTATCATCAAGGAGGTTTCTACACAGGTATCACCATCTACCTTACCAACCATTGCACCATCAGATAAGGGTAAGGGTATAATGGTAGAAGACATTGTTCCAAAGGATGCAACTCAAGTTGAGTTTGATAGAAGATTAGCTGCACAAATCATGGAACAAGATAAAAAGGGGTCACCATTTGTTGTGACTTCAGAAGAAGGAAGTGATGGAGCTAGCTCAGACTCAAGTGTGATAATTATAGAACCAGAAAGAGTTGAGTATGGTGATGAGTTGGCTAAGGAGAAGCTGAGAGAGTTGAAATTGCAGGTTGACTTTGACATGCCAGAGGTGGTTCAAATGTACAATGCTTGGGAAGAAAGATGTATGGAGAATCCAGACTTGACCATTTCAGATTAAATATGGGGTTTGGAGATTCTTCTTAGAGTTCAGAAGGATTTCCAGGTAATTTTGAAACACAAGGCAAGTAATATTCTCTCAGAGTTGAAAAGGGATAGAAGGGAGCTATACTTTATGTTGCTCAGATGTCATGGAATTGGATGGACTTATCAGAAGTTGAAGGCTTTGACATTTGATGAGTTGGAAAGCAGGGCTTATCCCATTTGGGTGAGAGTGCAGGAAGCAAACACTCTCAGACTTCTTTCAGATGAAAGAAAGGAAGAACTTGCAGAAGAAATGGAAGTCAAGAAAGCTATGTTTGTTCCTAGGCCAGTGAAGAAGGGAATTTCATTTGAGTTTCCCAAAGATATGGATCCACTATATCCAAGTGAAGCTGTCATCAGAAAGAGCCTCAAGCTCTCACCTTTAGAAGCTTCAGATATGGTGCAAGTGTTACCATTAGATTCCAGGAACCCAATTGTGAGCTATGAAGAAGATGAATGTGGGTTTTGGAAGATTGGCAGATATGGCAAAGAGATACACACTTTTACCACTCTCATATCTTTGTTTGCAAGTTGTGATAGAGAAGACTTGGTGGATCTTTGGAGGTTGCTGGAGACCAAGTATGAGGCTGAAGCACCAACTTCAGCTAATGGAATAAAACTTTGGACCACATTCAAAAGAATGTGTGGACCAAAAGATTAGGATCCTTCAATTTGGAAGGATCTTGAAGATGACCTCAGTGGTCTTTAATGGAGGTTATATTCAGCTGCTGGTATTTACCATTTGAGTTCTAAAAAGTTTGTTGAGTATCTACTTGTGGATGGTCAGTATTTCATATCCAAGGCTATTTTGGAGAAGATGAAGGACACTCAGCTGGAAATAGATTATTCAAGTGACGTGGCAAAAGATTTGATCAGATTTATTCACTATCAATATGAGAAGGTTTGTAAGATTCCTCCTAGTCCTTAATGCTTATTCAGAAACTTGATCATAAGAGTGGATATCAAGTTTAGGGGAGGATTGTTGGGAATAAATTAAGGCCAGATCACTTGAGCGCTGACGAGAGTAAACCAAGCGTTGACAAGAACAAAACAAGCGCTGACAGCTCAAGCGTTGACAAGATAAAGTCAAGCGTTGACACATTGAAGACAAGCACTGATAGGAAGATATACTCTACGCGTTTATTGTATTCTAGAATAGTTCTAGTAAAGATAGGAACAACAATGTATTTTCTATATTTATCTTTACCTAGAATAGTTGATACGTAGATTATTGTACAAGGCTTCTTATGTCTATAAAAGAAGACCTTTAGGTTAATGTTTTATATAAGTTTTTATTCGTAAACTACTTTCATTGTAAGCAAGTTTGATATTGATAATCAAAGTGAAAGTTTGTTTATATCATTGTGTGTTCTTGTTTAAGTGTTAAATTCCGCATAACACTTAGATTCATAAGCATATACAAAGGTTTCTCTAAGTGTATTACTTGATCTAATCTCGTATACATAAAGCTAAATCGATCTAAGTTTGGGATCAACACCCCTCAATGCTAAATATCATTGGGGAAGGTGACTTGGTCGAGGGCAACCATTGAAGGAATTTCCCCACCAAAGTAGTGCTTAAGCCTATGTCCATTCACCTTGAAATTAGGACCATAATCTTGAGCTAGCTCGATGGTCCCATAAGGAAACACTTGTGTAATGGTGAACGGACCCCGACCAACGAGATTTCAATTTCCCGGAAAATATCTTAAGTCGAGAGTTAAAAAGTAACACTTGATCACCAACGTTAAAAACCCGGTTTTTAATCTTTGAATCATGAAACTTTTTAGTCTTTTCTTTAAAAATTAATGAATTTTCATAAGCATTATCTCTTAATTCATCCAATTCATTCAATTGTATTTTCCGGTGATCTCCCGCGGTCTTCAAGTCAAAGTTTGCATGCTTAAGGGCCCAATATGCTTGTGCTCCAACTCAATGAGCAAATGACAATTCTTCCAATAGACTAACTTATAAGGAGTGCAACCGATAGGTGTCTTATAAGTGGTCCTAAAGGCCCCATAAATCGTCATCAAGTTTGTCGGACCATGAAGCACGGTTTTCTCCAATTGACCTCTCTAAAATCCTCTTCAAAGCTTGGTTCGAAACCTCGACTTTCCCACTCGTTTGCGGGTGATAAGCCGTAGAAAGTCGATGAGTAACTCCATATTTCTTTAGAACCTTTTCGAATTGGTCATTACAAAAATGGGGTTCCACGATCGCTTATAATTGCACGAGGGGTTCCGAACTGAGAGAATAGTTGCTTCAAAAACTTCACTACCACACGAGCATCATTAGTAGGCAAATCCTTAGCTTCCATCCACTTAGAAAGGTAGTCCACCGCGACGAGGATATATTTGTTGCCATCAGACGATGGGAACGGCCCCTAATGTCTATTCCCTATATGTCGAAAATCTCACACACTTTAGTTATGTTTTGCGGCATTTCATCACGTCGAGACGATTTTCCTTGACGTTGGCACGAATCACACGACTTCACAAGTGCGTGTGCATCACGATAGATAGAAGGCCAAAAGAAGCCGGCATCGAACACTTTCTTAGCCGTGAGATTAGCACCGTGCTGACCACCCGTGGGTCCCTCGTGACAAGCTTTAAGGATATTAGAAGCTTCGGCACCAAACACACAACGTCAAACGAGTTGATCCGCACAACCCGAAAGAGATAAGGGTCGTCCCAAAAGTATAACTTGACGTCACGAAAGAATTTTCGTTTTTGTTGTGTCGTCATACCCTTGATTATGAAATTGCCCGCATGGTAATTTGCAATGTCGGCAAACCATGGGGTGGTGTCTTTAGAATTCACTACACCGAGAGTCTCGAGAGGAAATGTTTCGGTGATTTCCTTGTTCTCGAAAACATCTTTGTGAGGATCTTCTAGACGAGAGAGATGATCGGCCGCTAGATTCTCGGCTCCTTTTTTGTCAAGCACGGTGACATCAAATTCTTGGAGGAGGAGCATCCAACGAAGCAATCTCGGCTTAGCATCTTGCTTAGCTAAGAGATACTTGATAGCCGAATGGGTCGGTATACACGATGCTTTTAGTCAAGACGAGATAAGGTCAGAATTTCCTCAAAAAGCATAGACCACGGCAAGGAGATTCCTTTTCCATTGTGGTGTACTTTAATTGAGCCTCAGTCATCGTCTTACTAGCATAGTGGATAGGACGGAAATGCTTGTCATGACGTTGCCCTAAGACGGCCCCTATAGCATAATCACTTGCCTCACACATGATTTCAAAGGGTAATTCCCAATTAGGAGCAACAAGAATGGGAGCTTCGGTTAGTTTCCTTTGAGAGTTTCGAAAGCTCTAACACAATCCTCATTGAAGTTAATAGGAGCATCCTTCTCGAGAAGGTGTGTCATAGGTCGAGAGATTTTCGAAAAGTCTTGATGAAACGACGATAAAAGCCCGCGTGGCCTCAGGAAACTCCTAACTCCCTTAACGGTTTTGGGATGAGGTAACTTGGCGGATGACATCTACCTTAGCTTTATCGACCTCAATCCCCGCCTTCGACACCTTATGTCCTAAGACGATTCCTTGTTTACACATAAAAATGACATTTTTCCCAATTAAGCACAGATTGGTTTCTTCACAACGTTTTAACATTTGCTCGAGATTAGATAAACACGACGTGAACGAATTGCCAAACATCGAGAAGTCATCCATAAACACTTCCATTGACTTCTCGATCATATCGTGAAAAATCGCCATCATACACCGTTGAAACGTACCCGGTGCATTACAAAGTCCGAAAGGCATCCTACGATAAGCGAACGTTCCATAAGGACACGTAAAAGTAGTCTTCTCTTGATCACGAGGGTCGACAGGGATTTGAAAGTATCCGGAAAAACCATCTAAAAAGCAATAGAATTCATTTCCGCGAGTCACTCCAACATTTGATCCATGAAGGGCAAGAAAAAGTGGTCTTTACAAGTGGCGTCATTTAACTTTCGGTAGTCAATACACACCCTCCAACCGGTCACAACACGAGTGGGAATTAACTCGTTGTTTTCATTAGGCACAACGGTCATTCCTCCCTTTTTATGGACACAATGGATTGGGCTCACCCATGGGCTATCAAATATAGGATAAATCATTCCCGCGTCAAGGAGTTTAAGGACCTCCCTTTTTAATGACATCGTGATTTTGGGATTCACCCTTATTTGACTTTGAATTGCGGGTTTGTAGTCCTCCTCCATTAAAAATCTTGTGAGTACAAAATTTTGGGTCAATACCCTTATGTCGATATTTTCCATGCAATTGCCCCTTTATGAGCCTTAAGAACTTTCAAGAGCTCGGTTTTTTCATCATTGGCAAGACCTTTTGCAATAATAACCGGCAACTTGTCATCACCTTCCAAGAATGCGTATTCAAGGTGAGAAGGAAGATCTTTCATTTCAAGGATAGGTGGTTCCTCGATTGAAAATTTTGGTTCAACACTCATAACTTCCATCGGCAGAAGAAATGGTGGAATAGAAGTATCATCACTAATCAACACCTCATCTTCATTGTCGATTTCATTTGAAGTGAGATCGCCTCTGATAGGTGTGTAAACACCCATCCTTTTTACCACTTAATTACAATAATAACCGAGCCAAAACGTGTATTTTATGTCTTTTATGTCGGAATTATGCGTGGTTTGTGTTTTTGTTGTGATTTAGGACGAAATTGTGAAAAGTGGGGAAAACACGACATTCACGGGCTTTTATTGAAGAAAAAGATGAAAGATGAAGTCGAGAAGTCAAGAGTGCAAAAAGAACGGAAGTCCAAGACCAATTCTGAAGATTTATCGAAGAAAAAGTCGAAAGACGGAAGTTTACTTAAAGCCGAAGAACTCAAGTCTACTTTATTGAAGAATTAAAAGACGAGTTCAAAGAAATCTCGAGACAAAACCATTTAAAGTCCAAGATTAATGAAGAATAAAGGCTTGAGGACTAATGTGCAATTAAAAGAAGATTAAAGAAGGAAGGACTTAATCTTGTAATTAAGAGAAAATGAAGGAGGGGAGGGAAGCTTCCTAAGCACCCTTAATCCTCCCCTATAAATAGTCATTAGTTGTTAATCATTTTTCTTTGTTGGCTAATCGTGACAATTAGTTCTTCCACTTTTAATTACCTTGTCATTTAAATACTTGTCAAATTTAAATTCCTGTCTCGCACCTTAATTACCATTTAATTTCAAGTAAGTTTTTCTTTTAATTCTTGTTAATCTTTATCTTTATCTTGTTAATCTCATTCTACCTTTCTTAATCTTTGATTCTTGTTATTTATCTTCATGTTCATGTCTTATTTTTCTTATTTTGATCAAGTGGTTTTGATTATTTGATTAGTTTTGTGAGTTTGATTGTTTTGGATTGATTGTTTATCTTTAGTATATGTTTATTTGTTTGTTTGATTTAATCTTTGTGGTTGATTTAGCTTTGTTTTGCTTAAATTCGTGTGTTATTTTATTCCTTGTTCTTCGGTTCTTCTGTTTCTGATCTTTCCCAGGAAAACAAGCCCAGCAATATTCCGAACGAAGGATTTTACAGGTGGTCTATTCGGAATATTGAGTATTCCGCATAGAGGTACATTCCGCATAGTCTGAGTATTCAGCATAGAGCAAATATTTCCGAGTAGGGCATCTTATTCGGATAGAGGACTATTCGCATAAGGGGAATTATTCCGCATAGGAAGTTATTCGAGTAGGGGTAATGTTCCGAATAGGGGTTTATTCGAACAGAGCAAAGATTCCTAATAGGTCAGAGATTCCGCATAGGAGCCTCCTTGGAACGGAGTGAGACTTTGGTGTGGAATTAGCACGAATTAGATCCAAAATAGTGGGATTGCCACTTGACGAGCTATCGGAAAAACCTAACACTTCTTGTGAAAACTCATCGCAAACCACATCAACGATGTCAATGTGATTGATGGTTAGCGATTGCATAAACATGAGAAGGTTTCGAGTTTTGAGTAGCGTTTATAACAAGTTCCTCTTCGTTGAATCTCAAAGTGATAGTTCTTGCATGAACATCGATAAGCGATCTCGAAGTGTCCTAAAAATGAACGACCTAAAATTAGAGGAACTTTAGGATCCGCGGGGATGTCAACTACTATAAAATCAACAGGATAGTCAGAACTTCCCCACTTTCACGAAAACATCTTCGGCTACTCCACATGCTAAAATCGTAGAATGATCTGCCATCTCGATAGAAATGTTCGAAGGAATAAGAGTCGTAAGCGAAAGCGATTTCCAAATGGAAAATGGCATCAAATTAATGCTCGCACCAAGATCGGCCAAGGCGAGGCATTCTTTCATATCTTGTATGTCACAAGGAATGAGAAACTTTCCGGGGTCACCAACTTTTTCCGTATGTGGTTAAGATAAACCGAAGAACAATTTAGCAAGCTTTGAAAGCTTTTCCTTATCGCTCATCATACTTTTAAAAGTGGAAGCGAAAACGAGGCATATACAACAACGCGTCGGCTAAACTCACATCAAAATGCACTTGTTGAAACATTTTTATAAAAAGCTCGATTTGTTGTTTGTTACGTTCTTGCAATTTCTCTTTGTTTCGTCTTGAAGTGTAGGGTAAAGGTGGTGTGGGTTGGTCATTAGGCAACGGCCTTGGAAACTCGGGTTCCACAATTGGTATTGGTTCAACCGTAGGTGTGGTTTGAGCGGTACTTCGTGGGGATTGTAATGTGCTCCTTTTCGACCATCACCTTGGGTTCTTTCTCGATTTCCTTCTCCGTAGAAGTACTTGGACGAGAGATTGGTTCCTTGAAAGTTTTACCACTTCGTGTAGTAATAACCTTCATTTCTCCCTTCGGGTTTGCAATGGTATCACTAGGAAGACCACCCGAGGAAGAGGGTTTACACATGATTGCTTCAAACATCTTAGCCATTCGGTCCTCAAATTTTGATTGCCTAGCATCCGCTTTTAATAACTCTTGCTTAATCTCATGTTGTCCTAATTCCATCTTTTGTTGATTTTGTTGAAGACGTTGGACATTTCCTTCCATTTTATTTGCATTAGTTTTAAGTTCATTAGCAAGTTCATTTTTTAGCTCGTTTTTCAACTCGGATCTTAAGCTAATCATCTCACGTTGCATGTTATCAAATTAGCATCATTTGCTTTAGCATAATCCAAAAATTCTCCTTGAAGATTTTTAGTGTGAGCATTTTGAAAACCTTGTGTAGTGTTTTGAAAATCACGGTTTTGGTTTTGATTAGTGACTTGTCCATTCCCATTCTGATAATTCCCCTTGTTGTAGTTACGTGAATTGCCTTGGTAATTACCACCTTGGTTTTTGTTTCGATAATTATTAGCATTTTGGTTTGGTGGAGCTTGATTTGAACGGGAACCTTGACCGTTTTGGTTGTAAGTTCTCGTTTCTACATAAGCACTCGAAGTGTTACCATCCGCGGTAATGCACTCGGAAAGATCATGAGCTCCACCACAAGACAAACAACTCTTAGCAACCGCTTTAACCGAAGCGGAATTTGAAGCTTCTTGAGCTTTCTAATGGGACATAAGATTAGCAAATCTATCAAAAAACCGATTTTCCTCATTAGCTTCATCATGTAAGGCATTAATGCTACGAGACGATGACGATGATGACGAACCCAAATTGGCAACACTTGGTGTGTTACGAGGGCTATAAACCTTAGATCTATTCTCGATGATTTGTAAAGACTCATTTGTCGTCTTGCAAAAAAAATTACCACCCGCGTCGGCATTCAAATAATCTCGTTCATGATCATTAAGCCCATTATAAAAAGTATCAACTTTATGCAATTCCGTAAAATCATGGTGTGGACATTCATGTAACATTTCTTTAAAGTGTTCCCATGCCATTGAAAAACTTTCATTATTTCTTTGCACAAATCGTGAAATCTCATTTTTCAAATGTGTTATTTTAGATGGTGGAAAAAAATTGTTCACAAACTTAGAAACGAGATCAGCCCATGTCAAAATCGAATTTGGCGGTTCTTTCTCAAGCCAAATTTTTGCGGGTCCATCTAAAGAGTATGGAAACAACATCATCTTAATGGCGTCATGTGGAACATCCTTAAACTTGCTAGTAGCAGTGAGACGGTTAAAATTCCTAATGTGATAGTGCGGGTTGTCTTTCTCATGACCTCTAAACTTATTTGCTTGCAACATCGACATTAAACCCGTCTTAATCTCGAAATTCTCCGCAAGGATGGCGGGAATCACAATGGCCTCTCCAAAACCCTCGGTGGGTGCTTGTAGCAACTCCATCATAGTACGATTAGCCATGACGACTTCTTGTTCTACAATAGGTTCAATAATTGGAGGTTGTTCTTCAATCAACGTCTCTTGATTGGCTTGCTTTTGAAGACGTTTACGAGCTCGTTTTGCTTGATTACGAGTGATCATAAACTTCACGAAGAATGGGAGGTGAGCAATTTTTTTTTTTTTGGATGTTTTGTGAATTTTCAATTTCTTTTGTGAATTTTTTTTTTTTTTTTTTGGACGTTTACGAGCTCGTTTTGGGTGTTTTGTGAATTTTCAATTTCTTTTGTGTTTTTGATTGTATTTAATTTTTTTGGATTTGGGTGTATCTTCGTAGACAACAATCTACAAAATCTCTCCTGGAATCAAACTCTTGATTAAAGAAGCCTCAAAGGAATGAAAACGATCACGTGGAGTGAACGCCTTCGAATGACTTTAGAACATTGGTGAAAACCAAATTGTTCAAGAGGTTTTAATCACAAAGAAACCAAGCAAATATATTATACGTAATAATACTTTGGGCGGCAAAACCCTCGATTAGCCTTCAATCTCAAAATACTCATAAGCAAGCGGGGAACTAGGCGGTGCGAAGCACTTAAGAGCCTTTTTCCTTAGGGTATATTTTATAATACCCGCCTTATACCCACCTTATAGTTTGTATTTTTCAAAATCGAGCGTCACGAAAGTATTTATCTATTTTTTCCTTTTTCTTTTTGTTTGAGATTCGAATACAATAATTGAGTGATGAAATCCCAATTAAGGTTGTGTTTTCACACTTTTGGAAATATTGTTTATTTGTTGTGATACTTAATACAATATAGTAATAATATTTTCACAAGAAAAACCAAGAAAACCGATAATACGTATTAGTAGATTTCTACTAATACAAATACTATTTATGGTTAATATTAAAAAAGACAATACAAATTACTCACGACACACCTCCCCGGCAGCGGCGCCAAAATGATTGTAGGAAAAATACGACCTTTAGGAAAAGGAGCGTAAAAGCGGTAAGTATTAAGTGTACGTTTAGGAAAACGTAAGCCCTAATGACCCTTATGGTGTGAAAGTTCGTTTCCCAAGGAGGTATATGTGTGTGAAAAACTTGTTAAATGTTTGTGATTAATGATTGGTGAAGGGGATGAGAAAAGAAGATGACGAAGACGAAAATTACTACTAGAATGATAAAACGTAAAACCGTAAAAACCGTAAAAACTACAAAAATAAAAATTAATTCTAAAATTTACCAAAAATTCACCAAAAATTAGAATAAATAAACTAAGAGTTTACAAATGATCAAAACTTTTTCAAACCTTTTAAATAATTAAATATTCAATTTTTAAATGCTACTTAAAGCCCTAAAAATCAAATAAATTATCAAAAAGCCCAAATAAGGATTTTTCAATTGAGAAACCTCTAAAATGACCTAAAAAGATTAAAAACTATTTTTAGAAATTTTTAAACTAATAAAAACTATTTAAAATGATTTAAAAACTATTAAAACTTAAAATAATTATAAAAATTGATCTAAAAGTGATAAAATTATTCTAAAAATTGCTAAAGTCCTATTTTGATGTATTAAAGCTAAGAAAAATACAAAAAGTTGGAAAATGTGAAATTTAAAAAATAATAATAAAATAATATTAAAATAATATTAAAAATCCAAAAATTATAAAAATTCAAAAAACTTGCAAACTAGTTTATTTTAACCTATATAATCAAAAAATCAAAGTGAAATGACCAGAATACCCCTATTGGGCCCTCAAATGGGCCAAAACCAAAAACAGTCAACCTTAATGGGTTTTTGGGCCCAAAAAGTCAAACTTGGCCCAATTGACTTGGAAAAGCCCTATCTGAATCAAAAATTAATTCTAAGAACAAAACTCTAAAGGCCCAAAAGCTGAATGTGAGCTTATCACAGCTTAATAAGCAAGCAGCTTATTCTTATTGGGCTTTTCAGCCCATTAAGCAATAAGCCAATGCCATAAGCTCTAATTGGACACACAACCTTCTTTTGGGATGCTTATGAGATCTGTAAAAAGAAATTTTGAAAAAGCACACTCATTAAGCCAGAAATAAGCAAAGTAAAAATCCACAAATCGACAAAATAGTCGGGTTTGAGATTTAGGAAACCTCAGAAGCTCTAGTTTGTTGCAAAAGCTCACAAATAGCTTAACTAAGAATAATCAATCAAGAAAATCACAAAAAGCCAAGTAGAATAAGCTGTAAGAGCAAATAAGCTGGCTGAAAAAGCCAAATAAGCTAGTTTTCTAGCAAAAGCTTAACCAAAAGACTTGTAACCTCCCAGATTTGATATTAAGCTAAGAAAAATGATCTCTATTACAAAAGCTAAGTTGTTGCATGTACCAATAAGCAAAACAGATTCAATAAGCCTTGAAACTAAGTTTGACCAAGAGTCAAACGCTGATAAGTTGAAATCAAACGCTGACAGGAACAAAGTGGACGTTGACAGACTTAATGAAGTGTATGGAGTTGTTTTTCACCCTGCTGGTAAAGGTTTGAGTGCAAACCTTGTGAATCAAAGCTTACCAGTTGGGTAAACTTGATGTGTTAACTAAATGAAATAGAAATGTCATAAAAAGGTGACACAATGTCATGGCAATATCTCAAACAATGCAGGCGTCTAGGTAAGTAGGTAACAAGCCTACCTCTTACCAAAGACATACAAATAAACAAACATCGAACATATAGGTACCATAAAGTCTACTTAATTAAAAGACAAAATAAAATCTAAGAGGAAAGGGATTCCTCCTAATGCAATCCTAGCAGCCTCTATACTCTAGCCACTTCTAACGTTATCTTGCACAACTACCTCACCTGAAAATGACACTAAAATCTGTAAACACAAAGTTGGTGAGAACATAGGTTTAATTTATCTAGAACATCATAAGAAACCTTGACATCCGCTGTAAATAAGTTGAAGAAAAACAATTTAAAGTAATGGACCGTAATGTGATAATCATGTTACATACATCCACAACAAAACTTAAACCAAGTACTGATCACATCTACAATTCACAAAGCACACTATAAAAATCAAGAACACACAATAAGAACAATGCACCACACTATTAACAATCAAGAAGTATCCCGTCACACACACAAGAACACACCACACTATCCGGATCTTTCCCACACCACCTGTGGAAGATGAACTCTATCCCCGTCGAGATATCTTGCCTCCGAAGAGACGATGCACAAGTACTCAGGATGGATCGTTCCCCACGAACCAAGAACACAGAACCAAGAACTCAGGACGGATCGTGCCCCACGCTCCACACACATCACAACTGGTCCCATAGATGCCCATACATCTATGTACCAATCCCAATCATAACATAATCAAGATTCACATATCATAACACATATCAAAGCACATATGAGAACACATAAGCACGCAAGTCACACAATATCACATTTATGTCCACACATTTTAATACATAGTAATAAATCATGTTAAAGAACATTGCAAGTGTCATCTCCATCCCATACTGGAAAAACATTTAAAAACATAGCAAAATGGGACTATGAACTCACCTGATTGCTTCTCCAAAGTCCTTGCTCTAGCAACAAGCTAACAAACCAAAAACACACAATCAATACATGAACCAATCACTAAGATGGCTCATCAACCTATGATGGACATCTAGCCTATTCCCATATAAATACCCCATTGATAAGCTCTAATCATGTAAAACCCGCATTCTTTTACCATGCATAGTACCCTTAGGATCGTACGTACTGGTTAAAACTTTCCTAATATAGAATGATTACGATTATGTGTTAGGAGTTTACGTATTACGTACGTGTTTGAACACGATAAGTATTTACTATGCACGATCACGTAATAATTATTTAACAATAATTAATCACGAACATGCGATCATGAAATCATGAACGTAATTAAAACACGAACTATTATTAATTACGTATATATATTTATTACGAGCGTAATTAAATATATTAGATCACGGTATTTACGTAACGAGAACATTTAAAACACGAACATAAATAATCACAAACTAGTAACTAAACAACGAGACACGGAAAAAGGTACGGGAACCCCATGTGGAGTCCCTACCCGCGGCCAACAAGGACAAATGGGCCAAGCCCATTTGTTAATTTTACTAAAGGGGGGGTTAATTAATTTTCACTACACAAATTAACTTACAGAAGATTTTTAAGAAAAACCTAAAATCCTCCGTCCTCCTTCTCTTTGTGCCGCCACCCTAAGAACACCATACAAGGTGGTTCTTGATCTTGGATCTCAGAATTCTAGTGATTTATCGTGTTGGTTCTTCGTTCTCTTGATCCACGAATTCGGTAAAACCTTTTTAAACCTTTTCTTTTAATTTAATCTTTTTATTAATTATGAACATGTGATGTTTTTATAAAAACATAATAATTAATCATATATCTAACATGTTTTGGTGATTAATTAAATCAAAGGGTTGTTTTTAAGGGGTGTTTGTTTTAGCCGCAGGCTGCAACTGAACCCGAGGGGGTTTCGGTTTGCCAAGCCGACCACCACCAAGACCATATGGTCTTGGTTAGTGCGTGTGGGTCCCACGGCAGCAAGGGGAAACACGGGGTACCCCGAGTTGGTTCGGGGTACGGTGTCGATTCATGTCCGGTTCATGTTTTCTAGCCTAGATCTGGTTCATGGTTTATGTTAGTTTTTTTTATGTTATGAACTTATGTTAAAATTAAATTAATAAAAGATGTGATTAATTTAATAACATGACTTAGGTTATTTAATTATTAATGATCATGAAATTATATTAACCTAAGTATTTATATTTTTTAAGACTTATAATTAATTAATTATTTTAAAAACCATGCATATAATTAATTAATTAACATGACTTAGGTTATATTATTAATATATAATAATACATATTTTAACCTAAGTATTTAACTCATTTAATTAAAAACATGTTATACTTTAATTAAATATTATAACCTATAGTTTAATTAAATTACATGAAATAATTATTAAACTATACACTATACCATATGACTTAGAAAATAATCATGAAAAACACTTAGGCTTATATACTTAGCTTATTTTAACCAGCTTATTTCTAATTATGGAAACTTTCTATTTTTAGAAAGTTAATTAAATAAGGCAGCTAATCTATTTATGGAAACCAGTTATTTTTAGGAACTTATTTATTTAAGGCAGCTAATCTATTTATGGAAACTTATTTAATTAAGGCAGTTAATCTATTTATGGAAACTTTCTATTTTTAGAAACTTATCTATTTTAAGCAGTAAATCTATTTTTGGAAACATTCTATTTTTGGAAACTTTCTATTTTTGGAAACATTCTATTTTTGGAAACTTTCTATTTTTGGAAACTTTCTATTTTAGGAAACCTCCTATTTTTGGAAGGTTACTTATTATGACACAGTAAGTATAATAACAAATGAAATACCAGAAATACCTAATCAGATTAAACAGAATATAAGATTTACTCCCTCCGTCCCACTTTTATTGTCCTCATTACTATTTTAATCTGTCGTAAAATATTGTCCAGTTTCTAAAATAAGAAGCATTAATTACTAAATTTTCCAGTTTTACCCATATTATTAATTTCTTAAAAGGAAACTATTAATGTATTCAAAGGGTAAGTTTGTCTTTCTAATCATAAAATGTCTACATTCATTGAATCTATCATAATACCTAAAAAATTTGTTGGGGGACTAATAAAATGGGACGGAGGGAGTAATACAGTTTAAGGCTTTAAATAGTAAAACATAGTAAGAACACTTAAAATAAGCTAAGACATGACATAAAATCAGCTATGTATTTAGTAAGCAGATACTTATTCATGTACGTATTTATGTAGCACTAGTGATTCGGAAGTAGGATTCTCGCAGTTCGTCTTTCCCGTTCACTGGACATAAGGTACGGATTCCCATCCTTTCAGTATGGACATTCTTTCCTTATTAGGATTTCCCGTATGCAGCCAACTGTTTTCCCGTAGTATAAGTTATGAGTTTGATTGCTTATGTTTAATTAAGATTACCTATAGCCATATAAATGCATGACCAGTTTCACCTAGTTATGGAGGTACCATAACCATAACATTAGAGGCACTGATGTTATGACTTCACCACAACGGAGTGATTGCTCGTGGCGTCCCTTCAGCTTTTGGCCATTTATTTATATTTATCATGTGGGGCGTATGGGTGCATCCTAGTTACATGTTTTTATTCAGGATTACATGGTGAATGTGGTGTGTGCCTTGCATCCTTCACAATGAGCTGATCCCTCCTACCCATAAACCAGTATATTAAGTTAGAGGCATCCCCTCTAATTTTCATGATGAGGTCACCCCTCCAATTATTCATGCACGGTGGATTTTCATGACCTATATTGGCTAATGGTAAAATATGACAAACAGTTTTATAAGATAAACATAAGACTTTCAAACTATAAAACCAGTTTTATTAAGACTTAACCAGGTTACTCGGGACTTAGTTTTCTTCCGCTGTTATTATGTTATATGCTTATTCTATTCATGCTTTATTGTACATCCGTGCACTGAGCGTATTTGCTCAGCCGTTTTCCTTTTCTATGTTCCCAAAACGGCAGGTACTCAGGGACGCTCGTAGACACTAAGAGTACGTGCATATGGACTGGAAGCTGTCTAGCCTTCTTTACATTATGCATTTTCTTTCTTTTGATACTTATGATTTGGACATTGTTTAGTCCTTTTCCTTTATTATACCATGTTTGTGTGTGATGAGCTTTACTTTTGGACTACCGATGTTTGATTCCGGTATTTTCCTTTTTATGGTCAAGTAATGTTTAGACATTTTACCTTGTATGCTTTGATGACACGCCATAATTACTGTGATATTTCCATTTCCAAAATGGGGTGTTATAATTATGGTATCAGAGCCAAGGCTTCGACCTGTAGGCTCTCAAATATGACCTGTGATTAGTGGGTAGTCACTACGGTCTTCCTAGAACGGACAGTTGTATTCATGCATTCATCATTTTTAAGCATACATATACATGTCATTGTTGCAGGGTTTTTGACTAAGTAATGGTTGCTACAGGACTAGACCTATTTAGTCGCATGTGTTTTATCGAAACTTTTAGATTTGGGACCGACCCATAGGCGTCCCCTCGCTATGTCTTTTGTTTTGGGTGAACTGACCAGAGGGGTTCACTCTCGCGCATACAAAAGTTTTCATAAAACTACATCATGCATTCACACAAAAATTTTCTTGCATAAAATTTTTCTCGTGAAATTTTTATTATAATTTTTTTTTCATGTATATATGTATATTTTATGTTTTGAACTGTTTAATCATATGTTTTATGTTATACTGTCAGATGGTTCTCACACGCGAACAGGAGTAGCTCAATGCTGCAATTCAGGCTGCCATGCAAGCCTTGATTCCTCAACTGAGGAATGACATCCGGGCTGAAGTTCAAGCTGCCAACAATCAGCAGCACAATCAGCCACCTCCTCCTCCTCCGCCAGTGACATTAGCAGTATGGCTGGAGAGATTTAACAAGCTCCACCCTCGAGCTTTTGAGAAGACAGATAGCCCCAGCAATGCTGAAAGCTGGTTGGCTCACATCGAGAAGATTTTCAACGCTATGGGCTGTGACCCCACATACAAGGCGAGGTTGGCATGCTATCGGTTCGAAGGCGATGTACTCAACTGGTGGTTGGCATTGATGCAATCTGAAGGTGGTGATGAGTGGGTTGCTGGTTTGACTTGGGCTCATTCAAGGACAGGGTGATGGAGCAGTTCTTTCCCAAGGCTGAGCAGGACAAGCTCAAGAGAGAGTACCATGGGATCCGTCAAAGAGCTGGGGAGAATAGCAATGAGTTTACGCAGCGCTTTCTTCGCTTGGCTGGTTTCCTTGGTGCGGCAGCAGGTACTCCTGAAGAGCAGGCACATCACTTCAGTTGGGCTCTTCGCACATCGGTCGCAAACAACCTGGTGTGTGCTACGTTCAACACTGTAGCATAAGTGGCCGATGCAGCACAAAAACTGGAGATGCTGCAGCAGAGGGATGAGTTCGGGGAAGCTGAAAGACCCGACAAGAGGTAAAACATTCGTATTCAAGCGGTGACCAATCCGTATACTTTCCATATGTCAATTATTCATCTCTTTAACTGTATCTTCCAGGCAGAAAACTGGGGACCGGTCTCAGCCGGCTACACATCAGCAACCTCATCAGCCCAAGGGAAACGGTCAGACTAACGACCGTTCTGCTACGGATAGGCGTGGCGGTAATGACAATTACCGTAACAACGCCGGGAACTCCAACAACAGCAGGTCCTAATACTTACGAAATTCCTTATGTTTTATGTTATAACTCATATTCTGACACTTTATCAAACTTCTACCAGGAACCATGATAACCGGTAGGGACCAGAACCAGAGAGGTTCGCAGCCTAGCCGTCTAGCTATCACTGGTATTCAATCATACGATTATCCGTTTCGTCCTTTGTACCCAACTATCATGTCTTATGTAAAATGTTTTTATCAGGTCCTCAGCCAGACAGAGCACCTGTTGGAGGATACACTCATCCTATTTGCTCTACTTGCCACCGTAGGCATCCAAGACCGTGTCGCCGTAATACTGATGCGTGCTTCAAGTGTGGTCTTCCTGGCCATATTATGAAGGATTGCCGTAAGGGCGAGATGGAGGGTACATCAGGACATGCTGATACCAAGCCGCCTCCTACTGTTGGGCATGTCTACACGACATCTCGAGACCAGGCCAACAAGTCTACAGGTACCATCACTGGAATCTTGTATATGTATGGTCGCGCTACATGTGTTCTTTTCGATACGGGTGCTACTCACTCGGTTATTTCTACTGCTTATGCTAAGAACATTAGGATGCCTCCCTTACCACTAGAAAATAGGCTTACTATTTCCACGCCTTTGAGGGACTCTGTATTAATCACCCATGTATACAAGAGTCTTCCCCTAGAATTTGATGATAAGGTTCGACCTGTCGACGCACTTCCGCTGTACATGAATGACTTCGACATGATTTTGGGCATGGATTGGCTATCCAAGTATTATGCTACCATAGACTGCCATTCATATCGAGTTATCTTGAGTGATGTCAATGCACCAGAGTACATTCATAATGGGTTCATACACGGACGGTCTGTACAAGTCATATCCACCCTGCAAGCGCGTGCACTACTGTCACATGGCTGCGAGGGTTATCTAGCTACGGTTCACGACATGGATGCTGAATCTCCATCGATTCAGGATCAACCTATAGTGTCGGAATTCCAAGATGTGTTTCCAGCAGAACTTCCGGGCATACCACATGCACGAGAAGTGGAATTCAGTATCGAACTGGTTCCTGGAGCTGAACCAATCTCCAAGGCTCCTTATCGCATGGCTCCCATAGAGCTAAAGGAGCTGAAGGATCAACTACAAGAACTTCTTGAACGAGGTTTCATTCGACCGAGCGCATCTCCATGGGGCGCACCGGTTTTGTTTGTTAAGAAGAAGGACGGCAGTATGCGTCTTTGCATAGACTATCGCGAGCTCAACAAGATTAACATTCGGAATAGATATCCACTGCCACGCATTGACGATCTGTTTGACCAACTCCAAGGGGACAAACACTTCTCCAAGATGGATCTTAGGTCAGGCTATCATCAGCTATGGGTCAAGGAGCAGGATATAGCTAAGACTGCCTTTCGTACTCGTTATGGCCACTACGAGTTTTTAGTTATGCCATTTGGCCTAACAAATGCTCCAGCAGTGTTCATGGATCTGATGAACAGAATCTTCCATGAATTTCTGGACAAATTCGTCACTGTTTTCATCGATGACATCCTGATTTTCTCAATGTCCAAGGAGGAACACGAAGACCATCTTCGTACAGTACTACAGATTCTTCGCCAGAAGCAGCTGTATGCTAAATTCTCCAAGTGTGATTTCTGGTTAGACAAGGTGGCATTCTTAGGTCACATTATATAAGCAGAAAGAATCACCATGGATCCAGCAAAGGTTGAGGCCATTACTAAGTGGCCAAGGCCGACATCAGCGACGGAAGTCCGCAGTTTCTTAGGCTTAGCTGGTTATTACCGTAGGTTCGTGGAGAACTTTTCACGACTAGCACTACCATTGACCAAACTGATGCAGAAAGGGGAGAAATTCGTCTGGACTGAAGATCGAGAGAAGGGCTTTGAAGACCTGAAGCAGAAGCTAGTATCTGCACCTATTCTTACTCTACCATCTGGTACGGGTGGATTTCAAATCTACAGCGATGCATCGGGGAAGGGACTTGGCTGTGTTCTCATGCAACATGGGAAAGTGATCGCGTACGCTGCACGGCAGCTTAAGCCTTATGAAGAAAATTACCCCACGCACGATCTGGAACTTGCTGCAGTCGTGTTTGTATTGAAGATATGGAGACACTACTTATGGAGAATCATGTGACATTTTCACGGACCACAAGAGCTTGAAGTATATCTTCACTCAGCGTGAATTGAACATGAGGCAGAGGAGATGGTTAATCAGTTGAAGGATTATGATATTAATCTACAGTATCATCCCGGAAAGGCAAATGTAGTAGCAGATGCCCTTAGAAGGAAGTCCGGAATGATCAACGGCATTAGAATCGAAGAGGAAATCATAAGAGACTTGGAGCGACTAGACATCGAGTACATGGTACGTGGACAACACGGTTACTGGGCTAATCTTAGAGTAGAACCCGAGTTACTATCTAAGATCAAGGAAGCTTAGAAGGATGACGGAGAAATCTGGGCGATAGTACAGAATTTGGAGAAGCAGACAGAATTCAGAGTAGATGCAGATGGTATCGTATGGTAGGGCACGATACTTTGTGTTCCTGATGACCAAGAACTTCAGGAAGCTTTGTTAGCTGAAGCTCATAGCTCCCCATTCTCGATACATCCTGGTTCGACTAAGATGTACCATGACATCAAGCAGTACTTTTGGTGGAGTGGTATGATACATGATGTGGCCACTTACGTCTCCAGATGTCTTACCTGCTAGCAGGTTAAGATCGAGCATCAGCGATCTGGCGATCTCCTTCAACCGTTAGATATTCCGGAGTGGAAGTGGGACAAAATCACCATGGATTTTGTTACCGGTCTTCCGCCTACCAAAAGGAAGCACGATGCAATTTGGGTTATCGTTGATCGACTTACCAAATCGGCTCATTTCTTACCGATCCGCAAGGAAGATCCGGTAAGTAAACTCGCAGATACGTATAGACGAGAGATCATGAGACTCCACGGTGCACCATCCAGCATCGTCTCAGACAGAGATCCTCGATTCACTTCGCGCTTTTGGAAAAGTCTGCAGAAAGCTTGGGGTACACAACTTAAGCTTAGCACCGCTTTTCACCCTCAAACGGACGGACAGTCGGAGCGAACCATTCAGACATTGGAAGATATGTTGAGGTCATGTGCGTTGGAATGGACGGGTGATTGGGACGAATACATCTGTTTGGTGGAGTTTGCATACAACAACAGCTGGCACGCAAGCATCTAATGTGCTCCATTTGAGATGTTGTATGGCAGAAAGTGTCGCGCCCCAATCTGCTGGGATCAGGTTGGCGAGCGAACACTCGAAGGACCGGAAATCATAGATATGACAAATGAGAAGATCGCAGTAGCTAAGCAGAAGATTCAGGAGGCACGGTCACGTCAGAAGAGTTACGCCGATAAGCATCGTAGGGATTTACACTTTAACGTAGGAGATCACGTCTTCCTTAAGGTTTCGCCGGCACGTGGTGTTAGACGCTTCGGGATTAAAGGGAAGCTCAGTCCTCGTTTCATCAGACCGTTTGATATCATTGAACGAGTCGGTGAAGTATCTTACCGATTGGCGTTACCTCCGCAGCTTTCGCATGTGCACAATGTGTTTCATGTGTCCTTACTCAGAGGGTACCAGTATCATCCCCTTCACATGGTTCAGTATCCACTGGAACAAATACATGAAGATCTCACTTTTATAGAAGAACCTGAACAAGTTCTTGACAGACAAGAACGAGTCATGAGAAAGAAGACGATTCCATTCGTCAAAATTCTATGGAGAGATCATACCGAGCGGGAAGCCACTTGGGAAACGGAGGAGTCTATCCGGGCTTCTTACCCTCATTTCATATTTTGAATTCGGGTATGTTCTTCTTTTCCAGTTTACTTTATCTATAATTCGGGGACGAATTATTCTTTTTAGGGGGGAAGAGTTGTAAAACCCGCATGCTTTTACCATGCATAGTACCCTTAGGATCGTAAGTACTAGTTAAAACTTTCCTAATATAGCATGATTACGATTATGTGTTAGGAGTTTACGTATTACGTGCGTGTTTGAACACGATAAGTATTTACTATGCACGATCACGTAATAATTATTTAACAATAATTAATCACGAACATGCGATTATGAAATCATGAACGTAACTAAAACACGAACTATTATTAATTACGTATATATACTTATTACGAGCGTAATTAAATATATTAGATCACGGTATTTACGTAACGAGAACATGTAAAACACGAACATAAATAATCACAAACTAGTAACTAAATAACGAGACACGGAAAAAGGTACGGGAACCCCATGTGGAGTCCCTACCCGCGGCCAACAAGGTCAAATGGGCCAAGCCCATTTGTCAATTTTACTAAAGGGGGGGTTAATTAATTTTCACTACACAAATTAACTTACATAAGATTTTTAAGAAAAACCTAAAAACCCTCCTTCCTCCTTCTCTTTGTGCCGCCACCCTAAGAACACCATACAAGGTGGTTCTTGATCTTGGATCTCAGATTCTAGTGATTTATCGTGTTGGTTCTTCGTTCTCTTGATCCACGAATTCGGTAAAACCTTTTTAAACCTTTTCTTTTAATTTAATCTTTTTATTAATTATGAACATGTGATGTTTTTATAAAAACATAATAATTAATCATAGGTCTAACATGTTTGGTTGATTAATTAAATCAAAGGGTTGTTTTTAAGGGGTGTTTGTTTTAGCCGCAGGCTGCAACCGAACCAGAGGGGGTTTCGGTTTGCCAAGCCGACCACCACCAAGACCATATGGTCTTGGTTGGTGCGTGTGGGTCCCACGGCAGCAAGGGGAAACACGGGGTACCCCGAGTTGGTTCGGGGTACGGTGTCGATTCATGTCCGGTTCATGTTTTCTAGCCTAGATCCGGTTCATGGTTTATGTTAGTTTTTTTTATGTTATGAACTTATGTTAAAATTAAATTAATAAAAGATGTGATTAATTTAATAACATGACTTAGGTTATTTAATTATTAATGATCATGAAATTATTTTAACCTATGTATTTATATTTTTTAAGACTTATAATTAATTAATTATTTTAAAAACCATGGATATAATTAATTAATTAACATGACTTAGGTTATATTATTAATATATAATATACATATTTTAACCTAAGTATTTAACTCATTTAATTAAAAACATGTTATACTTTAATTAAATATTATAACCTATAGTTTAATTAAATTACATGAAATAATTATTAAACTATACACTATACCATATGACTTAGAAAATAATCATGAAAAACACTTAGGCTTATTACTTAGCTTATTTTAACCAGCTTATTTCTAATTATAGAAAATTTCTATTTTTAGAAACTTAATTAAATAAGGCAGCTAATCTATTTATGGAAACCAACTATTTTTAGAACCTTATTTATTTAAGGCAGCTAATTTATTTATGGAAACTTATTTAATTAAGGCAGTTAATCTGATTATGGAAACTTTCTATTTTTAGAAATTTATCTATTTTAAGCAGTAAGTATATTTTTGGAAACTTTCTATTTTTGGAAACTTTATATTTTTGGAAACTTTCTATTTTTGGAAAATTTCTATTTTTGGAAACTTTCTATTTTAGGAAACCTGCTATTTTTGGAAGGTTACTTATTATGACACAGTAAGTATAATAACACATGAAATACCAGAAATACTTAATCATATTAAACAGAATATAAGATTTAATACAGTTTAAGGCTTTAAACAGTAAAACATAGTAAGAACACATAAAATAAGCTAAGACATGACATAAAACCAGCTATGTATTTAGTAAGCAGATACTTATTCATGTACGTATTTATGTAGCACTAGTCATTCGGAAGTAGGATTCTCGCAGTTTGTCTTTCTCGTTCACTGGACATAAGGTACGGATTCCCGTCTTTCAGTATGGACATTCTTTCCTTATTAGGATTCCCCGTATGCAGCCAACTGTTTTCCCGTAGTATAAGTTATGAGTTTGATTGCTTATGTTTAATTAAGATTACCTATAGCCATATACATGCATGACCAGTTTCACCTAGTTATGGAGGTACCATAACCATAACATTAGAGGCACTGATGTTATGACTTCACCACGCCGGAGTGATTGCTCGTGGCGTCCCTTCAGCTTTTGGCCATTTATTTATATTTATCATGTGGGGCGTATGGGTGCATCCTAGTTACATGTTTCTATTCAGGATTACATGGTGAATGTGGTGTGTGCCTTGCATCCTTCACAAGGAGCTGATCCCTCCTACCCATAAACCAGTATATTAAATTAGAGGCAGCCCCTCTAATTTGCATGATGAGGTCACCCCTCCAATTATTCATGCACAGTGGATTTTCATGACCTATATTGGCTAATGGTAAAATATGACAAACAGTTTTATAAGATAAACATAAGACTTTAAAACTATAAAACCAGTTTCATTAAGACTTAACCAGGTTACTCGGGACTTAGTTTTCTTCCGCTGTTATTATGTTATATGCTTATTCTATTCTTGCTTTATTGTACATCCATGCACTAAGCGTATTTGCTCAGCCGTTTTCCTTTTCTATGTTCCCAAAACGGCAGGTACTCAGGGACGCTCATAGACACTAAGAGTACGTGCATATAGACTGGAAGCTGTCTAGCCTTCTTTACATTATGCATTTCCTTTCTTTTGATACTTATGCTTTGGATATTGTTTAGTCCTTTTCCTTTATTATACTATGTTTGTGTGTGATGAGCTTTACTTTTGGACTACCGATGTTTGATTCCAGTATTTTCCTTTTTATGGTCAAGTAATGTTTAGACATTTTACCTTGTATGCTTTGATGACACGCCATAATTACTGTGATATTTCCATTTCCAAAATGGGGTGTTACAAATCACCCCATTAACCTTCCTTACCAAGTCCTTAACTTGGTAAAGTTTAATAACTATCCCGTTCATATTTTACACAAAACAGTCCCAGTTTTTAGGTCTCAAAACTTTAAGTCAAACGTCCATTTAAACATACCCATGGTTTCTGTAAAAGGAATATTCATACCCTTACATATGTTGGCTAACACCTCCCACTTTCCCTAACCTTAAAGCTACTGTTAAGGCCCCGATATATATATATATATACTCTTGTCATTCCAGATTTCTTGATTTTAAACATACTAAAAGTTTGTTACAATTAAGGGGTCTTACCCTAGACCACAACCTTAGCCCAAGTGCAGATACTTAATAAAATATATAAACCATCTCTCATGTTCGTGAGAAGATCCCAATGCAACCCTAATTACCCCAAACAACCCAAAACTTAAAAAGAAAACAGGCTGATTACAAAACTGTTTTGATCTCCGACCGTTGTAACCTATTTTTGATCCTCTTCCAGACCTCCAATTTAGTTCTCGTTTCTTTCATTGAAAAGCCACTTCAATTACCATTTCAGGGATACTTGAATCGCAGCTTGAATGTTCCTAGAACTCCCGATATGATCAAAACAATTGACTCAAAATTCTGCCCAGTTTTTAAAAACAGGTTTAACAAAATCAACCACATTAATTAACCCTAATTCCTCTAATTACAAGCCCTAGTTCATGTAATCATCCTAATATGATTATTACAACATTAATTCACTGTTTTTAAAATTAAACCTAACCTAAATCCATCGTAAGATGATTAATTAAACATAAAAACAATTTAATCAAAAAGATTTAAGAAGGTTTACCTTTAATTCAATGGAGGATTAAAAAAAATACAGAAAACCCTAAAACCACTCTCCTGCCGTCGACTATAGGTTCCAGGAACAAAATATGATGTTTGTTTTTTAGTTAATACAATATATAGGGTATGGGTGAACCCAAGTCCAACCCATAGCCCAATTACACTTTCCTTTTCCTTTTCTTTAAACCAATCGGCCTAAAACCGACCTATAGGTTTTTTTTTTGTTTTTTTTCTTTTTATTGTTTATTATTACATTATTAACATTACCTTAATTTGTCTTAATTTATTTCAGCCCCTAAAGCTTCCAAAACCTCAAAAGCGTAAAACTTGTCAAATTTACGCGTTTTACCGTAAAAGACGTAAAATATACACTTTTAATAAAAATCTGAAATTTTGAAATAAACTTTATAACTAAGTCCTAAATGCCTTAAAACCATCCCGAAAATTAATCATATGACTAATTACCTCATTCGAGACCTCTAAATGCTAAACCGTAAATCCGAAAAAAATACTATTACTATAATACTTATACGTATACGTAAACACCAAAATATCACCATTTCATTTCATAGTCACAACTTGTAAGCTCATGAACATGAAATAACCGTTCCTCGATTTACTTATGAGTACTTCTATACTCATAAACGATAACTACACCAACCTTAATCACTCAAAATAAAAACGTAATAACACAAATCAAGTAAGCACACATAAAATAACCTAAAAGTAAGACCAAGTGACAAATCCAAAATCTAGGGTTGTCACATCACTCCCTCCTAATAGAAATCTCGTCCCGAGATTTACTCCCAAACTCAAACTTATTCTCAGCAAACAAACGAGGATACATATCCCTGATAAAATCTTTACGTTCAAGAGTAAACTTAATTTATCATAAATAATCTCAACCAACAACACATGAGCCTTAACCGTCTATGAGGAAACTTATTAAAACCATAAAGTTATGTAATCAACCTAACTAAATCTCGCAACTCATCAAACAAGAACTGTCTTGAAACCAAGTTTAGGAGCCATCACATAACTCGACGGGTTTAAAACTGTCACCCCCGATTTCAGTCTTACTCATAAATACCATAAATCAAAACTCATCAAATATAAGCATGTATTCTAAAGTCTAAAGAACTCTCAAATTCTATCCCAACTTATCTCTATGTTAACCCTCCATGTGTTTATTACCCCAAATAAACAAAGACAATGGAATTCTTAAACTATCTCAATAACATTTACGCTAAAAGTACCGTACAAACGAACACCTGAAATAAGGACTCGATGAATGTGCTATTACGGAAGTTAAACATCTCGAAGAGGAACGAGCTAGCAAACCATCATAAGAAAACAAACGATAAATAGAAGGAAATTATACATATATAGGCATATGCATACATACACTCAAATCCATCCAACGTATACTATACAAAGATGTATTAACCCTCTTTCATGCAACCATACTCAGGAATCCATTGATGTTGTGGTATTTGTGTAACTATGTTGGCCACCATACTTATACAAGTCCCCTTTCACCAATGCACTCCCTCCTATGATGACACTTATAAGAATTAATACTACACATAACACATCTGTCTACCAACTCAAATAAGCACATAGATCCTACAACTCATATAAGCACATAACCACAACATAAAATAAGATCCAAAATCCATGTATTAAAATAACGTAGCCAATGCAGGAAACTCATAAAATCGTAGTGTAGCTGAACCAGCGTAGACAAAATTCAAAATGTATAAAGAACATGAAAGCATAATTAAACGAAATCCAACAATGACTAGTGTATATGACTATAGTTCAACCCGCATTATTTTAAACTCGAAAAGAAAATAACATGTAGCTAAGTATGAACTAACTATGGTTCAATTCATACTAGTCAAAACATCGTAATAAATAACATCCAAACACATCAATTAATATAAAATGCACACATACTCCTATGACGCCTATATGCAGGGACCCTTAACCTATAGACTAGGCTACGCGACTAAGCAACCTAATTCTCTATAACCATTGTCTCTGATACCATTCTGTCACACCCCACCATGGCGGAATATGGGGCGCGACGTATGGATATCATCACAACAATAGCGTGTCTATAGAGTTAACTAAATGAAATAGAAATGTCATAAAAAGGTGACACAATGTCATGACAATATCTCAAACAATGCAGGCGTCTAGGTAAGTAGGTAACAAGCCTACCTCTTACCAAAGACATACAAATAAACAAACATCGAACATATAGGTACCATAAAGTCTACTTAATTAAAAGACAATATAAAATCTAAGAGGAAAGGGACTCCTCCTAATGCAATCCTAGCAGCCTCTATACTCTAGCCACTTCTAACATCATCTTGCACAACTACCTCACCTGAAAATGACATTAAAATCTGTGAACACAAAGTTGGTGAGAACATAGGTTTAAGTTATCTAGAACATCATAAGAAACCTTGACATCCGCTGTAAATAAGTTGAAGAAAAACAATTTAAAGTAATGGGTCATAATGTGATAATCATGTTGCATACATCCACAACAAAACTTAAACCAAGTACTGATCACATCTACAATTCACAAAGCACACTATAACAATCAAGAACACACAATAAGAACAATGCACCTCACTATTAACAATCAAGAAGTATCTCGTCATACACACAAGAACACACCACACTATCCGGATCTTTCCCACACCACCTGTGGAAGATGAACTATATCCCCGTCGAGATATCTTGCCTTCGAAGAGACGATGCACAAGTACTGAGGATGGATCTTGCCCCACGAACCAAGAACTCAGGACGGATCGTGCCCCACGCTCCACACACATCACAACTGGTCCCATAGATGCCCATACATCTATGTACCAATCCCAATCATAACACAATCAAGATTCACATATCATAACACATATCAAAGCACATATGAGAACAGATAAGCACGCAAGTCAGACAATATGACATTTATGTCCACACATTTTAAAACATAGTACTAAATCATGTTAAAGAACATTGCAAGTGTCATCTCCATCCCATACTGGAAAAATATTTAAAAACGTAGCAAAATGGGACTATGAACTCACCTGATTGCTTCTCCAAAGTCCTTGCTCTAGCAACAAGCTAACAAACCAAAAACACGCAATCAATACATGAACCAATCACTAAGATGGCTCATCAACCTATGATTGACATCTAGCCTTTTCCCATATAAATACCTCATTGATAAGCTCTAATCACCCCATTACCCTTCCTTAACAAGTCCTTAACTTGGTTAAGTTTAATAACTATCCCGTTCATATTTTACACAATACAGTCCCAGTTTTTAGGTCTCAAAACTTTAAGTCAAACGTCCATTTAAACATACCCATGGTTTCTGTAAAAGGAATATTCATACCCTTACATATGTTGGCTAACACCTCCCACTTGCCCTAATCTTAAAGCTACTATTCAAGCCCCGATATATATATATATATATATATATATATATACTCTTGTCATTCTAGATTTCCTGATTTTAAACATACTAAAAGTTTGTTACAATTAAGGGGTCTTACCCTAAACCACAACCTTAGCCCAAGTGCAGATACTTAATAAAATATATAAACCATCTCTCATGTTCGTGAGAAGATCCCAATGCAACCCTAAGTACCCCAAACAACCCAAAACTTAAAAAGAAAACAGGCTGATTACAAAATTATTTTGACTTCCGACTGTTGTAACGTATTTTTGACTCACTTCCAGACCTCCAATTTAGTTCTAGTTTCTTGCATTGGAAAGCCACTTCAATTACCATTTCAGGGATACTTGAATCGCATCTTGAATGTTCCTAGAACTCCCGATATGATCAAACAATTGACTCAAAATTCTGCCCAGTTTTTAAAAACGGGTTTAACAAAATCAACCACATTAATTAACCCTGATTCCTCTAATTACAAGCCCTAGTTCATGTAATCATCCTAATATGATTATTACAACATTAATTCACTATTTTTAAAATTAAACCTAACCTAAATCCATAATAAGATGATTAATTAAACATAAAAACAATTTAATCAAAAAGGTTTAAGAAGGTTTACCTTTAATTCAATGGAGGATTAAAAAAAATACAGAAAACCCTAAAACCACTCTTCTGCCGTCGACTATAGGTTCCAGGAACAAAATATGATGTTTTTTTAGTTAATACAATATATAGGGTATGGGTGAACGCAAGTCCAACCCATAGCCCAATTACATTTTCCTTTTCCTTTTCTTTAAACCAACCGGCCTAAAACCGACCTATAGGTATTTTTTTTTCTTTTTATTGTTTATTATTACATTATTAACATTACCTTAATTTGTCTTATTTTATTTCAGCCCCTAAAGCTTCCAAAACCTCAAAACCGTAAAACTTGTCAAATTTACGCGTTTTACCGTAAAAGACGTAAAATATACACTTTTAATAAAAATCTCAAATTTTGAAATAAACTTTATAACTAAGTCCTAAACGCCTTAAAACCATCCCGAAAAATAATCATATGACTAATTACCTCATTCAAGACCTCTAAATGCTAAACCGTAAATCCTAAAAAAAAATACTACTACTATAATACTTATACGTATACGTAAACACCAAAATATCACCATTTCATTTCATAGTCACAACTTGTAAACTCATGAACATGAAATAACCGTTCCTCAATTTACTTATGAGTACTTCTATACTCATAAACGATAACCACACCAACCTTAATCACTCAAAATAAACACGTAATCACGTAAATCAAGTAAGCACACATAAAATAACCTAAAAGTAAGACCAAGTGACAAATCCAAAACCTAGGGTTGTCACATCACTCCCTCCTAATAGAAATCTCGTCCCGAGATTTACTCCCAAACTCAAACTTATTCTCAGCAAACAAACAAGGATACATATCCCTGACAAAACCTTTACGTTCAAGAGTAAACTTAAATTATAAAAAATAATCTCAACCAACAACACATGAGCCTTAACCGTCTATGAGGAAACTTATTAAAACCATAAAGTTATGTAATCAACCTAACTAAATCTCGCAACTCATCAAACAAGAACTGTCTTGAAACAAAGTTTAGGAGCCATCACATAACTCGACGGGTTTAAAACTGTCACCCCGATTTCAGTCTTACTCATAAATACCATAAATCAAAAATCATCAAATATAACCACGTATTCTAAAGTCTAAAGAACTCTCAAATTCCATCCCAACTCATCTCTATGTTAACCCTCCATGTGTTTATTACCCCAAATAAACAAACACAATGGAATTCTTAAACTATCTCAATAACATTTACGCTAAAAGTACCGTACAAACGAACACCTGAAATGAGGACTCGATAAATGTGCTATTACGGAAGTTAAACATCTCGAAGAGGAACGAGCTAGCAAACCATCATAAGAAAACAACCGATAAATAGAAGGGAATTATACATATATAGGCATATGCATACATACACTCAAATCCATCCAACGTATACTATACAAACATGTATTAACCCTCTTTCATGCAACCATACTCAGGAATCCATTGATGTTGTGGTAATTGTGTAACTATGTTGGCCACGATACTTATACAAGTCCCCTTTCACCAATGCACTCCCTCCTTTGATGACACTTATAAGAATTAATACTACACATAACACATCGGTCTACCAACTCAAATAAGCACATAGATCCTACAACTCATATAAGCACATAACCACAACATAAAATAAGATCCAAAATCCATGTATTAAAATAACGTAGCCAATACAGGAAACTCATAAACTCGTAGTCTAGCTGAACTAGCGTAGACAAAATTCAAAATGTATAAAGAACATGAAAGCATAATTAAACGAAATCCAACAATGACTAGTGTATATGACTATAGTTCAACCCGCATTATTCAAAACTCGAAATGAAAATAACATGTAGCTAAGTATGAACTAACTATGGTTCAATTCATACTAGTCAAAACATCGAAATAAATAACATCCAAACACATCAATTAATATAGAATGCACACATACTCCTATGACGCCTATATGCAGGGACCCTTAAGCTATAGACTAGGCTACGTGACTAGGGAACCTAATTCTCTATAACCATTGTCTCTGATACCATTATGTCACACCCCACCATGGCGGAATATGGGGCGCGACGTATGGATATCATCACAACAATAGCGTGTCTATAGAGTTAACTAAATGAAACAGAAATTTCATAAAAAGGTGACACAATGTCATGGCAATATCTCAAACAATGCAGGCGTCTAGGTAAGTAGGTAACAAGCCTACCTCTTACCAAAGACATACAAATAAACAAACATCGAACATATAGGTACCATAAAGTCTACTTAATTAAAAGACAAAATAAAATCTAAGAGGAAAGGGATTCCTCATAATGCAATCCTAGCAGCCTCTATACCCTAGCCACTTCTAACATCATCTTGCACAACTACCTCACCTGAAAATGACACTAAAATCTGTCAACACAAAGTTGGTGAGAACATAGGTTTACGTTATCTAGAACATCATAAGAAACCTTGACATCCGCTGTAAATAAGTTGAAGAAAAACAACTTAAAGTAATGGGTCATAATGTGATAATCATGTTACATACATCCACAACAAAACTTAAACCAAGTACTAATCACATCTACAATTCACAAAGCACATTATAACAATCAAGAACAGACAATAAGAACAATCCACCACACTATTAACAATCAAGAAGTATCCCGTCACACACACAAGAACACACCACAATAGCCGGATCTTTCCCACACCACCTGTGGAAGATGAACTATATCCCCGTCGAGATATCTTGCCTCCGAAGAGACGATGCACAAGTACTCAGGACGGATCTTGCCCCACGAACCAAGAACTCAGGACGGATCGTGCCCCACTTTCCACACGACATCACAACTGGTCCCATAGATGCCCATACATCTATGTACCAATCCTAATCATAACACAATCAAGATTCACATATCATAACACATATCAAAGCACATATGAGAACACATAAGCACGCAAGTCACACAATATCACATTTATGTCCACACATTTTAAAACATAGTACTAAATCATGTTAAAGAACATTGCAAGTGTCATCTCCATCCCATACTGGAAAAACATTTAAAAACGTAGCAAAATGGGACTATGAACTCACCTGATTGCTTCTCCAAAGTCCTTGCTCTAGCAACAAGCTAACAAACCAAAAACACGCAATCAATACATGAACCAATCACTAAGATGGCTCATCAACCTATGAAGGACATCTAGCCTATTCCCATATAAATACCTCATTGATAAGCTCTAATCACCCCATTACCCTTCCTTAAAAAGTCCTTAACTTGGTTATGTTTAATAACTATCCCGTTCATATTTTACACAAAACAGTCCAAGTTTTTAGGTCTCAAAACTTTAAGTCAAACATCCATTTAAACATACCCATGGTTTTTGTAAAAGTAATATTCATACCCTTACATATGTTGGCTAACACCTCCCACTTGCCCTAACCTTAAAGCTACTGTTACAGCCCCGATATATATATATATACTCTTGTCATTCCAGATTTCCTGATTTTAAACATACTAAAAGTTTGTTACAATTAAGGGATCTTACCCTAAACCATAATCTTAGCCCAAGTGCAGATACTTAATAAAATATATAAACCATCTCTCATGTTCGTGATAAGATCCCAATGCAACCCTAAGTACCCCAAATAACCCAAAACTTAAAAAGAACACAGGCTGATTACAAAAACTGTTTTGACCTCCGACTGTTGTAACCTATATTTGACCCACTTCCAGACCTCCAATTTAGTTCTCGTTTATTGCATTGGAAAGCCACTTCAATTACCTTTTCAGGGATACTTGGAGCGCATCATGAATGTTCCTAGAACTCCCGATATGATCAAAACAATTGACTAAAAATTCTGCCCAGTTTTTAAAAACGGGTTTAACAAAATCAACCACATTAATTAACCCTAATTCCTCTAATTACAAGCCCTAATTCATGTAATCATCCTAATATGATTATTACAACATTAATTCACTGTTTTTAAAATTAAACCTAACCTAAATCCATCATAAGATGATTAATTAAACATAAAAACAATTTAATCAAAAATGTTTAAGAAGGTTTACCTTTAATTCAATGAAGGATGAAAAAAAATACAGAAAACCCTAAAACCACTCTTCTGCCGTCGACTATAGGTTCCAGGAACAAAATATGATGTTTGTTTTTTAGTTAATACAATATATAGGGTATGGGTGAACCCAAGTCCAACCCATAGCCCAATTACACTTTCCTTTTCCTTTTCTTTAAACCAATCGGCCTAAAACCGACCTATAGGTATTTTTTTTATTTTTTTTTCTTTTTATTGTTTATTATTTCATTATTAACATTACCTTAATTTTTCTTAATTTATTTCGGCCCCTAAAGCTTCCAAAACCTCAAAACCGTAAAACTTGTCAAATTTATGCGTTTTACCGTAAAAGACGTAAAATATACACTTTTAATAAAAATCTCAAATTTTGAAATAAACTTTATAACTAAGTCCTAAATGCCTTAAAACCATCCCGAAAAATAATAATATGACTAATTACCTCATTCGAAACCTCTAAATGCTAAACCGTAAATCCTAAAAAAAATATTATTACTATAATACTTATACGTATACGTAAACACCAAAATATCACCATTTCATTTCATAGTCACAACTTGTAAGCTCATGAACATGAAATAACCGTTCCTCGATTTACTTATGAGTACTTCTATACTCATAAACGATAACCACACCAACCTTAATCACTCAAAATAAACACGTAATCACACAAATCAAGTAAGCACACATAAAATAACCTAAAAGTAAGACCAAGTGACAAATCCAAAACCTAGGGTTGTCACAGTTACCACCGGCGGTAATGCACTCGGAAAGATCATGAGCTCCTCCACAAGACAAAAAGCTCTTATCAACCGCTTTAACTGAAGCGGAGTTCAAAGCATCTTGTCCTTTCCAATGAGTCATATGATTCGAAAACCTATCGAAAAACCGATTTTCCTCATTAGCTTCATCATGTAAGGCATTAATGCTACGAGACGATGACGACAATGACGAACCCATATTGGCAACACTCGGTGTGTTACGAGGGTTATAAACCTTAGATCTATTCTCGATAATATTTAAAGCTTCATCGGTCGTTTTGCACAAAAGATTACCACCCGCGCCGGCATTCAAATAATCTCGTTCATGATCATTAAGCCCATTATAGAAAGTATCTATTTGATGCAATTCCGAAAAATCATGGTGTGGACATTCGTGTAACATTTCCTTAAATTGTTCCCATGCCATTGAAAAACATTCATTATTTCGTTGTGTAAACCTTTAAATCTCATTTTTCAAATGTGTTATTTTAGATGGTGGAAAAAATTGGTTCACAAATTTAGAAACGAGATCATTCCATGTCAAAATCGAATATGGCGGTTCTTTCTCGAGCCAAATTTTAGCGGGTCCATCTAATGAGTATAGAAACAACATCATCTTAATCGCGTCATGTGGAACATCCTTAAACTTGCTAGTTGCGGTGAGACGATTAAAATTCCTTATGTGATAATGCGGGTTGTCTTTTTCATGACCTCTAAACTTATTTGCTTGCAACATCGACATTAAACCCGTCTTAATCTTGAAATTCTCCGCAAGGATAGCGGGAATCACACTGGCTTCTCCAAAACCCTTGGTGGGTGCTTGAAGCAACTCCATCATAGTACGATTAGCCATGACGAGTTCTTGTTCTACAATAGGTTCAACAATTGGAGTTTGTTCTTCAATCAACGTCTCTTGATTTCCTTGATTTTGACGACATTTACGAGCTCGTTTTGCTTGACTACGAGTTTGCATAAACTTCACGTAGAATGGGAGGTGAGCAAAGAAGATTCTTTTTGGGTGTTTTGTGAATTTTCAATTTATTTTGTGTTTTTGGTTGTTTTTAATTTTTTTGGATTTTGTGTATCTTCGTAGACAACAATCTACCAAATCTCTCCTCGAATCAAACTCTTGATTAAAGAAGCCTCAAAAGAATGAAAACGATCACGTGGAGTGAAGCCTTCGTTTGACTTTAGAACTTTGGTGAAAACCAAATTGTTCAAGAGGGTTTAATCACAAAGAAAACCAAGCAAATATATATGATACGTAATAAAACTTTGGGCGGCAAAACCCACGATTAGCTTTCGATCTCAAAATACTCACAAGCAAGCGGGGAAACGAGACGGCGCGAAGCACTTAAGAACCTTTTTCCTTAGGGTATATTTTATAATACCCGCCTTATACCCACCTTATAGTTCGTATTTTTCAAAATCGAGCTTCACGAAAGTATTTATCTATTTTTGCCTTTTTCTTTTGGTTTGAGATTCGAATACAATAACAAGGAGATCAAATCCCAATTAAGGTTGTGTTTTCACACTTTTGGAGATATTTTGTATTGATTGTGATACTTAATACAATATAGTAATAATAATTTCACTAGAAATCGAAAAAAACCGATAATACGTATTAGTAGATTTCTACTAATACAAATACTGTTTATGGTTAATATTAAAAACAACAAGACAAATTAATCATGACACACCTCCCCGGCAGCGGCGCCAAAATGATTGTGGTAAAATACGACTTTTAGGAAAAAGAGCGTATATGAGCGATAAGTATTAAATACGACGATTTAGGAAAACCGTGTATTAATGACCCAATGAAGTTCGTTTCCCAAGGAGGTATATGTGTGTGACTAAAATGTGACAAGATTTGAGATTACTATTTGAAAGAAGGGGATTAGAAAATAGAATGGCGAAGACGTGAAATTAATTACTACTACGACTAAACGTAAAACCGTAAAAGGGGCTAAAATAAAAATTAATTCTAAAAATTCCCAAAAATTTACCAAAAATCAAATTAAATAAACTAAGAGTTTACCAATGATCAAAACTTTTTCAAACCTTTTAATTAAATAAATATTAATTTTTAAATGCTAATTAAAGCCCTAAAAATAAAATTAATTATCATAAAAGCTCTAATAAAGATTTTTCAATTGGTAAACCTCTGAAATGACCTAAAAAGATTAAAAACTATTTTTATAAATTTTAAACTAATAAAAACTATTTAAAATGATTTAAAAACTATTAAAACTTAAAATAAATATAAAAATTAATCTAAGGATGATAAAATTAATCTAAGAGTTACAAAAATCCTATTTTAATGTATTAAAGCTAAGAAAAATATAAAAAGTGCAAAAATGTGAAATTTAAAAAATAATAATAAAATAATATTAAAAATCAAAAATTCTAAAAAATTCTAAAAACTTGCAAACTAGTTTATTTTAACCTAAATAATCAGAAAATGAAAGTGAAATTACCAAATTACCCCTATTGGGCCCCCAAATGGGCTAAAACCAAAAACAGTCAACCTTAATGGGCTTCTGGGCCCAAAAAGTCAAAAAAGTCCCAAATGACCTGAAAAAGCCCTATCTGACTCAAAATTTAATTCTAAGCACGAAAGTCTGAAGGCCCAAAAGCTGATTTTGAGCTTATCATAGCTTAAATAGTCAACAGCTTATTTTTATTGGGCTAATAAGCCCATTAAGCAATAAGCCAATGCCATAAGCTCAGCTTAAACACACAACCTTCTTTTGAGATTCCTAAGAGATCTGTGAAAAGAAATTTTGAAAAAAAGCACACTCAATAAGCCAGAAATAAGCAAAGAACAATTTCACTAAAAGACAAAATAGTCGTGTTAGAGTTCTAGGCTGTTTCAGAAGCTCTGGTTTATTGCAAAAGCTCACAAATAGCTTAACTAAGAATAATCAATCAAGAGAATCACAAAAAGCCAACTAGAATAAGCTGTGTGAACCAATAAACTGGCTGAAAAAGCCAAATAAGCTAGTTTTCTAGCAAAAGCTTAACCAAAAGACTTGTAACCTTCCAGACTTGTTATTAAGCTAAGAAAAATGAGTTCTATTACAAAAGCCAAGTTGTTGCATGTACCAATAAGCAGTTCTAAAAAATAAGCCAAATTGTGCTTATTTGACCAAAAGTCAAAGTGCTCCAAAGTTCACCAAATGATCAGGGATGGTTTATAAGCTTGTTATAAGCAAATTTTGTGAAGAACTCAAGGAGGAGTCCTTGTGAATCAAGAGGTCAGTTGACCAATTGATGACAGATTTTTGCAAAAAGGGCTTAATAAGCCAGTTAGCTTATAAGCCAACAACAAAGCACACCAAATAGCCAAATCTACTCACAAGCAGCACATAAACAAGATCCAAGCAATAAAACAACAAGGCATACACTAGAATCACAAATGCAAGCACAAAATGATGTGGTCACTTTGCTGATGCAAATGTCCACTTCAGACAACTTTGATAAGCCCTAGCACCTTCAATAAACAACCAAATTCAACAAACAGATAATGCACAGATAGCTTATCACCTAAACTATTCCCAAACCTGATTTCAGACCTTAGATCCAACAAACAAAGAAGTTATTGGATCTAATATGTTTGACCAATTTCAAAACACTTTTTATCAGATTTTTATAAAACTTCAAATCCCTTTTCTAAACTTTCAGAAACTTAACCAATGACTAAACCTTGTTTAATATGACTTGTTTAGACCTCCCAAACCCTTAGAACCAAGGGCACAAGGCCACAAGGTCTTATGAACCAGTAAACCTAAACAGCCTTTTATAAGCCCTTTTTCAAAGCAACTTCTTAATTCTACAAACAACCTACTGATTTTAATGATCAAATAGATAAACTAGGTGACAACTAACAGATACCAACCATAAAACACCAAGAACAAACACAAAATCACCAAATCACATAGCAAACCATAAATCAGACAATATCATGTAATTTTTTAGAGGAATCTTAACAAGAGATTATACCTATCCTCCACAACATCCTAGGAGGATCATCAATGCTCCTTGGACCTTGTTCAACAACTAGAACAAGACCAAGGTACTTCAACAAAGGAGATGAATGACTGCCTTGGTTGATGTTTCAAAGTAGAAACTCAAGGACTTGATTTCTTCAACACAAGCAACAAACAGCCCAATCAAAGGCTCCAATCCCTTCACAAGCTTGGTCTCAACAAGCTTGTAAGAGCTTATAGCTTTTGGTGAAGGATTTGTACAAGAAAAATAGCAAAATCAGATGATTGATTTCAAGTTATTTTCAAACTTGAAAACCTTACCAAACATAAACGTCCTTAAACCACAAGATTTAAGCACACTTATAACATCAAATGGAACTCAGAATTACCCTTAACCAATACCAACTTTCAAAAACATAAAAAGGAATTACATTTTTCTCAAAATACCAACTTTTATAAAATTTAAAAAGGAATTACAATGTTTAAAATGTAAAACTGGAACAAGGCTCTCTCACAAGTTGAGGAGTCCTTATATAGGACTAGTAGATGATTCTAGAATGCTAAAATACATGAAAACCCTAGCTATAAATTTCCAGGAATGCCCTTGAGTGCTTGTTGTTGTTGAGCTGTCCATTTTGATCAAAACCGTTCATTTTAGCATTGGGGTTAAGCTATGAGTTCAAGCTGTTAATTTGGCCACGTCAGATTCCTTGGAGAGTAAGTTGTGTTTTCATTGGTGGACGAGGTTGAGTGTGGGGCCCTTTGGTGAGTGGGGATTGGGGTTTTTAGTGTGGGAAGGCTTTGTGTATAGGTGAATCACACGTGGGTGTGGGTAATTGGAATTTACCCCTTGGTTTAAGTGGAATGGTAACTGGGGGTGAAAGGTGAACAGTAACTCCCTTTGATCCGTTTTTGTAGGAATAGGTAAGTGTTTGGCGCATTTTTGATTTGAATGTTTCAAATGCCCATGTTTAGTCCTTGTCTTTTGGTAAATATGGTAAAACACATTTTTCAGCCATCACAACTTGATTCCCTTTGTTATGAAAGTTATGAATTTCATACTTTTGCCCCAAATCTTTGGAAAAAGGTTTTCAAGGGTTATTTTTGCCATGTTTGAATATTTGAGGGACTGATTTTGGACATTCTTGATCTTCAAAGGTCTTCATTGTATCTTTGACTTCATGAGGGACCGTTATTGGCAATTTAGAATTTTTGAGGGACTAAACTTGCCAATTCTTCAAAGTTTGAAGGACCATTTTGTAATTTTGACAAACTTAAGGGACCAGACTTGTAATTATGAATATACAAAGGTTTTAAGTGTCATTTCTTCATATTTTGAGGATCAATCTTGTACATCTTCAAGTCTTCAAGGTTTTATCTTGGATAATTCATGAACTAGGGCCCGGTTCTTTGTACGGCTTCGTTTCTCGTGTCCCTCTTTCCTTGTTTCTTGTGATCTTTTGTCTTTTTCATGATATCCATACCTAAAACACACAAGTAGACAAATACAAGCATATATATGGTATATTGATGACATTTTATGCATTTAAAGCCCGAAAAGAATGATGAGATCATGTATAAAAGCCATCTCATTAATCATTTACAAGGTTCTAGCGTATATCAAAAAATTTGATCCACAACATGGTTATAATTAACTTTCCATCCGTGAAAAAGATTATCTATTCCAATCACTACATCCAGAACTCGTAATGAACATTATGAGTTTCATGTTATGTCGTTTGGATTGAAGAATGCACATGTAGCAACCATAAATTTGGTGAACCACGTGTGTAGGCTTGATAGTTGAGTTTTTACACTTTGTTTAGGAAAACAAAGGTAATTAGGGTAAGTAGACAAGTGTTTTAGGAAAACCACAAGTTATGACCCAAAGTGGGGATCGTTCTCAAGGAGGCTTGGTGTGTGTGTTAAGAGATGATTAATGATGTGATTATGATTATGAGAAAAGAAAATAGAAATGAGATTAGAACAGAATGACGGTTACGATGAGAATTACACTAAGACGATTAGTCGTACACGTAAAACCGTAAAAAGTGACAAAATAAAAAATTTACCCTAAAAAGTACTAGAAAATTGCAATAAATCCTAAATAATTTAACTAGAGTTTACAAAAAATCAAAAATCACTCAAACCTTTTATTTAATTAAATAATAATTTTTTAATGCTAAGTAAATCCCAAAAAATCAATTTAATTAACAAAAAGCCCAAAATGAGATTTTTTTCAATTGTAAACCTCTAAAATGACTTAACTAAATTTAAAACTATTTTTGAAAATTTTAAAATTAATTACAACTATTTAAAAACAATTAAAAACTATTTAAATTTAAGATAATTATAAAAATTAATCTAATGACAATAAAAATATTCTAAAAATTGTAAAATTCCTAACTTAATGTTTTTAACCTAAGAAAAATATAAAAACTTAAAAAATCTAAATTTTAATTTTTAATAATAAAATAATAATAAAATAATATTAAAAACCCAAAATTTATAAAAAATTCTAAAAACTTGCAAATTAGTCTAGGTTAACCTAATAAACTCAGAAATGAAGTTAAAATTACTTAAGTACCCCTAGTGGGCCTAGAATGGGCCAAAAGTTCAAACAGTTAGCTTAATGGGCTTATTAAGGCCCAATAAGAAAAATGTTGTACAAATAAGCCCAAAAGCTCCTATCTGACTTAAAATTTGATTTTAAGAACAAAACTCTGAAGGCCCAAAAGATGGAAATGTGTTTAAGCTAGCATATTTCAAAGCAGCTTATTCTTAATGGGCTTTTTGGCCCGTTAAGCTATTAGCTGATGCCATAAGCTAAAATTTGACACACAAGCTTCTTTTGAGTTACTTAAGAGATCTTTAAAAAGAAATTTGAAATAAGCACAAGGAATAAGTTATCTTCACAAAACGACAAAATAGTCGTTTTCGAGTTCTAGGCCACCCCAAGAGCTGATTCAAGTTTCTAAAGCTTTTAAATGACTTAACTAAGCTTAATCAACAAAAAGTTTTTCAATAAGCACACTCAATAAGCTGGAATAAGCAAATAAGCATTTAAGTTAAAGTCAACTTTATGAGTTTTCTAGCAAAAAGTCAAAGCCAAGGTCTGATAAGCTCCAGTTCAAACAAATGGGTCAAATTAGGAAGATTTATCACAAAAGTAAGTTGTTGCAAGTCTGGATAAGCCAATATGTCTTATTAATAAGCTGGATCAAAATTAACACTAGCAGGGGCTAGTTTTGGGTGTTGAGCAGTGGAAACTTTTTCCACTGCTTGACTTTCTTGACTTTTTGTCTTTAATGACTTATTTGTGGATTCAAGTTTCACAAATTCACCCAAATGATCAGATAATCATAAGGAGTCAATAACAATCACAAAAACACAATCACAATCAGCCAATTAGTACAGTTAATTCAAAACATCACCAGATCTAGCCCATACATGAACAATAAGCAGTTATGAATCCCATAGTTTCCTTTGTAATTGTTTTTGAAACCAACTTGATTGTTTCGATAGTTGTTGTTAGCATTTTGATTTGAAGCAAAACCCGGTGGAGTCAATTGATTAGAGCGGGTAACTTGACCGTTTTGGTTGTAAGTTCCCGTGGCCGCGTAGGCACTCGAAGTGTTACCACCGTTGGTAATGCACTCATAGAAATCATGACCTCCACCACAATACATACATGAAGCCTCAACCGCTTTAGCCATAGCGGGACTACTTTGTTCTCCAACTTTGAATTCAATCAAAAGTCCTTTAAGCTTATCAAAGATTTTGTTTTCCAAGTTCGCCTCAATTTGGCAAGCATCGATGGTATTAGACAAAGAAGGTGAAGTCCAAGACGAAGCCTTAAGAACACTCGACGTGCTACGAGGACTATACAACTTAGATCTATTCTCAATTATCACCAAAGCTTCCTCAACCGTTTTACACAAAAAATTTCCACCCGCGGCGGCATTTAGATAATCCCTTTCATGATCATTAAGTCCATTGTAAAACGTTTCTATTTGATGCAAGTCGGAAAAACCGTGATGAGGACACTCATGTAACATTTCCTTAAACCTATTCGAAGCCGTTGAAAAACTCTCTTTAAATTCTTGTGAAAATTTGGAAATCTCGTTTCTCAAATGCGTAGTCTTAGGGGGCGGGAAAAATTGCTTCACAAATTTTGAAACGAGATCCTTCTACGTCAATATAGAATTGGGTGGCTCTTTCTCTAACCAAATTTTAGCGGGCCCCGCTAAGGAATACGGAAAAAGAATCATCTTAATCGAGTCATTAGTAACATCCATAAATTTGCAAGTGGAGGTAAGACGATTGAATTGGTGGATATGGTTGTGCGGGTTGTCCTTTTCATCACCATGGAATTTGTTGTTTTGAATAATGGACAACAAACCCGTTTTCACTTCAAAATTCTCCGCAAGGATAGCGGGAATTACAATAGCCTCTCCATAACCCTCAGTGGGTGCTTGAAGTAACTCCATCATAGTTCGATTCTTCATGGTTGGTTCCTCTCTTACGATAGGTTCGTCAATAGGAGACTCCTTACTAGAAAGATTAGGAGTAGGTGTTGACTCCTCTCGGTTTCTACGTTTACGTGCACGTCTTGCTTGGTTGCGGGTTTGCATAAACGTCACGTACAATCAGGGGATGAGCAAAGAAGATTATTTTTGGTGTTTTGTATTTTTCCAATTTTTTTTGTGGTTTTTGATTGTTTTTACTTTTTTTTGGATTTTTGTGATTGTATTAAGTAGACCAAAATCTACAAATCTCCTCCTTCATCAAATCTCTTGATTAAAGAAGCCTCAATGAATGAAAACGATCACGTGAAGTGAACGCCTTCGATGACTTTAGAACGTTGGTGGTGTTGGGAATAAATTAAGGCCAGATCACTTGAGCGCTGACAAGAACAAATCAAGCGTTGACAAGAAGAAAACAAGCGCTGACAGCTCAAGCGCTGACAAGTTAAAGTCAAGCGTTGACACATTGAAGACAAGCACTGATGGAAGATATAATCTACACGTTTATTATATTCTAGAATACTTCTAGTAAGGATAGAAACGACAATGTAGTTTCTGTGTTTATCTTTACCTAGAATAGCTGATACGTAGCTTATTGTACAAGGCTTCTTGTGTCTATAAAAGAAGGCCTTTAGGTTAATGTTTGATATATGTTTTATATAAGTTTTCATTCGAAAACATCTTTCATTGTAAGCAAGTTCGACATCGATAATCAAAGTGAAAGTTTGTTTACATCTTGTGTGTTCTTGTTTAAGTGTTAAATTCCGCATAACACTTAGATTCATAAAGCATATACAAAGGTTTCTCTACGTGTATTACTTGATCTAATCTCGTATACACAAAGCTAATCGATCTAAGTTTGGGATCAACAAGTGATATCAGAGCTTGTTGAGGAACTTTTGATCTTTAAAGAACACCATACACGAACACCAGAACCCTAAAAACACTCAAACCCTAATTTTCTCAGAAACCCTAACAACATCATGTCTGAAGCAATAACCTCCTCCTCCTCAGCCTTACCAAACATCAAGATTCCCATGCTTGATGCAACCCACTTTGACTTATGGAAGTTCAACTTTGAACAATATATGGGGATCTATGACTACACACTCTGGGAGATTATTGAATATGGAAACACATTCAATAAAGCTCAAAAGATTCTTGATGCCATTAGTCAAAGAACAGCTGTTGAAGGATGCCCTGAAGAGGATAAGAAAGAAAAACCTGGAGATGGTAGAGTTGTAGCTGCTGATGATATTGCAAAGTAAAGGGTTGACATGAAAGCCCTAAATATTCTGAAAGTCTCTTTGGGACAAGAAAACCAGCATAAATATAGAGGCTATGAATCTGCTAAGGATCTTTGGGAAGCTCTTGAAGTTGCATATGGTGGCAATGCAGACACTAAGGAAGAAAAGAAAAAGCAACTTCTGCATGATTATGCTGTCTTCAAAGCTCAACCCAATGAGAAACTGAGTAGTGTGAGAAGCAGATTGCTTGACATCACAAGCAAGTTGTCCTTCATGGGGACACAAGTTGGTGATGTTGACACCAATGCTACCTTTCTTAAAAGTCTTGGTGAGGCATGGAAGATTGAGGCAAGATCTATTCTTGCCAACAATACTTACAAGAGCTCCTCGTTTGATGACATCTACAACAAACTAAGACTGTTGGAAGATGAAACTCTTTCAGAACATGGAAGAAAATCTACCACCAGCAACATGGCCTTCTTCTCTCATAGTGAAGGTCAATTCAATCAGAAGGACTCTTATATGCATCCAGTTACTGGATCATCATATGTCAGCGCTGGAACAAGTCCTGTCAACGTCTCCTTTTCAGACGCTGACACATTCAAGAATGACTCCCCAAGAGTTAAACCTGCTGGTTTGGATTTGGATACTGTTTGTGCTTACATTGCTTCTTTGCCCAATGGTTCAGTGATTACATATGTGGACCTTGAGCAGATAAGTGATGAGCACTTGGAAGAGATGGACATCAAGTGGAATATGGCTCTTGCTAGTATAAGAGCAAATAGGTGGAACAGAAGGTTTAAAAAGAAGATGACCTTCAATGCTAAAGACACAACTAGACTTGATAAATCCAAAGTTGAATGCTACAACTGTCATCGTATGGGGCACTTCATGAGGGAATGCAGATCTCCTAGAAGATCTGATGCTGGTAAACCCTCAAGTCAGGTTGTTAAAGCTCAGGATTCCAAAGCTATGGTTGCAGTTCAAGGAATTGATGGTACAGGATGGGATTGGAGCTATCTGGCTAAGGATGTTGAAGAGGATAAAGCTTTGGTTGCTGATATTGAGGAAGAAGAGCATGTTGAATATGCTCTCATGGCACACTCCTCCTCTTCATCTGATAATGAGGTATATGATGATGCTTTTTGTAGAAAAGGTTGTAGGTTAAATACTGAAAGACTTAACAAAGAGGTGTTAAAACTAAAAGATGATATGAGTACTGAAAGGTGTAAATTGTCTAATTACCAACTAGCTCTTACTGAAACTGAGAAAACCGTTTCTGAATACAAGAAAATGGAATTTGACTTAAAAGATAAGATCAATATCTTAAAACATGAGCTAGAGGGTAGTATGGATGTTAGAAACATCATGAAAAAGGTTAATAGTGAATTACAGGCTAAGTTAGATGAGGCCACTAAAAATAAAGATAATGTTGACCTCAAAATTCAAAGATTTGATTGAGCCACCCAAACCCTAGGAGACTGTGTAGCTAAACAAAGGGATCCTAAGGACATGACTGGGATTGGGATAATGATTACTCTCTGGTTCCACCACCAGCTGGTGACTTCTATGGTGTCCTTAGAAAGGATTTGTCTTGGACTAGTATACTAGAATGCCAAGAAGAGGAATTCATTCCTCCACCAAGAGCTGTCACTCCAGTGGAAGAGTATCAACAAAAATTGACTGACCTAAATGAGTAGAAGAAAGCTAACCCTACTTTATTTGTTAAGGGAGGTTTGCTATGTGAAAGTCCCAATGAATCACCACCCATTAAGGTTACTCACCCAATCACTAGTAAAGCGGTTGACCTAGGCTCAAACACTATTAGAAGACCTACCATTAAATATGCAGACATGTATAGGAATAGTAGGTCACCTAAGAGCCAAGTTAGTAATCATGGAACAGGTTACTTCTCTACTAGACCTAAGTTTGTGTCTAAGAAAGCCTGTTACACTTGTGGTAGCTTTTCACATTTGGCATACAAGTGTGTCAACGCTCCCAAAGCCAGCGCTGACAGGAACAATTTCAGTGCTGACAGGAAGAAAGTCAACGTTGTTAGGAAGTCAAACGTTGTCAGACCCAAACCTTGTGTGCAGCAAAGTCCACAAGTGATTAGACCTGCCCCATTCTTTTCTAGAAGGTCTAACACTCATGGACAAAGACCATTTCAAAAGACAAACACTTGGTCAAATAGGCAATGGGTTCCTGTAGCAAACCCTAGGTTCAAGCGCTGACAAGGGTAATTTCAGCGTTGACAGGACAAATTCTAACGCTGACAGAAACGTGACCAGACCTAAATATTTGCAGCCACAATGTAAGGGGTCTAAAGCTTCTTCAAGCTTAACATGGAGACCCAAGAAAGATCAAAACCCTAATGATAATGGGATTTCAATGACTTGCAATAGATTTAATTACATTTCAAAGGTCATTACAAAACCTATTGGGGTTAACTGGGTATTTCATCCTAAAAAGGATGAGAATGGGGTTGTTGTGAGAACTAAGTATGTTCTTATTGAACAACCAGATGAATCCAAGTCTTTTGAGACATGGGTTCCCAAAGAAAACTAATTTGTTTTCTTTATGTGCACGGCGTTCAAAGACAGATCAATGATTATGGATATTGGGATAGTGGATGCTCAAGGCACATGACAGGGAAGGAAGACTATCTGACGAATTTCACCCCTATTAAAGATGGTGATAAGGTATACTTTGGAGGAGGATATGGAACTATCACAGGCAAAGGAACCCTTCTCACTAATAATCTGCGTTTTGAAAACGTCTTCCTGGTAAAAGAACTTGATTATAATCTGTTTAGTCTATCACAAGTTTGTCATAACAAAAATAAAGTTCTTTTTACTGATACTGAGTGCTTGGTGTTAAGCAAGGATTTTAAGATCCCTGATGAAGAATATATTGAGTATAGAACACCTAGGCATAAGGACATATATAATGTGAATTTAAATGGGATTAAAATGAATACCAATATGTCTTGTTTTTATGCTAAGGCCTCAGTAGATGAGAGTAATTTGTGGCACAGGAGACTAGGGCACATAAATTTTAAAAATATAAATAGACTTGTGAGGCTTGGTTTAGTTGATGGTTTGCCTGAGAAGGCCTTCCACAATGACCACTCTTGTGTTGCATGTCTTAAGGGCAAGCAGCACAAGGTCTCATTCAAGTCCAAACAGGTGCATACTAGTTCCAGACCTCTTCATATGCTTCACATGGACCTCTTTGGTCCAACAAATATAGAAAGTTTGAATGGTAAGTCATATTGCTTTGTTGTCACAGATGACTTTTCTAGGTTTACTTGGACTTTCTTTCTAGCTATGAAGAGTGACACAGCTGATGTTCTAATTGATTTTATCACTCAGATTGAGAAAAGGTCTGGCAATGAGGTTAAAATACTTAGGAGTGATAATGGTGGAGAATTTAGGAACAAGAAGCTAGATGATTTCTGTGCCAGGAAAGGAATTACTAGGCAATTTAGTATTGTTAGAACCCCACAACAAAATGGGGTTGCTGAGAGGAAAAATAGAACCCTAATTGAAGCAGCCAGAACAATGTTGGCTGATGCTCACTTTCCAATAGCCTTTTGGGCTGAGGCTGTTAATACAACATGCTATGTGCAAAATAGAGCATTGGTTAACAAAATTCAGAACAAAACACCTTATGAGTTACTTTGGGGAAGAAAACCTAATATTGGTTTTCTCAGACCTTTTGGATGTCATGTAGTAGTCTTGGATACTAGTGATGCCTTAGGGAAATTTAGTGCAAAAGGTGATGAGGGATACTTCATGGGGTATTCAGTGCAGAGCAAGGGTTATAGGGTTTATCTTAAAGAGGACAAACGTATAGTTGAGAGAGTACATGTTAGGTTCTTAGAGAATAAACCTAGTGATCCTGAAAGTGGTCCTAATTGGTTCTTTGATTTGGAACCCTTATCTAGAACTTTAAATTATATGCCTGTCACTAATCCAGACATTGTGAAGGTAACTTCACATGTTGTGGATGAACAAGTTGTTAATGTTTCAGGTACACAGGTTCATGAGAAGGTTGGATCACAAGCAGAAAAGGCATATCCTACATTAGAATATGTCACAATTCCCATTTGGACAGATGCTTTTGTTACTGCTGCTGCTGCTGGACAAGATAATGGTGGTTTCCAAGTACCACCAGATACAAACATGCATGGTCCTTCTGGCGCTGACAAAGGCAAATCTAGCGCTGACAAGACCAATTCAGACGTTGATGGATCAGACGTTGACAACAACAGTTCAAGCGTTGTTAGCCCAAGCGCTGACAAACAAGGTTCAGACGTTGACAACACCTTTGCACATCTTTCTCTTCTACTTTTGAACAAGGTGAACCTTCAAATTCTCATGAATAAGGTCCTCCTTATGTTGATATAAGAGAGTCTGATGAAGAAGACATTGACAACATGGAGCATGAGGTTGAGGACACCAGACTTTTTGAAGGAGGGGTTCTCACTTCCACAATGAAAAATCACCCCACATCTCACATCATTGGTGATATTATGACTCCGGTTCAGACTAGAAGATCTCATCAAGGTCTTGGTGGGTTTATTGCCAATATACACAAGAAGGTTGATACCCCTCTTGTGCAAGCATGTTTGTTTGCATGTTTTCTGTCACAAGAAGAACCCAAGAAAATATTTGATGCTCTCAAAGAACCAAGTTGGGTGGAAGCCATGCAGGATGAGCTTCACCAATTTTCAATTCAGGATGTTTGGGAGCTGGTTGATTGTCCTAGATATGTCATACCTATAGGGACAAGATGGGTTCTCAGGAACAAAAGAGATGAAAGAGGCATTGTGGTCAGAAACAAGGCAAGGTTAGTGGCTCAAGGGTATACACAAGAGGAGGGGATAGACTATGAGGAGTTCTTTGCACCAGTTGCAAGAATTGAAGCTGTTAGGATTTTTCTAGCCTATGCCTCCTGCATGGGCTTCACAGTCTATCAAATGGATGTCAAGAGTGCTTTCCTCTATGGAACTATTGTTGAGGAAGTTTATGTGATGCAACCTCCTGGTTTTGAGGATCCAGAGCATCCAGATAAAGTGTATAGAGTCAAAAAGGCTATGTATGGCCTTCATCAAGCCCCTAGAGCATGGTATGGTACTTTGTCTACTTATTTGGTGGACAATGGATTCAAGAGGGGCACCATAGATCAGACACTATTTACAAAGAAGAAAGGCAAGGATGTGTTTCTTGTGCAGGTCTATGTTGATGATATCATTTTTGGTCTACTGATCCAAAGATGAGTGAGGATTTCTCCAAGCTTATGACAGACAAATTCAAGATGAGTGTTATGGGGGAGATGAACTTCTTTCTTGGTTTACAAGTTCAGCAGAAAGAGGATGGTATCTTCCTCTCCCAGGACAAATATGTTGCTGAGATCTTGAAGAAGTTTGGGTTTTCTCCACATGAAAAGAGGGCTACTACTCCTATGGATAGAGAACACCCCTGGGGAAAGATTGGAGATGGGAAAGATGTTGATGTCAGGCATTATAGATCCATGATTGGATCCTTGATGTATCTTACTGCTTCCAGACCTGACATTATGTTTTCTGTGTGTGCTTGTGCACGCCATCAAGTGACTCCCAAAGAATGTCACCTTTATGCTGTGAAGAGGATCTTTAGGTACCTAAGATGCTATCCTAGTCTTGGTTTGTGGTACCCAAAGAATTCACCATTGGAGCTGATTGCATATTCAGATAGTGATTATGGAGGTGATAAGTTTGATAGGAAATCCACAACTGGTGGATGTCAGTTTCTTGGGAGCAGGTTAATATCTTGGCAATGCAAGAAACAAACAGTGGTGGCTAATTCTACAACTGAAGCAGAGTATGTGGTTGCAGCTACATGTTGTGGCCAAGTATTGTGGATTCAGAACCAGCTGTTGGACTATGGGTATAATTTCATGCATACTAAGATATTTTTATGCATCATTAAGAATCCTGTACATCATTCTAAAACTAAACACATAGAAATTAGACACCATTTTATAAGAGATTGCTTTGAGAAAGGTTTAATACAACCAGATAGGGTTGACACTGAGGAAAATGTGTCAGATTTATTAACTAAACCTTTTGATGCTGGGAGATTTCAATACTTGGTAACAAGTATTGGAATGATCAATCTCACATAATATGTGTTTTGGATTCTTTTTGTAAAAGTATGTACAGGATGATGCATTATTATTATTGGTCTTATTGATGATTTAGATTTTCCACTATATTTTTCTAACACTGACAAAGGTTTCTTGAACGCTGATAAGTGTTTTTGCAACGTTGTTAGCAATATAATTGTCTAACGCTGACAAAGCTTCCCTCAACGCTGTCATGTGTTATCGGGGCGTTGTCAGCAACAATGTTAGTTTTGTGGTTTTCAATCTAAATGTGCAGATGGTGTTAGCTGTATACCATTGGATACAGAGTTTCTTATGGATCAATGGAGAAGCATTTGGACAAGTTTTTATTTATGGATGATGGTTGGAATGTTTCATTCCTATCTTGACATAAATTTTTATGTTCATGCATGATTTTAGCAAACTTTTTGTATCATAGTTTAAGGGGAGGTTTTAGGAACCTTTAGGATGTTTGGGTATCCATATGATACTCTTATCACAATTCTAGATTGTGTCCACAGGTGAGTATGAGTTAGTTTCTACTAAATCATGAGGCACTGTAGCATGCAAAGTTGATATACTATGCATGCTGCCAAGACATTGTTGGCCTAGAATTGGTTGTGGTCTGTTGGGAGACTTGGGAATGATTTTGATATGGGATTTACCTTGGAGTAACAAGGATTTTATAAGGTAACTTTGTTGTTAAGAGTTTTGGTTAGCAAGGGACACTAGACGACTGTTATGTCTATCTTGCTTATGCAAGTGTGCATAACTGGACAATGCTTGCCGCCCTATAATAATTATCAGCTTTTGGTTATCTTCTCTAGGATAAATTACTTGCTAAGGTCATTTTTCACTTTTTAAATATTTTTATTTTTGGACGCTGACAAGAATTTTCCAAGCGTTGTTGTGACCAAATTGGACGCTGACATGGCTTTAGGCAAACGTTGACAAGATTATAGCCGTTGGGCGTTGATAGGTTATTTTTGACCGTTGACACTCAATGGGACCTACCCAGTTGTTACTTTTTGACATATTTTCAAGCCGTAATTTTAGGAGTTGTTACTTTCATTTAATGCATGAGATAACTTATAACTTTTTCAATATTTTCATGATTGATTTTTGAAAATCTTTGCCTATTTTTGGGCCAATCACATGCATTCTTTCTCTCCTATAAATTTTGGCTCCTATTTTTAAACAGGGTATCTATAATTCTTGTCTAACACTTTTCTCTTATCAACTTCATCTTCTACACTTAAAATTAACAGCTTTCATCAATGGCACCAAAGTTTAACTCAGCAGAATTGGTATTGGGGTTCAGATCACAACACAACATGATTGCTTATCTTGAAGCTGATAATGCTCTGTTTCCTCAATACACACAAATGGTGGCATATTTGAACGCATCCCCACTAAGGTATGCTCTTTCTCATGCACCACTCATTCCAGTCACATACATTAAGCAGTTTTGGAACACTGTTAGTTCCTCAACAGTTAATGGAGTGACCACATTGACTTCTATTGTTCATGGGAGGTCTTGGGTGGTTACTGAGGCCTTGGTACGCCAAGCCTTACATCTTGATGATGCAGATGGTGTAGCCACCCTTCCCATAACTGAAATAGAACAAGGGCTTAGGGCTTTGGGATATCCCTTTCCTGATGAAGGTACTCTAAACAAGTATCATAAGCAGGAATTTCCCCCAGCCTGGAAGTACCTCATACACGTCCTCCTTCAATGTTTGAGTCCCAAATGTACTGCACAGAATGAGATCAATAGATCCATTGCCAGTGCTATTGTGTGCATTGCAACAGGGCAAAAATATAACTATTCTAAAATGATTTTTGAGGGGATGTGTAAAAACAAGGGGACAAAAATGACTTTAGCTTATCCCCGTTTTCTGCAAATGATTTTTGATGATCAAGGATACTGCTCAAGGGATCACAATGATTTTTATAAGATCCCTGAGCAAAAGAAAGCTATTTTTATGAAGATGGATTCACCACCCCATAGAGACTTACCTTTAACCCCAGCCATGCTTGCTGTTATTGCAGTAGCACAACCTCAACCAGACCCCCAACCTCAAATTGACCCTCAACCACAACTTGAACCTATTCCTGAACCTTTACCCTCACCTGAACAAATGCAAATTGACCAAGAACCCTTTGACGCTGACACATCAAATGTTTGCGTTGAAGTGCCTATTTCCAACGCTGACACACAACCTACACAATACCAAACACCCCTTAACCAACCCACATCTACCCATTCTTCCACACCATCTTCCACACCCCCAGAATATAGGTTGATGAAACGCCAAAGGACTACTGGAGTGTTCTCCTCTGGTGGTCCTAGCCATGAAGCAGAGAGAACCGCCACCATAAGTGTGGCTGGTGACCTGGATGAGGCTGGGACTATTGGTTCTGGCTTAGAAGTTGGCCAAGGCAGTCCCACCATCATTAAGTCTTCATCCTTGCCCAATGAATCTGACTTGGGAGGTTCAATCCCAATTTTAGAAGAGGGCAGACTGGAACCAATGACTCTTATGGAATTGACGGCAGTCTGCATTAGCTTGCAAAAGTAAAATGCAGACTTAGTACAAATTGTCAGCTCACAAGGCCTTGAACTCAAGCAATTGAGGGAGAGGATTGTTGTTTTGGAAAGTGATCGTGCTAGGAGGGGTATGGAGGAGTCTTCCAAAGGGGAGGAAGATCAAATAAATCTGAGTGATAAGGGCAGCCAGGATGGTCAATCAATGGATGTTACTGAAGCCCTTACAACTTTGAAGAAACAAACAGGTTTTGATACGTCCTTAATCTCTCCCACCAACCTAAATTTATCATTTAAAGCTATGTTGAGAGAGGTTACACAAGGCGCTGAGGGAAAATATTTGAGCGTTGACAAGGCAAATTTGGACGCTGATAGAAGTATTTTGGGCGCTGATAGGATAAATTTGGGCATTGATAGACCTGCACATGAAGGTGATGTATCCCAGTCATCATCTATCATCAAGGAAGTTTCTACTCAGGTATTACCATCTACCTTACCAACCATTGCACCATCAGATAAGGGTAAGGGTAAATTGGTAGAAGAGATTGTTCCAAAGGATGCAGCTCAAGTTGAATTTGATAGAAGATTGGCTGAACAAATCATGGAACAAGATGAAAAGGAGAAGTCACCATTTGTTGTTACTTCAGAAGAAGAAAGTGATGGAGCTAGCTCAGAGTCAAGTGTAATGATTATAGAACCTGAAAGGCTTGAGTATGGAGATGAGTTGGCTAAAGAGAAGCTGAGAGAATTGAAATTGCAGGTTGACTTTGACATGCAAGAGGTGGTTCAAATGTACAATGCTTGGGAAGAAAGATGCATGGATAATCCAGACTTGACCATTTCAGATCAAATATGGGGTTTGGAGCTTCTTCTTAGAGTTCAGAAGGATTGTAAGGTAATTTTGAAGCACAAGGCAAGCAATATTCTCTCAGAGTTAAAAAGGGATAGAACGGAGCTCTACTTTATGTTGCTCAGATGTCATGGAGTTGGATGGACATATCAGAAGTTGAAGGCTTTGACATTTGATGAGTTGGAAAACAGGGCTTATCCCATTTGGGTGAGAGTGCAGGAAGCAAACACTCTCAGACTTCTTTCAGATGAAAGAAAGGAGCAACTTGCAGAAGAAATGGAAATCAAGAAAGCTATGATGGTTCCCAGGCCAGTGAAGAAGGGAATTAAATTTGAGTTTCCAAAAGATATGGATCCACTATATCCAAGTGAAGCAGTTATAAGAAAGAGCCTCAAGCTCTCCCCATTAGAAGCTTCAGATATGGTGCAAGTGTTACCATTAGATCCCAGGAATCCAATTGTGAGCTATGAAGAAGATCAATGTGGATTCTGGAAGATTGGTAGATTTGGCAAGGAGGTACACACTTTTACCACTCTCATATCTTTGTTTGCAAGTTGTGATAGAGAAGACTTGGTGGACCTTTGGAGGTTGCTGGAGACCAAGTATGAGGCTGAAGCACCAACTTCAGCTAATGTAATAAAACTTTGGACCACATTCAAAAGAGTGTGTGGGCCAAAAGATGAGGATCCTGCAATATGGAAGGATCTTGAAGATGACCTCAGTGGTCTTCAATGGAGGTTATATTCAGCTGCTGGTGTATACCATTTGAGTTCTACAAAGTTTGCTGAGTATCTACTTGTGGATGCTCAATATTTCATATCCAAGGCTATTTTGGAAAAGATGAAGGACACTCAGCTGGAAATAGATTATTCAAGTGACGTGGCAAAAGATTTGATCAGATTTATTCATTACCAATATGAGAAGGTTTGTCAGACTCCTCCTAGTCCTTAATGCTTATTTAGAAACTTGATCATAAGAGTGGATATCAAGTTTAGGGGAGGATTGTTGGGAATAAATTAAGGCCAGATCACTTGAGCGCTAACAAGAACAAATCAAGCGTTGACAAGAAGAAAACAAGCGCTGACAGCTCAAGCGTTGACAAGTTAATGTCAAGCGTTGACACATTGAAGACAAGCACTGATGGAAGATATAATCTACACGTTTATTATATTCTAGAATACTTCTAGTAAGGATAGAAAAGACAATGTATTTTCTGTGCTTATCTTTACCTAGAATAGCTGATACGTAGCTTATTGTACAAGGCTTCTTGTGTCTATAAAAGAAGGCCTTTAGGTTAATGTTTGATATAAGTTTTATATAAGTTTTCATTCGAAAACATCTTTCATTGTAAGCAAGTTCGACATTGATAATCAAAGTGAAAGTTTGTTTACATCTTGTGTGTTCTTGTTTAAGTGTTAAATTCCGCATAACACTTAGATTCATAAAGCATATACAAAGGTTTCTCTACGTGTATTACTTGATCTAATCTCGTATACACAAAGCTAATCGATCTAAGTTTGGGATCAACAGGTGGAACACCAAAACGTTCAAGAAGGTTTAATCAAATGAAACAAAGAAAGTATATATGATACTTAATAATACTTTGGGCGGCAAAACCCTCGATTAGCTTTCAATCTCAAAATACTCACAAGCAAGCGGGGAAACGAGGCGGCGCGAAGCACTTAAGAGCCTTTTTCCTTAGGGTATATTTTATAATACCCGCCTTATACCCACCTTATAGTTTGTATTTTTCAAAATCGAGCTTCACGAAAGTATTTATCTATTTTTTCCTTTTCTTTCTTGTTTGAGATTCGAATACAATGATTGGGTAATGACCTCCCAAGTCAAAGTTGTGTTTTCACACTTTTGGAGTACTTGTGAACTTATTGTTCTACGTATACAATATATTAATAATATTCACACAAAAAACGAAAAACCGATAATATGTATTAGTAGAGTGCTACTAATACAAATAGATATTATTGCTATATATAAAAACAACAATTGCCAAATCAAAACACAACACGCCTCCCCGGTAGCGGCGCCAAAATGATAGTTGAGTTTTTACACTTTGTTTAGGAAAACAAAGGTAATTAGGGTAAGTACACAAGTGATTTAGGAAAACCACAAGATATGACCCAAAGTGGGGATCGTTCTCAAGGAGGCTTGGTGTGTGTGTTAAGAGATGATTAATGATGTGATTATGATTATGAGAAAGAAAATAGAAATGAGATTAGAAGAGAATGACGGTTACGATGACGAATTACACTAAGACGATTAGTCGTACACGTAAAACCGTAAAAAGTGAAAAAATTAAAATTTTACCCTAAAAACTCCTAGAAAATTTCAATAAATCCTAAATAATGTAATTAGAGTTTACAAAAAATTAAAAATCACTCAAACCTTTTATTTAATTAAATAATAATTTTTTAATGCTAATTAAAGCCCAAAAAATCAATTTAATTAACAAAATGCCCAAAATGAGATTTTTTTCAATTGTAAACCTCTAAAATGACTTAACTAAATTTAAAACTATTTTTGAAAATTTTAAAATTAATTAAAACTATTTAAAAACAATTAAAAACTATTTAAAATTAAAATAATTATAAAAATTAATCTAATGACAATAAAAATATTCTAAAAAATGTAAAATTCCTAACTTAATGTGTTTAACCTAAGAAAAATAGAAAAACTTGAAAAATCTAATTATTAATTTTTAATAATAAATAATAATAAAATAATATTAAAAATCTAAAATTTATAAAAAATTCTAAAAACTTGCAAACTAGTTTAATTTAACCTAATAAACTCATAAATAAAGTTAAAATTACTTAAATACCCCTAATGGGCCTAGAATGGGCCAAAAGTCCAAACAGTTAACTTAATGGGCTTATTAAGGCCTAATAAGAAAAATGTTGTCCAAATAAGCCCAAAAGCTCCTATCTGACTTAAAATTTGATTTTAAGAACAAAACTCTGAAGGCCCAAAAGCTGGAAATGTATTTAAGCTAGCTTATTTCAAAGCAGCTTATTCTTTTTTTTTTTTTTTTTTTTGAACGGCAGTTTGGTGCAGCGGAGTATCTTGCGTGCCACCAAGGCACCAAGTCTCTCGACCCGAGTTCGAATCATCTCACGAAGAGAATACCAAGCCCCATGCTAGCCATCCAGTTTCCCATTAAGGGGCTTCAAGGCATTGCGATGGGATTCAAACCCGGCTGCCAATTCTGGGAAAATCCCCCACATGGGGAATGACAGGAGTCGAACCCCTGACCTCCCTCACATGGAGACTATAACCAAATGCATCCATCCAACTGAGCTAGACTTCATTTGCCAAAGCAGCTTATTCTTAATGGGCTTTTTGACCCATTAAGCTATAAGCTGATGCCATAAGCTAAAAATTTGACAAACAAGCTTCTTTTGAGTTACTTAAGAGATCTCTAAAAAGAAATTTGAAATAAGCACAAGGAATAAGCCTGAAAAAGCAATAAGCTATCTTTACAAAACGACAAAATAGTCGTTTTCGAGTTCTAGGCCACCCCAAGAGCTGATTCAAGTTTCTAAAGCTTTTAAATGACTTAACTAAGCTTAATCAACAATACGTTTTTCAATAAGCACACTCAATAAGCTGGAATAAGAAAATAAGCACTTAATTTAAAGTCAACTTTATGAGTTTTCCAGCAAAAAGTCAAAGCCAAGGTCTGATAAGCTCTAGTTCAAACAAATTTGTCAAATGAGGAAGATTGATCACAAAAAGTAAGTTGTTGCAAGTCTGGATAAGCCAATATGGCTTATTAATAAGCTGGATCAAAATTAACACTAGCAGGGGCTAGTTTTGGGTGTTGAGCAGTGGAAACTTTTTCCACTGCTTGACTTTCTTGACTTTTTGTCTTTAGTGACTTATTTATGGATTCAAGTTTCACAAAGGCACCCAAATGATCAGTTAATCATAAGGAGTCAATAACAATCACAAAAACACAATCACAATCTGCCAATTAGTACAGTTAATTCAAAACATCACCAGATCTAGCCCAGACATGAACAATAAGCAGTTATGAACTTATAAGTTGTTTAAGCAAATTTCAGCCAACCAAATTGCACCAAAAGCATACTCAAGCTATAATAAACTTAAATGAACAAGTTTAACAGGTTTCATGCAATGGTTCAAAGACTAAATCAAGATTCAAGCACAATAAGGTTACTGGTGAACACTAACAAGCAGATTTTTACTTTTGCTGATGTACTTGACCAACAAGCTAAATTCAAACAATTAGATCTCTTAGATAGGTTATGAAAACTTTGATTTAACAGCTTTTATCCCTAAACATGCATATAAGTATCACCAAAATGTTAGGTGAAAAACAGTCAAAATCAATAAGTTATAGCACAATCTTTGATTCAAGGTTTTAAAACCAATAACTTGCAGGTTTTAGTTCTCAACCAAGTAAATAATAGATAACAAGCATGAACAACACTTTCTAACAACACAATAGCAACTTATGATCTTAAACAGATAATCCCAAACACCCCTTATCTTTTCCAAATCAGATTTAAACAAGTATAAGTGTATTCCAAGACTCCCCAATCCCAATCAAACATATAAACTGATGTAATATGCAATATTGAACAAGATTAGACCATAAATTCCACAAGAATACAAGTAACACACAAAATCACCAAAAATCAAGATTTTAAGCAGATTTTGAGTAGAAAGGTGCAAACCTCATGGATGTACATCCACACCCACGAATTTTGAGCTTATGTGCTAGCAAGAACAAGCACAAGCTTCCACAAACAAGCCTGCTAAGATGGAACAAAGTTAGAAGCACAAATATCAAAAATAGAAAAGTGAAAAATCCTTGATTAATGCAACCTTAGTTCCCCACACTTGATTATCCCAAAGTTATAAGCTTCACAACACCTTGATATCACAATATCAGGATGCTATGATCAGCTTATAGCCCAAAAATTCCAAGGTTTGAACAAGACTTAGCAAAATATCAAGATTTAAGGAAACTATGCAAACTTTTGCACACTCCTTTGAAAACAAGTTTTAGGATTCAAGAACAGTTAACATCAAATAATAATAAACAGATAATACGGTTGGCACTTGATTTTTCTTCACCAAATTCAAACACATTTCATTACTTTGAATATATGATTTACAGAATTGTGAACTTAGGAAAATTCAAGAGCAAAGAACAAATGTAGTATCCTAAGGCCTTTAAATAGGCTTACAAGTGAACTAGAAAAGCTAAAAAAACATGAAACCCTAACTATTGAAGTTCTAGATATGCCCTTGAGGGTTTGAATACTTTGAAGATCACGTGACTTGTTCTTGGCGTTTTGTTGTAGCTGGCAAGGTGTAATTGCATGCAAGGGCTTGTAACAAGCTTAAAACGTAAGCTTCAATGTGGATGGTTGGATTGCTGTCCAAGTTTTGGCAGTTTGTACAAGAGTGGAGAAGGGGAATCTCATGTGGGGTTGATGGGTGATGTGGCAAGTTATTTGTGAGTTGGGTTATGATTAAAGGGCCATTAATCACTAATCTGGAGTAGTTGGTGGCTTAATTATAAGTAATTAACAAAACCCCAAATCGTGTTCTTGAGGGAATAGTGCTATGTTTAATCTGGTTTTGTGTTTAAAAAACATGTTAAGCGCCAAATTAATAAACTAATCAGGTTAGTTTAATTAGTTGTGAGTGGAATGGTGATGTGGCCAAAAGGTGAGTTCTGATTGGTTGTAAGGGTTGAGTGGGACACGTGTAAGGGGTTGGTTGGTCTATGTTTCTTTCCTTGTCTCCTAGATTTAACCCTCAATCTCTTTAACTCTTTTCACTTGCAAATAAATAAGCCAAATCCAGATTTCCTTTGTTAGCAAAGTTTCCAACTTCACACTTTTGCCGCATATAGTTTTGTAAAGTATTTTTAGGGGTATTTTCTTGCCAATTCTTGATTCTTGAAGGGATGTTTTGGCATTTTCTTCATTGATAATGGTGTTGACTTGTTTGTTTGACTTCTTGGAGGACTGAATTTGCCAAGTCATGATTTATGAGGGACCATTTTTGCCATTTCTTAAAAGTCAAAGGTCCTTTTGGTAATTTGACATTTTTAAAGGACTAAACTTTTAACTTCTTGTAACTTTAAGGCCTTCATGATATGTTTGACTTTGAGGAGGACTAATATTGACAATTTAGTTTTGTTGAGGGACAAAAATTTCCAATTCTTCAAAGTGGAGGACCCTTTTTGTAATATTGACAAACTTTAGGGACCAATCTTGTAATTATGAACAAGGGTTTAAAGTGTCAATTCTTCAATATTGGAGGACCCTTCTTGCATAATCTTCACATCTTCAAGGGTTTTATTTGGAAAATCTTCATTAGGGCTTGGTTCAATGTGCGGCTTCGTTTCCCGTGTTCGTTTTTGCATGATTCTTGTGATCTTTTGTCATTTTCTCAATATTCGGACCTAAAATACACAAGTAACAAACACAAGCATATATTTGTCCATTTTTATGATATTTAATACATTTAAAGCCCTTTTTGGATGATGATACTATGTATAAAAGCAGTCTCATCACTCCCCCATACTAAACCATTGCCGTGCCCTCACGCAATGCTAGAATAAAGTATCATAACACCTCCAAAATTCATTTTTATTCACTTTTATTGAATGATAAACTAGCTACTCTACTACTATTACTACTATTTACATTTTAGACATAATATATGATTTTCATCGCAAAATGGGACGTTTAGGTTCATAGAATAAGAACACGTAAATGCTTTGTTAGAAATAATTTTGTCGTCCTCGATTTTCACCCCAATTCCATGCCAAGCGTGCAATGAGATCATTGTCATTATAAGTTAGTAATGCTAGCACTACTCATATGCCCTAATCACGTACTTATCCTCCCAATTTCCAAAGTTGTATCTCTTATATTTTATTTTGTCTTGAATGTTTCACGAGGATACATTGTTTGACTTATGCGAAAATAGAGATTTAGGTCTAAAAATAGAGTCCTAACGGTGTAACCAAGACCATCAAATTAATAACCCCTCCTAATATACAACGATGTCAAAAAATAAAGTCAACAAGAAGGATCGATAAACACGGTTTATAACGGTTTTGAACATGAGACTTATTACCAAGACTTTTATACGCCCCCTAACGGAAGGGCCTTATTATCATAGGTTTACCTCCATCTTTTATTCAACTTCGCCATAAAGCTTTTATTATGACTTCGGTCTTGCCTTGCCTTTTATTATCCACCTCATCGGTGGTTTTATTAGCCAAAGACGTATATCCTCACGCTAAGGTGAATTTTGGATCTTTAAAGCTTCAAAGATTAAGGCTTGATTCACTTTCAATTTTGCATAGATTTTTCGGCCTTGTGAGCTTCAAATTGTTTGCTAGATTTAGGTGAGCACTTGAAATCTTATTATTGGGTGAAGCTTTCGATTATTCGGGTTGCCAATACTTCAAAACCGTGACGCTGGCGATACCTTAATGTCTTCCCAATTTAATTACATGGAAGCTACTAGAAAAGACTAGAAACCAACAATCAAGACTAAAACGCTAAGTCAATATTTATTAAGCAAAAAATATTTACAAGCGAAGGGAGAATAAGCAAACAACGAGAACACATGAGTTTTTGAAAGAATACGAGTACTCTACGTTTAGCATAGTAACTTATAATTAACTCTATCATTTCTCGTCCTCATTTAAGAGACTTAGCCTAATGTAAAGTTAAGGAATCAAAGCTAAGTGCTCAACACGCACGGTCGAGTCAAAAATTACTCTTATTCTCGCCATCGGAAAATCTACATTCGTGTCTTCAAACACTTATAAAACATTAGAAAAAAAAATTAAAATTTGGCCATTTTTAGCCTTATTTTGCAACAAAACGATAAACAAAAAGATAAACTTTGGAAAGCGTGAAGGTTTGGCAAGACAAGTATCTATTCACCCCCCATGCTAAAGTTAAACAATGTCCTCAATGTTTCGAGTCTAGGGGTGCAAACACCCCCATACTAGAGACGTAGTCGAAGTCCTAATCTAGCATGGAAAGGGTGTAACCATTAAATTTAAAGCCGTTTATGAAGTGTGCTATAGACCTAAGGTTAGAACATCAAAGGATATATCATGGACATTGAGAAAGTCTTCAAAGCAAATAATCGAGTGCTCCCATAAACGAATACGAGAGGCTCCAATCGTGAAGATAATGATCATCTAAAGTCCATAATTCACAAACAACCACGGAACAAAGGTTGGAAGGGCACAAATCCCCACATGTTACTACATTAGAAAGCGATAATATGTACATAGGATAAGCATGGAACTCCCCCACGAGGCACCTCATTTTTTATTACCGAGTCATGAGCTTGACTCGATCCCCTAAATACTAATTATCATTGGGGAAGATGATTTGGTCGAGGTAGTTCAAGGATGGAACTTCCCCGCCAAAGTAGTGCTTCAACCTATGTCCATTCACCTTGAAATTGGGGCCATCATTTTAAGCTAGCTCGATGGTCCCATATGGAAAAACTTGAGTCACGATGAATGGATCGGACCAACGGGATTTCAACTTACCGGAAAAGATTTTCATTCGTGAGTTTAAAAGCAACACTTGATCCCCAATGTTAAAAACCCGGTTTTATTTTTGAATCATGAAACTTTTTAGTATTTTCTTTATAAATAAATGAATTTTCATAAGCAATATCCCTTAATTCATCCAATTCATTAATTTTCATTTTCTGGTGTTTTCTCGCGGTCTCCATGTCATCATTATAATGCTTTAGGGCCCAATAAGCTTTGTGTTCGAGTTCAATTGGCAAGTGACAATTCTTCCCATACACTAGCTTATAAGGAGTGCACCCGATGGGCGTCTTATGAGCGGTTCTAATGGTCCATAAAGCATCGTCCAACTTATCCGACCAAGATTATCGGTTTTCCCCAATATATCTCTCCAAGATCCTTTTCAACGCTCGGTTTGAAACCTCGACTTGCCCACTCGTTTGTGGGTGATAAGCCGTAGAAAGCCGATATGTAACCCCATATTTCCTTAGGACCCTTTCGAATTGGTCGTTACAAAAATGGGTTCCACGATCGCTTATGATCGCACGAGGGGTTCCAAACCGAGAAAACAAGCTTTTCAAAAACTTGGCTACCACACGAGCATTATTGGTGGGCAAAGCCTTAGCTTCCACCCACTTATATAGGTAGTCAACGGCGACAAGGATGTACTTATTACCACGAGATGATGGGAACGGCCCCATAAAGTCAATGCCCCAAACGTCAAAGATCTCACACACTTGGATGATATTTTGTGGCATTTTATCTTTTTGTGAGGCTTTTCCTTGTCGTTGGCATGAGTCACGTGACTTCACAAGCTTATGTGCATCTCGGTAAATAGTAGGCAAAAAGAAACCGGCATCAAACACCTTCTTAGCCGTGAGATTAGCACCGTGGTGACCACTCTTGGGTCCCTCGTGACAAGCTATAAGGATGTTAGAAGCTTCGGTACCAAAGACACAACGTCGAATAATTTGATCCGCACAAGGTCGAAACAAGTAAGGGTCGTTACAAAAATAGAACTTGACGTCACGAAAGAATTTTCGTTTTTCTTGAGTCGTCATACCCTTGATGATGAAGTTGCCCGCATGGTAATTTGCGATGTCCGCAAACCATGGGGTGGAAGAATCAAGCTTAGAATTCACTACACCAAGGGTCTCGAGCGGAAATGTTTCGGTGATTTCCTTGGGCTCGTAAACACTTTGGTGAGGATCTTCCAAACGAGAAAGATGATCGGCCGCTAGATTTTCGGCTCCTTTTTTGTCAACGATTTTGTGATCAAATTCTTGAAGGAGGAGAATCCAACGAAGTAATCTTGGCTTTGCATCTTGTTTAGCCATAAGATACTTGATAGCCGAATGATCCGTATACACTATGCATTTCGTCAAGACGAGATAAGGTCGGAATTTCTCAAATGCATACACCACGACAAGGAATTCCTTCTCCGTTGTAGTGTATTTTAGTTGAGCCTCGGTCATCGTCTTGCTAGCATAGTGAATAGGCAAGAATTGTTTTTCATGACGTTGCCCTAATACGGCCCCAATAGCGTAGTCACTAGCATCACACATGAGCTCAAAGGGGAGGTTCCAACTGGGAGCAACAAGAATGGGAGCTTCGGTAAGTTTCCTCTTAAGGATTTCAAAGGCTCGTACATAATCTTCGTCAAAGACAAAACGTGCATCTTTTTCAAGGAGGTGTGTAATAGGTCGAGAGATCTTTGAAAAATCCTTGATGAATCGACGATAAAAGCCCGCGTGGCCTAGGAAACTCCTAACTCCCTTAACGGTTTTGGGATGAGGTAATTTGGCGATGGCGTATACCTTATCTTGATCTACCTCAATCCCCGCTTTTGAAACGTTGTGCCCTAAAACGTATCCACTTTTAACCATAAAATGACATTTTTCCCAATTCAGCACAAGGTTGGTTTCCTCACAACGTTTCAACATTCTCTCAAGATTCGACAAACACGAAGTGAACGAACTACCAAACACGGAAAAGTCATCCATGAAGACTTCTATCGTCTTTTCGATCATATCATGAAAAACAGCCATCATGCACCTTTGAAAGGTTCCCGGTGCATTGCAAAGTCCGAATGGCATTCTACGATAGGCAAACATTCCATATGGACACGTAAACGTAGTTTTTTCATGATCACGAGGATCGATGGGGATTTGGAAGTAACCGGAAAAACCATCTAAAAAGCAATAGAAATAGTTTCCCGCAAGACGCTCCAACATTTGGTCCATGAAGGGCAAAGGAAAATGGTCTTTTTGAGTGGCTTCATTCAACTTACGGTAGTCAATGCACACTCTCCATCCGGTCACGAGTCTAGTGGGAATTAACTCGTTGGCATCGTTTTGTACAACGGTCATTCCTCCCTTCTTAGGGACACTATGAATAGGACTCACCCAAGGGCTATCAGAAATAGGGTAAATCATTCTCGCGTCAAGGAGTTTTAGGACATCCTTTTTGATGACGTCGTGAATTTTGGGGTTCACCCTCCTTTGACATTTGATTGCGGGTTTGTAATCCTCCTCCATTAAGATTTTGTGGGTACAAAATTTGGGATCGATCCCCTTAATGTCGGATAACTTCCACGCAATTTCCCCTTTGTGATCCTTTAGAACATCGACAAGTGCGGTTTTTTCATCATTTGAAAGACTTTCGAAATAATAACCGGAAACTCGTCGTCCTCCTCCAAAAATACATATTCAAGGTCAGGAGGTAAATCTTTCAACTCGAGGATAGGTGGTTCCTCCATTGAAGATTTTGGCTCGATACTCATAACCTCGTCAGGTGGAGGAAATGGGAAATCGTTAAGAAAATACTTGATAATCGAGAAGTCCTCATCATTGTCGAGGTCTTCGTTACAAGTACGTGGAACATCGAATTCTTATAACGTAAAACCACCACCTTCAAATTGAGTGAAGGTTGGTGTCGAGTTATCAAGAATGGGATCTAACATAGTGGGATTGCCACTATTTTCTTCATCACCAAAACCTAAAACTTCTTGTGAAAATTCCTCGCAAACAACGTCAATCATATCAACGAGGTTTATGGTTGCAAAGGAATAAACATGATAAATTTGAGAGTTTTGAGTTGCGTTTATAACAAGTTCCTCTTCGTTGAAACGTAAGGTGATCTTTCTAGCATGCACATCAATCAAAGCCATAGACGTATCTAAAAACGAACGACCTAAAATGAGAGGAACCTGAGGATCCGTGGGAATATCGACAACGATAAAGTCTACCGGATAATAGAACTTTCCCACTTTCACAAAAACGTCTTCCGCCAATGAACATGCGGGAATCGTGGAATGGTCGGCCAACTCGATATACATTAGTTGAAGGAGTAAGATTAGGAAGATTGAGCGACTTGAAGATTACAAGTGGCATCAAATTAATGCTAGCACCAAGATCGGCCAAGGCATAGCGTTCTTCCATATCTTGGATTGCATAAGGAATCAAGTATTTACTGGGATCACCGACTTTTTGAGGTATGCGGTTAAGATAAACCGATGAACAACTAGACAATTGTTGCAATTTCTCCTTGTTGTTCAACATACTCTTAAAGTTAGCGGCAAATCGCGGCATCATGACCAAAGCATCAGCGAAACTCACATTAAAATGAACGTCACGAAAATTTTTCATAAAAAGCTCAAATTGGTAATTATCGCGCTCTTGACATTTCTCCTTTCTAATCTCGATGGATAGGGAAAAGGTGGTGTGGGTTGAGGCATAGGCATAGCCTTTGGAATCACGGGTTCCAATGTTGGTAATGGGTTAACCGTAGGTGTGGCATGAGCGGTACTTCGTGGGATTTGGACATGCTCCTTTTTGACCACCACCTCGGGTTCTTCCTCAATTGCTTCCTCCGAAGGAGAAATTGGTTGAGGAGTCAGTTCCTTAAGTGTCTTACCACTACGTGTGGTAATCACTTTCATCTCTGCCTTAGGGTTCGATATGGTGTTACTAGGAAGACTACTCTAAGACGATTTGCACATAATTGCCTCAAACATAGATGAAATTTTGTCCTCAAACATGGATCGCCTCTTCTCGACCTTAATCATTTCTTGCTTAATTTCATGTTGCCCTTGTTCCATTTTTTGTTGGTTTTGTTGTAACCTAGTTACATTTCCTTCCATTTTGTTTGTATGGATTTTAAGCCCATTTGCTAACTCGTTTTTCAACTCCTTCTTCAAGTCGTTCTTAAACTCGGATCTTAGGCTAATGATTTCTCTTTGAATGTTGTCAAACCTAGCATCATTTCCATTAGCGTATTCAACAAATTCATTTGGAAGATCTTTCAAAGTTTGCAATCCCTTGTTGTTGTTTTGAAAATCACTTTGATTTTTATTTGAAACTTGATTATTAGCCCCTTGATTCCCATAGTTTCCTTTGTAATTGTTTTTGAAACCAACTTGATTGTTTCGATAGTTGTTGTTAGCATTTTGATTTGAAGCAAAACCCGGTGGAGTCAATTGATTAGAGCGGGTAACTTGACCGTTTTAGTTGTAAGTTCGCGTGGCCGCGTAGGCACTCGAAGTGTTACCACCATTGGTAATGCACTCAGAGAAATCATGACCTCCACCACAATACATACATAAAGCCTCAACCGCTTTAGCCGTAGCGGGAGCACTTTGTTCTCCAACTTTGAATTCAATCAAAAGTCCTTTAAGCTTATCAAAGATTTTGTTTTCCAAGTTCGCCTCAATTTGGCAAGCATCGATGGTATTAGACAAAGAAGGTGAAGTCGAAGACGAAGCCTTACGATCACTCGACGTGCTATGAGGACTATACAACTTAGATCTATTCTCAATTATCACCAAAGCTTCCTCAACCGTTTTACACAAAAAATTTCCACCCGCGACGGCATTTAGATAAAACCTTTCATGATCATTAAGTCTATTGTAAAACGTGTCTATTTGATGCAAGTCAGAAAAACCGTGATGAGGACACTCATGTAACATTTCCTTAAACCTATTCGAAGTCGTTGAAAAACTCTCTTTAAATTCTTGTGAAAATTTGGAAATCTTGTTTCTCAAATGCGTAGTCTTAGACGGCGTGAAAAATTGGTTCACAAATTTTGAAACGAGATCCTTCCACGTCAATATAGAATTGGGTGGCTCTTTCTCTAACCAAATTTTAGCGGGCCCCGCTAAGGAGTACGGAAAAAGCATCATCTTAATCGAGTCATTAGCAACATCCATAAATTTGCAAGTGGCGGTAAGACGATTGAATTGGCGGATATGGTTGTGCGGGTTGTCCTTTTCATCACCACGGAATTTGTTGTTTTGAATAATGGACAACAAACCTGTTTTCACTTCAAAATTCTCCGCAAGGATAGCGGGAATTACAATAGCCTCTCCATAACCCTCGGTGGGTGCTTGAAGTAACTCCATCATAGTTTGATTCTCCATGGTTGGTTCCTCTCTTACGATAGGTTCGTCAATAGGAGACTCCTCACTAGAAAGATTAGGAGTAGGTGTTGACTCCTTTCGGTTTCTACATTTACGTGCACGTCTTGCTTGGTTGCGGGTTTGCATAAACGTCACGTACAATGAGGGGATGAGCAAAGAAGATTATTTTTGGTGTTTTGTATTTTTCCAATTTTTTTTGTGGTTTTTGATTGTTTTTACTTTTTTTGGATTTTTGTGATTGTATTAAGTAGACCAAAATCTGCAAATCTCCTCCTTCATCAAATCTCTCGATTAAAGAAGCCTCAAGGAATGAAAACGATCACGTGAAGTGAACGTCTTCGATGACTTTAGAACGTTGGTGGAACACCAAAACGTTCAAGAAGGTTTAATCAAATGAAACCAAGAAAGTATATATGATACTTAATAATACTTTGGGCGGCAAAACCCTCGATTAGCTTTCAATCTCAAAATACTCACAAGCAAGCGGAGAAACGAGGCGGCGCGAAGGACTTAAGAGCCTTTTTCCTTAGGGTATATTTTATAATACCCGCCTTATACCCACCTTATAGTTTGTATTTTTCAAAATCGAGCTTCACGAAAGTATTTATCTATTTTTACCTTTTCTTTCTTGTTTGAGATTCGAATACAATGATTGGGTAATGACCTCCCAAGTCAAGGTTGTTTTTCACACTTTCGGGGTACTTGTGAATTTATTGTTCTACGTATACAATATATTAATAATATTCACACAAAAAACGAAAAACCGATAATACGTATTAGTAGAGTGCTACTAATACAAATAGATATTATTGCTATATATAAAAACAACAATTGCCAAATAAAAACACAACACGCCTCCCCGGTAGAGGTGCCAAAATGATAGTTGAGTTTTTACACTTTGTTTAGGAAAACAAAGGTAATTAGGGTAAGTACACAAGTGATTTAGGAAAACCACAAGATATGACCCAAAGTGGGGATCGTTCTCAAGGAGGCTTGGTGTGTGTGTTAAGAGATGATTAATGATGTGATTATGATTATGAGAAAAGAAAATAGAAATGAGATTAGAAGAGAATGACGGTTACGATGACGAATTACACTAAGACGATTAGTCGTACACGTAAAACCGTAAAAAGTGACAAAATTAAAATTTTACCCTAAAAACTCCTTGAAAATTTCAATAAATCCTAAATAATGTAATTCGAGTTTACAAAAAATCAAAAATCACTCAAACCTTTTATTTAATTAAATAATAATTTTTTAATGCTAATTAAAGCCCAAAAAATCAATTTAATTAACAAAATGCCTAAAATGAGATTTTTTTCAATTGTAAACCTCTAAAATGACTTAACTAATTTTAAAACTATTTTTGAAAATTTTAAAATTATTTAAAACTATTTAAAAACAATTAAAAACTATTTAAATTTAAAATAATTATAAAAATTAATCTAATGACAATAAAAATATTCTAAAAATTGTAAAGTTCCTAACTTAATGTATTTAACCTAAGAAAAATCAAAAAACTTGAAAAATCTAAATTTTAATTTTTAATAATAAAATAATAATAAAATAATATTAAAAATCCAAAATTTATAAAAAATTCTAAAAACTTGCAAACTAGTTTAATTTAACCTAATAAACTCAGAAATAAAGTTAAAATTACTTAAATACCCCTAATGGGTCTAGAATGGGCCAAAAGTCCAAACAGTTAACTTAATGGGCTTATTAAGGCCTAATAAGAAAAATGTTGTCCAAATAAGCCCAAAAGCTCCTATCAGACTTAAAATTTGATTTTAAGAACAAAACTCTGAAGCCCCAAAAGCTGGAAATGTATTTAAGCTAGCTTATTTAAAAGCAGCTTATTCTTAATGGGCTTTTTGACCCATTAAGCTATAAGTTGATGCCATAAGCTAAAATTTGACACACAAGCTTCTTTTGAGTTACTTAAGAGATCTGTAAAAAGAAATTTGAAATAAGCACAAGGAATAAGCCTGAAAAAGCAATAAGTTATCTTTACAAAACGACAAAATAGTCGTTTTCGAGTTCTAGGCCCCCCAAGAGCTGACTCAAGTTTCTAAAGCTTTTAAATGACTTAACTAAGCTTAATCAACAAAAAGTTTTTCAATAAGCACACTCAATAAGATGGAATAAGAAAATAAGCACTTAATTTAAAGTCAACTTTATGAGTTTTCCAGCAAAAAGTCAAAGCCAAGGTCTGATAAGCTCCAATTCAAACAAATTTGTCAAATGAGGAAGATTGATAACAAAAAGTAAGTTGTTGCAAGTCTGGATAAGCCAATATGACTTATTAATAAGCTGGATCAAAATTAACACTAGCAGGGGCTAGTTTTGGGTGTTGAGCAGTGGAAACTTTTTCCACTGCTTGACTTTCTTGACTTTTTGTCTTTAGTGACTTATTTGTGGATTCAAGTTTCAAAAAGGCACCCAAATGATCAGTTAATCATAAGGAGTTAATAACAATCACAAAAACACAATCACAATCAGCCAATTAGTACAGTTAATTCAAAACATCACCATATCTAGCCCAGACATGAACAATAAGCAGTTATGAACTTATAAGCTGTTTAAGAAAATTTTAGCCAACAAAATTGCACCAAAAGCATACTCAAGCTATAATAAACTTAAATGAACAAGTTTAAACAGGTTTCATGCAATGGTTCAAGGCCTAAATCAAGATTCAAGCACAATAAGGTTACTAATGAACACTAACAAGCAGATTTTTACTTTTGCTGATGTACTTGACCAACAAGCCAAATTCAAACACTTAGATCTCTTAGATAGGTTATGAAAACTTTGATTTAACAGCTTTTATCCCTAAACATGCATATACTCTAAGTATCACTAAAATATTAGGTCAAAAATAATAAAAATCAATAAGTTATAGCATAATCTTTGATTCAAGGTTTTAAACCCAATAACTTGCAGGTTTTAGTTCTCAACCAAGTAATTAACATATAACAAGCATAAACAACACTATCTAAAAACACAATAGCAACTTATGATCTTAAACAGATAATCCCAAACACCCCTTATCTTTTCCAAATCAGATTTAAACAAGTATAAGTGTATTCCAAGACTCCCCAAGCCCAATCAAACACATAAACAGATGTAATATGCAGTATTGAACAAGATTAGACCATAAATTCCACAAGAACACAAGTAACACACAAAATCCCCAAAAATCAAGATTTTAAGCAGATTTTGAGTAGAAGGTACAAACCTCATGGATGTACATCCACATCCACGAATTTTGAGCTTATGTGCTAGCAAGAATAAGCACAAGCTTCCACAAACAAGCCTGCTAAGATGGCACAAAGTTAGAAGAACAAATATCAAAAACAAAAAAGTGAAAAATCCTTGATTAATTGATAAGTGTGAAAACACTCATCAATAATGATCCATAATACCACTCAAAACACAGTCAAATACATTATTTTAACTGTAAATTATCAGAATTACGTGTGTATTTTGTGTTTGTGTATTTTCAGGTAATATAGGTACATTTGGAACAAAGACGCGTTTTCAAGGGATTTATATCACAAAAAAGACGAAGAAAAGGATGAAAGATGCTCCAAGGACCTTATTTGCCAAACTTCCAAAGATAAAGGGCTTAAAGTGCAATTTCTACAAAGAAAAGGATAAAAAAGAATTTACTTAAAAGGTTTTATAACCATTTTAAAAGAAAAGAAGAATGGAGGGACCAAAATGCAAAATAATGGAAAGTTAACAAGTTTATCTTGGTCTGTTGACCAAGACCGGTCAAACTCTCACAAACACATCAAACGTCTTCTTTTCCATTCATGAGAGAGAGACGGTTATATCTTTTCATATCCAAACCTGCAATCGAATTTCAAAGACGATCAAGAAAGAATCAAGCGAAGACTTCAACTAGAAAAATACTCCTCTTGTTCTCCTCTACAATACGGTACAACTTAATTAGATCAATAATGAAGAACGAAGAAACCCCCAAAGTTGAAGATGAAGAACGAAGAAGTTATCCTCGTATTTACACGTGTCCATATTTGATTGGTGGAGCCACGTCACACCTTCCCACTCGACGCCTATATAAAGGAGATGAAGACCTCATTTGCAACCGGTTAGCTAGGTGTAGTTTTACACATAGTAGTTAGGAGTAGTTTAGTTTTCTTTCAAAGTTTTATAAATGTCAGTTTTCTGTTAAGTTTGTTAAGCTTTCAGTTTCTACAGTTGTAACGAGATTCTCTTTTTCACCATTAATGAATTCAAGCTTTCTTTTCTTACTCTATATCTTTTATTTCTGATACGATTAGCAACAATTATTACACCATTAATGGATTCTTAAGTTTTCTCAACGCTTTTTCTTGATTACTGTTACTTCAGAACGATTAATCAGTTGCGTTTTCGGTTATCAGTTGTAACTAATTCAGTTTTCTTCATTAATAAGATCATTCAGCTTTTTCATTTTTTTTCTATTCTAAATGATCTTGAGATGTTAATAGAAGTATTATGAAATCGTTTTCTATTTAGTTAGTTAAAAGTTAGATTCTCTGTTTAGTTAGCTAAAAGTTAGTATTGTGATATTGAGTTACTGTTCACGCAGGATTGTAGCTTTTCAGAAAGATAAGCTCATAAGAGCTTATGAGAAGTTTTGTTTTCAAGTTAGAATCTTGATAAAATTCAGATTTTGATATATTTCTGTTCAGCTTTTAATAAGATCAAAATTTTATAGTGTAAAGTTAGTGTGAATTCAGCAAGTTACATTTAGAGGTAGAAAAATCCAGCATTTCAGTTTCAGCTAGTAGAGTTCGATGAGGAGATTTCAGTTTTTTCTGAGCTAAGTTTTTTTAAAAAAAGCTGTTAGTAAAAAGTTCCATAGAGTCTAGGAAATAATTTTCGATAATCTCTAAAAATTCTAATCGATAAAGTAAAAGTAGAGATCTTATCAGTTCAGGAGTCGTGTTGTTTTCTTTTCATGGTGTTTTGCAGGTTTTTCGTGAAGGTAGCAGATCAAGCAGATAGAGTGTAGTTGTGTTTGGTTTTAAGTCGGCTCAGCGCCGCGCTTTTCGACAACAACGGTCTGGCCTGGATGTGACGGTTAAGCACCTTTTGATTTTCTGCAAACTCTTAGTGTGAATATGCATGAACTGTTTAAGTTTGAACTGCTTATGTGATAAATGTTTAACTTCTTTGTTTAGTGTAATCTAGCTAAATGCATTTTCTAATTCTGCATTCTTAGTATAACTTTGCTAGTGGTTAATAATAGTGTAGAGAATTGTGTAATCTGCTAGGTTGTTGTGGAGTAGTGTTTTCTTGCTGATTTCTACTTAAATCGCTATCTGATAATATGTTCTGTGCTTTAGCTCAGGTTTATAGTTCGAATCTTTTGATTTTCTTTGAAATTTGCTCAGTTGTTGATATAGGACTGTTTGGAATTAGCGATTGAGAGTAGGATGTACTTTAGTTGTAGTATAATTTTTACTCATTTACTTATGGGATGTTTGGTCAGTGAAATAAAATAGTAAGATTCAAAGTTAAAAATAGATTTTGTATTGTAAATTTGAATCAGTAGGTGTATTACTGTTTAAAATCAATTTTTACAAGTTTCTTTGATGTACAACTTTGGCCCTTTACTTTGTTATACTTAGTTACATTGCCAGTCCTGTATCGTTAGATTGTTGGGTCAGTTAACTGTTGGATTAGTGTGTTAGTTAGTTAGTAGATTGTTGGGCCAATTATAGTTGGGCCAGTTTGGTTTGATTAACGAATTACAGCTAAAATCAATAAATCATTTCATTTTTCAAGTATAGTTTTATAAAATTTACAATTTGTATTTTGTTAAAATTAGTTTCATATTTTGTATTGTGTAGTTTCATTTGTAGTCTAAAATTTGTATTTTCAAGTTTTAAATTTCGTGCATTTAAATGTTGTAATTGCAATATGTTTTAGAGTAGTACATATACGTAGTATTATAGCTATTTTTACCTTTTTGAATGCTTTGTGCAAATTAGAAATAGATACCAAACAAATTTGTATAACCAAAAACAATTAAGTCTTTGCTAGAAAACGTTAGATCAATTCGAATCGAGCTGAGAAGACAACTACACTAAAAAACGAAATATTAAATGGCGCTGCTGCCGGTTCTTTTCGTGAAGATTAACGATTTCGAGTGAGACGATTGGATTTTGGGATCCGTTCACTTTGTGAACGTTATTTTTAAGTATAAATCAAAAACATAAAAAAAAATCAAAAAGATAAAAATACAAAAAAATAAAAAATCACAAAATCAATTCTTTTCCTAAAGAATTGAACCAAAAAAATAAAAAAAATCCAAAAAGTAATCTTTTTCCTAAAAGATTACAACAAAAATATATATTATATCGTTTTCATCGCTTTTACGTAGATATAGTATTTTTCTTAAAAAAATCAAATAAATACAAAAATATTTTTGATATATTATTATATGTAAAGTAAGTATACGTATAAGAACAACCAATACACATATATTCCATAAGTATTGCCGAGGCAATACACCGTGTTGAGGGGCGTTCCGGTCCTTGACACGCGTATCGATAAAATTTAATTAAGCAAGAATAGATAAATACTTCCAATAGGCAATAATTCGAAGAATACAAACTACTAAAGTGAATAGATAGGCGACGTGCTATAAAATGCCGTCTAAGGGTCAATAGGTACTTAAGTGCTTCGCGCCACCTAACCCCCCGTTCACTAGTGCGTATTTTGAGAAGGAAGGCTTTATTGGGGGTCTTGCACCCAAGTAGTAATTATATATATAATTTCTTGTGGATATTTCATATCGAACCTCGAAGAGGATAATCTTATTCTTTTCAAAGTCGACCGAGGGCTACTCCCTCATTCCTCGTGTTTACTTACACGTGTACTCGCACACGTGTAAACATACCACCTTTGGTGTATTACTTCCTTCCCTGAGGAAGCTTTTAAACGTCATTTTACTTGTATATACATTCGGCCACCTTGTTAAACATGGATACTCGTTCCATGTTGGAGATTTTGCAACAACGATCCGCCAACGCTAATTATTCGCCTTGTTCGACTTGTGTGGTCCACACGATACTTATTTATGTGATCAAAACAATGGTTATTATGGGGAGGGATATGCTTACAATGGAACCGAGAACCCTAATTTTCAACCTAACACTCAAATGGACTACACTTGTAATGACTATATGGGATATTCCGGTTTTTCATCACAACCTCCACCATCATTTCATGATCAAACCTTTAATGTGCCATACCAAAACCAAGGATTTTCCAATTATGAAGGTTTTCAAAACAATGAAAATTTTCAAGGCTATAATCAAGAAACCTTTCATAATCAAGGATTTTTAAACAATGAAGGCTTTCAAAATAATGATGAAAATTTTCCATGCTATAATCAAGATACTTTTCAAAATCAAGGATTTTCACATTATGAGGGTTTTCAAAATGAAGGGAATTTTCAAGGTTACAATCATGAGAATTTTCACAATCAAGACTCTTTTCAAACCTATAATCTACCTAATTATGGAAATCCGCCTCCACCATATTCTTCGACTTATTCATGTGAGTTTTGTGGGAACGCACCCCATTATGGTTATGATTGTAGACCGAGGGATCCGCCATCCTATGTCCTTGATAATGTCAAGAAGTTTCATTCTTTACTTGAGAAAATGAACAAGTCGTACGATGATGTTTATAAGATGCTTGATGGTATGAAAAACATGAGCTACAAGGAAATGAAAGACACGCATCGATGGTTAAAGGAACTAATTAACTCTACTGAGGAAGAGGAAATTGAGTCTCGGCAATATTTTGATAAGGAATTCGGTGATTTGTATCGAGAATCGTTGAACAAATTTTCTTGTCGCCTCAGGAAATATTCAAATGATTTATTCCTTAAGACTCTTATAATCGAGGAAGACGGACAATACATGACTACTTTTACTCGTAGGCCTGATCCATTATTAGATGAAGATGCTGAGGAACCTTCGAGTTGTATGACACTTAATGATGACACACCTTCATCACCTTTACCTCACGTGGAACCCACCGACTCTTTAACCATGGGGGACGAGCCTCTTAGCACTAATACAAACACCGATTTGGATGAATTAACCGCTTCTAGTGTTGAGAACCTTATCCCAATCCAAAGAGAGCTTGAGTGTGTTTCCAATGAACTATGTGACGAGCTTTGTATTGATACCTCTTCTCCTCACGATCACATTGAGATTTCATCCCATGTTGACTTTCATGCTACTACTAGTGATTTTGGTTACTTTGATCTTGATGAATTGTTCAAAGAAAGGGATAATGAGATTGAGGAAGAGTTTATGCAAGATTTTCCACACGTAGAGGATGATGATTGTGATTCTAGTGAGGCATCTTATGATATATTATCCGAGGACTTTTCATGTCAAGATGACCTTCCTAATTTGGATGATGATGTTGATCATATAGAAGAAGTGGAAGATGTTCATATTCGAGAGGTTTTATCAAACGTCTATAATCTTATCTCTTCGATTGAAGCTTTGAATGAAAACCATAATGATGAGTCCATAGAAGAAGAACCTTTCATTGACATTTCTTCACCGGTTTTTGAGGTTGCACCTATTGATTTTTATGATGATATCATCCCTTTGAGTGACTCTCTCAATATACCTTCTTTTGAGCCTTCTATTCCCACCCTCCCACCCTTGAAGTTGGTTATTGATGAAGATCCTATACTCTTAGAGATTGATCCTTTTTCACCTATGGCACCTTTAGAACCCAAAACCTTTGATATGGATTCTCATATGGTTATTGATGACACCATAGAGGCTTATCTTGCTAATATTGATATTGAGGTTGATGATAGTGATTCTAATTGGGAAGAGGAGAATCGTCTTAGTGAGAACTTGTTTTTTGGTAACATAGAGATTACACCTCCTTCACAAGACACTATTAATCTTGATCCTCCTTATTCTATGCCTTCTATGGAAGATTACCCACCTTTTGATGATGATGAACCTAATATGGATATACTTGTTATGAATGTTTTGATACCTACACCTTCATTGTCTCATGATGCTTTGATCACTAAAGGGGAATCTTATATGGTTGATACGAGTTCATCTTCTTATTTTCCCATGAAGGGAAAGGTTTTTGATCCTGGGATCCGTATATTTGGGAAATATTGGTTTTCATCTACTCCACTTAAGAGTGTGCCTTCGATTGATATGCGCTTCTTGTATGAGCTTTTTGGTGATGCTACCTATTTTGGAGTTGTTCACTTGTCGAGATGGAAACTTTGTATTTGATCCTGGGGTTCTTCCTATTTGAGAGCTTTAGTATGTTGGACAAACTTGAGACACGTTGGACCGTTCCATTTATCGAGACGACTTTTGTAAATCTTATAGTAAATGGCAACGTGCTAAGTTTGAGTGTATCATGTGAGACGTGTTTCAAAGTGTATATCTTTTACTCTCCATGATGGTTTCCCCAAGGACAACTTAATTCGGGGCCGAGTCGAGCTAGCGACTTAGGGTTAAAAAAACTCAAGCATTGAATAACTAGGTTAGAAAACGTAGAGTAGATTTTCAATAGGTTAGGTTTAATTAAAAGGATGTTATAGTAGAGTTGAAGTGGAGGGGTGCCTTTCTTCGTCTTTTCGTGTTTGTTTCAAGGGTTGCTCTCTCTCATCTCATGCTTTGGAGCTTATGGAGGAGGCCCTTGTATCCGGTTCACTTCGTTACTTTAGTGACTTTTCATTGACATCTTGTGCTTAAACATGATTTCACTAATAGTTGTCCTTTCCTTAACTTGGGATAAGCAAAGTCTATTCATTGTCATAAGTGTAGGGGAAGTTGTTATACTTCCATGCTCTTAAACATTGAGGACAATGTTTAGCTTAAGTGTAGGGGGGTCTTCTATCGAAGTGACCTTACCTAGAACTTGTCATTGTCTTGCATGATAACATGATAAAAATGAATTTTCAACATTTTTCAAAATTTTGATCTACTTTGGCCACTAAAAATATGCATTCATAATTTTTGCATTAATCATTTTTCATTTGCATATCACATTTGCATTGTATATATTTCTTCTTTTGCTTTTCATCAAAATATATAAAAAGGAAAAATATAATAAAACATGGTTTTAACAAGTTTAGACTTCTTTGACATATTAGGCCCGCCATGGATATTTTGACTCAACCCGAGTTTGCTTATTTTAGCATTCTCTAGCTAGTATCCTTAACCATGTAGTCCTTCATTGGTCTATTAGGCTAAGCTTCCACCAATTTCATTATTTGAAATTTTAAATTTGTGGAGAATGGGAAATGATAGAGTTGAAGCAAGTATAAAAGGGCTAGATAGACTTCATGATAATTACTTGTGGCTAAACCCTTCTCTTCTTGACCTCTATTTTCTTCGCTTGTATATAATTGTTAATAAATAATCAAGTACGGTTTTAATTGGTTTGTAATCTCTTATGCATTTTTGGCTAATCATTCATGGTTGATATGAGTACGTCTTAAGATTCTAAGTTAGCACGTTTTATGTGTACTAGACTTATGTCATGCTCCATATTTAGCGGGTGTTTTTCCTTTTCTTCTTTTCAAATTTCTTTGTGAGGAATAAAGAAAAATAAGAGCGGCTTGAAAAAAAATGAGTGGCTAGAAAAAAAAGAAAAAGAAAAAAAAATAATGCAAGACTCCCAAGAGGGGCAGTGTGGTGTTAATTATAGTGACTATTGAGTTCCAATATTACCTTGACGGGTTGCGGGGATTCAATAGATTGCTCCAATCCAATATTACCTTGACGGGTTGCGGGGTTGAAGATCCAAAATCTCAAAAAGATGCGGATGTAAATTATTGCGTGAGTTTTATTTTCCTTTCCTTAGCGAGTGTGTAGCTACTTATGAAAGCATGACATGAGGATTTTACACATAAGGCGAATGACTTATTACTCTTAATACGGACTTGTATTAATTGTGAGCGGTTTTTCAAGTAATGGATGAGAAGATTACTTAGGATTAAAACCGTGCTTCCTTATTTTTGGATTTTACATTTCTTATACTTCTCACTTGAATAAATGACAAATTTGCCTTCAAGCAATTTGCTCAAATAATAATCGGTTCCATATTTAATTGTCATGAATAAGTTGATGCACTTTTTACTTGTGAATACGATGATCCCATTTTTAAGCTTGGTATGGGGAAAGTGAAACTTGAGGGTGATAAGTGTCCATGGTACCCAAGCCCTAATCTAAGTCGATGATTTCTTTATGAGTTATTTCCATCAAAACCATTTCAATAAAAATTAAAAGTATATAAATAGAATGTTTTCTTTGCATTGCATTGTAAATATTCAAAACCATTCATCATGTAGTATAGTTTAGTCTATCAAATCATAAAATGGCCAAGGTTGGTTAATTATGAGAAAAGTGTAACTTGGTGCTTTAAAATGCTGCATTGCATGAGGACATGGCAATGGTCAAGTGGAGGGGAGTTGATAAGTGTGAAAACACTCATCAATAATGATCCATAATACCACTCAAAACACAGTCAAATACATTATTTTAACTGTAAATTATCAGAATTACGTGTGTATTTTGTGTTTGTGTATTTTCAGGTAATATAGGTACATTTGGAACAAAGACGCGTTTTCAAGGGATTTATATCACAAAAAAGACGAAGAAAAGGATGAAAGATGCTCCAAGGACCTTATTTGCCAAACTTCCAAAGATAAAGGGCTTAAAGTGCAATTTCTACAAAGAAAAGGATAAAAAAGAATTTACTTAAAAGGTTTTATAACCATTTTAAAAGAAAAGAAGAATGGAGGGACCAAAATGCAAAATAATGGAAAGTTAACAAGTTTATCTTGGTCTGTTGACCAAGACCGGTCAAACTCTCACAAACACATCAAACGTCTTCTTCTCCATTCATGAGAGAGAGACGGTTATATCTTTTCATATCCAAACCTGCAATCGAATTTCAAAGACGATCAAGAAAGAATCAAGCGAAGACTTCAACTAGAAAAATACTCCTCTTGTTCTCCTCTACAATACGGTACAACTTAATTAGATCAATAATGAAGAACGAAGAAACCCCCAAAGTTGAAGATGAAGAACGAAGAAGTTATCCTCGTATTTACACGTGTCCATATTTGATTGGTGGAGCCACGTCACACCTTCCCACTCGACGCCTATATAAAGGAGATGAAGACCTCATTTGCAACCGGTTAGCTAGGTGTAGTTTTACACATAGTAGTTAGGAGTAGTTTAGTTTTCTTTCAAAGTTTTATAAATGTCAGTTTTCTGTTAAGTTTGTTAAGCTTTCAGTTTCTACAGTTGTAACGAGATTCTCTTTTTCACCATTAATGAATTCAAGCTTTCTTTTCTTACTCTATATCTTTTATTTCTGATACGATTAGCAACAATTATTACACCATTAATGGATTCTTAAGTTTTCTCAACGCTTTTTCTTGATTACTGTTACTTCAGAACGATTAATCAGTTGCGTTTTCGGTTATCAGTTGTAACTAATTCAGTTTTCTTCATTAATAAGATCATTCAGCTTTTTCATTTTTTTTCTATTCTAAATGATCTTGAGATGTTAATAGAAGTATTATGAAATCGTTTTCTATTTAGTTAGTTAAAAGTTAGATTCTCTGTTTAGTTAGCTAAAAGTTAGTATTGTGATATTGAGTTACTGTTCACGCAGGATTGTAGCTTTTCAGAAAGATAAGCTCATAAGAGCTTATGAGAAGTTTTGTTTTCAAGTTAGAATCTTGATAAAATTCAGATTTTGATATATTTCTGTTCAGCTTTTAATAAGATCAAAATTTTATAGTGTAAAGTTAGTGTGAATTCAGCAAGTTACATTTAGAGGTAGAAAAATCCAGCATTTCAGTTTCAGCTAGTAGAGTTCGATGAGGAGATTTCAGTTTTTTCTGAGCTATGTTTTTTTAAAAAAGCTGTTAGTAAAAAGTTCCATAGAGTCTAGGAAATAATTTTCGATAATCTCTAAAAATTCTAATCGATAAAGTAAAAGTAGAGATCTTATCAGTTCAGGAGTCGTGTTGTTTTCTTTTCATGGTGTTTTGCAGGTTTTTCGTGAAGGTAGCAGATCAAGCAGATAGAGTGTAGTTGTGTTTGGTTTTAAGTCGGCTCAGCGCCGCGCTTTTCGACAACAACGGTCTGGCCTGGATGTGACGGTTAAGCACCTTTTGATTTTCTGCAAACTCTTAGTGTGAATATGCATGAACTGTTTAAGTTTGAACTGCTTATGTGATAAATGTTTAACTTCTTTGTTTAGTGTAATCTAGCTAAATGCATTTTCTAATTCTGCATTCTTAGTATAACTTTGCTAGTGGTTAATAATAGTGTAGAGAATTGTGTAATCTGCTAGGTTGTTGTGGAGTAGTGTTTTCTTGCTGATTTCTACTTAAATCGCTATCTGATAATATGTTCTGTGCTTTAGCTCAGGTTTATAGTTCGAATCTTTTGATTTTCTTTGAAATTTGCTCAGTTGTTGATATAGGACTGTTTGGAATTAGCGATTGAGAGTAGGATGTACTTTAGTTGTAGTATAATTTTTACTCATTTACTTATGGGATGTTTGGTCAGTGAAATAAAATAGTAAGATTCAAAGTTAAAATTAGATTTTGTATTGTAAATTTGAATCAGTAGGTGTATTACTGTTTAAAATCAATTTTTACAAGTTTCTTTGATGTACAACTTTGGCCCTTTACTTTGTTATACTTAGTTACATTGCCAGTCCTGTATCGTTAGATTGTTGGGTCAGTTAACTGTTGGATTAGTGGGTTAGTTAGTTAGTAGATTGTTGGGCCAATTATAGTTGGGCCAGTTTGGTTTGATTAACGAATTACAGCTAAAATCAATAAATCATTTCATTTTTCAAGTATAGTTTTATAAAATTTACAATTTGTATTTTGTTAAAATTAGTTTCATATTTTGTATTGTGTAGTTTCATTTGTAGTCTAAAATTTGTATTTTCAAGTTTTAAATTTTGTGCATTTAAATGTTGTAATTGCAATATGTTTTAGAGTAGTACATATACGTAGTATTATAGCTATTTTTACCTTTTTGAATGCTTTGTGCAAATTAGAAATAGATACCAAACAAATTTGTATAACCAAAAACAATTAAGTCTTTGCTAGAAAACGTTAGATCAATTCGAATCGAGCTGAGAAGACAACTACACTAAAAAACGAAATATTATTAATGCAACCTTAGTTCCCCACACTTGATTATCCCCAAGTTATAAGCTTCACAACACCTTGATATCATAATATCAGGATGCTATGATCAGCTTATAGCCCAAAAATTCCAAGGTTTGAACAATACTTAGCAAAATATCAAGATTTAAGGAAAATATGCAAAATTTTGCACACTCCTTTGAAAACAAGTTTTAGGGTTCAAGAACAGTTAACATCAAACAATAATAAATAGATAATAAGGCTGGCACTTGATTTTTCTTCACCAAATTCCAACACATTTCATTACTTTGAATATATGATTTACTGAATTGTGAACTTAGGAAAATTCAAGAGCAAAGAACAAATGTAGTATCCTAAGGCCTTTAAATAGGCTTACAAGTGAACTAGGAAAGCTAAAAAACGTAAAGCCTTAACTATTGAAGTTCCAGATATGCCCTTGAGGGTTTGAATACTTTGAAGATCATGTGACTTGCTCTTGGCGTTTTGTTGTAGCTGGCAAGGTGTGATTGCATCCAAGGGCTTGTAACAAGCTTAAAAAGTAAGCTTCAATGTGGATGGTTGGATTGCTGTCCAAGTTTTGGTAGTTTGCACAAGAGTGTAGCAGGGGAATCTCATGTGGGGTTGATGAGTGATGTGGCAAGTTATTTGTGAGTTGGTTTATGATTTAAGGGTCATTAATCACTAATCTGGAGCAGTTGGTGGCTTAATTATAAGTAATTAACAAAACCCCAAATCGTGTTCTTGTAGGAATAGTGCTATGTTTAATCTGGTTTTGTGTTTAAAAAACATGTTAAGCTCCAAATTAATAAACTAATCAGGTTAGTTTAATTAGTTGTGAGTGGGATGGTAATGTGGCCAAAAGGTGAGTTCTGATTGGTTGTAAGGGTTGAGTGGGACACGTGTAAGGGGTTGGTTGGTCTATGTTTCTTTCCTTGTCTCCCAGATTTAACCTTCCATCTCTTTAACTCTTTTCACTTGCAAATAAATAAGCCAAATCCGGATTTCCTTTGTTAGCAAAGTTTCCAACTTCACACTTTTGCCCCAAATAGTTTTGTAAAGTATTTTCAGGGGTATTTCTTGCCAATTCTTGATTCTTGAAGGGCTGTTTTGGCATTTTCTTCATTGATAATGGTCTTGACTTGTTTGTTTGACTTCTTGGAGGACTGAATTTCCCAAGTCATGATTTATGATGGACCATTTTTGCCATTTCTTCAAAGTCAAGGGTCCTTTTGGTAATTTGACATTTTTAAAGGACCAAACTTGTAATTTCTTGTAACTTGAAGGCCTTCATGATATGTTTGAATTTGAGGAGGACTAATATTGATAATTTAGTTTTGTTAAGGGACTAAAATTGCCAATTCTTTAAAGTCAAGGGCCCTTTTTGTAATATTGACAAACTTTAGGGACCAATCATGTAATTATGAAGATACAAGGGTTTAAAGTGTCAATTCTTCAATATTGGAGGACCCTTCTTGCATAATCTTTACATCTTCAAGGGTTTTTCTTTGGAAATCTTCATTAGGGCTTGGTTCAATGTGCGGCTTCGTTTCCCGTGTTCATTTTTGCATGATTCTCGTTATCTTTTGTCATTTTCTCAATATCCGTACCTAAAATACACAAGTAACAAACAAAAGCATATATTTGGCCATTTTCATGATATTTAATGCATTTAAAGCCCTTTTTGGACGATGAGACAATGTATAAAAGCAGTCTCATCAAGGCTGTAATTTGATAAATTCGTGCTTGAAATCTATATTGACTCTTCCATGATTAGCCACTAAGGCTTTGGGTTATACCAAAAACAAAGTGCAAAAATGTTTTCACAAATATTTATCAAAGGATTTTTAAGGGATTATTCCATTATACCCAGATCATGTAACTAAACTCCTTTAGGGGTAAATGTTTGTGCATACTTCAAGACAACCTAGGAGGAATTAAGGAAAACCATTTAAACCATGATTTGGAATTTGGAACGACAATTTTTGCTTTTAAAACAAATTTTTTTTTTGACCAAAGTATAAACAAAGATTTTTCGAACATTTACGAATCTTATTAATTATTTATAAATAAATCAACAAAAGTCGTGTTAATTAAGTTCAAATTTATTTTGAACATTTTTATATAATAGGACGAACTGAGAAATTTAAAATTTTTTTGCGTTTACGTTTTATAAAAATTAAATAATTATTATTTAATTACTTGTAATATTTATCGACGCTTTAAACGTCGGATTGAGCAAACTAATAAAGATGATAGTTGAGACGAAACTAAAACTTAGAAAATATGAAGAAAGAATCTCAGAATGAATTGTGATCATGATAATTATTTCATCAGAGAAGGTGAATGTAGATACTGAAACATTATGTAGCAAGGATAAAGAATCAGTTAGGATGTGTTCCTTAGTAATGACTGTGCAAAATAAATTCCCGAGCAATTTAAAAATAGCGGGTGCTTGTAAAAAGGATAACATAGATAATAAAAGGGGTTCGCGGCTAATGTAAACCATTAGAATTGAAATGCCGATGGCGTTAAATGTATAAAAGGCCGCTTGTGGTTGCCTAAATATAGAGGATTTCGAGATTTAGTCATGTTGGAATCTCGTAAGTTTAAGTATTTTATTCATGCCAGTTCTGATTAAAAGTATCTTATTTGAAGAAGTTTTACTGATGGCAAATTATGAAGGCAGACATCACCTCATACATTAGTAAACGTCTAACTATTACAAACGTCATCATCTGAATTTGATTCAATTTGGGTCATCATCGACAGACTGACCAAATCTACTAATATCATTCCCGTTAATGATAGATTCTCGATGAATAATTGGACTCTTTGTATTTAAAGGAGTTGTGTAAACATAGTGTGCCTGTATCGATCATCTCTATTAAGGTCCTCGCTTCGCATCGAATTTCTAGAAATTTGCTCAGAAGTCATTGGGAACGAACCATGATGAGAGTATTGTTTACCACCCTAATCGAAAGGACGAGGTAAAGTAACGATACAAAACACTAGAAGTCTTTGTTAATGCAAGTAATGCCTAAAAACATTATTAGTGTTTTTGATCACAACAAACCATACAACACATTTAGTGTAAAACACAAACTGAATTATTTAACTAACACTATCATCAAGGTAATAATCATATCACTAACCTTTCTTAATCATACTTAGTGATCATCAAAATGATTATCCTTAAAACTCACTTTTGTTAATAAGACAAAAGACTTTTTAATAAACTTTCTTTTTTAGAAAATGTTTTATTAAAATGGAAAATGAAAATTTGAAAATGGCATATTCCAAATGCTGTTAGAATATCCTTTGAAGGATTCAAATACCTCAGATATCCCCACCCCACTAAAAGACAAAAAACGGAGCGGAGTCTAGTGGCGGTACCTTAAGTACCTACACGGTACCTTAGCGATATGGTACCGCGGGGTGAGATAAGGTACCGCGCACAGTAGCCGTTATAGATCCGTTGTAACTTTGTCTCCTTTAAATAGTGGGTCAAATCTCATTTTCCAGTAAGCCTCTTGGACGTTTTTTTCAGCCCTCTTTCTATTTTCTATAGCATAATCATTAGTAAATGATCACTTAAATTGTTAAGGATGTTTACATATGATTATCCTCTTGATCCCATCCTTTACCATGTCCAATGAGAAGATCACTCACTCACTAGTGTAGTGATAAAGATGAATCTATGAGCTAGTCATATTCATAATGATACCTTTTTTGTTTTAGGTCAATCCAATGTATTTATGAATACTTGGACTAGTTGTGTTCATCCAAGTTATTTGTGGATACTAGGATTTGTTGTGTACATCCATTGCATATGTGTTTGCTTGGATTTGTGTTGTGTAATCCAAGCTACATGTGTGTACTTGGATAAGTCTAGTTGAGTTGTAATAGATTTAATTAGGAGTTCTCACTAAACTATAAAGTGATGTGGTTGTGTCTTGTGAGTTCTCACTAAACTTTAAAGTGATTAGTAGTTGTGTTGTGTGAAGTTCTCACTTAGCTTCAAAGTGAAGAGTCGTGAAGATTGGTTCTAGCTTTCGATTAGAACTCGACATCTAGCCTTGTGTCGTAAAATGGTGAAGTAGGAACGTCGTGAAGATTGGTTCTACCTTAAGATTAGAACTCGACATCTAGCCTTGTGTCGTTAAATTGTGAAGTAGGCAACGTCGTGTAGATTGGTCCTAGCTAAAGATTAGGTCTCGACATTTAGCTTAGTGTCAGAAATAATGTAAACAACGATGTAAGGTTTTCTCCACCGAGAAGGGAGCTTGTGGATATAGTGGAAATCTCGAGTAGGTGTACTCGAGGAGTGGAGTAGAAACGAGGATAGAGCCTCGTTGTCGAACCACTATAAATCTTGGTGTCTTCCCACTAGCTTGTCTCCTTCCTTACTCTTTACTTATTTCATTATCATTATACTTGCTTATTATCCTTACTAGTGTATTTCAATTGAACCTAATCATTATGTAACTTAGCATCAAGTAAAAGATAGTTTTGATACAAACCAAATTGAAAGTAATTTTAATTTGGTCACCAATCGAAGAGAAACTATTCGACCCCCCCCCCCCCCTCTCTAGTTTCTACAATTGGTATCAGAGCAATGGTCACCCAAGATCTTTGAATTATATTGTACTTTGAAACTAGGATCGATCCATTGTCTCCTCAAATTAGAAGGTATAGTTGTACTAAAGTTTCTCTTTGGTCAAAACTATGTTTTCTTTTAAAATAGGTCTTTTGATTGATAATATTGCATCCCACTTAAGATTAGTAGCCTTTATGCATTTCGGATATGCTCTTGAAATGTATCTACTAGTTTGCATCTTGCTTTGTGTAGGTACTCATGAAGATCAATCAATTTATTGGTTATCGATTGAGTTACTTGCACTTTTAGAAGAATCATCTTCATTGATCTTTAACATCTTTGAATGATGATACCAAGATGATTGGGAATGATACTAGTCCTTGAAGACTTAGTACTCATCATAGTCATTGATTGGGCATAGTACTTATTCCTTCATGGATTGCTCTTTGTGGCCAAGGTACGCTTTCGTTCTTCCACACGCCCTTTGATCATTCTTTTGATCATTACTTGACTATGTGCTTGTTCTCGGCATCCTTGCCTTGACATTTATTTGTGGTTTGTGTTTATTTTCTTTTATCCTCTTAAACCTTCATTGCTTGGATACTTGACTCACTATGGTGATGTAGAGTGAGTTAGTAGAAGCTTAAAGTATCAAGCATGATTTCCATGGTTTGCACCCACACGGTTAGTAGGCCCTTTGTGGGAGAGAAAGTGAATTAATACCTTGCTCATATTTTAGTTTAGACTAAGACTATTATTGAAAGTGATCTTAGTCTATACTTGAATAATTGCTTTGTGCTTATTCATTACCAAAGCCGTTTATCGTTTCGCCGGAAAGGCACGTCTTAAACCACTATATATGACACAAGCTCTTCGTTACTACTACTTGAAGATTTTCATTGATCCCTTGAGCATTGATCCTGGTCTTGATTCACCTCTCTTGACTTCTCTCCACTTAGTGGTTTTGCTACGAGTAGTCGTTTTTCCGTTTCGGTTCTTTTCGATCTTGATTTAACTCGTAATCCTTCATTAAGGCATATTGCTTAGTGTTATGATGATCCAATGATATTCTAAAAGGCTCATGATTTAATTTTAAGTATTTTAGAAAAACTGGATTTTCAAAATTTGGCGTTTTTCAGAGATAGAAACCTGCCTCTGTAGGCGGTTCCTTATCTCCGCGGCTCAAACCCGCGGTTCCTTATCGATAAGGTACCGCGGGCAGTAACTTTTGTCAGAGCGCCAGTTTGAGTTTTTTATTCTTTTTCAAACCAAACTCTCTCTCTCCCAAAAACACACAGCCGACGGGTTTTACCTTTTCCACCATTGTTGAAGCTTCCAAAACCTTCAATCACTCAAATTAACTGATTCCAAGTTATGGGTTTCACTCATCCTTCATCTAACATCAATTAATTGTAAGTATTTTCTTTCAATTTCATCTATTTTGTTCTAGGGTTCATCCTTTCATAATTGGGATTTTTAAAATTGAAATTGAATTAAAACCTTAATAGGAATGTGGGTTGACATGGTAATCTTACTATGATTCCTTAGGTTGATATTCATTAAGATTTCACTAAAACCCACTTGTAGAACAAATCCGAATTTAGGCTAAATGATTTTGGTTGAATGATGGATTTGAGATGAACCCATGAACAAGTAGGTAATGACATTGTTAATGCTTACCTAAAAACCTTATGTTGAAAAACCAATGTTCTAATCCATTGTTGATCTAACATAGATCATGTGTTCTTGGTTAATGATGGAATAGACACAATGTGAACATGAAAATGATATGGATTCAATCCTATGTTTGTCAAGAAATTGATATAAAACATTTTCATTTTTCGTTTTTCTTTTTATTTTTTCATATGAGTGATTGGAGAAATATTGTCTTGTGTTTATTTAGGTACTAGTGATGCCTTCACAATACCAAAAGGATCATCAACTCACCAAACAATATATGCCTAACCTATCCGACTTTTGTCCCTCAACTCACCTTGCCCATACCTTTTCCTCTCTTCAATCTGGTTGCTTTCATGAGGGTAGAGTTGTCCAAAAAGATATCAAGGATTATGTCTACATCAAGTCCATGTTTGAAAACATTGGATTTGGTTGTTTGTTGAACATTAAGGAAGACATCTATCCTCGATTCCTATTGGAGTTCTTTAGCACATACTCCGTCATTGAAAACAATGATGGAATATTTGTTAGGTTCATCTTGAACGATCAACTCATTCAATACTCTCTCGAAGTGTTTGGTCAAATTCTTGATGTCCCATTTAAAGGCACTTGTCGCTTCACGGAAAAATGGAAGCTTAGTGCTCTCCTTGAATCCTACAATTGTCCTCCAAATGATCATGAGGAAATTGATCTTGACTTCATTATCGACATCGTCTCCAAAAAGCGTAATCGACCTGTTAAGAGAAGCCTTCATACTAAGGTACGTTCGATAAAACGTCATGAGGTTCTCTTGAGCGACGTTAATGATAATATGGTTCAATGGACCAATATTCTTAGGGAAAATGTGTTTTGTCTTGGTGGAAACCGGGATCATGTTCCGGTGTGTTTAGTGCATATGCTATATTGCATCTTTACCAACACCAAGTACAATTTGGCATATTTTATCGCTCAACGGATCAATTATGCTATTCACAAACCCAAAACAAACCTCCCTTATGCAATGCTCCTCACTCGCCTTTTTAAAAGGGTTGGCCGTGATTTTCCAAATCTTGATCTTTCTCAGTTTCAACCGGTCAAACGGGTCATGCTACCTATTCAAGAGGTATATAAGAGAATGACAAGATCTGATCGAAAATTCGACCAACTAGAGCTCAATGATGAGGACATGGACATGCCAACAAGTGATGGTGATGGCATTGGCACAAGTGCTCCCATTGACTCTTCGAGTTCTTCTCACCACTCCACAAACTCATTCGTGGATGGTTTAGATGTCATTGCTTCCCCTCCCCACCATTCCTCTAGTGAAGTTCCTAGTAATCTCAATTTAGAGGAACTTTACCATCAAAATCTTTGAACCCGAGGTGATTTGCATGAACACCGAATTGAGTCAAGAAAGGGAATCAAGTATTTGGGAAAATGATCAAGGACTTAGGGAAGAAAAGGAGGTGAAGACTTTGAGAAGTGTCAAAGTTTGGTTATCTTTTGCAGCTTAATCATTTGCTTATTAACACTTTGGCTTAGTTGTTTATTTACTTGTTGCATGTTTGGACTATTACCTATTTTGATCCTAAATGTTGCTTACGCAATGATATTTGTGTTTTACATAGCTTTGTGCATGCCATATGATAGTTAGCTTATTAGATTATGATCTTTAGTTAACTTTGGCTTGTAAAACTTTTGGGAAAAATCTGGGTTTATCAAAAACTGGGATGGGAAATTTTTGAAAACCTTCTGGTCGCGGTTCAATATCGACTCGCGGTTCCTTATCGATAAGGTACCGCCGGTCCTAGATAAGGAACCGCCGGTCACTGTGCACGACAGCATCTTTCCTTTACACTGTTTTCTTAATTTTGTGTAAACCTTGCATGATTTTCAGTAATAAACTGCACATTTCCTAAACTAGGGTATCTAAATTCATTATTCACCTAAAATGATTTTAACCCATTACTAGTTTGGATCATCCCCTCACCCATTTAAACCCACCTTGTTTGCCATGTTCTTCACACATCAAACATACTTCCCTAAACCTTAAACCACCCTTATCAACCATGGTGTGTACCAAAACCTCAAACACTTCCAAGACCTCCACCCCAAGAAAAACACTCAAAATAAGGGTTAAGGTAGGTAAGCCTAACTCTTCACCTTTACACACACCTAAGAATGAGAATGCTCCTATCCTCATTTCTTCATCACCTTCCCCACCTCTTTCACCATGAAATACCTCCTCCACCCATGGTACTAACCACTCCATTGGTTCAACCTCCTCTTCATTCAATTCTAGAATGAATGAGCTTTCTTCACCCTTCACTCCAAGTGCACCCTTGGAAGTGACCACACAACCTCAACCAATCCAAAGCATTCCTTTTGGGAATGACTTTGATTACTCTTTGGTGACTTCACCATTTACCCCTCACAACTCACCCATTTCACCAACCTTGGAGGATTTACCTCCACACTCACCCATTTCCCCTTTGGGGAACATGCCTCCACTTTCACCCACATCACCCTTGGAGAACTTGCCTCCTCCACCTCCACCCAACTCAAACATCCCAATTTTGGGTGTCCCACTTTCCCTCCTCTTGGGTGATCCTTACTTTGGGTTTCAACAAACTCATTGTCCTAGATGTCCATGTTGTCTCTACAACCACTTCCTCATCCAAAACCTAAGGATGGTTATGTATGGACTACATAGGAGTTTGCAAGATTTCTTGCTTACCTTGTTCTCCATGCCTCCTCCTAGGAGATGAATGATGGAGTTTTCTTAATAAGAGTTGTCAACAACAACAAGCCAAAGAAAACCACTTATCTAGATTTAATGATAAGCTAGCTATGTATTAGTTAGTTTTATTTGTCTTTGTACTTGCCTCATTAATGAATGTTTCATTTTGTTGTCTTATGGATTTAGCTTTGTGTGATTCTATCCTTTTGTGCACACTAATCAACTTTAATTTGAAATTAAAATTGAACCTAAATCTATCACAACCCCTAAACTTGACTAAAATTGGTTCAAAATGATATCTAAATTATTTTGTCACCCTTTGTCAAGACATTCTTTGTGAATGTGTTGCTTTATGCAACCCTAGCATATTTTGGTTCTAATAGAGGTAAAATTCCAAGATTTGCAACTTTTTGAAAAAGTCTTAGTTTTTCCCAAAACCTAGGAAAAACATGGTTTAAAGTCCTCTGGACGCGGTTCCTTAAAGACCCGCGGTTCTTTAGTGATATGGAACCGCCGGCCCCTATAAGGTACCGCGGCCAGAAAGTGACTTTTGACGAATTTTTTGTCAAAACCTTTAAAACCCTATTCCCAGTCAAGATTCCTTGTTTACTCAAACTGACTAAACATTCCTTGACACTACACATTTTGTATTCAAATTCTTACCTTGATTACATTTTACTTATACCCCAACCTTGAGATTTCATTCTCACACCTTCCCAACCTTGAGAATTCATTCTCACATAACCTTGAGATATCATTCTCACACTCTCATAATGCCTAACTCCTACATTCCTAACCATGACATTTCTTTGTCACAAACCCCTCTCACCCAAAGCTTCTTCATCCAAGCTTTCAAAGAAACCGAAAATCTCGGTTCGACCCGTTTGGGTTAAGAAGAATGAACCATCTTCGTCCAAACCACCCAAAAACCCTACCTTCTCTCCAATCAAGTATTGGAATGAGACTTACACCATAAACCCCATCACCGGAGCAAAAGAACATGTTCCACCACCACCACAATCCTTCAATACCCCCCCAACTCAATGACCTTGCAACCTTCCCAAACCTCACAAGGCATTGTGAAAACATTCCAAAACCCTTTACCCCACCACCACCAAACCCTAAGTTTGATGCCATACCCCCATCAAACGATTTTGTGTTGCATCATGGATCCTCGTGTGATTGTTGCCGATTTCAACAAATTGAACTTGCTCATGTGTATGAGAAGTTAAATTTTCTTGAATTCCTCCTCACTCGACCTCCTATTCAAGTTTTCGTTCCGGTGGACAAAACTTCGAATGATGCATCGTCGTCTTTTTAGTTTTATTTTATTTTTAGCAATCTTGGAAAATATCACTATTAGACTTGCTTATGCTTAGAGGTTTATTTTCCATATTTATTGCTTTTAGATACTCATACTATGTGTATGACTATCTTCTTTGTTGTTTTTTTAACCTTTGTGTTATTTATATGCTATCTAATTAGTTCTACTTTGAGTTGATCTTGGTTAATTTTTTACAATTGCTTATGGGTGATTCCATCAATTCTAAAGCTTTAACCCATTGATAAGCTTATCATCTTCATTGGATTGAAGTTTGATTTTGTCAATTACCTCTTTGGACATACTTAGCAAAATACTTGCTTCTAATTTGAGATTTCTTCTCTTTCTCCCTCTCAAGTTACTTAGTAGGTAGTGATCATATATACATTGGTGTTTCTTTCCTTTCTACTAACCTTTGTGTAGCATGTCACCTTAGCTCACAAACTTGGTGCCCCAAGCAAGGGGGAGCAACCACCAAGGGGGAGCTACTAGCAAAGTTCGATGCTCTTCAAAGACTTATGCTAACCTTTTTGCTACGACAAAGGGGGAGAAATGATAGTGATAAACTAGTTAATAATTCCATAGTTTGTGTTTCTACGTAAATGAGTTTATCGTTTGTCGTAATCAAAAAGGGGGAGATTGTTAATGCAAGTAATGCCTAAAAACATTATTAGTGTTAACTAATCTTTCTTAGTTTTGATCACAACAAACCATACAACACATTTAGTGTAAAACACAAAATGAATTATTTAACTAACACTATCATCAAGGTAATAATCATATCACTAACCTTTCTTAATCATACTTAGTGATCATCAAAATGATTATCCTTAAAACTCACTTTTGTTAATAAGACAAAAGACTTTTTAATAAACTTTCTTTTTTAGAAAATGTTTTATTAAAATGGAAAATGAAAATTTGAAAATGGCATATTCCAAATGCTGATAGAATATCCTTTGAAGGATTCAAATACCTCAGATATTCCCACCCCACTAAAAGACAAAAAACGGAGCGGAGTCTAGTGGCGGTACCTTAAGTACCTACGTGGTACCTTAGCGATATGGTACCGCGGGGTGAGATAAGGTACCGCGCACAGTAGCTGTTATAGATCCGTTGTAACTTTGTCTCCTTTAAATAGTGGGTCAAATCTCATTTTCCAGTAAGCCTCTTGGACGTTTTTCTCAGCCCTCTTTCTATTTTCTATAGCATAATCATTAGTAAATGATCACTTAAGTTGTTAAGGATGTTTACATATGATTATCCTCTTGATCCCCTCCTTTACCATGTCCAATGAGAAGATCACTCACTCACTAGTGTAGTGATAAAGATGAATCTATGAGCTAATCATATTCATAATGATACCTTTTTTGTTTTAGGTCAATCCAATGTATTTATGAATACTTGGACTAGTTGTGTTCATCCAAGTTATTTGTGGATACTTGGATTTGTTGTGTACATCCATTGCATATGTGTTTGCTTGGATTTGTGTTGTGTAAATCCAAGCTACATGTGTGTACTTGGATAAGTCTAGTTGAGTTGTAATAGATTTGATTAAGAGTTCTCACTAAACTATAAAGTGATGTGGTTGTGTCTTGTGAGTTCTCACTAAACTTTAAAGTGATTAGTAGTTGTGTTGTGTGAAGTTCTCACTTAGCTTCAAAGTGAAGAGTCGTGAAGATTGGTTCTAGCTTTCGATTAGAACTCGACATCTAGCCTTGTGTCGTAAAATGGTGAAGTATGCAACGTCGTGAAGATTGGTTCTACCTTAAGATTAGAACTCGACATCTAGCCTTGTGTCGTTAAATTGTGAAGTAGGCAACGTCGTGTAGATTGGTCCTAGCTAAAGATTAGGTCTCGACATTTAGCTTAGTGTCAGAAAAAAATGTAAGCAACGATGTAAGGTTTTCTCTGCCGAGAAGGGAGCTTGTGGATATAGTGGAAATCTCGAGTAGGTGTACTCGAGGAGTGGAGTAGAAACGAGGATAGAGCCTCGTTGTCGAACCACTATAAATCTTGGTGTCTTCCCACTAGGTTGTCTCCTTCCTTACTCTTTACTTATTGCGTTATCATTATACTTGCTTATTATCCTTACTAGTGTATTTCAATTGAACCTAATCATTATGTAACTTAGCATCAAGTAAAAGATAGTTTTGATACAAACCAAATTGAAAGTAATTTTAATTTGGTCACCAATCGAAGAGAAACTATTCAACCCCCCCTTCAAGTTTCTACAGTCTTGTTTTATGTTTGAATGATTGACCTTTGGTAATAAACCGTATAATCATTTTCCTTTGGAGAGATTATCATTGAAAATTTTCGTATTAGGATCGAGATTGAATCTTGTGAGGATCTAAATATAAGAGCATCTGTAGGCAGGAGTTGGGATGAAGATACCCGACATACACCATTGTGAGATGGACATGTCTTTAGGTTTAAGGTTGCCTTTGATGACAAACCTAACCTTACAAAATACCCGACCCGTGAAACCTGAAATGATTGTTGAAATTAGGATCTGGTTATTGACTACCGGTAGTGGGCAGGAGGTTATGGGAATATGAAATGTAGATCTTGAAGTGCAGGATGGGTAGCGAAGTTATGCCAAAAAAATTTCACCTTGGAAAAATGAATTGATGATCTGAGAGATCATGGGAAATAAGTCCCCATTGTGTGGGACCATTGAGATAATGTAAAAGTTGGTTTGAAAGGCATATAAGTTGGATCTACCCTAGGACTTCAAGGGCTGTGTGAATTATGTTTCGTATATCGAACTTGATAAAATGTCTATCAAGTGAAAATCTGGTTACATCTTGATAAAGTTTAGATCAGTGAAAAGTTGCATTGATCAAAAACCCGTGAACATCATGGATAGAGAAAGTAAGTCAACATTAAGCCTGATCGTATTCCCGTAGTTATGTTTGATGAAACTCGCGTATTGTAATGAATTACACTTGAGAGAAAAGACCGAATGTGGAGGAAATACCCACATGGCTCTAACTCTATAAGAAGTGAGTAGTAAGATAAATTGATCTTTGACGACACAAATCCTGTTTAGGGGTAAATGCTGTGACAATCCGTCAATTTATGGTCGATATTTTATTCTCAAGTATTATTTAAAAACATTATTTTAATGTTATATTGTGAACTCACTCATTTTTGGGAAGAAATTTGAGTTTACATCTTAAAGTAGCATCGACTACGTCTAAACCGGAGAATAATACGTTACGTGCTTACATACACCGTTTTGCTGACAGTCCGACATTTCAGGAAATAAATTTATCCTTGAATATTATTTTGGAATTTTGAATTTGTGTTGGTTCATAAAATCACAATTTACGAGAAGAGACTAGGACTTACGTGAATAATTTAACGTCTTTTACGACTAAACCGGAAACCCTAGGTTTACGTATTTACGTTTTTGATGAGACAAATTTTATTAGATTCGTTTTGTGCCGTTGATTCATAATTTATAAAAACATTTTTCGTAAAATGACCCGAGGGCACGAAAATCGAGGAAAAAATAATCGAGGAGTACCCGTAAATAAATGGGGATGAGACAAGATAAATCTTGCCCTACCCCCACTATGGTACGGCTAAGGCTTATCCAACACACATAATATGTGTCAACTTTACATAAAGACTAAGACACTTGTCTTAGATATGTACCAAAACCATCTTGCATCAAAACTAGCTAAATACTAAACCACTACCTTCATTTTTCTACATGCAAAAGACACAAATCCTCTCACTCTCTCCCACTCTTGCCGTCTACTCTTCACCATAACCACCACCATTGATCAAATTTTACACCACAAATCATATGTATAACTTGCATATGATGAAAAACTATTGAAGATATGAAGATTGGAGGTGATCTTAACCTATGAAAAAGAGTTTTCATGAGGTTAAAGGGCTGATTTCATGAAGGTGTTCATCCATTTGAAGGACCCAAGAAGTTTCCTTGCTAAAGTTGAAGATTTGGTAACAAGGAACCAAGGCTTGTTCATCAAAATCCCATCTTTTCATCATCTTGATTGGTACAGGGATCAATCTCTTCCTATCATCTTGTTATTTTGAATATGTAATCTTGTATTTTCTTCTTTTATGTATATTTATATGATGATGAACGATGATCAAAGTATTATGTGGGGATCTTGTGTTGATAAATTTGGTGAAAAAGATTAAAAGCTACATGAAAAGATGTTAAAATCATGACTAGAATTGTAGGCTTTATAAAACAGTAAAGAACCATATGATAGCTTGTTAAAATGACTTGTATAATTTAATATACAGTAAGGTATATGATTTTTACATATGTGAGAGTTGGACACTCAATGGAATCAATAAAATGAGTGAGATATGATCAAAACATTATTGAAGTTCAAATCTGTATAGTCTGTTTTGGACGAACTGTTAGAGACATTTAGAGGTTGATTGAGCAGTAGCTAAAATGGAATCAATTGTAGCACATATCATGTAGTTTGTTTGGCCTAAAAATGAGCTTCTATCTCCTTGTAGAACTCAAGATATGGTAAAAATGGTGAAAGTGAATTTCATAATAAGATTTGTAAAATAAAAGTATATATTAAAAAATTAGCACTCAAGTAAAAATAATATAAATGTATACCTAAAACCCACTAACTTATATAATACTTATAAATAAGTATATACTTTGATAAGTAAATGTGAAAATTTATAAAAATGGCATTTTGACATGTTTTATAAGTTATACAACTATATACATAAGTTTTACGTCTTTTCGGCTAAAACCGAAAGATTAACGTTTTCGTCAAATAAAACTTAGACGGTCGGACCTGTCTAATGTGAACTTTTTATAGCTCATATACTCATGCATAAGTACATTTTACAAGTAAAAACCGATAAAACCCGAGCTTTATAACTTATGGACATTAACGGGCCAAAGTAGCCTTATTGGACTATTGACCCAATTAGTTTGGATAAACACTAATGGACTTACTCATTGGGCTTAACCCACTTGGGCCCAACATATGAGTATAGATCTGATATTAAAAGTATAACTGGGCTAATATAAAGTATTGGACTTTAATGGGCTTATTGGGCCTTAATATAAAATTGGATTGAAACTAGTATAACTAGACTAAATTTGACTAACACATAACACTATAATGTGTATGAAGAGATAAAATCCCACTTGATCATCATCATACTTATAATGTAATCATATATATACATAGCCATTGTTTTATAAAGTCATTGTACAAGAGTCTAAGACGAGTATTATTTGTCTAGGTTTCCGTGATTGAAGTACGTACCGTACCTCCAAATCGCCGATAACCCGCCTTTCCCAATCAACGTGAGTTCATAGCCTCGCACTCTTTTAAATGTTTTATGAAATGTTTTATAAACCCGTGAGGGAGATAACATGTAGTTTTAATAAAATAGGACACTAGTTGTCCCGATTGTTTGGTTATTGATATGGACCCGAATGATTATATGACTCGATGAATGATTATATGACCCGATGTATGAAATGGATTATTAATAGTTAGGATATGTCACTAAAAGTCCCATTATCATGAATTGTGAACTACCGGTGTAACACTCTAATTTTTTCGTATCGGTACAGCGGAAGGGTCTTTCAGAGTGTTACGGGATAGCACAATAACTCCAATCATAGACAACACATAAAAATGGTTGTACAAGGTTTAACAAACATTCATTCGATAAAAAGGTTTAAAAGTGTACAACAGGTCCCAAATTATACAGGTCATTAAGTTTACAAAACACAGATCGAATGAACATTTTTAATATTAAGTGTGGGCCATCAGAGTCGATCTCCATCCGGATTACCTTCAAGCACCTGAGATAGAAAACATGCAAAAATCATATCAGCGAATGCTGAGTGAATTCATAGAGTTTAATGAAAACCGTTATATAAAACAATCATTTACATTCATTTAAAATCAGAACACAAGTATAATATCGGAAGTAAGTCCACATATTGCTAGTCAGGCAATATATAAATCAAGCATACATCTGAAACCGTCCATGAGACCGCAGTCTCTATATTACCATGATAGGTAATATATTCATTGTTAATAGCGTCATTATCATATATAGGATACATTTTTATTTGGATTAGGATTATTATTAGCCGCATGACATTGTTACCTTACTATGAAAACAGCGGGCCGCGAACCCGACAAACAATTTGCCCATCTAAGTTAGCGTGTCGTCACAAAAATCACGCTATGGAATCTTCTCATACATAAATTCGCTTACCAATCAATGTGGTACGACGGGGATCAACCGTCAAGGCGCGAACTGGGGTGATCGTCCCCAAATAGTACTATCAAATGCATAAGCGTCTAACAAAACCCGGTAGTTCACAATTCATGCTAATGGGACTTTAAGTGACATAACCTAACTACTAATAATCCTTTTAGTCTCGAATATAGGGTCATAGCATCATTCGGGTCCATATCATTAAGCATACAATCGGGACTACTTGTGTTCTATTTTTATAAAAATCTAGCATGTTATCTCCCTCGCGGGTTTACAAATCATTTTATAAAACATTTAAAAGAGTGCGAGGCTATGAACTCACGTTGTTAACGAAAGGCGGATTATCGGCTACGGGCGTGCTTCGGTCACGGAAACCTATATAAATAATAATCGGTCTTAGACTCGGTCCAATGACTTTTATCAAAATAACAATATACATATGATGATTTTGTACATATGATGATGATCAAGTGGGTTTATAAATCCTCGTTTATTCATTTTAGTGTTTACGTTCTGGTAACGTCTTACTAGTTCACTAGTTTTACCGATTTTACCTATTTTAAGTCCATTAATTCTTTTATAAGTTCTTTAACTTGTTTTTATCCATTTTATACCTATATGATCAGTAAATATACTTTTCATGTTGGGCCCAAATGGGTTAAGCCCAAATAATTCTTTTTACAAGTTTTTATCTCATTAAGTCCAATTATTAGTCTAATGTGTTTAGTTAGCTCGTAAATGTCCGTAATTCTTATAGTTCGGGTTTTATCGGTTTTTACTTGTCTTAGTTATCTATACATCAGTATATAACTTTTATAAACTTTACATTAGACGGGTTTGGTCGTCTATGTTTTATTTGGCGAAAAACGTTAATTTTACGGCGATAGCCGAAAAAGTCGTAAAAATCAAGTTTATAGTTTTTATTACTTATAAATATTATTTTACCACCATTTATATAATTTACCCATTTAATTAACCTTTTATACATTTATATAAATAAGTTCTATAAGTTAGTGGGTTTATATTTTACATTTTATAAACTATAATGTGAGTGCTTATATAATAATAATAAACATTATTTCCAAAATCTGATTTTTAACTTCATATTCACCATTTTTATCATATCTAGAGTTCTACAATGACTTAGAAGCTCATTTTTAGATGACAAATTCTTCATAATATGTGCTACATATAACTTAGTTATAGCTACTGCCCATTTTGAGTCTAAGTTGCCTTAACAGTCCCTACAAAACTGCTTATTCAGATTACACCACCTAACTTGTTTTGATCATATCTCACTCATTATTTTGATTCCATTGCATGGCCAACTCTCACATGTGTATAACATCATCTACTTACTGTAAATGGATCAAACCATGCAATTTTATCAGTTCATCTTTTAGTTATCTACTGTTTTTATACAGCCAACTAATTAGTCAAGATTTTAGCTTCATTTCTTATGGTTATCATCATTTTTAAGCATGTTTATCAACACTTGATCCCCACACAACATTTTTATCATCATATATACATCATATACATATAAAAAATGAAAGAAAATACATTTGTTCTTTACAAAATAATAAGAGAAAAATGTAGAGGATGATCTTCTTTACCAATCCAAGTGGATTTCTTGTTTTAGGAAGGCAAGAACTTGATGAACACAACAAGTATCTCCAAGACCATCAAATATCAAGAACATAGGTTGGAAAATCAGCCCTAGGACACAAGCAAATCACCTCCAAAGTTGTTAATATGGCCACCAAATGATCAAGGCTTCAAGAGAACACCTTAATAGGACTAGTAAACATGTGGTTTGTGGCTAGAAAAGATCAATGATGGTGTTTGTTAGCTTATAGTGGACGGCACAAAGGGAGGAGTAGAGAGGATTTTTAGAGTGGTTTGCATGTAGAAAATGAGAGGAATGAAACAAGTTGCTAGTTTTTGTTTAGTGGTAAAAGAGTTAGCTTAATGTGTAAGCATATGCTTACACATGTTGTAAGCTAGCTAAGACTTGATGCCACATATGTGTGGTGGTGTCAATGTTGCCGTCCCATATTGCTAGTGGGGTGGGGCAAAGTGTTTTGTCCCATCTCACTAGTTTACGGGTATTTCTCGATTCTAGTTTTCTCGATTTGCGTGCCCTCGGGTCGTTTTACGAAAAACGTTTTTATAAATTATGAATCACCGTCACAAAACGAATCCAATAAAAATTGTCTCATCAAAAACGGAGTTCAAAAACGTAAATACGTAATCCTAAGGTTTCCGGTTTAGTCGTAAAAGACGCCAAATTATGCACGTAAGCCCAAATTTAAATCCGTAAATTGTGAGTTCGTCAACCAACACAAAAATAAGTTTCAAAATATTATACGAGAAAATATTTCACTACCTGAAAATGTCAGATTTGTCACAGCTTTTCCTCCTAAAAGGGATCAACGTCCTCGTGATCCATTTCATTTGGATGTCCGTTTCTTATTGAAATCGAAGAGGTGCGGATATTTCTTCCACATTTCATCCTCTCGTTCCCAAGTATACTCCGGTCCATGCTTTGAATTCCATCGGATCTTGACAATAGGTATCCGACTTTGTTTCAGTTGCTTTACCTCACGGTCCATAACTTCTACGGGCTCTTCGAAAAAATGCAACTTCCCATCTATTCGAACCTTACCTAACGGAATTTTCTCATCACTCACTGCTAGACATTTCTTCAGATTAGATACATAGAATGTGTTGTGAACACCATGAAGTTCTGGGGGTAACTCTAGTTTGTAAGCCACCGGACCTACTCTAGATAAAATCTTAAAGGGTCCAATATAACGAGGATTCAATTTTCCTAGCTTTCCAAATCTTATAACGCCTTTCCATGGCGATACCTTCAACATTACTCGGTCACCCACTTCAAACTCCATTGGCTTCCGCCGCACATCCGCGTAACTTTTCTGTCTACTTCGGGCAGTCAACAACCTCTTCTTAATCTGAACTATCATCTCCGTAGTCTCCTGGATCAATTCCGGTCCCGTGAGTTGGGTATCCCCAACTTCACTCCAACATACAGGAGATCTACACTTCCTACCATACAAAGCTTCAAACGGTGCAGCCTTAATACTAGAATGGTAACTATTGTTATACGAAAACTCTGCTAACGACAAATGTTTATCCCAATTCTTACCAAAGTCTAACACACAATCTCTCAACATATCTTCCAGTGTTTGTATCGTCCTTTCACTCTGCCCATCAGTCTGGGGGTGATAAGCAGTGCTCATGTCGAGATTCGTTCCCAAAGATCTTTGGAGAGATTTCCAAAAATTCGATGCGAATCTAGGATCTCGATCTGAAATGATCGATACAGGCACTCCATGCTTGCATACAACATTATCAAGGTATATTCGAGTCAGCTTCTCCAGTGAGAACTGCTCCTTAACCGGAATGAAGTGTGCTGATTTGGTCAGTCTATCGACAATAACCCAAATCGAATTGTTTCCAGATGATGTTCTAGGAAGCTTGGTGATAAAGTCCATCGTAATTCGCTCCCACTTCCATTCAGGAATCTTTGGTTGTTGAAGTAGTCCTGATGGCTTTTGATGTTCGGCTTTAACTCTAGCACAAGTCAAGCATTGAAGAACATACATAGCTATGTCAGCTTTCATATTCGGCCACCAGTACAACTTCTTCAAATCATGGTACATCTTATCAGATCCCGGATGAATGGAATACTTAGATTTATGGGATTCTAACATAATCACATCTCTTAAGCCTCCAAACTTAGGTATCCACATACGACCTCTTAAGCATTTCACTCCATCAGCTCTAACCTCTAAAGGATCTCCTTCTCCTCGGAACCCTTCATTAACAAAACTCTCCTTCTTACAAGCTTCTATTTGCGCATTTCTAATTTGCTCAGGCAAATTATTGTGCACGGTCAAGACTAGAGAACGAACCCTGATAGGCTCTCTATCTTTCCTACTCAACGCATCAGCAACAACATTGGCTTTTCCTGGGTGATATTTTATATCACAATCATAATCACTTAACAACTCCATCCATCTTCGTTGCCTCATGTTCAATTCCTTCTGGTCGAGAATATACTGTAGGCTTTTGTGATCGGTGAATACCGTACACTTGGTGCCATACAGATAATGTCTCCACAACCTAAGAGCAAAGACTACAGCTCCTAACTCAAGATCATGAGTAGCATAATTCTCCTCACTCTTCCTTAATTGCCTAGAAGCATAAGCTATCACTTTCTCTCTCTGCATCAAAACAGCTCCATAACCTCTAATAGATGCATCACAATACACTACAAAATCTTCACTCCCGTCGGGTAATGATAAGATTGGCGCACTACATAATTTTTGCTTCAATGTCTGAAATGCTCCATCTTCATCACTTCCCCAAACGAAAGGTTTATTCATCAGAGTAAGCTTAGTCATGGGTTTAGCTATCAAAGAAAATTCTTTAATGAATCGCCTATAATAGCCAGCCAATCCTAAGAACTGCCGCACTTCCGTTGGCGTTGTCGGTGCAGACCAATTCTTAATAGGTTCAACCTTTGCAGTATCAACATGAATTCCATCTTTGTTAATCACATGACCAAGAAATTGCATAGAATCTAACAAGAAATCACACTTCGAAAACTTAGCATACAACCTTTCATCCTTCAACAACTTCAAAACAATCCTCAAATGTTCTCTATGTTCATCTTCATTCTTAGAATAGATCAGAATATCGTCAATAAACACAATCACAAATTTATCCAAGTAGGGCTTGCACACTCGATTCATTAAATCCATGAAAACCGCAGGTGCGTTAGTTAACCCAAATGGCATTACTTGAAATTCATAGTGTCCATAACGAGTTCTAAATGCAGTTATAGGAATATCTTCTTCACAGACGCGAAGTTGGTGATATCCTGACCGCAAATCTATCTTAGAATACACACTAGATCCTTGCAGTTGATCAAACAAATCATCAATCCTAGGTAAAGGATATCGATTCTTAATTGTCAACTTATTCAGTTCCCTATAATCAATGCACATACGAAAAGATCCATCCTTCTTCTTAACGAACAAGACTGGAGCTCCCCAAGGCGACGAGCTCGGTCGAATAAAACCTTTATCAGACAACTCTTTAAGTTGCTCAGATAACTCCTTTAATTCAGAAGGGGCTAATCGGTAAGGCGCACGTGCCACCGGTGCAGCACCAGGAATTAAATCGATTCGAAACTCTACTTGCCTTATCGGTGGAAGTCCGGGTAAATCTTTAGGAAATACCTCAGGAAATTCACAAATAATAGGTACATCTTCCAATCGTTTCTCCTTAGACTCATTCCCGGTCACTTGAGCTAAGAATAACTCACAACCGTTCCTGATGTACTTTTGGGCTTTAATACATGAAACGATTTTCAAACGGGATTCACCTCGACTACCATAAATTACTAACGTCCTATTCCTAAGAGGAATCTTAACTTTCTTCTCTCCACATAAAATAGTAGCATTATTCAACGACAACCAATCCATACCAATAATAATATCAAAACTACCTAATTCTATCAACATCAAATCAATCAGAAAGGAATGGTTCAAGAGATTTAGAGAGCATCCTTCTAATAGCTTATTAGTTTTCACTAATTTACCATCAGCCAATTCCACCTCGTAACTGGTACTTATCTCAACAGGTTCAATATCAATAAGGGCACTAAATTTAGTGGATACAAAGCTCCTATCGGCACCCAAATCGAATAAAGCAACAGCATAATGATTGTTGAGTAAAAACGTACCGGTAACGACATTCGGATCCTCTTTCTTCACCTCAATTGTTCCAAGTTGGTAGATACCACCCTGGGGGTTTCTTCCAGGTACAATCGCTTTCAACTTGGGGCATTACGATTTCCTATGACCTTCTTCATTACAGTTGAAGCAAATGGTTCCCTTCTTACACCTTTCAACCTTGTGTCCAAGCTTTCCGCAATTTCGGCACTTCCAGCAGTCGCCAGCATGCCTCTTGTTGCCACACTTAGGACATCTATCATCGTTGCGCGGTGCATTGTTGGTAAGAGCATTTGCATTCCCCTTTCTCTGGTTCTGACGGCGATTGAAATTCTTCCTATAATCACCTCTATCTACACGCTCACCGTCTCCCTTTCTTTTCTCACCAACACGGGCTTCATCTTCCTTATCCTGAATTATCTGTCCAATGAGTTGGTAAGCCATTCGAACAGCATCATCAATGGTCAGTGGTTTAGATGATGTCACGTCCCCCCGGATATTCCTGGTCAACCCTTTCACATATTGCTCAATTCGGATCTCTTCGGGTTCAACCAATCGAGGACATAGCAAGGCCAACTCATGGAATTGATTCGTGTAACTATTAATGTCCACACCTTTCATTCTCAGATGAATCAACTCCTGTTCTAACCTAATAATCACACTACGAGGACAAAACTCCAAAGTCATCCACTTCTTGATTTCAGCCCAAGGAGTAGCATTAGCAGCATCAAGACCCATGAAAGCAATTCTCCCGTTCCACCAAGTCAACGCACGACCTTTAAGAGTAGCCATAGCAAAAGTCACCTTATCTTCCTCCTTACACTTACTAATCCTAAATACCGATTCGATCTTCTCAATCCACTGGCTTAATCCTACAACACCTTCAGTTCCATTAAAAGGTAGAGGTTCACACTTCATGAACGTCACATAAGTACAGCCACCAACTTCAGGTGCATTAGTTCCAAGTCCTCCTACATTTCTTCCAGCATTAGCATTCACATTATTAGCATTCACATTCACATTAGTACCGCAAATTCCACTACCGCCAGCTCCACTACCGCCAGCTCCACTACCGCCAGCTCCACTACCGCCAGCTTCATTTCTAGCATTTGCCATAAATTCAGTCATAGATGCGGTAACTTGCTTCGTAATAATCCTACGTACATCATCCTCAGTCACAGCCTTCTTGGGCGGCATAGTTCTATAATTTCACAATTTCAAAGTATTAAGCATTCATCCAACAAAGGATTCATATAATATGGATCTAATTCATAATCAAGATACAAATAAGGCACAATATGGAATTCAAGACAAGATACATATTTCATTCAATCTGAAACAAAAGTATTGTCTTAGTACATCCATATCAAAGTTCTAGCACTATATACACTCAAAATTCGTGCCAAGTCTACTACTAACAAGTCGGTTCAGTCAAAGCTACAAACACAAAAGATATAAAGGTCACTACTAAATACAGACTGGTCTACTGAGAACCGCCAGATGGTCCATCATCCATCGTCTTCTGGATCTTGGTCGGACGATCACTAGACACATCTTCAGCTTGTCGCTTACGGATTACTCCTCTTTCAACCATGTCGGCATAAAATCTACTGTTCCAACCCACAGATATATTCAACTCCTTTTCGGCTTTCTCACGCATCGCACGAGCCACACTCAACTGAATCTCCATAGAATTCACCTTTCTCTTCATGGCAGCATACTCACCACTTTCCAATACCGATAACCTCCTAAAAGCCTCATTCAAACCACGTTCTACATAACTCAAATCCAAACTAAGCAATTCTCGCTCTTTCTCGCCAACCTTTGTCTTTGACTCCAAATAAGCAACCTGAGTCTGAACAACACCTAATCCAACCTCTGTCACACAACTCTTAACACGGGAAGCATCTAGATCACGTCTCAAGACCCATGGTGCAAGACCATCAATATGAGTAGCCTCTCGAGTACTAGACGACTCTCCTATCTCACGTCTACGAGTAGCAATACCATCGGTACCGTCAGGTGCATCGTCATTCTCATCCTCCTCTGATTCAGAATCAGATTCAGACGATTCAGACATTTCATCCCTAGGTAACTCATCCTCAGAATCAGACAAACAAACTGGTGGGGGCAAAGGCTCGCCCTCTGGAACATCATACGGATAAATAAGCTCAGCTTCCTCATCGTCATCAACCTCAACATCTATACCTACATCCTCCTCGACATCCTCGTCGTCAATCTCATCATCTAACTCATCTAACCCAATCTCATCCTCATTCTCAATATCAGCATTCTCAATCTCCACATTCTCATTACCCACATTCTCAATCTCATTCTCTACTAAGTCAACCTGAGGGGCAATCTGATCTCCTAGTCCTAACTCGGGCTCGGGATCCTCAAATGGTTCCTCCTCATCATCAATATCAAAATCTACTAAGTCTAAATAAGGATCATCTTCTATATTAGGTTCGGGAATAGCATGGTTTTCTACAGGAATATTAGGGTCAGCCATGACAATCTGCATTTATATATATTTATCTCGTATTAGGATAACATACTAGTTAAACAATTACCTAATGAAATCACGATATATACATATATATAAATTATATTATATATATCAAAATATATATCTTCACAATAGGGCTTGTTGGTAACGTCGGAGATCACTGGCACCGTTATAGTCAAAAGATTTTTCAAATATTTTTCTTAAATGTTCATTGTCAAAAGATTTTGAAAAGTTTTGTTCAAAACCTTGGTTTTTAAAATCTTTTGTTCTCTACAACGAGAGCTCTGGTACCAAACTGTAACACTCTCATTTTTTCGTATCGGTACAGCGGAAGGGTCTTTCAGAGTGTTACGGGATAGCACAATAACTCCAATCATAGACAACACATAAAAATGGTTGTACAAGGTTTAACAAACATTCATTCGATAAAAAGGTTTAAAAGTGTACAACAGGTCCCAAATTATACAGGTCATTAAGTTTACAAAACACAGATCGAATGAACATTTTTAATATTAAGTGTGGGCCATCAGAGTCGATCTCCATCCGGATTACCTTCAAGCACCTGAGATAGAAAACATGCAAAAATCATATCAGCGAATGCCGAGTGAATTCATAGAGTTTAATGAAAACCGTTATATAAAATAATCATTTACATTCATTTAAAATCAGAACACAAGTATAATATCGGAAGTAAGTCCACATATTGCTAGTCAGGAAATATATAAATCAAGCATACATCTGAAACCGTCCATGAGACCGCAGTCTCTATATTACCATGATAGGTAATATATTCATCGTTAATAGCGTCGTTATCATATATAGGATACATTTTTATTTGGATTAGGATTATTATTAGCCGCATGACATTGTTACCTTACTATGAAAACAGCGGGCCGCGAACCCGACAAACAATTTGCCCATCTAAGTTAGCGTGTCGTCACAAAAATCACGCTATGGAATCTTCTCATACATAAATTCGCTTACCAATCAATGTGGTACGACGGGGATCAACCGTCAAGGCGCGAACTGGGGCGATCGTCTCCAAATAGTACTATCAAATGCATAAGCGTCTACCAAAACCCGGTAGTTCACAATTCATGCTAATGGGACTTTAAGTGACATAACCTAACTACTAATAATCCTTTTAGTCTCGAATATAGGGTCATAGCATCATTCGGGTCCATATCATTAAGCATACAATCGGGACTACTTGTGTTCTATTTTTATAAAAATCTAGCATGTTATCTCCCTCGCGGGTTTACAAATCATTTTATAAAACATTTAAAAGAGTGCGAGGCTATGAACTCACGTTGTTAATGAAAGGCGGATTATCGGCTACGGGCGTGCTTCGGTCACGGAAACCTATATAAATAATAATCGGTCTTAGACTCGGTCCAATGACTTTTATCAAAATAACAATATACATATGATGATTTTGTACATATTATGATGATCAAGTGGGTTTATAAATCCTCGTTTATTCATTTTAGTGTTTACGTTCTGGTAACGTCTTACTAGTTCACTAGTTTTACCGATTTTACCTATTTTAAGTCCATTAATTCTTTTATAAGTTTTTTAACTTGTTTTTATCTATTTTATACCTATATGATCAGTATATATACTTTTCATGTTGGGCCCAAATGGGTTAAGCCCAAATAATTCTTTTTACAAGTTTTTATCTCATTAAGTCCAATTATTAGTCTAATGTGTTTAGTTAGCTCGTAAATGTCCGTAATTCTTATAGTTCGGGTTTTATCGGTTTTTACTTGTCTTAGTTATCTATACATCAGTATATAACTTTTATAAACTTTACATTAGACGGGTTTGGTCGTCTAAGTTTTATTTGACGAAAAACGTTAATTTTACGGCGATAGCCGAAAAAGTCGTAAAAATCAAGTTTATAGTTTTTATTACTTATAAATATTATTTTACCACCATTTATATAATTTACCCATTTAATTAACCTTTTATACATTTATATAAATAAGTTCTATAAGTTAGTGGGTTTATATTTTACGTTTTATAAATTATAATGTGAGTGCTTATATAATAATAATAAACATTATTTCCAAAATCTGATTTTTAACTTCATATTCACCATTTTTATCATATCTAGAGTTATACAATGAATTAGAAGCTCATTTTTGGATGACAAATTCTTCATAATATGTGCTACATATAACTTAGTTATAGCTACTACCCATTTTGAGTCTAAGTTTCCTTAACAGTCCCTACAAAACTGTTTATTCAGATTACACCATCTAACTTGTTTTAATCATATCTCACTCATTATTTTGATTCCATTGCATGGCCAACTCTCACATGTGTATAACATCATCTACTTAATGTAAATGGATCAAACCATGCAATTTTATCAGTTCATCTTTTAGTTATCTACTGTTTTTATTCAGCCAACTAATTAGTCAAGATTTTAGCTTCATTTCTTATGGTTATCATCATTTTTAAGCATGTTTATCAACACTTGATCCCCACACAACATTTTTATCATCATATATACATCATATACATATACAAAATGAAAGAAAATACATTTGTTCTTTACAAAATAATAAGATAAAAATGTAGAGGATGATCTTCTTTACCAATCCAAGTGGATTTCTTGTTTTAGGAAGGCAAGAACTTGATGAACACAACAAGTATCTCCAAGACCATCAAATATCAAGAACATAGGTTGGAAAATCAGCCCTAGGACACAAGCAAATCACCTCCAAAGTTGTTAATATGGCCACCAAATGATCAAGGCTTCAAGAGAACACCTTAATAGGACTAGAAAACATGTGGTTTGTGGCTAGAAAAGATCAATGATGGTGTTTGTTAGCTTATAGTGGACGGAACAAAGGGAGGAGTAGAGAGGATTTTTAGAGTGGTTTGCATGTAGAAAATGAGACGAATGAAACAAGTTGCTAGTTTTTGTTTAGTGGTAAAAGAGTTAGCTTAATGTGTAAGCATATGCTTACACATGTTGTAAGCTAGCTAAGACTTGATGCCACATATGTGTGGTGGTGTCAATGTTGTCGTCCCATATTTCTAGTGGGGTGGGGCAAAGTGTTTTGTCCCATCTCACTAGTTTACGGGTATTTCTCGATTCTAGTTTTCTCGATTTGCGTGCCCTCGGGTCGTTTTACGAAAAACGTTTTTATAAATTATGAATCACCGTCACAAAACGAATCCAATAAAAATTGTCTCATCAAAAACGGAGTTCAAAAACGTAAATACGTAATCCTAAGGTTTCCGGTTTAGTCGTAAAAGACGCCAAATTATGCACGTAAGCCCAAATTTAAATCCGTAAATTGTGAGTTCGTCAACCAACAAAAAAATAAGTTTCAAAATATTATACGAGAAAATATTTCACTACCTGAAAATGTTAGATTTGTCACAACCGGGATTTGGTAGACTCTTATGCATATAATAGTACTATTTGGGGAAGATCACCCCATTTCGCGCCTTGACGGTTGATCCCCGTCGTGCCACATTGATTGGTAAGCTAATTTATGTATGAGAAGATTTATATAAGCGTGATTATTGTGACGACACGCTGTTTTAGATGGGCAAATGAATTTCGGGTTAGCTACCCGTTGCTTGTTATAGTAAGGTAGCAATGTCATGTGGCTTATAATAATCCAATAACGAAAATACTGATGTACGCATTGAATTACAATATATTGCTTGACTAGCAATATGGGGTCTTATTACTGATATTATGTTCGTGTTTTGGATTTATATAACGGTTTTATTAAACTCTATACAAAGTTATAAAACGTATTGTATGATTTTTTACGACATTGGTTTGTATAATGGTTTTGACGGCTGAAGCCTATATTATGATTTACGACTAAGAGTTGTATAAAATGTCTTTGGCCTATTTTATAGCCTACGACAAAGATTTGAACAAAATGATTTTCGGTAATAATTATATACCGGTGATATACTAATGGTTTTTATTAAACTCTATGAATTCACTCGGCGTTTTCGATGACCTTTTCTTTTAACATGTTTTATCTCAGGTACTTGAAGGTAATTATCGGGAAGACGACAAGAATTTATGGCCCGCATTTAAATAACAATTTCCATTCAAATGTTTTGTAAAATTGTATGAAATAATATGACTTGGGACCTATGTAATTTGATATTTATGAATGGAAAATGCTTTATTATTAAACGACGTAATTTTTAAGCGTTGTCTATAATTTGAGGAATGTGCTATCCCGTAACACCAACGACTCTTCCGCTGAACTAAAGTATGAATATTTGGGGATGTTACATATAGTATTCAATCTTGGATTAATCAAAACCAGCAATTTCCTTTCCATTGAAGGTCATTCTCCTTCCAAACCTTTTGTTTCACCTATTGGCCCTTATACTAGCAAGTGTCATACTCCAATTAATATCCATCTCTTCAAGATCAACATCACTAATTTTCTCAAGATCCTCATAAGTAACTAGAGAACCATTGGTCAAGGCAGCAATGTATGCACACACAGTATCCAAGTCAATACAAGCTGGTTTGAGACCTGATGAACTGACATAGTAGATGTCAAAGGCTGAAGATGAGCCGTTGACATATGTTGATCTAATGACTATATGTACATTCAATCCGATGACATGTGAAACATTGTCAGCGGGTTGTGAGTCATTGTGAGAGATGAATGTCATACTTCCAGATGTTGGCTTGCTCCCTTGTTTGAGTATAGCTTCAAAGGATGCATTATTGTAAGCCTTGGTGGCAATAACTGCTTTTGAATGAATCTCCCATGCATCACCAAGACCTCCAAGAAAGGTGGCTGTGATATCTTGCTCCTCAAGATCTATTCACATGAAAGCCAGCTTGCTAGTAATGTCTTGAAGACGACTTCTCACCTCACTTAGCTTCTCATTAGGATGAGCTTTGAAAACATTATACTCAATCAATAACTGTTTCTTCCTTTGTTTGACCATTTCCTCATTACCATCATAGATGGTTTCAAGAGCTGCCCAAAGTTCCTTAGCAGATTCATACTTTCTGAATTTATGTTGCTCCTTAGGACAAAGAGCAAGTTTGAGAGTACTCGAAGTTTTCATATCATTCCTTCTTTCTGCTAGCTCAGCAGCTGACACGACTCTTCCATCTTCAGGTTTTGGAAGAAGATCATCACCAGACTAAACACTTGTTCTTCTTGCTTCTATTGTAGTAGTAATATTTAAATCCTTCTTGAATTGATTACCATATTCAATGACTTCCCAGAGAACGTAGTTATCAACATGCAAATATTGCTCAAAGTTGAACTTTCAAAGTTCAAAGTTATCAGGATCAAGTATAGGAATTTTGAGGTTGTGATTTGAAGAGTGTCAGGCTTCAGTTGGGACATACATGATGTTTGGATGACTTTTAGGGTTTTCAACGATTTATGGTTTTTGTTCTTAACGATCAAAAGTTCCTCAACAAGCTCTGATACCACCTGTTGATCCCAAACATAGATCGATTTAGATTTTGTATTATCGAGATTATATCACGTATAATACGTAGAGAAACTTTGTATTATCAACAATATAAGTGCTATGCAGAATTAACACTTAGAATAAAGATCAGAATAAAAAAAGTATGTAAACCAAACTTTCAACTTCATTTGATAATGATAATAAGAACAGTGATTGAAATTTATTGAAAACATATATCAATATCAAACCCTAAGACCTCCTTTTATAACACGAGGATGTTGATCCCAAACTTAGATCGATTAGCTTTGTGTATACGAGATTAGATCAAGTAATACACGTAGAGAAACCTTTGTATATACTTTATGAATCTAAGTGTTATGCAGAATTTAACACTTAAACAAGAACACACAAGATGTAAACAAACATTCACTTTGATTATCAATGTCGAACTTGCTTACAATGAAAGATGTTTATGAACGAAAACTTATATAAAACTTATATTAAACATTAACCTAAAGGCCTTCTTTTATAGACATAAGAAGCCTTATACAATAAGCTATGTATCAGCTATTCTAGGTAAAGATAAACATAGAAAATACATTGTCGTTTCTATCTTTACTAGAAGTATTCTAGAATATAATAAACGTGTAGATTATATCTTCCATCAGTGCTTGTCTTCAATTTGTCAACGCTTGACTTTAACTTGTCAACGCTTGAGCTGTCAGCGCTTGCTTTGTTCTTGTCAACGCTTGAATTGTTCTTGTCAGCGCTCAAGTGATCTGGCCTTAATTTATTCCCAACAATCCTCCCCTAAACACTTATATCCACTCTTATGATCAAGTTTTTGAATAAGCATTAAGGACTAGGAGGAGTCTGACAAACTTTCTCATATTGGTAATGAATAAATCTGATCAAATCCTTTGCCACGTCACTTGAATAATCTATCTCCAGCTGAGTGTCCTTCATCTTTTCCAAAATAGCATTGGATATGAAATATTGAGCATCCACAAGTAGATACTCAGCAAACTTTGTAGAACTCAAATGGTATACACCAGCAGCTGAATATAACCTCCATTGAAGACCACTGAGGTCATCTTCAAGATCCTTCCATATTGCAGGATCCTCATCTTTTGGCCCACACATTCTTTTGAATGTGGTCCAAAGTTTTATTCCATTAGCTGAAGTTGGTGCTTCAGCCTCATACTTGGTCTCCAGCAACCTCCAAAGGTCCACCAAGTCTTCTCTATCACAACTTGCAAACAAAGATATGAGAGTGGTAAAAGTGTGTACCTCCTTGCCAAATCTGCCAATCTTCCAGAATCCACATTGATCTTCTTCATAGCTCACAATTGGATTCCTGGGATCTAATGGTAACACTTGCACCATATCTGAAGCTTCTAATGGGGAGAGCTTGAGTCTCTTTCTTATAACTGCTTCACTTGGATATAGTGGATCCATATCTTTTGGAAACTCAAATTTAATTCCCTTCTTCACTGGCCTGGGAACCATCATAGCTTTCTTGATTTCAATTTCTTCTGCAAGTTGCTCCTTTCTTTCATCTGAAAGAAGTTTGAGAGTGTTTGCTTCCTGCACTCTCACCCAAATGGGCTAAGCCCTGTTTTCCAACTCATCAAATGTCAAAGCCTTCAACTTCTGATATGTCCATCCAACTCCATGACATCTGAGCAACATAAAGTAGAGCTCCCTTCTATCCCTTTTCAACTCTGAGAGAATATTGCTTGCCTTGTGTTTCAAAATTACCTTACAATCCTTCTGAACTCTAAGAAGAAGCTCCAAACCCCATATTTGATCTGAAATGGTCAAGTCTGGATTATCCATGCATCTTTCTTCCCAAGCATTGTACATTTGAACCACCTCTTGCATGTCAAAGTCAACCTGCAATTTCAATTCTCTCAGCTTCTCTTTAGCCAACTCATCTCCATACTCAAGCCTTTCAGGTTCTATAATCATTACACTTGAGTCTGAGCTAGCTCCATCACTTTCTTCTTCTGAAGTCACAACAAATGGTGACTTCTCCTTTTCATCTTGTTCCATGATTTGTTCAGACAATCTTCTATCAAATTCAACTTGAGTTGCATCCTTTGAAACAATCTCTTCTACAAATTTACCCTTACCCTTATCTGATGGTGCAATGGTTGGTAAGGTAGATGGTAATACCTGAGTAGAAACTTCCTTGATGATAGATGATGACTGGAATACATCACCTTCATGTGCAGGTCTGTCAACGCCCAAATTTCTACTATCAGCGCCCAAAATACTTCTATCAGCGTCCAAATTTTCCTTGTCAACGCTCAAATATCTTCCCTCAGCGCCTTGTGTAACCTCTCTCAACATAGCTGTAAATGATAAATTTAGGTTGGTTGGAGAGATTAAGGACGTATCAAAACCTGTTTGTTTCTTCAAAGTTGTAAGGGCTTCAGCAACATCCATTGATTGACCATCCTGGCTGCCCTTATCACTCAGATTTATTTGATCTTCCTCCCCTTTGGAAGACTCCTCCATTCCCCTTCTAGCACGATCACTTTCTAAAACAACAATCCCTCTCCCTCAATTGCTTGAGTTCAAGGCCTTGTGAGCTGACAATTTGTACTAAGTCTGCATTTTGCTTTTGCAAGCTAATACAGACTGCCGTCAATTCCATAAGAGTCATTAGTTCTAGTCTGCCCTCTTCTAAAATGGGGATTTGACCTCCCAAGTCAGATTCATTGGGCAAAGATGAGGACTTAATGATGGTGGGACTGCCTTGGCCAGCTTCTAAGCCAGAACCAATAGTCCCAGCCTCATCCAGGTCACCAGCCACACTTGTGGTGGTGGTTCTCTCTGCTTCATGGCTAGGACCACCAGAGGAGAACACTCCAGTAGTCCTTTGGAGTTTCATCAACCTATATTCAGGGGGTGTGGAAGATGGTGTGGAAGAATGGGTAGATGTGGGTTGGTTAAGGGGTGTTTGGGATTGTGAAGGTTGTGTGTCAGCGTTGGAAATAGGCACATCAACGCCAACATTTGATGTGTCAGCGTCAAAGGGTTCTTGGTCAATTTGCATTTGTTCAGGTGAGGGTAAGGGTTCAGGAATAGGTTCAAGTTGTGGTTGAGGGTCAATTTGAGGTTGGGGGTCTGGTTGCGGTTGTGCGGCTGCAATAACAGCAAGCATGGCTTGGGTTAAAGGTAGGTCTCTATGGGGTGGTGAATCCATCTTCATAAAAATAGCTTTCTTTTGCTCAGGGATATTATAAAAATCATTTTGATCCCTTGAGCAATAACCTTGATCATCAAAAACCATTTGCAGAAAACAGGGATAAGCTAAAGTCATTTTTGTCCCCTTGTTTTTACACATCCCCTCAAAAATTATTTTAGAATAGTTATATTTTTGCCCTGTTGCAATGCACACAATAGCACTGGCAATGGATCTATTGATCTCATTGTGTGCAGTACATTTGGGACTCAAACATTGAAGGAGGACATGTATGAGGTACTTCCATGCTGGGGGAAATTCCTGCTTATGATACTTGTTTAGAGTACCTTCATCAGGAAAGGGATATCCCAAAGCCCTAAGTCCTTGTTCTATTTTATTTATGGGAAGGGTGGCTACACCATCAGCATCATCAAGATGCAAGGCTTGGCGTACCAAGGCCTCAGTAACCACCCAAGACCTCCCATGAACAATAGAAGTCAATGTGGTCACTCCATTAACTGTTGAGGAACTAACAGTGTTCCAAAACTGCTTAATATGTGTGACTGGAATGAGTGGTGCATGAGAAAGAGCATACCTTAATGGGGATGTGTTCAAATACGCCACCATTTATGTGTATTGGGGAAACAGAGCATCATCAGCTTCAAGATAAGCAATCATGTTGTGTTGTGATCTGAACCCCAATGCCAATTCTGTTGAGTTAAACTTTGGTGCCATTGATGAAAGCTGTTAATTTTAAGTGTAGAAGATGAAGTTGATAAGAGAAAAGTGTTAGACAAGAATTATAGATACCCTGTTTAAAATAGGATCCAAATTTATAGAAGAGAAAGAATGCATGTGATTGGCCCAAAAATAGGCAAAGATTTTCAAAAATCAATCATGAAAATATTGAAAAAGTTATAAGTTATCTCATGCATTAAATGAAAGTAACAACTCCTAAAATTACGGCTTTAAAATATGTCAAAAAGTAACAACTGGGTAGGTCCCATTGAGTGTCAACGGTCAAAAATAACCTATCAACGCCCAATGGCTATAATCTTGTCAACGTTTGCCTAAAGCCATGTCAGCGTCCAATTTGGTCACAACAACGCTTGGAAAATTCTTGTCAACGTCCAAAAATAAAATTATTTTAAAAAGTGAAAAATGACCTTAACAAGTAATTTATCCTAGAGAAGATAACCAAAAGCTGATAATTATTATAGGGCGGCAAACACTGTCCAGTTATGCACACTTGCATAAGCAAGATAGACATAACAGTCCTCTAGTGTCCCTTGCTAACCAAAACTCTTAACAACAAAGTTACCTTATAAAATCCTTGTTACTCCCAGTGAAATCCCATATCAAAATCATTCCCAAGTCTCCCAATAGACCACAACCAATTCTAGGCCAAAAATGTCTTGGCAGCATGCAAAGTTGATATACTATGCATGCTACAGTGCCTCATGATTTAGTAAAACTAACTCATACTCACCTGTGGACACAATCTAGAATTGTGATAAGAGTATCATATGGATACCCAAACATCCTAAAGGTTCCTAAAACCTCCCCTTAAACTATGATACAAAAAGTTTGCTAAAATCATGCATGAACATAAAAAATTTATGTCAAGATAGGAATAAAACATTCCAACCATCATCCATAAATAAAAACTTGTCCAAATACTTCTCCATTGATCCATAAGCAACTCTGTATCCAATGGTATACTGCTAACACCATCTGCACATTTAGATTGAAAACCACAAAACTACCATTGTTGTTGACAACGCCCCGATAACACATGACAGCGTTGAGGGAAGCTTTGTCAGCGTTAGACAATTATATTGCTGACAACGTTGCAAAAACACTTATCAGTGTTCAAGCAACCTTTGTCAGTGTTAGAAAAATATAGTGGAAAATCTAAATCATCAATAAGACCAATAATAATAATACATCATCCTGTACATACTTTTACAAAAAGAATCCAAAACATATATTATGTGAGATTGACCATTCTAATACTTGTTACCAAGTATTGAAATCTCCCAGCATCAAAAGGTTTAGTTAATAAATCTGACACATTTTCCTCAGTGTCAACCCTATCTGGTTGTATTAAACCTTTCTCAAAGCAATCTCTTATAAAATGGTGTCTAATTTCTATGTGTTTGGTTTTAGAATGATGTACAGGATTCTTAATGATGCATAAAGTACTATTATTGTCAACAAATATCTTAGTATGCATGAAATTATACCCATAGTCCAACAGCTGGTTCTGAATCCACAAAACTTGACCACAACATGCAGCTGCAGCCACATACTCTGCTTCAGTTGTAGAATTAGCCACCACTGTTTGTTTCTTGCATTGCCAAGATATTAACCTGCTCCTAAGAAACTGACATCCACCAGTTGTGGACTTCCTATCAAACTTATCACCTCCATAATCACTATCTGAATATGCAATCAGCTCCAATGGTGAATCCTTTGGGTACCACAAACCAAGACTAGGGTAGCATCTTAGGTACCTAAAGATCCTCTTCACAGCATAAAGGTGACATTATTTGGGAGTCACTTGATGACGTGCACAAGCACACACAGCAAACATGATGTCAGGTCTGGAAGCAGTAAGATACATCAAGGATCCAATCATGGATCTATAATGTCTGACATCAACATCTTTCCCATCTCCAATCTTTCCCCAAGGGTGTTCTCTATCCATAGGAGTAGTAGCCCTCTTTTCATGTGGAGAAAAGCCAAACTTCTTCAAGATCTCAGCAACATATTTGTCTTGGGAGATGAAGATACCATCTTCTTTCTGCTGAACTTGTAAACCTAGAAAGAAGTTCATCTCCCCCATAACACTCATCTTGAATTTGTCTGTCATAAGCTTGGAGAAATCCTCACTAATTTTTGGATCAGTAGACCCAAAAATGATATCATCAACATAGACCTCCACAAGCAACACATCCTTGCCTTTCTTCTTTGTAAACAGTGTCTGATCTATGGTGCCCCTCTTGAATCCATTGTCCACCAAATAGGTAGACAAAGTACCATACCATGCTCTAGGGGCTTGATGAAGGCCATACATAGCCTTTTTGACTCTATACACTTTATCTGGATGCTCTGGATCCTCAAAACCAGGAGGTTGCATCACATAAACTTCCTCAACAATAGTTCCATAGAGGAAAGCACTCTTGACATCCATTTGATAGACTGTGAAGCCCATGCAAGAGGCATAGGCTAGAAAAATCCTAATAGCTTCAATCCTTGCAACTGGTGCAAAGACCTCCTCATAGTCTATCCCCTCCTCTTGTGTATAACCTTGAGCCACTAACCTTGCCTTGTTTCTGACCACAATGCCTCTTTCATCTCTTTTGTTCCTAAGAACCCATCTTGTCCCTATAGGTCTGACATATCTAGGACAATCAACCAGCTCCCAAACATCCTAAATTGCAAATTGGTGAAGCTCATCCTGCATTGCTTCCACCCAACTTGGTTCTTTGAGAGCATCAAATATTTTCTTGGGTTCTTCTTGTGACAGAAAACATGCAAACAAACATGCTTGCACAAGAGGGGTATCAACCTTCTTGTGTATATTGGCAATAAACCCACCAAGACCTTGATGAGACCTTCTAGTCTGTACTGGAGTCATAATATCACCAATGATCTGGGAAGGGGGTGATTCTTCATTGTAGAAGTAAGAATTCCTCCTTCAAAAAGTCTGGTGTCCTCAACCTCATGCTCCATGTTGCCAATATCTTCTTCATCAGACTCTCTTATATCAACATAAGGATGACCTTCTTCATAAGAATTGGAAGGTTCACCTTGTTCAAAAGTGGAAGAGAAAAGATGTGCAAAGGTGTTGTCAACGTCTGAACCTTGTTTGTCAGCGCTTGGGCTAACAACGCTTGAACTGTTGTTGTCAACGTCTGAGCCATCAACGTCTGAATTTGTCTTGTCAGCGCTAGATTTTCCTTTGTCAGCGCCTGAAGGACCATGCATGTTTGTATCTGGTGGTATTTAGAAACCACCATTATCTTGTCCAATAGCAGCAGCAGCAGCAAAAGCATCTGTCCAAATGGGAATTGTGACATATTCTAATGTAGGAGATGCCTTTTCTGCTTGTGATCCAACCCTCTCATGAACCTGTGTACCTGAAATATTAACAACTTGTTCCTCCACAACATTTGAAGTTACCTTCACAATGTCTGGATTAGTGACAGGCATATAATTTAAAGTTCTAGATAAGGGTTCCAAATCAAACAACCAATTAGGACCACTTTCAGGATCACTAGGCTTATTCTCTAATAACCTAACATGTACTCTCTCAACTATACGTTTGTCCTCTTTAAGATAAACCCTATAACCCTTGCTCTGCACTGAATACCCCATGAAGTAGCCCTCATCACCTTTTGCACTAAATTTTCCTAAGGCATCACTAGTATCTAGCACTACTACATGACAACCAAAAGGTCTGAGAAAACCAATATTAGGTTTTCTTCCCCAAAGTAACTCATAAGGTGTTTTGTTCTGAATTTTGTTAACCAATGCTCTATTTTGCACATAGCATGCTGTATTAACAGCCTCAGCCCAAAAGGCTATTGGAAAGTGAGCATCAGCCAACATTGTTCTGGCTGCTTCAATTAGGGTTCTATTTTTCCTCTCAGCAACCCCATTTTGTTGTGGGGTTCTAGCAATACTAAATTGCCTAGTAATTCCTTTCCTGGCACAGAAATCATCTAGCTTCTTGTTCCTAAATTCTCCACCATTATCACTCCTAAGCATTTTAACCTCATTTCCAGAACTTTTCTCAATCTGAGTGATAAAATCAATAAGAACATCAGATGTGTCACTCTTCATAGCTAAAAAGAATGTCTAAGTAAATCTAGAGAAGTCATCTGTAACAACAAAGCAGTATGACTTACCATTCAAACTTTCTATATTTGTTGGACCAAAGAGATCCATGTGAAGCATATGAAGAGGTCTGGAACTAGTATGCACCTGTTTGGACTTGAATGAGACCTTGTGCTGCTTGCCCTTAAGACATGCAACACAAGAGTGGTCATTGTGGAAGGCCTTCTCAGGCAAACCATCAACTAAACCAAGCCTCACAAGTCTATTTATATTTTTAAAATTTATGTGCCCTAGTCTCCTGTGACACAAATTACTCTCATCTACTGAGGCCTTAGCATAAAAACAAGACATATTGGTATTCATTTTAATCCCATTTAAATTCACATTATATATGTCCTTATGCCTAGGTGTTCTATACTCAATATATTTCTCATCAGGGATCTTAAAATCCTTGCTTAACACCAAGCACTCAGTATCAGTAAAAAGAACTTTATTTTTGTTATCACAAACTTGTGATACACTAAACAAATTATAATCAAGTTCTTTTACCAGGAAGACGTTTTCCAAACGCAGATTATTAGTGAGAAGGGTTCCTTTGCCTGTGATAGTTCCATATCCTCCTCCAAAGTATACCTTATCACCATCTTTAATAGGGGTGAAATTCGTCAGATAGTCTTCCTTCCCTGTCATGTGCCTTGAGCATCCACTATCCCAATATCCATAATCATTGATCTGTCTTTGAATGTCCTGCACATAAAGAAAACAAATTAGTTTTCTTTGGGAACCCAAGTCTCAAAAGACTTGGATTCATCTGGTTGTTCAATAAGAACAGACTTAGTTCTCACAACAACCCCATTCTCGTCCTTTTTAGGATGAAATACCCAGTTAACCCCAACAGGTTTTGTAATGACCTTTGAAATGTAATTAAATCTATTGCAAGTCATTGAAATCCCATTATCATTAGGGTTTTGATCTTTCTTGGGTCTCCATGTTAAGCTTGAAGAAGCTTTAGACCCCTTACCTTGTGGCTGCAAATATTTAGGTCTGGTCACGTTTCTGTCAACGTTAGAATTTGTCCTGTCAACGCTGAAATTACCCTTGTCAGCGTTGAACCTAGGGTTTGCTACAGGAACCCATTGCCTATTTGACCAGGTGTTTGTCTTTTGAAAAGGTCTTTGTCCATGAGTGTTAGACCTTCTAGAAAAGAATGGGGCAGGTCTAATCACTTGTGGACTTTGCTGCACACAAGGTTTGGGTCTGACAACGTTTGACTTCCTAACAACGTTGACTTTCTTTCTGTCAGCGCTGAAATTGTTCCTGTCAGTGCTGGCATTGGGAGTGTTGACACACTTGTATGCCAAATGTGAAAAGCTACCACAAGTGTAACCGGCTTTCTTAGACACAACCTTAGGTCTAGTAGAGAAGAAACCTGTTCCATGATGACTAACTTGGCTCTTGGGTGACCTACTATTCCTATACATCTCTGCATATTTAATGGTAGGTCTTCTAACAGTGTTTGAGCCTAGGTTAACAGCTTTACCAGTGATTGGGTGAGTAACCTTAATGAGTGGTGATTCATTGGGACTTTCACATAGCAAACCTCCCTTAACAAATAAAGTAGGGTTAGCTTTCTTCCACTCATTTAGGTCAGTCAATTTTTGTTGATACTCTTCCACTGGAGTGACAACTCTTGGTGGAGGAATGAATTCCTCTTCTTGTCATTCTGGTATACCAGTCCAAGACAAGTCCTTTCTAAGGACACCATAAAATTCACCATCTGGTGGTGGAACCAGAGAGTAATCATTCATCCCAATCCCAGTCATGTCCTTAGGATCCCTTTGTTTAGCTACACAGTCTCCTAGGGTTTGGGTGGCTCTATCAAATCTTTGAATTTTGAGGTCAACATTATCTTTATTCTTAATGGCCACATCTAACTTAGCCTGTAATTCACTATTAACCTTCTTCATGATGTTTCTAACATCCAAACTACCTTCTAACTCATGTTTTAAGATGTTGATCTTATCTTTTAAGTCAAATTCCATTTTCTTATATTCAGAAACGGTTTTCTCAGTTTCAGTAAGAGCTAGTTGGTAATTAGACAATTTGCATCTTTCAGTACTCATATCATCTTTTAGTTTTAACACCTCTTTGTTAAGTCTTTCAGTGTTTAACCTACAACCTTTGCTACAATAAGCATCATCATATACCTCATTATCAGATGAAGAGGAGGAGTGTGCCATGAGAGCATATTCAACATGCTCTTCTTCTTCAATATCAGCAACCAAAGCTTTATCCTCTTCAACATCTTTAGCCAGATAGCTCCAATCCCATCCTGTACCATCAATTCCTTGAACTGCAACTATAGCTTTGGAATCCTGAGCTTTAACAACCTGACTTGAGGGTTTACAAGCATCAGATCTTCTAGGAGATCTGCATTCCCTCATGAAGTGCCCCATATGATGACAGTTGTAGCATTAAACTTTGGATTTATCAAATCCAGCTGTGTCTTTAGCATTGAAGGTCATCTTCTTTTTAAACCTTCTATTCCACCTATTTGTTAAGTCTTTCAGTGTTTAACCTACAACCTTTGCTACAATAAGCATCATCATATACCTCATTATCAGATGAAGAGGAGGAGTGTGCCATGAGAGCATATTCAACATGCTCTTCTTCTTCAATATCAGCAACCAAAGCTTTATCCTCTTCAACATCTTTAGCCAGATAGCTCCAATCCCATCCTGTACCATCAATTCCTTGAACTGCAACCATAGCTTTGGAATCCTGAGCTTTAACAACCTAACTTGAGGGTTTACCAGCATCAGATCTTCTAGGAGATCTGCATTCCCTCATGAAGTGCCCCATACGATGACAGTTGTAGCATTCAACTTTGGATTTATCAAATCCAGCTGTGTCTTTAGCATTGAAGGTCATCTTCTTTTTAAACCTTCTGTTCCAGCTATTTGCTCTTATACTAGCAAGAGCCATGTTCGACTTGATGTCCATCTCTTCCAAGTGCTCATCACTTATCTGCTCAAGGTCCTCATATGTAATCACTGAACCATTGGGCAAAGAAGCAATGTAAGCACAAACAGTATCCAAATCTAAACCAGCAGGTTTAACTCTTGGGGAGTCATTCTTGAATGTGTCAGCGTCTGAAAAAGGTGACGTTGACAGGACTTGTTCCAGCGCTGACATATGATGATCCAGTAACTGGATGCATATAAGAGTCCTTCTGATTGAATTGAACTTCACTATGAGAGAAGAAGGCCATGTTGCTGGTGGAAGATTTGCTTCCATGTTCTGAAAGAGTTTCATCTTCCAACAGTCTTAGTTTGTTGTAGATGTCGTCAAACGAGGAGCTCTTGTAAGTATTGTTGGCAAGAATAGATCTTGCCTCTATCTTCCATGCCTCACCAAGACTTTTAAGAAAGGTAGCATTGGTGTCAACATCACCAACATGTGTCCCCATGAAGGACAACTTACTTGTGATGTCAAGCAATCTGCTTCTCACACTACTCAGTTTCTCATTGGGTTGAGCTTTGAAGACAGCATAATCATGCAGAAGTTGCTTTTTCTTTTCTTCCTTAGTGTCTACATTGCCACCATATGCAACTTCAAGTGCTTCCCAAAGATCCTTAGCAGATTCATATCCTCTATATTTGTACTGGTTTTCTTGTCCCAAAGAGACTTTCAGAATATTTAGGGCTTTCATGTCAACCCTTTTCTTTGCAATATCATCAGCAGCTACAGCTCTACCATCTCCAGGTTTTTCTTTCTTATCCTCTTCATGGCATCCTTCAACAGCTGTTCTTTGACTAATGGCATCAAGAATCTTTTGAGCCTTATTGAATGTGTTTCCATATTCAATAATCTCCCAGAGTGTGTAGTCATAGATCCCCAGATATTGTTCAAAGTTGAACTTCCATAAGTCAAAGTGGGTTGCATCAAGCATGGGAATCTTGATGTTTGGTAAGGCTGAGGAGGAGGAGGTTATTGCTTCAGACATGATGTTGTTAGGGTTTCTGAGAAAATTAGGGTTTGAGTGTTTTTAGGGTTCTGGTGTTCGTGTATGGTGTTCTTTAAAGATCAAAAGTTCCTCAACAAGCTCTGATACCACTTGTTGATCCCAAACTTAGATCGATTAGCTTTGTGTATACGAGATTAGATCAAGTAATACACGTAGATAAACCTTTGTATATACTTTATGAATCTAAGTGTTATGCGGAATTTAACACTTAAACAAGAACACACAAGATGTAAACAAACTTTCACTTTGATTATCAATGTCGAACTTGCTTACAATGAAAGGCCTTCTTTTATAGACATAAGAAGCCTTGTACAATAAGCTATGTATCAGCTATTCTAGGTAAAGATAAACATAGAAAATACATTGTCGTTTCTATCTTTACTAGAAGTATTCTAGAATATAATAAACGTGTAGATTATATCTTCCATCAGTGCTTGTCTTCAATGTGTCAACACTTGACTTTAACTTGTCAACGCTTGAGCTGTCAGCGCTTGCTTTGTTCTTGTCAACGCTTGAATTGTTCTTGTCAGCGCTCAAGTGATCTGGCCTTAATTTATTCCCAACAGAGGAGTCTTGAACAATAATCTACCTATCAACTATTTTAGGTAAAGATAAATATAGAGAAAACAATGTAGAACATATGTTTCCTAAATATACAAAACGTGTTGACTAAGTAGATTGATGTAGCGGGGATTTCCTTTGTCAGTGCCTTGATGTTTCTTGTCAGCGTTCAATCTGTCAGTGCCTCACTTACTCTTGTCAGCGTCCAAAATCCATTTATCAATGGCATAGTGACTTATCTAATTTTATTCCTAACAATTAGGAGTTTTAAAGTCTCCCTGCTATCTATGGCAAAGGCCTCACTAAAATCCTCATTCTCATCAAGAGGCGGTCCATCAGTGAACCCCTCGAGAATGGAAACATCACGAGTAGAAAGAGAAGTCTCAACCTCATGAGACTTCGGGTGTGTGACTAGCAAATCTGGCTCATCGAGTTTAGGATCCTTAGAATCCTCACTCTCGATTTCCTTGAACGTCTCATCAAAGAGAGGATTTACGTCACAAAAAATGAACGTGTCATCAAATCCGAATAAAGGGTTTGAAAAGATTTTAAAATCGTTAGCTTGAACTTCCTCTTCGATTAGTGACTCGTAATCACTAGTGGAAAAATATTCGTCATCGGAAAGCAGGTTCAAAAAAGTCGTTGATTCTCTCCTCGAAGTGTCAATGGGAGAGACATTATCACAAGACATTGATTCACACTCATTAACGTTATTTTCCTCGTTAGAATTTTCGTGGAAAAATTCATTGAGAGCAAAATCACTTAACTCTTCTTCGGAGACAACAGTAGGCTCACTTTGGATTGGAAAAGGGATCTCAACACCAGAATTAGTGCTAAGATTCGTCTCCCTCATAATTAGAGAGGCATCCGGTTCTGTAGTGAGTATAAGAGTGAAAGGATCTTCATCTGAAGATTTTGCCTTAGTGGTTCCGACATCAGCGTGGAAAAACGTATCAATGTGAGCAAGTCCATTGGCGGACTTCTCACATGATAAATCCAAAATATCACACGACGTAGATTTAGGAAAAGGAAGGCTCGTCATAAGATGGTGTAGCCTTGATGGTCTTAAATTTGTCCTTCGGAGGGATCATATGCGGGTTCTCAAAGCCGTATAAATAGCACTCACGCGTCCCTCCAAAATTAAATTTCGATCATCTTAAAAAACGATGGGTCAACGATTTTCCTTAAAACCCTATCAAATTCTTTTCAAAATCATTTAACGGAATTCCTTCGTCAAAATTTGGTTTATATTGATTTAGAAAATCCTCGATAATTTCATCTTCATTAGAAAAATTAGGTTCCAAAGGTTTTTTGTAAGACCCCCATTTTACCTTTACGCAGCAGAACATTGAATTGGGGTATTACTTCATAGAACACAAGTCATAATGATAGAAAACAACTCAAAAGAGTGACAAAATCATCTTTCTTTATATATCATTAATAATTCACTGTTTTACAATATGAGGTTCATAAAATCTAAAATAATAGTTTCAATCATGTGCCTCTTCATACCATTTGTATGCTGCTCCATGCTATCAGTCACAATTTCCTGAAATATATGCTTACAAGTCAACATAAAGGTTGAGTGAATTCAGAGGTTTGTAATAACAATTTTGAATTTATATCTACCACTTTGAGCTACGTTACGTTTTGTTCACATAGAGCTATGTTTTGTTATACTAAGTTCATGACATCAAAGCTAATGAAATTCACCGATGTGACTATCATGACAATTTTTCATGACATGTAATCTGCAGGCATAGATTACCCATTAGTTCTAATAAGTGTGACCGATTACCCCATGTACAGGTAACACAAACATGGTTCGTTAAACCCAATAGATCTATTCACCATATTAGTGCACACATAAAGTGTTCAACGAGGATAGTTATAATAAAGTGTGCTCGATTACCACACGTATAGGTAACACAAACAGGATTTGTTACTTCCAATAGATTTATTCACCTTATTAGCGCACACGTAAGTGTTTAATACCTCATGAAATTTGGGTAGCAAGTAACAGTTTGGGCACTCCATGTAATAACATATTTCAGTAAAAGCATACAGTTTAAAAACACAAGTATTCCAGCTTTAGCATATATCTCATTCATGGGTTTTGATATCATTTAGAAAGCATTAAAAAAGTGAGGCTATGAACTCACGATATTTTAAAAATCATATATTCAAAACAATTCACATTTATTTATTATGTAACATATATCCCCTCCCACAAGGTTTAAAAAACATTATAAAACAGTAAAAGTGGGGCTATGAACTCACATGGGATCCATAGAGTCTGAGCTACATCATATATATTTCATTCACAGATACACAGCTTGGTCTCACATATAATAACTTGGTCTCAAACCTAGGTAGCTCTAAATGGATCCTAATGGCTTCTTATGAGCACAACTTGCTATCAAAGCTTCAAGAGCTTCAATGGCCACCTTCTAGACCTGGTTTCTGGTCTTGGGACATGTCCTAAGACGTATATAGAAGTGGAAATGTAGAATGGGTAGGAGGTTTAAGGAAAACAGGGTGCGAGTTTCAAATGAATTTCATATGGCTATATTTATAGTTTTCCAACCCTTAGGATCCAAGTTAAGGCTATGGACGTGTAAGATAGATATATTACTAACTAAGGGAGGCTTGTGAAGCTCTACACAAGTTTATAGACTCTAGGTATATTTAAAATTCAAGGTATAAGTGTTGGAAGATTTATAGATCATGAATTGGTTTATGAAAGAGATTTAGCCACCAAGTAGCTTATGCACCTATGTTCTTGGTTGCTTGGCTTGAAAATATCTTCTATGTATCCTAAATATCTTATCATAAGTTTAACTTTAGGAGGGAAAGGTTTGAAATGAGTTTTTAGAGGGAAAAAGTAAAACTGGGTCTAAATTAGGGCTTGTAACTTTATACTTTGTGACTTTGGTGATTACGGGTTTACGAATGTGATTAGTGATGGATTAGGGTTTAATTATGGTATATAAATTGTAATTAAGAAGTTTGGGTCTTTTGTTTGAAGCTTAGCAAAGGTTTGAAGTGAAGTTGGGAAGAAAACTTAGGCGGGTTAGGGTTTATAATGATTTATGGTTAAGTCTTAATAAAAGTGATTATCCTTCAATTAGCTACTGATGTAAACTCAATTTATACATCCTACATTGTCCTCAATGTGTTCATGAAGTCCTTATCTTGGTTTTACTAAGTTATTCTAAGTAAACATGTCTAGAGGGTGAAAATACCCATTTTGACCTAATTTACAACCCATGCATTAACATGTTGTACCTTGTGCATTACGGTACTTTTACATTGTCTTAATATAATCTTATAATCTTAATTAAGTTCTATAGGTGTTTGTAGACTTATACAAAAATACTAGGTAGTGATTCTATGTAGATTTCTTAATATAAGGGTTTTTAGGTCATTAATCATAATGACTTTCTAGTTTGGGTAATTAGGGGTTTTACCTTTATAAACACTTATTATAGGGCTTATATGATATGTTTATGACTTCTAAGGTTTCTACATTCTTAGTTTAAGGCTTTATATAGGTTGATCATATTCTAGGGAAAATTATGGTACAAGATCCTATGCTTTGATATCTTGTACCTTATGCTTTACTAACTTGTAACTTAACTTGAAATAAATATATAATATTAATATGATACATAGTTGAGTTTCATAATTTGTGTCAAAAGATTAGACTCTAATTCAATGTATAATGGATTTAATATGCTAATCTTGGTTACTAGGTCTTAACTTGTAATTAGCTTTGGATTAGTGAATATTAGTATTTTGTGATCAATTAACATTCCTTTATATGATAGATTATAATTATTATATTGTTTTTCGTACTTGTACATAGATATTATGTAGTTACATTGCTTGAAATATTGTTTACCAAGGGTTTCTAGGTGGTGATCTAGACTATTATGTACATTTACTTGTACTTAGCTTTGTATTGTTTGTTCTTACCATTCTTAGGTATTATTATGTCTTTAAAGTCTAGTTTATAACTTGTTTATTATCTATAATGACTTATTCATATGTATTATTGTAATACCTCCAATTTCGGGTCATATGCGGAAGCTCATATGGGGTGCTACTTCATAATATAACAGCTCAAGTAATAGAAAACGACTCGAAAAGAATCGTTTTTAAAAGTAATAATTCGATTGAAATCAAATTTTACAAATCATCCACACCATGGTCCCAAACATTTAGATCACAAAAGTACATAACGTTTACATGAAAGTTATCGAATGACTTTTCCCAAAATAGTGAGCCTTTAACAACATAATTATTTATGCAAGTATCCGAAGCCCTCGCGCCATTACCTTCAAGAACCTGAGATTAAACATGCTAAATTTGTCAATAAAAGTTGAGTGAATCTATAGAGTTTATAAATAAACATTATCGAACACTAATACGTTTTATAGCCATCAACCATAACAATGTGGATCAAATAAAGTTATAAAGATTTATTATAAGCATCATGACATTGAAACGTTACCATAATATTTGCCCACCATACACCTCTCTAAGTGTATTTTAAACTCTCACGCATGTATCCTCCTTGGGCCTCAATCGTCCCCTAACGATAGCTATTCGTTATAGGACGGGAGGAGGTCAGTCCTCCCGAATAGTACTATTCCATGTATAAGCGCCTACCATTACTCGGTAACTAACAATTCATGATATATATATATATATATATATATATATATATATATATATATATATATATATATATATATATATATATATATATATATATATATATATATATATATATATATATATATATATATATATATATATATATATATATATATATATATATATATATATATATATATATATATATATATATATATATATAGGAAGGTTAATGTGAGAGCTTTTTTAATGTTGTAAAAATGAGAACTAATCTAAAACACCAATAAAACATTGATACATAATCATATAACCAATAATACGCCAAAATATATATTATTTATACAACTTAACATTCTATTGACTAATAATGACGACTTAGTGTGTAACGTATTACTGATACACAATTAAAAATGTGATACACATATATCAAAATCTCACCAAGATAATATCTTATACATAAAATGGTACATTTGATACACAAACACCACTAAATAACATGATACACGATACCAAGACATGATACAAATCACACCTTAAATCAAGATGTATCACCTAGAATTCGTCAATTTTCAAAAGAAAGCCCATGAAATTATTAAAAAACTTAGTTTTAGTTAATCTCGTTTAAAAATTATTTGAAGTACAGTGTCGTTTGTGAGATTTTAGCTAGTTCTTATTTTTTCAACTTTAAAAAGTTCTCATTTGAATCGAAATCTATATATATATATATATATATATATATATATATATATATATATATATATATATATATATATATATATATATATATATATATATATATATATATATATATATATATATATATATATATATATATATATATAGGGATGGGATCAATAGAAAACTTGATCTCAATAGAAAACCTAGAAAACTCATTCACAACCATTGGATCAAGCGCTCTTCCCCTCCTTTTTTTCCTCCTAAACTACAGGGACCTTTTTGTAACTTTCTTTATTCTCTAAGGGTTGTTTTTGTATTTCATCTAATTTTGTGAATTTTGTCCGTGCCTTTTTTGACAGTTCTTTAATTCCTACGGTAGCAGTTTTTTAACGTTCGCAGCTTTTTTGCTCAATGCATCTTTTTTGTTTACGTTGCTTTAATCAACTTTTTGCTCCTCATTTAACGCGTTTTTTAAACTTCATGTTTTATTTAACCATTACAACATTTAACAATAAAAGTTAAATCAATTCGTTGTAGATAATAAAATTACCTTTTCAATAGAAATCTAAGGTAAACAACAAGCTTAGGTTAGGCAAAAGAGAGTTTGCTGCTATATATTCTAGATGAGCCAACTTTCATTGGAGTGATGACAACTAGTGGAGCCTCAGGACTGAAAAATGAATGTCCGCAAACTTCTCGTGGATGAACGATTGTCCATAGTTGAAACATCTTTAGGAACTATCTTGTAGCTGTAGCAACTCTTTAGACCCACCTAGTTCCGGTAGCACTCATAGGAACCATTCTTCACTTGTTGAAAGTTCTATATTACACTGAACTTGACCATTGTATCGACAAGGTGACTCTCCTACTACGCGTCTTTAGTGACCTATGACAATTCATGAAAACATCTAGATCAATACGAGGTTCCACTAAACTAAGAATAAGAGAACTAATTTACTATATTACACAAATGGAAAATATGAAACAACCAATCATGGTGTTGAATCTGATTAATTATATGTATATAGCTCGGTATGTGACACACGTTTCACTATATCTTAGACTAACAAATTTATTTACCTTAATGTTTTGGCTATTCTCCACAGAAGAAGTTATAGATTGTCAAAACATCAGAATTTAGAAGCAGTCACCTGTGCCAATTATACTCACTGAGGTTCGGTGTATGCAACAGAAATGGTTGGGAGAGGGCCAGTTTTAACTGTTAACCTCGGAGTTATCAGGTTAAGGTAGATGAGATTAACATTATGGCAACCATTTCCCACCTCAAAATTGTCTACAGTCCAAAGCTGAAGATCCTTACGAAAAAGATTTGGCAGCATGATCGCTTCTTCACATAATCATTAACGAATGTAACAGAATCTTGGGTGTTGGGTTATTCCTTCATCTTACATGACCTGTTCTTGGGGCACTTCGAGTCCCCACTTCCCTGGCTTGACTTCTGCATAAGGTGCTACTACTGCTGCCTTCTTTGCGTTTTCCTGTTATCATAAATACATGGTTATAATATCACACAGTTTCTAAAGAGCACATTAAAAAACAATATATAACTTCAAACAATTGCACAAACATGTTTACCAAAGTTAGTTACAACTTCAGTAATCACTTAAAGAAATATTCTTGCTACCTGAAGTAACTTGAATAACATTAACCTGAGCACTAACCATTAGTATACCCTGATTCATTTTGACCTGAACTGATTAAACAAGCAGATACTTTAATTTTAACAAACATATGCATTATTTTTATCAAATAGATGCCGTAAAATTAACATATAGATTCAAAACATAGTTAATAATTGACTATTTAAAACAATCAAATACTTCTAAAGACTAAAACGAAGTCCTCAAACTACGATCATAAATTTTCTACTAGAGTGCATGTTCAGCAGCAGCAAAGATTTCTGCAAGTTTCATTCGGTAATATAAGTTGGTAAAAGCGTCAACAAGCATCTGAAAGTCAGAGATATAGTGATCGTCCAAAGTATTTCCTCAAAGATTCACATAGTTTAAAGAAAACATAACATCAAGTGGAAATCCCTGAAACACAACATTCTTAACATTAAAAAACATCACTCCCAGAAAAAGAGCAGTATACTTTTATACATATATCCAGTTATACCTTGTTTTGTAGGTTATGAATCCGCCTACTCTCTTGTTCAGGGATACCCTAAATAGTTTATACGGATGCCCTAATTTTTTTAGTGTATACCTCTCTAATATATATCAACTTTATTTCTAATTAAAAAATAGGCTTACATTTTGAAACAGTACTTGGTGTTGCCCTGTATAAACAGCATGCACTAATGCCCTAAAACTGTGTAAAATGATGCGCTAAAATTATTTTGAAATGACGCCTTAAAACTTTTTTAAAGTGATCCCGTGAAACAGTTATAAATTGATGACCTAAAGCATAACAACAAATTCCATAACAATGTTATCCTTCTTCACAATATAACATGTATAACACTATACCAACTACTACATACTTTATAAATTCAGGGCTGCTGCAAGGTTTGCTCTTAACCTGTATAACAGTTCTACCTGACATAGTAACTCAAGTGTCTGAGAGTAAAAACATGCCCTTTCACAGCACACAGTATCAAACGAGTTAGGAGTTGGAAATCTACATGCTTCAAAATCATATATCTTTGTAGCATCAGCTTTTGGGAGTAGTGGAAGTGATCATAGCCATCATCACTCGCATGTGCTCACGTACTGTTCTTGGATATGCAATTGGAAATGATATCATTGGGTGGGTGAGGAAGACATACATATAGCTAATACATCATTGTATCAAGTACAAACTTGACTACACTTTTTTTATAAGGAGCAAAAAACTTCGAGGTTGCAATACAAACTAAACTTAAATCACCATAACACTTCTCTCATTAGGAACTAAACGCATTTGCTAATCTTCTTCTAATCTAATCACACACACCTGAATCTAATAAGTTTTACTGAAAAATAACCACCTAAATTTATACGTAAAATCCCAAACACCCCCTTAAAGTAACCTCATATCCACATATAATATAAGACTAAAATAATACATGTTGAAACTCAGGCACAAAACTAAAACTTGGGTATGATTTAAAGCTAAGTTGCAACCGATTGAAACAAACCTGCAACCACAAAACCAGAATAGTAATTGAACTTGCAGCAAGACCCATACTTTTTTAACTTTGCTGACTTTGCATACATGGGTTGACTATGGGGCTGTTGTATTGAAGTAGCCTCTTCTGGTTTCTCCCAATGTAGTAACCAAATAAACAAGATATCTCCTCGAATATCAATTACACAAAGCAAATAGTAAAGAATTTGATAGTGACATTATGAAATTTTACATTGCTTTCACCAATTGTGATGTTCTGTCCAATTACCTTTCAATGCAGCCCCAACTTATGGCATGACTGGACCATCAGGTTCGACTGATGCAGCAGGAAGTGAGTCTGCTACGGGCTTTAAAGTTGGACCACCCAATGTCTGTGGCCATGCAGACTGCTATAAAGGAAGCATGAGTATTACCAGTTTGTGAAAAACATATAAAACGTCGATCGAAACTATAAGTTTTAGTACAGATTTGACAATAAACTCGAAGGATAAAAACTAATGGAAGCCAGAGGTGTCATATAGCCTAATGTGATCGAGTAACAAAAAACGCAAGCCAGGCTTGACCGGGTAACCTAAATATGAAATCCTTCTCTGTTTACCCATTTATGATGATGTGGGAAAGTGAAAACATAAATACACTACCATCTATACTTCAAAATTAAGATCTGTCATATATGTTATCTTTCTTGGTTTGCAATCGACTAAGTCTCCCTAATAATGAGAGGGATAACCCGACATCCACAGATGTCCTAATTTGTTCATATGAATTCCCTAATCTGTTCACATGAAACACATGTCTCCTGCTCTATACCAGAAGTTTTCTCCAAAGGAAATATCAAACCAGAGATGAACATATCATGGACTTCTAACATTTCAAAAGGTTACGGTTTCCCATCAGCAAAATGAAAGATCAAATATATTAATTTTCTATTGACTTTTGGATCATCTGGCCTTCTTGTACTATTTTATTCTGAATTATGATGGAGGTAGATATAATGACGTTTTAGATAATTTGAGTAACATGTCCTAAGCTCACCTTTGGGCAAACGCACGCACTAATATATACAAACGGGTGCATTAAACAATCAAAAAAACTGATGCCATAATACAATATTAAAACAGATGCCATAAACAACCAACAAACTGATGCCTCGGTACAATATTATAAGAAATGCCTTAAACAAAACAAAACAAATTGACGCACTAATAAAGTCTTGGAACATATGCTCTTTTTCATGATACCCTTATGCACTAATTAAACATACATGACTTAATTAATTTGAGTGAGCTTTTATCTCTAACAAACAAGTGCTATTTTCTTGAAACTTTGATGCAATAATCAAACACACAAATAGATGCTCTTTTCACGAGCTTTTATCATGATACTCTGATGCCCTACTACATTCTTAAACTCATGCCCTAATTCAAGCATATACGTACGTAATTCAGATTATTAGATCTATCAATTGGGTCACTAGCCAAGTTAAGAAAAATTGTAACACCCCACTAGGATAAGTGGACCGTTACGTGTATATATGGCGTGTCATCAAAGCATAAGGTAAATGTCCTAAAACATTAACTGACCATAACGGAAATACCAGAATCAAACATCGGTAATCCAACCTAAGCTCAAAACATGAAAAAAATAAAATACTGAAGGAAAGGACTAAACAATGTCCAAATAAGCAGAATAATGTAAGAAGTGCATAAAGTGAGAAGTCTGGATAGCTTCCATTCAATGCACATGCTCTCAGAATCCTAAGATCGTCCTGGTGTACCTGCCGTTAGAACATGAAAGAACTACGGCTGAGCATAACGCTCAGTGAACGGATATAAAACATGATAAGGAAGTACTGAAATGAAACAGATGATAAAATACTGGAGCTGTAAGACTGATAAGTAAAGTTGCAGCGGAAATCTGTGTATAATTTGTAAAGTCTGATTTATATATAATAAAGCTAAACTGTTATCTGTTAAATCTAAAAACATGCATTTACTAGTATTTAATTGCCAGAGCTTATATAGGTCATGTGCTGTAACAACGGTGCATGAATAACTGGAGGGGTGACCTCATCATGCTGTAGAGGGGTGACCTCTAAATAACTGTAGAGGGGTGACCTCTAAATACTGTACTGGGTGGAGGGATCAGCTCCAATGTGAAGGATGTAGAGCACACACCACATTCACCCTGATAACTATAAACTGATAAGCCTAGGATGCATCCATACGCCCCACTAAATATACTGATAAAATGGCCAAACTGAGCTGAGTGGGACGATGCAGGATATCACTCTCCTGCATGTGAGTCACGACACCGGTGCCTCTAGTGCCATGGTTACGGTACCTCCGTAACTAGTACATAAACTGGTCATGCTTGTATATAATGCTCAGGCAATTTATTTAGTTATTAACATGTTTACTGATAAGCTTAAACATATACTGGGGAAAAACATTTGGCTGAAGACGGGGAATCCTAATCATGCATAAAAAGGAAGTCCTTACTGAAAGGACGGAAAATCCGTACTATACAAATAATAAAAGAGAGATAAGAATATCTGTACCTTAGCCAAACTCGACTTCTAAAAAAAAATATGTCAAAACGTATTTCTCGTCAAATAATCTACATGAATTAAGCACTACTAATTATTAATAAAAACACTTATTATTAATTGTCTCAAATACTTTGTTACTATTTTGACGTAAATGTATGCATATAAGATCACGTTTAACAATAGTGTCAAGTTTCTAAATTAATTTTGTACACTTGCTTTTATAATTTAGAAGTCCCTATCTTATGATACTCATTTTGTTGACATGTTTAATTTTATAAGACTTGACGTAAAAATGCAAAAACGCTACTAAAACACAATTTTTATAAATGCATGCTAATCTCTTTTTGTTGCGTTGTGACACAAAAACAATACCATCTGAACACTAGGTAAACGACTTGCTATTATTTTATGCGAGGCCATCTAAAAATTCGAAAACCCGACTCGTTATTACTTAATATTGGTCAGAAAATATCAATTGTGTTTATTCGGCTAATGACGTAAACATATTTAAATGTAAGTATCATAAGCATGCATTTTATTACGTTAACCTTTCATGCTCTTTCTCTTTGTTTTGGTTTCAATGGCTTTATGCTAGTATACAACATATATACAGAGATCAGTGGTTAACAATGGATGCTAAACAGATTTTAGCATATTGTGGTTCTAATATATGATGACCAAATAATATTTATGAGCACCTTACTTATATGTGTTAAAAGATGGTTGAAGTTTACCTCTAGGAATCACGAGGCAGATTTGGGACCGGAATGGAAGCGAGTTTTAGTCGACCCAACTAAAGACCACGTTCCAAAAGATAAATAATCAAAACACAAACTCGAACACGAAACTCCAACGAGAGAAACTAGCGTGAACGTCGTCGATCGAATCTACCTTATCACGCCTCGAGTCTGGTGGCATGAGCCGTACTCGAATTCGTTCTCATCGCCTTCGACCACAGTGATTGTTCATTGCTACTATAAGCAATACAACACCACATCAAAACCATGCGGGAATGAACGCCAATTTGAACATGATTTGAACTCCATACCGGGACACAAATCCAACCCGTAACATATGAAACCGTAACACCGACATGATCATGGACGAAAACACCATTCAAACATGAGCACATGTTATGAACTGGGCACTGAACTTCAGCGAGACGTAATACAACCCAAAACTAGGATGTAACCAAATACTAATCGTGAACCGGAGCCTCCAACGAACATGGACAACATAACACTCGCGAACAAGGGAAGTATTTGAACACGGACCAACACCTTGAACCAAGCATGAACTAGAACAAACGAAACCGAAACGAGAATACGGAGGCCTAATGAATTATGCCCTCGACACACATACCCAATAACGAATAGAATCAAACCTCACACGACATGCACTGAAACCATCCACACGGTCTAAGCCATTGTAAAACAAACTTACTTGGTTCTAGCTGCTGCTGGCAAAGCCCTTTTGGCGGATGTAGCATGTTCTTGTTTTGTTTTATTTTTCTTCCTTTTTAGTGATTTGATTTCAGAGATTACAAAATAAGAATAATGAAGATATCTTCATATGGTATTCTTTGCTAAAATCACGTCGTAATAAGCGGACTGTTTTGAGAAAGGTAGTTATCATGAAGCGTTTTGATATATAGTGATGAAAATAGTGATTTGTTTCCTTTTCTAATGAGCTACAATTAAGAAGCAGAATATTTAAATAAGTTATGGCTTAGGTTTCGTTTTATATAACGCTTTTGGTTTGAGTATCTCAAGTAACTGATATTAGTTTCTCATTTATAGTTTTTCTTAAATTTGTATGTGTACTATCAAAGACCAACCAATTAATAATATATGTTATTACTTGTCCTTAATTCATGATTTTTAGTTTCGTGTCATATTTTGTCATGTCGTATTTAATATGCGTTGATACTTGTCGTGACATAATTAAATATTAAAAGTTTTAATTAAATGGTATTTTTAAGCGGGTTTTACAAAAGCATACATACCAATTGAGAAACTGCTTAGTTTGTGTTATCTTAATAATATAACATTACATATGCTACAAGAGAACTAGCCAAATAGAACTGGTAAATATTATATAAACATGGTCTGTGAGACTATGACGTTACACGGTCTATCCAATAAACAATTTGGTATGTGGTAAGCATTCAGATACATGTCAAACGGTTTTAAGCTGTTAAATTAGAAGCCATCTTTTTATATAATTAACATGTTTCGTCTGTTAGCAAACAAAGACGACCCAAATTGACCCATTTCTATAACTATGAGCTTCAAGCCTTCAACTAGAATCTTTTCTCTCGTTGACAAATATGAGTATGATGAGGTTAGAAAATCTTATAACTCAAGTTTATTGATACTACCCTAAAAGAACTAGTCTCTAAGAGTCCACCTGTATGTACATTTTAACCATCTATAATGTATGTTACAAACTAATAACCATAAGGTGTACGCAAACCTAGAGCTATAATCTGTCTATGTTAAGTCTGTGAAATGATAAGGATAAACATAGAATTTTGTAGATGTGCGCCTAGGTACCATATTCATGTGCAAAGCTGCCAAAAGACGAGGACTTTGTAGATTATAACCAATGTTTTGAAACCCGGGTTTTAAATCGACCCGGTCAAGTTATCGAGTCCGGGTTAACCCGGGTCGACCCGCGTTTACCCGGTTTTCTAAAAAAAATATATATTTTTTTATTTTTAATAATTAACAAAAAAGTATATATATAAACCAAAAAAGTTCCCGTATATTAAAGATATAAATTGTTTACCAATCGATATAATATGTTAAAATAAATTTCCGTCGCAAATACGTAAAATTTACATTTTTTTTTAAAACCCGAGAAAATCGAAACCCGGTCGGGTCTCGTAAACCGGGTTGACCCGGGTCACCCCAAACCCGGCGGGACGAGCCGGGTTTTGAAAATATGAAACCCGGGTCAATACGACCCGTTTTTACAGCCAGAACCGGGTCAACCGGTTGACCCGGGTTTCAAAACAATGATTGTAACGACATTGGTAAACAGCTCTCATCCAAGTTTGAAAAAACTAAGGTTACAAGTTTTCAATATATATTAAAAAAACTAGTATGTTTCAATGTTAATTGTATGATAAAAGAAGGTTTAAAGGACAACTCATCTTATAACACAATTACTTGTATTTCTCAAGCTTGCCATTTCCTATTAATAAGTGCGGTGTGAATGAATTGATAATCATCAGGATGGAACCCCATACATTGATGCCCTAGAATATCAAATAAGTCAAACATATTCGAAAGAATCAATACTCCCAAATATTTATTTCTAAAGTAAAAAATCATTACGAATGCCCTAATTTTACACAAATTCAAAATCATAAGAAATGAATAAGCTTAAAATTTAAACATAACCTGAATGAACGCGTCATTTGAGATGCAATTTCAACTGAGATTTAAACTACGATTCACCTAATAACTTTGTGAAACTGGGTAACCGCGATTAACTTGATGTCCTTTTATCAATTTTAATATGTCTTTGATCAGTTTTGAAATGTTAAAATTGATTTCTTTGATCGGGTTTGATGTGTTAAAATTGATTTTTTTGATCGGTTTTAATGGCCTATCGGATTACCGTTACCGGTGATGAAGGTAGTGAAAAGAAAACTGAAGGATGGCGGTATGGTGGTGGTCAGAGGTGGGGGTGATTGGAGACGGTGTTTTTTTGGGTAAACGAGTGGACAGTGGTTATGTATCGCTTGATTGTTTATATTTTTCGATTTCTACCTCGAAGTTTGATACATTTGAAAAGTCTACCCTATAGTTTGTTATCTAGGTTTTCTATGAATATGAAGTTTTCTCTAGAACCCATCCCTATATATATATATATATATATATATATATATATATATATATATATATATATATATATATATATATATATATATATATATATATATATATATATATATGTATATATATATATATATATATATATATATATATATATATATATATATATATATATATATATATATATATATATTTATATATATATATATATATATATATATATATATATATATATATATATATATATATATATATATATATATAAAAATATATATATATATATATATATATATATATATATATATACATATATATATATATATATATATATATATATATATATATATATATATATATATATATATATATATATATATATATATATATATATATATATATATATATATATATATATATATATATATATATATATATATATATATATATATATATATATATATATATAGAGTAAGGATCCAGTGAGAAGAAACTTAAAATAAGAAGTGGTGAGAAGAAACTAAAACAACATATTTGAGATGCAACGACTTGTATTAGATGTATTTATATTAATGTAGATGCACCATATTGAGTTTCGGAAGTTAATTTGATGTGTAGATGGTGCAAATTGATTTTCATGATTTTGGCACGTGCAGAAGAACAAAAATATAGATAAACCATAAAATGCATCTAATATACGTATATGCATATAATTAAAAGCTATACAACTCGTTATAATGCATTATAATGCATCTAAGATTATAAAGATGCATCTAATTTAATTGGATGCATCTCGAATATGTGGTTATAGTTTATTCTTATCCTTCTTATTTTAAGGTTTCTTCTCATTTGATCATAACTCTCTCTCTCTCTCTCTCTCTCTCTCTCTCTATATATATATATATATATATATATATATATATACATATATATATATATATATATATATATATATATATATATATATATATATATATATATATATATATATATATATATATATATATATATATATATATATTGGGCCTTTTATTCAGCGAATAAGAAATTTATAATAATAATCATGGCATTAAACATTTCCTTGTGTTCTATTTTAAAACCAGCATGGGTTTACCACAACTTCTATATGCGCCCATTATTGGTTTACCGCAACTACGAGTTGTACCCTTAATTTTCAATACAAACAATTTATAATATATAGGATTCACTGCAACTTTATATGCACCCTTTAATGGGTTTACCGCACATCTAGTTGCACCATTTATTTTCAATAACTAAGCATGTTATCCCCCTCGCGGGTTTATAAAATCATCTTTAAGAATTTAAAAGCTAGGCTATAGAATCACCTTAGTGCGATACAACGGACGAACGAACCAGACTATAGAGAAATGAAAAAGGTATCCTAAGTATTATCCGAGACCTACAAACGTGATCGCGACCTTAAATACGCGTTTTAAGAATACGTAAAACTACGATGCAAAATGTTCGATATGATGCAATACATAAACTACATTGCCCCATTAACAGAGCTAAGGTGTAACCAAATCCAATATGGGTTTACAACCTGCATTTACATCCCAAGTTATAAGTCTAAATCCCCATTCAATCATTTTGTTTTAGTTTGCACAACAAAACGCAACAAGTTAAGATAATTCTAGACGTAAAAGTCATAAAAACATTTCCCGGCAAGGCTGACTTGGAGAGGACATATCTCCCAAACCATATATCCAATTACTATGTGGTTTTTTCCACTGGAAAGGTCTTGAAATCTAGTTTCTAGGAAAATTGGCTAATCAACCTGAAGGTTTACCTATTTTTCTAAATGTCCAAAACACCAACAGTGAGCAAGTTTTAAGTTTGGTGATAAACTGTTTTGGTCCACCTTATTAAGAGTGGTTCTCCCAAACCATGAGGGATATGAATATGAGGGTTTCTCCCCTGGAAAGCTTCATTAATTTAGTTTTAAAAAGTCCAGCCAATAATTTTGATTCATTACCAATTCACGGCAAACTCAGTTTTATTAACAAGTGGTAAAACCAGATTTTTAGTCCAAAAGTTTACTCTATCCGTTTTGGTCATAAGTCACAAATCGTGATAGTAAATAACGCAAGGTCAGCGGCCATATTTAAGTTATTATTTCTACTAAATCTCAATTTTTTAGAAAGTTCACTTTAGGTTCCTAAATCTGTATAAAAACTTTGTTCAAAACTGTTGGTCCAGAAATAGGTCTTTATCGTATTTTGGTCATATCTTGCTTAATAATTAGATTAATTAGGTGATTTTGCCGCCAAAATCACCATAAAACAAATATCTAAAGGTCTATGATGAAAAATAAATATGGTCACTTTTATAACTTTATGGAAAAACCCAATTTCCACAGCCCACGAATTTTATACTTTTCTCCTCTAGTTTATAACTAGTTTATCATAGATCTACCCAAGATCTATACATGCATTATCATTTTGATTACTTTATTAATTAGTGACATATGCCTATAAACATGTTTTTATAAGAAAATAAATCCAATGAAATAATTTTTGTATGTACCTAGCAATGAAGATTCGTTGGTTTAGATCAACCAACAACTACAATGGCTTGAAAATCATCAACCCACTATAGCTTCTTCACCCTAAATCACCACCAAAACAAACTTAGATATGATTGACATGTGACTTTTCATGATTACTCCATCTTCAGCCCCAAATGATATGAAAAACAATCTAAAAAATATGAGAGAGAAAAAGAGAGTGTGTGTAAAATATATGAAATGTTATGAGACAAAAATGAATTTTTGGCTTATATATTTTAAAAATGCATGCATTTGCCTAACTTTGAACCAATCAAAAGGAGGGGTTATTTCTTGTTTTCTCCTCCCACCAATAGGTTGGAGAGGTGGCGTTTTGCTTGTCCACAAATCTGAACTTCAAAGTGGTGCTAGTTATATACTTAGGGTATTTGTTAAACCGTGATTACTTCGCGTAAATTACTTCTGTGGCATTCTAATGATATAATTATCGATGCCTAACGTAGAATTTTGTCGGTTCATCAAGAATTACGTGTTTACGCAGTAGGGTTCCCGTTTTCTCGCAACTTCAAGTAAATTCTTTTAAAATGAAAAATATAAAATATATATAAAAAATATTAATCGAGAATAAATAATGACCTCCAATTTCCAGATTGTCACAGCATCCCCATCTAACAAGGATCTTCGTCCCTGAAGACCAACTCGCCTTATAGTCTACCTTCTTATTGAAGTTAAACAAATGCAGATATTTCTTCCACATTTGATCTTCTCTTTCCCAAATGAATTTTGGTCCACGCCTTGAGTTCCATCGGACCTTGAAAATAGGGATCCGGATTTGCTTTAATTGCTTCACCTCCCTATCCATGATCTCGACGGGTTCCTCGATGAAGTGAAACTTGTCATCGATTTTAACATCATCTATTGGGATAATGAGGTCTTCATCGGAAAAACACTTCCTTAAGTTTGACACGTGAAAATTATTATGGATTCCTTGCAGCTCCCGAGGTAAATCAAGATTCTATGATACCTGACCCACTCTTGATATTATCTCAAAAGGTCCAATATAACGGGGACTTATTTTCCCCCGCTTTCCAAAGCGTATAACGCCTTTCCATAGAGATACTTTTAGCATAACCTTGTCACCTACCTCAAATTCTAAAGGTTTTTATCTCACATCGGCATAACTTTTTTATCTACTACGAGCGGCTAAAAAGAATTTTGAGTTGCACAATCATCTTAATAGTCCCACGAACCAATTCCGCCCCGGTGAGTTGGGCATCCCCAACTGCACTCCAGCATAATGGTGATCGACATTTCCTTCCATAAAGAGCCTCGAAAGGTGAAGCTTTGATGATAGAATGATAACTATTATTGTAGGAGAACTCCGTCAATGGTAAGTTCTTATTCCAACTAAAACCAAAGTAAATCACAAAAGTGCGCAATATGTCTTCCAACGTTTGAATTGTCCTTTCGATTTGCCCATCGGTTTGAGGATGATAAGTAGTGCTCATATCCAGATTCGTCCCCAATGATTCATGAAGTGATCTCCAAAAATTTGATGTGAAACGACTATCACGGTTCGAGATGATAGATATGGAACACTGTTTTTACAAACAATTTCCTTCAAGTAAATAAGAGTAAGTCTCCCCAACTTGAATTTTTCATTTATCGGAATAATGTGGGCTGATTAGGCCAATCGATCCACAATCACCCAAATAGAGTCATATTCGGATGGAGTCCTTGGAATCTTAGTAACAAAGTCCATGGTAATACGTTCCCATTTCCAAATAGGAACTTCGGGTTGATGAAGTAGTTCGGATGGCTTTTGGTATTCAGACTTGACCTTAGCACATGTAAAGCATTTTCTAACATAAGTTGCAATATCCGCTTTTATGTTCGGCCACCAATACAAGTTCATCAAGTCATGGTTCATTTTATCCGACCTGGGATGAATGGAATATTTGGACTTGTGGAATTCTAACATGATTAGATCCCTCAACCCTCCAAATATTGGTAACCATACTCGTCCCTTTAGACATTTTGTACCATCGGATCACCTTCACCGCGAATGTTTTTAGATTTAGTATTATAAGCCTCCATAGCTTCAGATTGTGCTTTTCAAATTTGTTCTGGTAACTTATTGGGTACCGTTACCAGTAAAGCACGCACTCGGAGAGGTTTGTCCCTTTCCTTCCTGCTTAACGTATCGGCTACGACATTTGCTTTTCCAGTGTGATAACGAATGGTACAATCGTAATAAATCAAAAGCTCGATCCATCTATGTTGCCTCATGTTTAGGTCTTTTTGATCCATAATATACTATAGACTCTTATGATCGGTGAATACCGTACACTTAGTGCCGTACAAATAATGTCTCCAAAGGCGAAGAGCAAAAACCACCACGCCCAATTCCAAGTAATGGGTTGTGTAGTGTCCTTGTTCTACCTAAGTTGACTAGAAGCATACGAATGACTTTTTCCCGTTGCGTTAAAAAACCCCAAATCCCTTAAGAGACACATTGCAATAGACAACGAAATCCTAGCTGCCCTCGAGTAGTGACAAGATTGGCGCACTATACAATTTAAGCTTCAACATTTGAAATGCCTTCTCTTCATCGTTGCCCATACGTACGATTTATTTTTCTGACTAAGTTTCGTTAATGTTTAGATATTAATGAAAACCCCTCAATAAACCTTCGGTAGTAACCGGCCAAACCCAAAAACTGTCGCACTTCGGTAGGAGTAGTAGGTGCGACCCAATTTTTAATGGCTTCGATTTTCGTAGGATCAACGTGAACTCCATTTCTATCAATCATGTGACCAAGAAATTCTACCAAATCAAGCCAAAAATCACATATTGAAAACTTTGCGCACAACTTTTTGTTCCTTAGTAACTCCAAGATAATCTTCAAGTGTTCGCCATGTTCCTCTTTATTCAAATAAATCAGAATATCACTAATAAACACGACCATGAATTTATCAAGATACAGTTTGCACACACAGTTCATTAAATCCATAAACACCGCCGGTGCATTGGTCAATCCAAACGCCATCACTTGAAACTCATAATGTCCATAACGAGTTCTAAAGGATGTAATTGGAATGTCTTTGTGGGTTTGCTATATTATGGATCCGGTGGTCTTGGTGGGTGGTGGTAAATGGTTGCAGCCATGGATGAAGATAGAGAGAGAGAGGTTGTGTGTGTAAAATGAAAGGAAAAATGTATTAAGTGAAAATGGGAAAAACACAAAACAACAACCCCTCCTTGGAAGCCTTGGAGGGGTATATATATTCACATACCACCTAAACTATACATTGTTTCCTAGTCTAGTCTATGTGTGTATAACTGATATTAGTGATTTTGTATGGGTTCAGATTAAATCTCGGTATCCTCTCGAATTGATCTCGGCCTTAAGTGGAATGATTGTTCTTGGTTACTAAAAAAAGGGTGGTTTAGTTATCTAGTTTACTAAAAGGTTTAAATGTATTAAAATGAAAACTTAAATCAAAGATAATTAACTTAATGACAATTAATAAAAACTTGAACTTGAATTAAAATTAAAAGTAAAATTGAAAGTAAAGTATGAAATAAAAATGAAGAAACAGAAACAGTAACAATTAATAATGCTCAAAAGAAGAGTGATTCGGAAGTTTTACTTTGATTCGGAACTTTACTCGGATCTTTCACTCGGAAGTTGATTCGGAAGATTCACCCGGAAATTTGGAGAAAACATTCATTCGGAACTCTGGAAAATAAACATTCATCCGGAACTTTGGTTGATTCGGAAGATTTAGGTTCATTCGGAACTTTGGTTCATGCGGAAGTTAATGCTCATTCGGAAGTTTTTGATTCATCCGAAACTTTAGACTCATTCGGAACTTTTGACTCATCCGGAACTTTGGTTCATTCGGAAGATTAGGTTCATCCGGAACTTTCAGTTCGTTTGGAACTTAATACTGATTCAGAACTTTTTAAAACAAAAACTCACTCGGAACTTTTTATAAAAACACATTCATTCGGAACTTACTGTTCATTCGGAAGATTGTAACTCATCCGGAACTTTGTGGTTCGTTCGGAAGTTTGTGACTGATTCGGAACTTTTCAGAAACAAAACTCATTCGGAACTTAGGTGTTCGTCCGGAACATTTGGTGTTCATCCGGAACCTGGGAACACAGAAACAGTAATATTACCCGAAGAACAAGGAAAACTAATTTTAATCCAAAATTCACCAAGTTTTTCACCAAATCTTAAATAAAACTAAACACAAAGCATCTACTAACCATAAACTACAAATCCCATTAACAAAAACACAAATCCCAACAACTTTATAAGATCAAATTCAATAAAATGAAAACTTAAGAACTTGAAGATAAAGATGATGATGAATAAGATGAAATGAAAAGATTAAACAAGAACTTGTATTGATGATTGATGTTTTAACAATAACAAAACAATGATTAAGATTACAAGATTGGAAAATCAAAGATCAAGATCACCAATCACCCTAGTGGTGATGGTGATAGGACGAACTAACGGGAGAAAAAGGAGGAGGAGAGAAAACTCAAAACTAAAACTGAATGAAAAGTGTGTGAGGGGATCCTTTATATAGTCTTGTCTTTTGGTTGGTGAGTGGGCTTTCTCCCGTTCTTCTTGTCCTTTCGTCTTTTTCAGAAAAGTTTCCGTTTTCGATTCTGATTCGGAATTTGTCGTCGATTAAATTTAACTCGTCTTTTAATTTCTTCGTTTAATAGACTTGAGTTTCTTCGACTTATGTAAATCTTCCATCCTTGGTCCTTTTCTTCGATAAATCTTCGAATAGTCCCAGTGACTTCAAATCTTTTGCATTTCTTGGACAATAGACTTTATCTTGAGTCCTTTTCTTCAGTAAAACCCGTGCAATCCCATGTTTTCTTCAATATTCATCCGGTTGGCTCTGAAAACACAATAAACACAAAAACCACGCATAATTCCAAACAAATGATATTAAATACGTGTTTTGGTCTTGTTTTAGCCAGAATTAAGTGGTAAAAGGATGGGTCTTTACACACCTATCAAATCCCCTACACTTAACCATTGCCATGCCCTCATGCAATGCTTAGTGATAAAGCAATTTTACACTTTTCTCATATTTAATCAACCTTGGCCTTATTTAAATACTACTAAACAAAAATTAAAATACTAAAAGAAATTAAACTTTAAAGGAAAAAAAAGAATGGAAATAACTTGCAAAGTGATCAATGACTTACATTAGGGCTTTGGTGTTGCGAAGATTTATCACCCTCAAGTTTCACGTTCCCCAAACTAAGCTTAAAAACGAGATCATTGTTATTATAAGTTAGCAAATCAAACACTTACACACATGGCTTAATTATATGCTTAAACTCCCTTATTCCTAGGTGTATCTCTTATATTTTATTTTTGTCTTAGAATGATCATGAAGATGCATTTTTGGACTTATTTCGATAGTTTATTTAGGCTGAAAGCAAAGTAGGACGATTTGATCAATAGTTAGCTAAAGGACAAAATCTCTTAAAACTGCTTCTCGGGATATCAAAAAGTTCATATCTTGGCATAACTTGGTTCACGATTTGAGACCTTTCTCGGGCTGATATTTGGCATGTACTTCATACTTCATATCTTGAGAGACGTGCTTGAGATAATGGTCTTCTCATCGTTCATAGAGTTTCTTCACTTGGAGACTTTTGAGAGGTACTCCAACTTTGTTGACCACGACTTCATGATTATTTCTTCAATCTCTATTTGGGATTTTGAGATACAACGATCCGCCTCCTTTTCAGACTTGGATCTATTTATCCTCATACCTTGTTAGGGTCTTTTCGGATAGACTTCTCCATGATCTTTATGGGAGTTGATTGCTTTTCGTCGTGAGTCTTGATCCTTCATATTGACTTTGGGAATAATGCTTTTCACATCACCTTGGATCTTTAGCAATAAAATGGAATCCTCATGCCTTGTTAGGGCCTTTTTGGACTCGCCAATCTTCGCGCCCCGCTTCATAAGTTATGCCTTGGCTATGAACTCTTATCATTACCGAGCAACTTTTAAACGATATTGGGCTAGAAGCTAAGTAACCTTTCAAATCGTACGACCTTACTTATTGCAGATAATTATTAGCAAGTGATGGGAGAATAGGCAAATAATTACACCAAGTGAGCTTGCGCAAGAATACCGACTTATAATTGACTTTATCATTTCTCGTCCTCCATAATTTAAAATCTCAAGCAATGAGACTCGTGGACACTTAGCCTAATAAACCAATTAAGGTCTACATGGTTAAGGATACTAGCTAGAATAAACTTAGATAAGTCTATTCGGGTTGAGTCAAAATAAACGCAACGGGCCTAATATGTCAAAGATTTCAAAACTAGCTACACCACTTTATTAATATTTTTGACTTTATTGCGGGATATATACATATGAAAGCAAAGATAAAAATTTAAAAATTACGACAAAACGGCCAAAGTTAATAAAAAATTTGAAAAATGTTGAAAAACATGATTTTCTGGTTTAATGATGGCATTTTCATGGAAAAGTCCACTTAAAACTTTGATAGAAGTCTCCCCTACACTTAAGATAAACATTGTCCTCAATGTTTAAGCATGTGGGAAAAGTCTCCCCTACACTTATGACATTGTGCACGTTGGTTAAATCAAGTTAAGGAAGAGACGACTAAAGTGATCAATTTCAAATGTGAGTAAGAAGAAAATTGAATCACGATAGTTGAGAGATAGAACCGGATTTCGGATAACACGGGAGCAAGGTTCGTCAAAGATTCCAAGAGTGCACTTATCCCTGTAATCACATCACCACACAAAGAAAAACACCTATGTAGGTCCCCCTACACTTAGGAGGTTAAAACATAAAAGGATAGATACTCGGGCTGCCTCTTGAGGAGCGCTTGTTTTTGATAATCGAGTCACGAGCCTGACTCGACCCAAAATTAGTTCATGGGGAACGTGGTGAGGGATGGAACCACCTCCTGAGAGGTGTCCTCACCAAAGTACAACTTCACTCGTTGGCCATTCACCTTAAAATTAGGTCCATTAGGTTGAGCGAGCTCGAGAGTACCATATGGAAAAATTTGGGCAATGGTGAATGGACCGGACCAACGAGATTTGAGCTTGCCCGAAGAGATTTTCAACTGAGAGTTAAAAAGTAAGACTTTGTCTCCAACATGGAACTCTCGGTTTTTAATCTTAGAGTCGTGAATGAGCTTAGTCCTTTCCTTATAGATCAAAGAATTTTCATAAGCCTCATTCCGAAGTTCATTGAGCTCATTGAGTTGGATCTTGCGTAGGTTACCGGCTTTGTTGATATCAAAATTAGCCCACTTCAAGGCCCAGTAAGCCTTGTGCTCCAACTCAATGGGGAGGTGGCACGCTTTCCCGTACACAAGACGATAAGGCGTACAGCCGATCGGGGTCTTGTAAGCAGTACGAAAAGCCCACAAAGCATCATCCAGTTTATCAGCCCATGAGGCACGATGCTCTCCCACGGTTCTTTCCAAAATTCGCTTAAGACCTCGGTTGGATATTTCAGTCTGGCCATTAGTTTGTGGGTGGTAGGCTGTGGAAAGACGATGATTTACACCGTACTTAGCCATGACTCGAGCAAATTGGTCATTGCAGAAATGAGTCCCACGATCACTAATAATGGCACGAGGCACACCGAATCTAGCGAAAAGAGCTTTCAAAAAGTTACAAACCACCCTTGCGTCATTAGTGGGTAAAGCTGTTGCTTCAACCCATTTAGAGACGTAGTCAACGGCTACAAGGATGTATTTGTTTCCTTTAGAAGAAGGGAATGGCCCCATAAAGTCGACACCCCAAACATCAAAGATTTCACACTCTTGAATGAAATTCTGAGGCATCTCGTCTTTATGTGTGATGTTGCCTTGTTTTTGGCAAACATTACAGCGTTTAACCATATCGTGGGCGTCACGATATATGGAGGGCCAATAGAATCCCGAATCAAACACTTTTTTTGCGGTGTAGTTGGGACCAAAGTGACCACCGGTGGGTCCTTTGTGGCAAGCATCAAGGATTTCCGAAGCTGCCGGTCCATCAACACATCGGCGAATAATCAGGTGGGCACATTGTTTGAATAGGTAAGGGTCGTCCCAAAAGTAAGTCTTGATGTCGGTGAAGAACTTTTTCTTTTGTTGGGACGTCAACCCTTCCTTGAGAATTCCATCCGCCAAGTAGTTTGCAAAGTCCGCAAACCACGGGGTTTCATTAGATTTCGAATTTATAGACATTAAGGTCTCCAAGGGAAAAGAATCATTGATTTCTTTGTTTGGATGATCCCCCTGGTAAGGATCCTCAAGTCTGCTGCGATGATCCGTGGCTAGCTTTTCTGCTCCTTTTTTATCGCGAATTTTGATTTTAAATTCCTGGAGTAGCAAAACCCTGCGAAGAAGTCTTGGTTTGGAATCTTGCTTTGTCAACAAGTACTTCAGCGCGGAATGATCGGTGTACACAATTGTTGTAGAAAGGACAAGATAGGGGAATTTTTCAAAAGCAAAGATAACAGCTAAAAGCTCTTTTTCGGTTGTCGTATAATGCAATTGTGCCCCCGTCATTGTCTTTCTAGCGTAATGGATTGGTTGGAAGTGTTTGTTCACTCTTTGTCCCAGAACCGCTCCAATAGCAAAATCACTAGCATCGCACATCAACTCAAAGGGAAGCTCCCAATTAGGGGTAACCAAGACGGGTGCTTTAGTTAGCTTATCCTTCAGCGAGTTGAATGCTTCGAGACACTCTTTGGAGAAGATAAAAGGAGTATCTTTTTCCAAGAGGCGGGTCATCGGGCGAGCGATTTGAGAAAAATCTTTGATGAATCGACGGTAGAAGCCCGCATGACCTAGAAAACTTCTCACACCCTTCACGGTTGAAGGTGGAGGCAACTTTGCGATAACATCGACTTTAGCACGGTCTACTTCAAGACCGGCTTTGGAAATTTTATGTCCCAGCACGATGCCTTCTTTTACCATAAAATGGCATTTTTCCCAATTCAGAACTAGGCGAGTGTCTTCGCACCGCTTGAGCATACGTTCCAAATTGGCAATGCAAGAAGAGAAAGAATCCCCGAAGACCGAGAAATCATCCATGAAGACTTCCATGGTTTGTTCAACCATGTCATGGAAGATAGCTAACATGCACCTTTGGAAAGTCCCGGGCGCATTACATAAGCCAAAAGGCATTCTTTTGTAAGCAAATGTGCCATAGGGACAAGTGAATGTCGTCTTCTCTTGATCTTGGGGATCGATGGGTATTTGGAAATAACCCGAGAAACCATCAAGAAAGCAGTAATATTCATTACCGGCTAAACGTTCAAGCATTTGGTCCATAAAAGGTAGAGGGAAATGATCCTTTCTCGTGGCATCATTGAGTTTGCGGTAGTCTATACAAACTCTCCACCCAGTAACGAGACGAGTGGAAATCAACTAGTTGTGTTCATTGGGAACAACGGTAATTCCGCCCTTCTTGGGCACACAATGGATTGGACTAACCCATGGTGAATCCGAAATAGGGTAAATCATACCCGCATCAAGAAGTTTAATAACCTCTGTTTCGATGACTTCATGGATTTTTGGATTCACCCTTCGTTGGCTTTGAATTGTGGGCTTAAAATTGTCCTCCATGAGAATTTTGTGGGTGCAGAAGTGAGGATCAATTCCACGAATATCATAAATTTTCCAAGCAATAGCCTTCTTATGATCTTTCAACACGGCGACAAGTCGGGCTTTTTCTTCTTCTTTTAGGTCCTTTGCGATGATGACGGGCGACTTCTTCTCTTCTTCAAGGAATACATACTCGAGATGGGGCGGCAATTCCTTAAGTTCCAAATCCGTAGGATTTTCGACGGGAGGCGTATTCGAAGTCGAAGTATCGATAGCAATGACCGTGGGAGATAGAGGAGAAGGATTGTCTTCTTTGAGAAGGTTTGCAATGAAGCTGAGATCTTCATCCCAATTGGTAGTAGAATCGTCATTGTCTAAATTCACATCTCCCATGGTGGCTTCCAAATCTTTCAAAAGGAAATCACTTTCTCCAAATAGAGATAGTGATGAGTCGATAGAGGAAACGGTCTCAACATTGGGAAGAGAGGTAGGAATACTTTTACAAGCATCTTTGAAGTGTTCTTCACAAGCCTCATCAAGAACATCAATACAATTAATACTCTCATATGAATAAGGTTGTTTAGACAACTTTCCCATGTTGAAGACTACTTTATCATCACCCACTCTCATGATAAGCTCACCGGCTTCAACATCGATGAGAGTGCGACCGGTCCTCAAGAATGGACGACCAACAATTAGTGCCACACGGGGGTCCATCTCGTAGTCGACGACAACGAAATCAGCAGGGAAGGTGAATTTGTCGACTCCTGACATGACGTCTTCGGCTATCCCCACTGGATAAGCAACCGTACGGTTGGCCAATTCCAAAGTCATTTTGGTGGGGACTAGCTCTGGGAGAGATAATTGCTTCCAAACACTTAGAGGCATGAGATTAATACTGGCACCTAGATCGGCTAGGGCCATGCAATTCTCTACTCCCGGGAAATTGCAAGGAATTAAGAAACGACCCGGATCACCAAGCTTGGTTGGCAATTTCCTTAAGAGTATTGCAGAACAGTTCTCATTAAGTTGGGTGTTGGCAATATCGAGGAGCTTTTCTTTGTCGCTCAGACGATCTTTAAACATTTTTGCGTATTTAGGAATGTGAGCGAGAGCCTCACCGAAGGAGATGTTAAAATTCAATTGTTTGAACATTTTAAGGAAGTTCGAAACCTGAATATCATCCTTGCTTTTGAGCTTCTCTTTCCTCAACCTAGATGGATAAGGTATATTGGATGAAGAAGAAGGATGTAGGGGAATAGGATCACTCACAACCACGGGTGGAGGAGGGGTAGAAGGAAGAGGTGGAGAAATTGGGGAAGGAGAAGGAGGAGGAATAGGAGCAGGTGACTCGTTCTCCTTAGTCACAATCACCGGTGGAGGTATAGGAAGCTCGGTTTCCTTGGTACCTTTACCACTTCGAGTAGTGATTGCTTTCATCTCCCCTCTGGGGTTCGCAACGGTGTTATTCGGAAGAGTACCCGAAGAAGAGGGTTGATTACCTTCGAAGAAACTAGCCATCATGTTCCTCAAGTCATTAGTTTGGGTATCCAACGTATTTCTCATGTCGGCTCTCAAGTCGTTTCCTTGCTTGACCAAGTCTGCTTTCAAATTTATCACTTCACGCTGAAGATTTTCCACGATCACATCGTTTGTCCTCATGTAGGTCTGCACTTCTTGGTGTAGAGCGGTGGATTGGTTGGGAGGAGCATTGTATGCGGGTGGTTGATAAGCAGGTTGTTGGTAAACTTGGTTGTTACGTTGAGGTGGTTGTTGCTGCTTGTGAGGAGGGATGTATGGTTGTCGAGGTTGTTGTTGTTGTTGAGGAGGGCGACTGAGGTTTGATTGTTGGTTTAGGTTGGTTGGAGGAAAACCAGGTGGTGAAAGATAATTGTTGCTGCGGTAGCTGAGTAAATTACGGTCACCTTGAGGTCTAGCTTGATAAGCAGGTTGAGGATAGGTGCCATAAGCTGCATTAACATTCTCAGAAGGGTAGTCTTGGGTGGCGGTACAAGTGGTGTAAGAGTGAGGAACACCGCATATCTCACAAGGTTGGCTGACAGCGTTAACTTGAGCGTGTTTAGCGTTGTTGCTGTTGTTGTTGCTGACGGTGTGGGTGACAAGCGATTCAAGAAGCGTAGTGATTTTGTCCAATCGCTTGTCGCTGTCACTTGTGCTAGCACTAGCGACATTGGTCCGAACACTCTTGGTTTGCACACGAGATTTATTCTCAATGATGTCCCAAGCAGCATTAAAAGTCTTAGCCAACAGATTACCCCCCGAGGGACTGTTCAGTGAATCTTGGTCACTCATGCTTAAACCATTGTAAAAAGTATTAATTTGATGTACTTTGGTAAAACCATGTTGTGGGCATTTTCTTAAAAGATCTTTAAAACGATCCCAAGATTCACTGAACGACTCATCGTACTTTTGTTCAAAATTTATGATTTCATTCCGCAAAGCGGTAGTACGAGAGGGTGGGAAAAAGTAATTGATAAACTTTGTTTCCAAATCCGTCCACCAGAGAATACTCTGTGGCGGTTCCTTAGCAAGCCAATGCCGGGCTTGTCCCTCTAAACAAAAGGGAAAAAGTTGTAACCTGATAACCTCTTGTGGAACACCATTGAATTTGACCGTGTTAGTGAGTTGCAAAAATCTCTTGATGTGGTCATGTGGGTCATCAATGGTACGTCCCAAGAATGGTTGAGCGGAGACCATCTGGATAAAGCCTGATTTTAGCTCAAAGTTGTTGGCGGCAATTGGAGGTATGACAATTGGATCCGTGTTGCCATCTACATGAGCTTGCAGCAATTCAATCATCAGGCGATTATCCGGAAGGGGCTCATTGTTGTTGTTATTGTTCATGTTGTTGAAAGGCGGGTTGTTGTTGTTATTATTGTTGTTTTGTACACCAGCCATGTCTAAGTTATCGAGAGGCTCGGGCTCTTGATAAGACGTGGATCGAGTGCGCATACACCTGCAAAAGAACGAACAAAGAAAAGCAAAACAAAAATATTTTTGGTTTTTATGTTTTTTTTTTTATTTTTTTGTATTTTGAAAATTTTATATTTTTTAGGATTTTTTGAAAATTTTTGATGAAAAAGTAACGTTCACGGGGAACGGATCCCAAAATCTAAGTTCTCACAAAAAACTTTTGATCTTAACGAGAAGAGCCGGCAGCGGCGCCATTTGATACAAGGTTTTGCTATGGGTTCAGATTAAATCTCGGTATCCTCTCGAATTGATCTCGACCTTAAGTGGAATGATTGTTCTTGGTTACTAAAAAAGGGTGGTTTAGTTATCTAGTTTACTAAAAGGTTTAATTGTATTAAAATGAAAACTTAAATCAATGATAATTAACTTAATGACAATTAATAAAAACTTGAACTTGAATTAAAATTAAAAGTAAAATTGAAAGTAAAGTATGAAATAAAAATGAAGAAACAGAAACAGTAACAATTAATAATGCTCAAAAGAAGAGCGATTCGGAAGTTTTATTTTGATTCGGAACTTTACTCGGATCTTTCACTCGGAAGTTGATTCGGAAGATTCACCCAGAACTTTGGAGAAAACATTCATTCGGAACTCTGGAAAATAAACATTCATCCGGAACTTTGGTTGATTCGGAAGATTTAGGTTCATTCGGAACTTTGGTTCATGCGGAAGTTAATGCTCATTCGGAAGTTTTTGAATCCGGAACTTTAGACTCATTCGGAACTTTTGACTCATCCGGAACTTTGGTTCATTCGGAAGATTAGGTTCATCCGGAACTTTCAGTTCGTTCGGAACTTAATACTGATTCGGAACTTTTTAAAACAAAAACTCACTCGGAACTTTTTATAAAAACACATTCATTCGGAAGTTACTGTTCATTCGGAAGATTGTAACTCATCCGGAACTTTGTGGTTCGTTCGGAAGTTTGTGACTGATTCGGAACTTTTCAGAAACAAAACTCATTCGGAACTTAGGTGTTTATCCGGAACATTTGGTGTTCATCCGGAACCTGGGAACACAGAAACAGTAATATTACCCGAAGAACAAGGAAAACTAATTTTAATCCAAAATTCACCAAGTTTTTCACCAAATCTTAAATAAAACTAAACACAAAGCATCTACTAACCATAAACTACAAATCCCATTAACAAAAACACAAATCCCAACAACTTTATAAGATCAAATTCAATAAAATGAAAACTTAAGAACTTGAAGATAAAGATGATGATGAATAAGATGAAATGAAAAGATTAAACAAGAATTTGTATTGATGATTGATGTTTTAACAATAACAAAACAATGATTAAGATTACAAGATTGGAAAATCAAAGATCAAGATCACCAATCACCCTAGTGGTGATGGTGATAGGACGAACTAAAGGGAGAAAAAGGAGGAGGAGAGAAAACTCAAAACTAAAACTGAATGAAAAGTGTGTTAGGGGATCCTTTATATAGTCTTGTCTTTTGGTTGGTGAGTGGGCTTTCACCCGTTCTTCTTGTCCTTTCGTCTTTTTCAGAAAAGTTTCCGTTTTCAATTCTGATTCGGGATTTGTCGTCGATTAAATTTAACTCGTCTTTTAATTTCTTCGTTTAATAGACTTGAGTTTCTTCGACTTATGTAAATCTTCCATCCTTGGTCCTTTTCTTCGATAAATCTTCGAATAGTCCCAGTGACTTCAAATCTTTTGCATTTCTTGGACAATAGACTTTATCTTGAGTCCTTTTCTTCAGTAAAACCCGTGCAATCCCATGTTTTCTTCAATATTCATCCGGTTGGCTCTGAAAACACAATAAACACAAAAACCACGCATAATTCCAAATAAATGATATTAAATACGTGTTTTGGTCTTGTTTTAGCTAGAATTAAGTGGTAAAAGGATGGGTGTTTACACACCTATCAATAACTATGATAACTAATGAGAATACTTAAATGTCGTCACATAGAGTGAATTTCCAACAATCTTCCCCCATGGGACGACGTGTAGATTTCCTTACAATATTTTTCCTAACAAGTACATAATGATTAAGAACAAAAGCTTCCATAAAGCGTCCAATGCTGATGAAGTCTTCTGAGACCTTTGACTTCAAGTATTCACTTCAAAACGACTCATCTTTGTAGTAACTTGTAGTAGAAATACTGTAACAGCACGAGCTAAGTAACTCATATATTTCTGGTTAAGGAGAAGCTTCTGAATTAACTTCCCCCTAATTCATGCCACATAATCTTGATGTAGAAGCTTTTAATAGCTTCCCCCTAAACCGACAATCCTCATAAGCAGTTCCAAAGCTTTGAAAAAAAACTTAGAATGATTAAGCGCACAACGGAATTTAACAAGCAAACCCCATCCTATAAAATGATAATGTTGCTATGAGGGATTGAAAGTTTGGGGCACACCAAGTAGATCAACAACGTCTCTTCTCACGCTTGAATAATTCTTCTGACATTTTCTTCCCCCTGAGAGTTCAATTTATGCATACTAGAAAGAATCAAGACATTTCTCCCCCCACGTAAGTGAAGAAAGGAACCCAATCCTATGTATGAAGCTCAAATACTGAAGTAGACACTTTATCCTATTCATGAAGTTGACATCGTAACACCAGAGTCAATTAAGTCCCGGAAATGCACATATCTTCTTCCGGAGATGCACCAGAGTCAATTAAGTCCCGGAAATGCATATCTCTCCATATAAGATAATGATGATGAATAATTGCAACCTCAAAACAATTAAACATCAGACAATAGTGTACCGTTTAAGGACTGATAACGCCACGAGTTAAAACACTAATTTTCTCTGCGGTTATGACAAATGTCTTCCCGAAATGTCTTCAAATCAAAAGAAGACATGAAGTTCATCACGTGTACTCGTTGTTCGTTTAATATGTATTCTTCTTCCCCCTTGATGGTTTCGAAACCTCGGAACCAACAATAAATCGTACGCACATGTACCTGAAATCTCGTGAAAATAATAAATAAGATGAATTATATATTTTGTGAGAATCAGTTGCTGATCAAAATTCTCTACTCATAAAATCTCCATGGCCATCTTTACCAACCCCCTTGTAGGCAATTTGAAGTGACTACTGATGAATGAACAAGATATATCAAACGTGAAACTGAATAAGAATCCCTTGATCTTGTGACTTAAGCTTGCACTATTGTTTAATGAAGAACGGTGAAAAAATCTCTAAGTACCCAATACATTACTGAAGAAGTATATAAGCACAACGCCTCTTGAAATTATCCACGTCGACTATGCGCGTGACACTGAGTACAACAATGTATCTCGTTTAAGTGATAGTTATCCAAGTCATCAACCAACCACCCCGAACCTGGAAACTAGATAAACAAGTCTTCATTCTAAGATTAAGCACGAACAAGTTACCTTTCAAAGATAAAATAAGTGCACGCCTTCGAAAAATCCGTCTTCAACTTCAAATAAGAATACCCGATCAAATCCGTGGTCACTAATATTCAAAATTAGCCATTTTTCTTTCTTGGTCTCTTCAAATAAATCTTGTCACATTGGCTCGTTACTTTGTCATTTATAAACTCGATACCAACCATTAACAAGAATGTATATAACAAATTGTTAAATCAGTTGTTAAATAAAAATGTATATTACATTTTGTCTCACAGTCTCTTTGGTCCATTAATTGTAACCCATATAGCAAACTCATCAAATAAAGATATTTTGGTGCATATATCCTTAGTTTTTCTTTTGGATTTAACGATTTAATCAACCATTAGATAGACCCATATCAAAAACAAATTGGCCCATCATCATCAACGTCAATGTCCCCATATTTTGGAATAAGCAAAATTGATTTTTGTTTACAAAAATTTAATTTTTAATACAGGGAAGGTGCGCCCCCCATTTTGAATTATAGAAAATAATAACGTGGTCCATTTTGAATGCATATTCGAGTGATAGGAGACGTGGCCCATTTTGCTAACACACGTCTCAATTTTAAAAACAAGTGGCTAATAATGTAAGATACCATACAAACACACGTCCCATTTTGATAAGAACCAACGTCATACAACCCGAGCCATCAAACCCGGTCCAACATTAGGGGTATAAGATACCACCTAACCCTAATCACCTCATTCACACAACCCTAATATATCTTCTATTAATACCAATCAGCCACCAAACTACACCCTTGAATCCTCCGCCTCTTTTCTAACAAAAATAAATATGATCTCCATCTATTCCTCAAATCTCAAATCTAAACAATACCAATCACACCTTAGTTCACATCCTAATAAACCAATCGAATCAAACTCAATTAACCTTGATCATCTTCTCAAACGGAAATGGGCACAAGGAGCAAGTTACTAACAAATAATTGCTTCTAACCATTTTCGTAGGTAATTGTTCCTCCAAAGAATCAAAGACGACTCAACTAATCGTCATAGATCATGGTAGTGGTCTCGGGTAGGTCCAATTCGTAATTGCATGTTTTGTTTTCGGTTATAAAATGAAACAAAGAATAGCTATGAACATATATGTTCTTAGTCTATCTTTATTTTCGAAAAGTAATGAGATGGTTGCACCATACATTAGATCTATGATGCATGTCTCTTTCGTGTTTAGATCTAAAAAGTCTATGATTATATTTATCACACGAAATAGAGTAATCTGAGATCTTAGATTTGTATTAAGTCGAGTCTTTGATGAAAGGAGACGGTGTTTGAATGATATATGACGAAGGGATATAGGTAGATCGAGTCGGTGTTGTCAATTGATTTGATGAGTCGTTTGGCAGTTATATTGGGAATATGTCTCGGTATGTTTTTACTTTGGCAACCACATCATCAACATGATTCCGCAAAAGCAAGAATCATATAATTCCGTAATTAGCGAGAATCGTATGATTCCTCAATAACAAGAACCATATAATTCCGCAATAGCAAATCTGAAAAACCTTATCTGAAGAGGTACTTTTTCCGTGATTTCCGGATCAGTCTTTTTATGAGTTCAAAACTTCATTTTAAAAAACAAAGAAACCCAAAAATTAAGCTTATGATAGATCTTAGAAACACCCAGATCTAGACGATGCCAGATCTTGAATATCTCAAATCTCGAAAATGCCAGATCTCAAAAATAAAGAAAGAAACAGTGGTCAGATCTCGAAAAATGAAACTAGGAGCAGTGAAGCTATGATGCCAGAAATTGAGACGATTATATCATATGTGACAATTTGGACAAATAAACAACTAGTGATATGAATGTTTGGACAAGAACTCTAGTGATAGAAAATACAACCACCGTGACAAATAAATGACAGACTCGAGACAAAAAAATTAGATCGGGACAAAAAATGTAAGAAACCACCAAATCAATAAAAATAAACACAAACGATCCAAGGATTGAACCGTCGGCTCTGATGCCAATTTTGGGTTTGCTATATTATCGATCCGGTGGTCTTGGTGGGTGGTGGTAAATGGTGGCAGCCATGGATGAAGATAGAGAAAGGTTGTGTGTGTAAAATGAAAGGAAAAATGTATTAAGTGAAAATGGGAAAAACACAAAACAACAACCCCGCCTTGGAAGCCTTAGAGGGGTATATATAGTCACACACCACCTAAACTATACATTGTTTCCTAGTCTAGTCTATGTGTGTGTGACTATGATAACTAATGGGAATTCTTAAATGTCGTCACATAAAGTGAATTTCCAACAGTCTTCCTCGCGAACGCGAAGTTGATGATAACTAGACCGCATATCAATTTTTGAATAAACACTATAACCTTGCAACTGATCAAATTAGTTATCGATCCTTGGTAAAGGGTATCGGTTCTTGATTGCTAATTTATTCTGCTCTCGATAGTCGATGCACATGCGAAACGACCCATCTTTCTTTTTCACGAACAACACCGGAGCTCCCCATGGTGATGAGCTCGGTCGAATAAAGCCTTTATTGGATAATTCTTGCAATTGCTCTGATAATTCTTTCATTTCAGATGGTGCTAAATGATATTGCGCACGCGCCATAGGTGCATCACCAGGAACAAGATGAGTATAAAAATCTATTTGCCTTGGTGCCGGTAGTCCGGGTATTACTTTAGGAAATACATCAGGAAAATCACGCACGACATGAACGTCATCAGTTTGTTTCTTTTCCGAATAAACTCCGGTTACTTGAGCTAGAAATAATTCACAACCTCTTTCTATGTATTTTTGGCCTCAATACACCAAACAATCATTAATATAGAATTATTCTTGTCTCCTTCGATAACCAGAGTTTTGTCAATTAGGGGAATCCTAACCTTTTTCTCATCACACAAAATAGACGCATTATACCGAGATAACCAATCCATCCCAGTTATAACATCGAAACTTCCTAGTTCTATCACCATTAGATCGATTTGGAAGGAACGGTTCAAAAGATTAAGAGTACACCCCCTTAGAATGTTGTCGGTACATACTATCTTTCCATCGACAAATTCGATTTCATGCATAGTATCTAATTCAACTGGTTCAGTATCAACAAGGGTACCAAAGTTTCTAGATTCAAAACTCTTATCGGTACCTGAATAAAATAAGGTAGTAGAATATCAATTGCGGGGTAAGACGTACCAGTAGCGACTCTTGGATCTTGTTGTGACTCTACCTCCCAATTTATAGGAAGCTCCACGGTCGTTTTTACCTTTGGCATCATTTTTCAATTAAGGGCACATTCGGTCTATTTGCACCACCAGCTCCATCTCCAGAACCACTCGTACTATTAGAACCACTTTCTCTACCCGAACTACCGGCCTCACTAGAGCCACTAGATCCTTCATTCATGTTGGCCATGAATTTAGTCAAGGATGTAGAAATTTGTTCATTAATAACTTGGAACATATGTACCTTAGTCATATATATATATATATATATATATATATATATATATATATATATATATATATATATATATATATATATATATATATATATATATATATATATATATATATATATATATATATATGGCGGTATGATTATGATGCAACGTAATTCAAAGCATAATGAGTATTCATTCAATGATTGCATTACGCCAATAACAAATAAATAAAAGGAATAAAGGATTGAAAAGAAGTAAATGATTAAAAGAAACCAGAAAGAAAATATAACCATAGACCGATATAGAAATTGAAAATAAAAGATAATCATTTCATTAATCACATCTAGTACAAGTTTTATTGTTATGAATTATAGATTATCATCACCTAATGCCATACAACTTAAAAAACTACTAGTTCTACTAACTGATATCATAGTTTAGCTAGTGATTTACAAATGATAATGTAGATGATAAGATAATCTACCAAGAGTTAGTAGGTGATCTATGTGGTTAGGAAGGCTCCTCGGTCCGACTAGAAGAAGATTTCTTAAGTATTTTTCAGGGACGCTCGACCTTCTCCTAAATTGACAACTTTGGAACAACCCCACACGAACCATGACACGATTATAGAACTAGAGGGTCAAGGCAAGGAATAAGTCAAGCAACAAATTTTTCCGTGCAAACTCCATAGGCTTAAGCGTACACATTTGTAAGCCCTTATTTCCGTGGGTCGAAGAAACCTATGCAAATAAGTTTTTTATAAACACATAATTCAATTTACTTCAACAAGATAATGATAAATTACTTTATTTGAGCATCGTTCGTTTAACACAAAAGATCTAGATTGAATACAACAAAAACCGATATGAAGAAATCTTAGTGATATGGTAGGGCATTTTATTAGACATGTAAATACTGTACCAATCAATACGAATTCCTTACAAGCAACAAGCATAATTTCAGAAAACATGTTTCCAAAAACAACAGGAAATCAAGGATCAATGAGAACGAAGATTAAATCTACTAAACAAGATGAATCGATCAATAAATCAAGAATAAGAATAATGGAATCAAAATCCTTGAAACCAAATAATTACCATTGGGAATATTACCTATTTTGTTGGGATCATGGATATCCACAACTTGGTTAAACTCAGGAATAATGGAATTTAGTTTGGAAATGGTTTTGTGACAATCTACGTCATAATAATACCTCATATCAATATAAAATTAACATTTATAACTATATAAATGAATACATGACTTGAAATTTAGAAGTACAAATAATCCAAAATTAAAACATATATATATCCCATATATATATATAAATATTGTCTTTCCGGTCCTATCGGTAATTCAGAGATTTCGCTTGCGATAGTTATAGTTAAAAGATTTCAAAACTTTTATTTTGGAAAATCTAATTGTTCTCTATAACTCAAGCTCTGATACCAGTCTTTAACACCCCCAATTTCGGGTCATATGCGGAAGCTCATACGGGGTGCTACTTCATAATATAACAGCTCAAGTAATCGAAAACGACTCGAAAAGAATTGTTTTTAAAAGTAATCATTCGATTGAAATCAAATTGTACAAATCATCCACAAAATGGTCCCAAAAATTTAGATCACAAAAGTACATAACGTTTACATGAAAGTTATCGAATGACTTTTCCCAAAATAGTGAGCCTTTAACAACATAATTATTTACGCAAGCATCCGAATCCCTCGCGCCATTACCTTCAAGGTGAGATTAAACATGCTAAATTTGCCAATAAAAGTTGAGTGAATCTATAGAGTTTATAAATAAAAAATACCAAACACTAATACATTTTATAGCCATTAACCATAACAATGTGGATCAAACAAAGTTATAAAGATTTATTATAAGCATCATGACATTGAAACGTTACTATAATATTTTCCCACCATACACCTCTCTAAGTGTATTTTAAACTCTCACGCATGTATCCCCCTTGGGCCTCAACCGTGCCCTAACAATATCTAGTCGTTATAGGACGGGAGGAGGTCGGTCCTCCCGAATAGTACTATTCCATGTATAAGCGCATACCATTACTCGGTAACTAACAATTGATTATATATATATATATATATATATATATATATATATATATATATATATATATATATATATATATATATATATATATATATATATATATATATATATATATATATATATATATATATATATATATATATATATATATATATATATATATATATATATATATATATATATATATATATATATATATATATATATATATATATATATATATATATATATATATATATATATATATTAGGACTTTATTCAACGAATAAGCAACTTATAATAATAATCACGGCATTAAACATTTCCTTGTGTTCTATTTTAATACCAGCATGGGTTTACCACAACTTCTATATGCGCCCATTAATGGTTTACCGCAACTACGAGTTGTACCCTTAATTTTCAATACAAATAATTTATAATATATAGGATTCACCAAAACTTTTATATGCACCCTTTAATGGGTTTATCACACATCTAGTTGCACCCTTTATTTTCAATAACTAAGCATGTTATCCCCCTCGCGGGTTAATAAAACCATCTTTAAGAATTTAAAAGTGAGGCTATAGACTCACCTTAGTGAGATACAGCGGACGAACGAAACGGAATGTAGAGAAATGAAAAAGGTATCCCAAGTATTATCCGCGACCTACAAACGTGATCACGGCCTTAAATACGCGTTTTAGGAATACGTAAAACTATGATGTAAAATGTTCGATATGATGCAATACATAAACTACATTGCCCCATTAACCGAGATAAGGTGTAACCAAATCCAATATGGTTTACAACCTGCCTTTACATCCCAAGTTATAAGACTAAATCTCCATTCAATAATTTTATTTTAGTTTGCACAACAAAACGCAACAAGTTAAGATAACTCTAGATGTAAAAGTCATAAAAACATTTCCCGGCAAGGCTGACTTGGAGAGGACATATCTACAAAACCATAAATCCAATTACAATGTGGTTTTTCCCACTGGAAAGGTCTTGAAATCTAGTTTCTAGAACAAGTGGATAATCAACCTGAAGGATTACCTATTTTTTTAAATGTCCAAAATACCAACAGTGAGCAAGTTTTAAGTTTGGTGATAAACTTTTTTGGTCTACCTTATTAAGAGTGGTTCTACCAAACCATGAAGGCTATGAACATGAGATTTTCTCCCCTGGAAAGCCTCATGGATAAAGGTTTCAAAAAGTCCAACCAATAATTTTGATTCATTACCAATTCACGGTAAACTCAGTTTTATTAACAAGTGGTCAAACCAAATTTTCAGTCCAAAAGTTTACTCTATCCGTTTTGGTCATAAATCACAAACCGTGATAGTAAATAATGCAAGGTCATCGGCAATATTTAAGTTATGATGTCTACTAAATCCCCATTTTTAAAAAGTCTACTTTAGGTTCCAAAATCTGTATAAAGACTTTGTTCAAAACTGTTGGTCCAGAATTAGGTCTTTATCGTATTTTGGTCATATCTTGTTTAATAATTGGATTCATTAGGTGATTTTGCCGCCAAAATCACCATAAAACAAATTTATATAGGTATATGGTGAAAAATAAATACGGGCACTTTTATAACTTTCTGGAAAAACCCACTTTCCACAGCCCACTAATTTTATACTTTTCTCCTCTAGTTTATAACTAGTTTATCATAGATCTACCAAAGATCAATACATGCATTATCATTTTGATTACTTTATTAATTAGTGACATATGCCTATAAACATGTTTTTATAAGAAAATAAATCCAATGAAATAATTTTTTCATGTACCTAGCAATGAGGATTCGTTGGTTTAGATCAACCAACAACTACAATGGCTTGAAAATCTTCAACCCACTATAGCTTCTTCACCCTAAATCACCACAAAAACCAACTTAGATATGAATGAAATGTGACTTTTCATGATTACTCCATCTTCAGCCCCAAAAGATATGAAAAACAAGCTAAAACCCCTTTTAATCAGTTCCAAATGCATAGAACAACACTAGGTATTCATATTCACTAGTGTAGCCCTTATTTGATATTCAAATTTGTTATAAAATGGTTTTTTGGAGCTGTATATTTCGTGGATATGAGAGAGAAAAAGAGAGTGTGTGAAATATATGAAATGTTATGAGAGAAAAATGAATTTTGGGCTAATATATTTTCAAAATGCGTGCATTTTCCTAACTTTTAACCAATCAAAAGGAGGGGTTATTTCTTGTTTTCTCCTCCCACCAATAGGGTGGAGAGGTGGTGTTTTCTTATCCCCAAATCTGAATTTCAAAGTGGTGTTAGTTATATACTTAGGGTATTTGTTAAACCGTGATTCGCGTAAATGCTTAAAAACGTTAATTTTTCCCCTAAAGGTAAAATAGTCCCTAAATATGAAAAATGCAACAAACATCATAGAATTACTTCTATGGCATTCTAATGATATAGTTATCGATGCCTAACGTAGAATTTTGTCCGTTCATCGTGAATTACGCGTTTACGCACTAGGGTTCCCGTTTTCTCGCAACTTCAAGTAAATTCTTTAAAAATGAAAAATATAAAATATATATAAAAAAATATTAATCGAGAATAAATAATGACCTCCAATTTCCAGATTGTCACAATTATTCATTCACATTTCACAATTTTTGAGTTTACAACTCATTTATAGGGATTCTAGGGTTTCTAAGGGAATTTAGGGCATCATAGTTATATTTGAGTTGTTCTTATTCATAATGTACTTATTAGATTAATTTTATAACTTAGACTTGATATATTCATTGTATTTCCAACATATAGGAATATGTTGAAGTGATAGTTCAGGTTGTGAGAAACAATTCATCTTACCAAGTAAGCCACAAAAAGAAAATATTTCTAGCCATATTTTCATATTAATACAATCATATGACACATAAGTGAAATTTAAGGATTGCCACAGTCTCTCCCTCTTAAAGAAATCTCATCCCGAGATTCAGATAAAGAGTAACGTCATAGAACGGAGATGAGCAAAATCCTTGGGTTTCTAATATACTATATAGTAATATACGTATTCTCTTATTCATAATTCTAATGATTTATTATGTCTACACTTGTCTTATATGGTATATCCTTTAGTCCATTTATAAATTGTTGCTAACATAAAGATGCGTCCAACTTTATGCAAGGAAGAAATTATAAATTTTGTGATTTAAATTTATTCATTTGACTGAATAAGCGTCCTAATTCAATCAAATAAATAGGATGTAAAATTGACTTAGAAATTTCCGACATAACACGAGTATAAACAAATATTCTAGCATTTAATATATTTATTATAGCCTTGAATTTCCTTTTTACATCAGCGTATGCAAGACGTCTTTTATATAATATCTAAGAATACGATTTCTAGAGACGAATGACGTTAAAATAGAAGACGGTATTTTATTTCTTACAACATGTATATAGGATAATTTTACCGAACATATAGCTTCTAAGGCCATTTACCTTTAGAATTCCCAATCCAATGACCTACTATGTTGAAAATCTAACACCTGATGGTGAAAAGTTATGTATGATGCAGAGCGTATTTCTTACACAAAAGAAGGTTCACCGTAGGTTGGATTCTAGTTTACTTGAATTTTACAAACGTTCTTTCATCGCTGAATTTACGCTTGAGATTTTTCCGATTTTTGCACAGGATTGTGCCTAATTAACTTGTTCGTTAAATCTTTGGGTAGAGTTTAATGAATTTTTCAAATATATATTGGGATTTTGGAAGTGGTAATATTTCTTCAAAATCTTCGATAAAATTCCTTAATAATTTTTTCTACCAAAATCTTCTAATGAAGTTTTAATAGAATTTCAGGTGAATTCTAATAAGTGTGAAAACACTTATCCTTTTACCACTTAATTATAATAATAACCAAACCAAAGCGTGTATTTAATGTCGTAAATGTCGAAATTATGTGTGGTTTGTGTTTTTATTGTGTTTTAGGACCAAAATGTGAAAAGGGAAGAAAACATGGGCTTTCATGGGCTTTTATCGAAGAAAAAGACAAAAGACGAAGTCAAAAGATCAAGAGTGCAAAAAGAACGGAAGTCCAAGGCCTATTCTTAAGATTTATCGAAGAAAAACACCAAAGACGGAAGTTTAACGAAGTCGAAGAACCAAATCTAATTAATAAATAAATTAGAAGACGAGTTCATTTTATCTATCGACAAATCCCAAGACAACTTAAACCTCATTAGTAGGTCTTAGCTAATTTGACAAATTAGTTCTCCATTTTTATTAATTGTCTTTCAATACTTGTCATTTATTTTTCAAGTTAATTCAAGTAAGTCTTTAATTTGTGTTATTGAATCTTAATCTTTAATCAAGCTTTTCATTAATCTTATCCTACCTTTCTTGTTTGTTTAATCTTTATGCTTATTTGCTTATTGTTATGCTTATTTGATTGTTCTTTATGTTTTTGTGTGTTTGATTTTTTTAGCTTATTGATCTTATAGCTTTTTGTGTAATTTTCTTAATTTTAATTAAGTGTTTTAATAGTTATTTTATAAAAAGTTGATTTTAAAAATCTAGATTATTTAGTGTTTTTAGAAGATTTTAAATTTTGGCTTATTTGCTTTTTCTTAAAGTTGATTTGGTTAAGTTTTTAGATAAGTGCTTAATTGAGTTTCGCTTAAAAGTTTGTTTCTAATCCGGGTTCCCAAAACCCCTTTTTCCCGAATTAGATTTAGGAAAAATATTCCGACATACGTACTATCAACATTCCAGATTGCATGTAGGATTTCATTTCCCGAACTAGATATAGGATTGCATTCCAGATTATATAGCAAATTTGCATTCCAAATTACTTGTAGCATACACATTCCGAACTCCTATCTGAAATCCTTGATTCCGGATTAGGTCTAATCATATCCCGAATTGTGTGTGATTTTGTCCATTCCGGATTACATTCAAGACTTAGATTCCGGATTATGTTAGAATGATGGAATCCCGAATTATACTAGGCCTTGGTATTCCGAATTATTTATCCAGGCAGATTCCGAATTAGGTCAAGGACCTGTATTCCGGATTATATGAATGATGTGTATTCCGGATTTTAATCTTGGTATGGATTCTGGATTATATCTTGCACCTTGATTCCGAATTTAGTTCAGATAGAGGATTCTGGATTGTGTGTTGAACACACATTCCGGATTAGGTCTGGTATTTTGTTTTCCCGAATTAGGTTAGAGTTTGTGTATTCCGACTTATGTGTTGATTTAGTTTCCCGACTTAGTTTTAAATTGTTATTTTTTCCGCCAGTTTTCTTAAGTGTTATTTTAAATTTGTTTTATCTAATTTTAATTTCAAGTTTTAATTTTTATTAAGTTTTCAAATTTACTTTTTGTCATGTTTTAATTTCTTGTCATTTACTTAATTTAGCTTTAAATCTTTAATTTTTCGTCATTTACTTTTTAATCATTTACAGCTTTATTTACTGTCATTTACGTTAAAGTTTGCATTTTTATTTTACTCAACGACAACCTTTTCTTTTATCCACCAAAGACGACTGAGTCGCACTTTCAACCTTTTTTAATTCGAATCGAATCGAGACGATTTCACCTTAATAAAATTCAGTTATTAAAATGGTGCCGCTGCCGGCTCTTTTCGTGAAGATTAACGGTTTATTGTGAGAGACGCGTTGGATTTTGGGATCCGTTCACTCGTGAACGTTATTTTTCGTGTCAGAAATTTTCAAAAATCCTAAAAATCATAAATTTTCAAAAATCTAGAAATATTAAAAAAACTCATAAAAAGCATTTCTTTTTCAAAAGTTTTGCACCAAAAAGATTTTATTTTTACGTTAACTATATTTCCTCTATTTTTTTGCTATCTTTTTCTTTTGCAGGTGTATGTGTACTAGATCTTCGTCTTATTCTGAGCCCGAGACTCTTGAAGACATAGATATGGCTGGTGTGCACAACTTATCCACCTCACCCCAACATGAATAATAACAACCATGTCCCTCAACCCGACCTTCGTACGATGGAGGAGCTATGCCAACCTACAATGAATGGACTTGGAGGACCGATTGCGCCGATGCAAATCACGGCTCCAGAATTTTAGTTGAAGCATCACATGATCCAACAAGTTCAAAATACTTGTCCATTTCGCGGATTACCGGATGATGATGCCAATAAACACCTCGACAAATTCATTACCGTCACTCAAAACATGAAATTGCCCGGTGTTACCATGGATTTTCTTCGCCTTCATATATTTCCACACACTTTATCCCACCATGCCGAAAAATGGTTTGATCGTCTTCCTAAGAATTCAATTCATACATGGGACGAAATGACTCAACGATTTTTGTCGCGCTACTTTCCACCATCCATGGTAACGAGCTTTCGTAATCAAATCAGTGGTTTCACACAAGAACATGATGAGTCACTTTTTGATGCTTTGGAACTTTACAAGTTTTGATCGATCGTTGTCCTAATCATAATATGCTCCCCGTCACCTTAATTGATACTTTCTACAACGGTTTGACTTTTCATGATCGTGATACGATTAATACAGTCACCGGTGGTACATTTATGAAAAGAAGACCCGAGGAGTGTAGAGAGCTTATAGAGAACATGACCACTCATCACAAAAATTGGGATTCATTCGCATACTCAAGAAATAATCCGAGAGTCAATGTTTCTTCTACTTCTTCCAGCCCCGAGATGACCGAAGTTCATACGCATGATAGCCGAAATGAACAAAAACATCCAACTCATGGCTACAAATCAAATACAACAAGTTAAAGCTGTACAACTTTCTTGTGAGACTTGCGGCGGTCCTCATTCATACACTGATTGTCCTTCCTCTTATGATAATCCGGAAAACATGTATGCGGCTAAAGGTAACTATTCCACGGAAGGCTATCAAGCCCGACCTCAAGGTGATCGTAACTTGCTAAGTTATCGTTCCAACAACTTTCTTTCACCCGGTTTTTCTCCTCAAAACCACAAACCACACAACTTCAATAGAAGTAATCCAAACCAACCTCGAGCTTCTACTCCATATCACTCACCCGCTCACCAAGATCCACCCCTCACTCAACCCACGACATATAATAAAGATGTTGAAACTTTCATGAGGACCCAGGGATAGGTGGTGAAAAACCTTCAACGCGAAATTATTAACTTTGAAAGGTGATATCACTAAACAAGGGAATGATATTCGAAATGAGCTTAGAAATGATATGCAAACCTATTTAAGCTATCAAACGAATGATTTGAAGAATATGATGGCTAGTTTCTTCCAAAGTAATCAACCCTCTACTTCGGTCTCTCTTCCTTCGAATACAGTGACCAACCCAAGAGCGAATGTGAGTGCTATTACTACACGTAGTGGAGCAACTCTAGTAGGACCATCTACCCCTCCCCCAGTTACTCCATCTATACATCATCCACCCCCATTTATCCCTCCTACTTCCCCGCCTAGTACTAGTTCTACATTACCGTCTTACCTCTTATAGAAGAAGTACCCAAGACAAAACCTTCATCATCCCTACCTTCTACCTCTAAACCTTCTACACCTACACCTCCTAAGCCCAATATTCCTTATCCATCTCGGTCAGACAAGTGCAAATTGCTCACCAAGGATGACATTCAAGTGACAAACTTTTTGAAAAAGATTTCGGGAGTGAACATCACCATTAGCCTTGTTGAAGCTCTTGCCCAAATGCCTAAATTCGTTAAGATGTTTAAAGATTTTCTTAGTAAGAAGGCGAAGATGGATGAGTTTGTCAACACCGCTTAAATGAAATTTGTTCTGCAGTCCTCCTTAAATAACTTCCGGAAAAACTTGGAGATCCCGGTCGTTTTGTGCTTCCTTGTACATTTAACAAAACCGAAGAATTTACTACCTTAGACGATCTCGGGGCAAGTATAAATTTGATGCCATTAAGTGTTTGGAAAAAGTTATCATTACCCGATATTACACCAACAAAGATGACTCTTGAGCTAGCAAATCCAACTCTCGCTTACCCCGTTGGTATTACAGAAGATGTGTTTGTTAAAGTTGGTACCTTCACTTTTCCGGTCGATTTTGTTGTTGTTGATTATGAAATGGACCCTCGTATTCCATTAATACTTGGACGACCGTTCTTGAGAATCAGAAAATTAGTCGATGTTGTCGAAGGTGAACTAATCTTAAGGGTCGGGAATGATTCAACAAATTTTTAAAATGGGGAAGATCACAATCAAATGCAATGGAAGAGAATCGGCGAATATGATTGATGTGCTTCAAGATGAGGTTTATACAACTACTTGTGAAAGTACAAAGCTTGATGATTTTGTCGTCTACAACAACCCTCTTTTCGAGCCTATCTATGATAATCCACTTTTTCAAGAAAAGGTGGAAAATTCTGAAGATCCTCCTCCCACTTTGGATGCCCCACCAATATATGATGCTCCACCAATCTATGATGCATATTCTAGTTCCGATGTGGATGATTATGATGATTTTTCTTCAGAGTATAAAGACATGCCAACTTTTGATGACTTTGATGATGTTGATACTCTTTCGAGTGATTCTTCAAATGATTTGTCTCTTAATGATGATTATGCTCCTATTTTTGATGAAGATCCTCCGCCAACAATGCTTGATCCTACTTTGGATGATTACTCATTTGAGGAAGATTTTGCTACTTTCCTTAATACATACTTTCCCAATGAGAATGATTCTCCTCCTTTGGACTTTGATTAAGGTCTTTATCCTCCTTCGGATGTTAAGAAACCCGTTTCAAAGGAGAAGAAACCGGAAGACACCAATATTCGTAGTACAAATGTCTTAACACCTCTCTTTCTACCTTATGAGGATGAGATTGTGTGGTTTATGGGCGAATCTTCAAGGTAAACTGAGTCTAAGTCTTATTTTCCCCTAATGGAAAATGTGTTCGATCCGGGTATCACGATCTTTATGCCATCTCAGTATCCATCTGATGCAATAAAAGGAAAGACTTTTGGAATCTATGGAGTGATGCTTTCACTTCATCATACTTTCTACCACCGTGCTCAACAAATGCTTAAGGGAACCTTGCCTACTCTTCTTTGTCTTGTCTTGTTCACCTTAAGCTTGTGCTATTTGATGGACGAGAACCATGTATTTTACCCCGGTGGATGTTCTTCAAGGTTCTTACCATGCAAATAAAGGTCGAGTCAGGCTCACGACTCGGTGAACAAAAACAAGCGCTTCTCGGGAGGCAACCCGAGTATCTATCCTTTTTTATCCGTTTTTATAATAAGTGTAGGGGGAAACCCTACTATGTCTTTGTTGTTTTCTTTCTTATCATGTGCAGGGATTCGAGCTATCAAAGATCCATTTTTGATGACTTTTGACGACCCGTGATATTAAAATAAGAATCACTTTAGTTGTCTCTTCCTTAGCAAGATTTAAACAAAGTGCACAATGTCCTAAGTGTAGGGGAGCTTACTCCAACATGCTTAAACATTGAGGAAAATGTTTATCTTAAGTGTAGGGGGGACTTCTATCGAAGTTAAGTGGGTTTTTCCTTGTATTTGTCCTCATTTTAACCGGAAAATTGATTTTTCGATATTTTTCAAAATTTTTGATCTATTTTGGCCTAGTATTTTCCTTTGTTTTCGTTATTTTCTTTCATTAGAACAAATTTTAATAAAATGGTTTTATTAAGTTAAGATGTCTTTGATATATTAAGCCCGTTATGAATCTTTTGACTCAACCCGAGTTTACTTATTTTAGTTACTCTAGCTAGTATCCTTAACGTGTTTAAATCAAGTTTTGCTAGGCTTTTATATAGGGAACTTTAAAACGCGAAAGTCTTAACTCTTACGGGTTAAGAACAAGAACTTTTCGCAAGTTCTTATAATTGATCCTAGAAAGTCGTTTATCAAGGGAATTTTAAAATACAAATTCTGAACTTGAAAAAGTCTAAGAAGATGAAAGATCCTATAGATGACTTGAGAACCCAAAACTTTGATTTAATTGGCTAAGCATCCACAAGTCTCATTCCTTGAGATTTTAAATTGTGGAGAAAGAGAGATGATAGAGTCGCTTATAAGTTTGGTATTCTTTCATGAATTTATGTGAGTTAATTATGAGCTTTTTCTCCCATCGCTTGTTAATAAATTTAATTGCAATAAATAAGGTCGTACGATTTGAAAAGTTACTTAGCTTCTAGCACAAGATCGTTTAAAAGTTGCTCGGTATTAATTAGAGTTCATAGCCAAGGCATAACTTATTGAAGCGGGATGCGAAGATTGGCGAGTCCGAAAAGGCCCTAACAAGGCATGAGGGCTACATTTTGTTGCTAAAGATCCAAAGTGACGTGAAGAATCATTTATCAAAGATCAATATGAAGGATCGAGACACATTACAAAAAGCAAATACTCCCCTAAAGATCATGGAGAAGTCTATCAAAAAGGCCCTAACAAGGTATGAGGATAAATAGATCCAAGTCCTAAAAGGAGGCGGGTCGTTGTATATCAAAATCCCAAATAAAGATTGGAGAAAAATGAAGAAGTCGTGGTCCAAGTATGAAGAATATCTCAAAACTTCAAGTGAAGAAATTCCTATTATGAAGAGAAGACCATTATTTCATGAACGTCTCTCAAGATTTGAAGTATGAAGTCAATGCAAAATATCGATCCGAGAAAAGTCTCAAATCGTGAAGCGAGTTATGCCAAGATATGAACTTTATGAGGTCTCGAGAAGCAGTTTTAGAAGATTTTGTCCATTAGCTAACTATTGATTAAATCGTCCTACTTTATTTTCGGCCTAAATAAACTCTCGAAATAAGTCAACAATGCATCCTCGTTATCATTCAGGACAACAATAAAATATAAGAGATTAATAAGTGTGAAAAAACTTATCCATTTACCACTTAATTATAATAATAACCATGCCGAAACGTGTATTTTATGTCGTAAATGTCGGAGTTATGCGTGGTTTGTGTTTTTGTTGTAATTTAGATCAAAATGTGAAAAGGGAAGAAAACACGGGTTTTCACGGGCTTTTATCGAAGAAAAAGACAAAATACGAAGTCAAAAGATCAAGAGTGCAAAAAGGACGGAAGTCCAAGTCCTATTCTGAAGATTTACCGAAGAAAAAGTTTAAAGACGGAAGTTTAATGAAGTCGAAGAACTCAAGTCTAATAAATGAAGAAATTATAAGACGAGTTCAAATAATCCCAAGACAAAGTCGAAAAAAGTCGAAGAATTTATAAAGACGAAAAGACGAGAAAAGGAAGAAAGCATCAAGACATACTAATCTCCCTATAAATACCCTCCTAATGTCACATTAGGAGGTGTTGGCTATCTTGACAAAATAGTTCTTCCACCTTTATTTTCATGTCATTTAATTTCTTGTCAATTTAAATTCCTTGTCTTGCACCTAAAATTTGTAAGTCCTTTAATTTTTACTTTTAATTGTTGTTGAATCTTTATCTTTTAATCAAGTTTTATTTTTAATCTCATCCTTCCTTTCTTGTTTGATTTGATTTGGTTGTGTTCTTGATTTTTTGGTTGATTAATCAAGTGGGTTTTATAGTTTTATTGATTTTGATTCCATAAAGTTTATTGATTTAGATGTTTTAATGTTTGGTAGATCTTAATTAGTGATTTGTTATTTTTAGTTTTATTGTTTTTGGTTGATTTAAGTTTTATTTTATTAAGTGGGTTTTAATTAATTTGGTTTTTATTGTTACTTTTATTGATTTGGTTTGATTGATTGTTGTTAGTTAATTATTAGTGGGTAGTTTACTTTAATTTTTAGATTGATTATGGTTGATTTTTGTTAAATTCGTGTTCCCTAGAAAATAGGATCTAAGAAACTGTCGTCCCTTTATTTTTCCCGAATCAAAGTTTATTTTACCGAGTCAATTTGTTTTACCGAATGAGTTTCTATTTTTTCCGAGCCAACCTTTAATTTTTCCCCGAATAAGGCTTTTTAAATTATTTACCGAACCAAGTTTTTGAATAAAAATATTCCGAGCCAACTCATTTTTCCCGAGTCAATATTTTTCCCGAGCCAACTTGAATATTTCGAACCAAGGTTGTTTCCAAATATATATATATATATATATATATATATATATATATATATATATATATATATATATATATATATATATATATATATATATATATATATATATATATATATATATATATATATATTCCGAATGAGCAAATTGAAAAATACCGAATGAGTTTTTTTTAAAATTCCGAATGAGTAAAATCAAAATATACCGAATGAAGCTACTAAAAAAAAGTTCCGAATGAAGTAACTAGCAAAACATTCCGAACAAAGATTTCACCAGCCAGCTTGCCTGCTTGGACCATTTCCAGCCAATTTCAGCACGCAGCCTTCTTGCTAGCTTGAGATGCCTGCCTGCTTGCTTGCTTATTTTATTTATTATTTGTTCCGTAATTGTTTAGTTTAATCTGAAAGTTGTTCCGATTTTATTTCTAAAAGTCACGTATTTTTAGTTATATTTTTCGTCTAATTTTAGTATTAGTATTTTTTTCTAAAAGTTTAAGTTTTATCTTTTATTTAGTACCCGCTTTAGTTTTTGTCTCGTTTACTTTTAAAGTACCCTCTTAGTTTTATTTTCTCCTTTTTCATTTAGTAAATTTTATTTTCAAGTCAAAAGTTAATTTCTTCGTTTAGTTTTATTTTTATTAATTGTTTTGCTTTAATTTACGTTTTATTATTTGTTTCGCTCCTTTATTATTAGTTATTTGTTTTTGGCTTATTTTTATTACTTTTTGCATTTAGCTTTCAAGTAGAAATAGAAAACCAAACTACCCTTTTTGTTACCAAAAACAATTGAGTCACACTTTTAACCGGAGGTCAATTCGTTAAGATACCGAGAACGAACAAAGATAAAATTTTTAATATACTAAAAAACAGTTATTAAAATGGCGCCGCTGCAGGCTCTTTTCGTAAAGATTGACGGTTTTCTCTGAGAGACGCGTTGAATTTTGGGATCCGTTCATTCGTGAAAGTTTTTTTTTGTGTCAAAAATTTTCAAAAAAATCATAAAATTTAAAAAATTTTAAAAATCCATAAAAAAAAAAAATTTTAAAATACAAAAACAATTAAAAACTTATAAAAAGCATTTCTTTTTCAAATTTTTGCAACAAAAAGATTTTATTTTAATTTTTACAAGTACATATATATTCTCTATTTCTTTGGTATCTTTTTCTTTTTCTTTTGCAGGTGTACGCGTACTAGATCTTCATCTTATTCAGAGCCCGAGACTTGTGAAGATTTAGATATGGCTGGTGTGCACAACAACAACAATCCACCTCACCCCAACATGAATAACAACAACAATGTTCCCCCACCCGACCTTCGAACGATGGAGGAGCTGTATCAACCTACGATGAATGGACGCGGAGGACCGATTGCGCCGATGCAAATCACGGCTCCTGAGTTTTCGTTGAAGCATCACATGATCCAACAAGTCCAAAACACTTGTCCATTTCGCGGATTGCCGGATGATAATGCCAACAAACACCTCGACATGTTCATTACCGTAACTCAAAGCATGAAGTTTCCCGGTGTTACCATGGATTTTCTTCGTATTCACCTATTTCCACACACCATATCCCACCATGCTGAAAAATTGTTTGATCGTCTTCCGAAGAATTCAATTCATACTTGGGATGAGATGACTCAACGCTTTTTGTCGCGCTACTTTCCACAATCCATCGTCACGAGCCTTCGAAATCAAATCAGTGGATTTACTCAAGAACCCGATGAATCACTTTTTGATGCTTGGGAACGATATAATGTTTTGATTGATCGATGTCCAAACCATAACATGCTCCCCGTTACTTTGATTGATACTTTCTACAATGGTTTAACTTTTCGTGATCGTGATACGATTAATGCAGCCGCCGGTGGCACATTTATGAAAAGAAGACCCGAGGAGTGTAGAGAGCTTATCGAGAACATGACTACTCATCACAAAAATTGGGATTCATCCGCATCTTCAAGGAATAACCCGAGAGTCAATGTTTCTTCTACTTTATCACACACCGAGATGACCGATTTCACCCGCGTGATGGCCGAAATGAACAAGAGTATCCAACTCTTGGCTACAAATCAACAACAACAAGTAAAAGCTGTAGCACTTTCTTGTGAGATTTGCGGCGGTCCTCATTCATACACTGATTGTCCTTCTACTATTAACAATCCGGAAAACGTGTATGCGACTCATGGTAACTATTCAACAGAAAGCTATCAAGCCCGACCTCAAGGTGATCGTAACTTGCTAAGTTACCGTTCTAACAACTTTCTTTCACCCGGTTTTTATCCTCAAAACCACAACCCCAACAACTACAATAGAAGCAATCCAAACCCCCCTCGAGCTTCTAATCCTTATCACCCACCCGCTCAACAAGCACCACCCATCACTCTACCCACGACTTATAATCATGATGTTGAAGCTTTCATGAGGACCCAAGGAGAGCTAGTTAAGAATCTGCAAAGCCAAATCATCAACTTGAAAGGAGATATCACTAAGCAAGGGAATGTTATTAGAACCGAGCTTCGACATGATATGCAAACCTCTTTTGGCAATCAAACAAATGATTTGAAGAATATGTTGGCTAGATTCTTCCCAAGTACTGAACCCTCTACTTCGGGCTCTCTTCCTTCCAATACTGTCACCAACCCAAGAGCGAATGTGAGTGCTATTACTACACGCAGTGGAGCTACTCTAGTAGGACCATCTACCCCTCCCTCAGTTACTCCATCTACACCTCCACCACCACCATTTATCTCTCCTACTACCACGCCTAGTACGAGTTCTCCATTACCGTCTCCACCTATGCGTGAAGAAGTACCCAAGAAAAACCCTTCACCAACCCCACCTTCCACCTATAAACCCAACATCCCTTATCCTTCTCGATTAGACAAGTGCAAATTGCTCACCAAGGATGACATTCAAGTGTCAAACTATTTAAAGATGATCTCTCAAATGAATTTCAACATTACCCTTGTTGAAGCACTTGTCCACATGACAAAATTCATCAAAGCATTCAAGGAATTGCTTAACAAGAAGGAAAAGTTGGCTGAGCTTGTCAACACACGCTTAAATGAAAACTGTTCTGCAGTCATTCTTAAAGAACTTTCGGAAAAACTTGGAGATCCCGGTTGTTTTGTGTTGCCTTGCATTTTTAACAAAACCGAAGAATTTACTGGCTTAGCTGATCTCGGGGCAAGTATTAATTTGATGCCTTTAAGTGTTTGGAAAACACTATCATTACCCGACCTTACACCAACAAAGATGACTCTTGAGCTAGCAAATCGCACTCTCGCTTACCCCGTTGGTATTGCAGAAGATGTATTTATTAAAGTTGGCACCTTCACTTTTCCGGTCGACTTTGTTGTTGTTGATTATGAAATGGACCCTCGTATTCCGTTAATACTTGGTCGGCCATTTTTGAGAACCGGAAAAGCTTTAGTCGATTTTGCCGAAGGTGAACTCATTCTAAGAGTCCGGAATGATGCACAAGTTTTTAAAATGGGGAAGATCACAACCAAAGCCAATGGAAGAGAATCAGCAAATATGATTAATGTGCTTGATGACTTTGTCGTCTACAACAATCCTCTTTTCGATTCTTGCTATTATTATCCACTTTTCCAAGATGATGTGGATGATTCTCTCTTCAATTTAGATCCCCTACCAATTCATGAGTCTCCACCAATCTATGATGACTATGATGATGATTCTAGTTCTGATATGGATGATTCTGATGATTTTACTTCATAGTATAAATACATGCCAACATATGATGATTTTGATGATGTCGATACTCTTTCGAGTGATTCTTCACATGATGACCTTGCACCTACTTTTGATGAAGATCCTGCACCAAAAATGCTTGATCCTACTTTGGGTGACTACTCATTTGAGGAAGACTTTGCTACTTTTCTCAACACTTACTTACCAAATGAGAATGATTCTCCTCCTTTGGACTTTGACGATGCTCTTTATCCTCCTTCGGATATGAAGAAAACCGTTTCAAAGGAGAAGAAGCCGGAAGACACCGATATCTATAGTATCTATGTCTTGACACCTCTCTATCCACCTTCTTCGGATGAGATTGTGCGATTTATGAGCAAATCTTCTTCAAGGTCTACTGAGCCTGAGTGTTATTTTCCCCTAAAGGAAAAGGTGTTCGATCCCGTTATTGCAATTTTTAAGCCATCTCAGTATCCATATGATGAAATAAAAGGAAAGATTTTTGGAAAAAAATAGAGATATGCTTGCACCTCATCACACTCTCTTCCACCGTCCTCAATCTCTGCTTAAGGGAACCTTGCCTACTCTCCTTTGGCTTGCCTTGTTCGCCTTAAGCTTGTGCTACTTGATGGATGAAAACCATGTATTTGATCCCGGTGGATGTTCTTCAAGCTTCTTACCATGATAATCAAGGTCGAGTCAAGCTCACGACTCGGTTAACAAAAACAAGCGCTTCTCGGGAGGCAACCCGAGTATCTATCCTTTTTCTTTGTTTTTATAATCAGTGTAGGGGGAGACCCTACTATGTGTTTTTTGTTTTCTTTCTTATCATGTCCAGGGATTCGAGCTTTCAAAGATCCATTCTTGGTGACTTTTGACGACCCGTGATTCCGTGTACCCGTCTTCCCGGTTTTATCCTAAACTCTTTTGATTCTCTATTTTATATTTTTCAATATTAAAATAGGAATCACTTTAGTTGTCCTTTCCTTAGCAAGATTTAAACAAAGTGCACAATGTCCTAAATTTAGGGGAGGTTACTTCCACATGCTTAAACATTGAGGACAATGTTTATATTAAGTGTAGGGGGACTTCTATCTAAGTTAAGTGGGATTTTCCTTGTATTTGTCCTCATTTTAAACAGAAAATTGATTTTTTGACATTTTTCAAATTTTTTGATCTATTTTGGCCTAGTTGTATATTAGTATTTTCCTTTGTTAGCGTTATTTACTTTCTTTGCTAGAATAAATTCTAATAAAGTGGTTTTAATTTTTAAACGTTGTGAATATTTTGACTCAACCCGAGTTTACTTATCTAAGTTTACTCTAGCTAGTATCCTTAACATGTTTAAGTCAAGTTTTGCTAGGCTTTTATATAGGGAACTTTAAAACGCGAAAGTCTTAACTCTTACGGGTTAAGAACAAAAACTTTTCGCAAGTTCCTATAATTGATACTAGAAAGTCGTTTATCAAGGGAACTTTAAAATGCGAATTCTAAACTTGAAAAAGTCTAAGAAGTTGCAAGATCCTATAGATGACATGAAAACCCAAAACATTGATTTAATTGGCTAAGAATCCACGAGTCTCATTCCTTGAGATTTTAAATTGTGGAGATCGAGAGATGATAGAGTCAATTATAAGTTTGTTATTCTTTCATGAATTTATGTGAGTTGATTATAAGCTTTTTCCCCCATCGCTTGTTAATAAATATATTTGCAATAAATAAGGTCGTACGATTTGAAAAGTTACTTAGCTTCTAGCACAAGATCGTTTAAAAGTTGCTCGGTATTAATTAGAGTTCATACCAAGGCATAACTCATTGAAGCGGGATTCGAAGATTGGCGAGTCCGAAAAGGCCCTAACAACGCATGAGGGCTACATTTTGTTGCTAAAGATCCAAAGTGACGTGAAGAATCATTTATCAAAAATCAATATGAAATATCGAGACACACGACGGAAAGCAAATACTCCCCAAAAGATCATGGAGAAGTCTATCCGAAAAGACCCTAGCAAGGTATGAGGATAAATAGATCCAAGTCCTAAAAGGAGGCGGATCGTTGTATATTTAAATCCCGAATAAAGATTGGAGAAAAATGAATAAGTCGTGGTTCAAGTATGAAGAATCTCTCAAAAACATCAAGTGAAGAAATTCCTATTATGAAGAGAAGACCATAATTTCAAGAACGTCTCTCAAGATTCGAAGTATGAAGTCGCTGCCAAATATCGGTCCGAGAAAGGTCTGAAATCATGAAGCGAGTTATGTCAAGATATGAACTTTATGAGGTCCTGAGAAGCAGTTTTAAAAGATTTTGTCCTTTAGCTAACTATTGATTAAATCGTCCTACTTTATTTTCAGCCAAAATAACTATCGAAATAAGTCAACAATGCATCTTCGTGATCATTCAAGACAACAATAAAATATAAGAGATACACCTAGGAATAAGGGAGTCTATGTAAATAATTGGCCCACATGAGTTTCTGATAGTTTGCTAACTTATAATAACAATGATCTCGTTTTTAAGTTCGGTTTGGGGAACGTGAAACTTGAGGGTGATAATCATTCATGACATTCCAAAATCCTAAGGTAAGTTTTTGATCTTTTTACTTGTTTTTTTTCTTTTGAATATTTTATAATCTTCTATCTCTTTTATGTCTTGTGTTTAATAAAGGCCAAGGTGGATTGATTATGATGAAAAATTAAAAACTTGCTTTCTAATTAATGCATTGCATGAGGGCATTGCAATGGTCAAGTGTAGGGGATTTAATAAGTGTGAAAACACATCCTTTTACCACTTAACCAAGCCAAAACGTGTATTTTATGTCGTAAATGTCGGAATTATGCGTGGTTTGTGTTTTTGTTGTAATTTAGGATCAAAATGTGAAAAGGGAAGAAAACACGGGTTTTCACGGGCTTTTATCGAAGAAAAAGACAAAAGACGAAGTCAAAAGTGCAAAAAGAACGGAAGTCCAAGGCCTATTCTAAAGATTTATCGAAAGAAAAGTCTAAAGACGGAAGTTTAATGAAGTCGAAGAACTCAAGTCTAATAAATGAAGAAATTATAGGACGAGTTCAAATAATCCCTAGAAAAAGTCGAAAAAAGTCGAAGAATTTATAAAGACGAAAAGACGAGAAAAGGAAGAAAGCATCAAGACATACTAATCTCCCTATAAATACCCTCCTAATGTCACATTAGGAGGTGTTGGCTATCTTGACAAAATAGTTCTTCCACCTTTATTTTAATGTCATTTAATTTCTTGTCAATTTAAATTCCTTGTCTTGCACCCTAAATTTGTAAGTGCTTTAATTTTTACAATTTGTTTATGTTGTTGAATCTTTATCTTTTAATCAAGTTTTATTTTTAATCTCATCCTTCCTTTCTTGTTTGATTTGATTTGGTTGTGTTCTTGAGTTTTTGGTTGATTAATCAAGTGGGTTTTATAGTTTTATTGAATTTGATTCCATAAAGTTTATTGATTTAGATGTTTTAATGCTTGGTAGATCTTAATTAGTGATTTATTGTTTTTAGTTTTATTGTTTTTGGTTGATTTAAGTTTTATTTTATTAAGTGGGTTTTGATTAATTTGGTTTTTATTGTTAGTTTTATTGATTTGGTTTGATTGATTGTTGTTAGTTAATTATTAGTGGTTAGTTTACTTTAATTTTTAGATTGATTATGGTTGATTTTGGTTAAATTCGTGTTCCCTAGAAAATAGTATCTAAGAAACTATCGTCCCTTTATTTTTCCCGAATCAAAGTTTATTTTACCGAGTCAGTTTGTTTTACCGAATGAGTTTCAATTTTTCCCGAGCCAACTTTTAATTTTTCCCCGAATAAGGCTTTTTAAATTATTTACCGAACCAAGTTTTTGAATAAAAATATTCTGAGCCAACTTCATTTTTCCGAGTGAATATTTTCTCGAGCCAACTTGAATATTCTGAACCAAGGTTGTTTCCAAATATATATATATATATATATATACATATATATATATATATATATATATATATATATATATATATATATATATATATATATATATATATATATATATATTTCGAATGAGCAAATTAAAAAATACCGAATGAGTAAAATCAAAATATACCGAATGAAGCTATTAAAAAAAAGCTTCGAATTAAGTAACTAGCAAAACATTCCGAACAAAGATCTCACCAGCCAGCTAGCCTGCTTAGACAATTTCCCGCCAATTTCAGCAGGCAGCCTGCTTGCTAGCTTGAGCTGCCTGCTTGCTTGCTTATTTTATTTATTATTTGTTCCGTAATCGTTTATTTTAATCTGAAAGTTGTTCCGATTTTATTTCTGAAAGTCACGTATTTTTAGTTATATTTTTCGTCTAATTTTAGTATTAATATTTTTTCTAAAAGTTTAAGTTTTATCTTTTATTTAGTACCCGCTTTAGTTTTTGTCTCGTTTATTTTTAAAGTACCCTCTTAGTTTTATTTTCTACTTTTCATTTAGTAATTTTTATTTTCAAGTCAAAAGTTAATTTCTTCGTTTAGTTTTATTTTTATTAATTATTTTGCTTTAATTTACGTTTTATTATTTGTTTCGCTCCTTTATTATTAGTTATTTGATTTTGCCATTGAGTCACACTTTTAACCGGAGGTCTATTCGTTAAGATACCGAGAACGAACAAAGATATAATTTTTAATATACTAAAAAACAGTTATTAGAGATACACCTAGGAATAAGGGAGTCTAAGTGAATAATTGGGCCACATGAGTTTGTGTTAGTTTGCTAACTTATAATAACAATGATCTCGTTTTTAAGCTTGATTTAGGGAACGTGAAACTTGAGGGTGATAAACATTCATGACAACCAAAGCCCTAATGTAAATCTTCGATCTCTTTACTTGTTTTCTTCCTTCTAATATTTTGATATTTTCTATCTTTTTAAGTTTCCTTAATGTCTTGTGTTCAATAAAGGCCAAGGTGGGTTAATTATGATGGAAAATGTAAATCTTTCTTTGTAATTAATGTGTTGCATTAGGGCATTGCAATGGTCAAGTGTAGGGGATTTAATAAGTGTGAAAAAACTTATCCTTTTACCACTTAATTATATTAATAACCAAGCCAAAGCGTGTATTTAATGTCGTAAATGTCGGAATTATGCGTGGTTTGTGTTTTTATTGTGTTTTAGGACCAAAATGTGAAAAGGGAAGAAAACATGGGCTTTCACGGGCTTTTATCGAAGAAAAGGACAAAAGACGAAGTCAAAAGATCAAGAGTGCAAAAAGAACGGAAGTCCAAGGCCTATTCTGAAGATTTATCGAAGAAAAAGACCAAAGACGGAAGTTTAACGAAGTCGAAGAACCAAATCTAATTAATAAAGAAATTAGAAGACGAGTTCATTTTATCTATCGACAAATCCCAAGACAAAGTCGAGAATGACGAGTTTATTGTCAAAGACGAAAGACGAGAAGAAAAAGGGAGAAAGAAAAAGAAAGCAACCTACTCCTCCCTCTCCCCTCTAAATAGAAAACTTAAAACTCATTAGTAGGTGTTAGCTAATTTGACAAATTAGTTCTCCATTTTTATTAATTGTCTTTCAATACTTGTCATTTATTTTTTTAGTTAATTCAAGTAAGTCTTTAATTTTAGTTATTGAATCTTAATCTTTAATCAAACTTTTCATTAGTCTCATCCTACCTTTCTTGTTTGTTTAATTTTTATGCTTATTTGCTTATTGTTATGCTTATTTGATTGTTCTTTATGTTTTTGTGTGTTTGATTGTTTTAGCTTATTGATCTTATAGCTTTTTGTGTAATTTTCTTAGTTTTAATTAAGTGTTTTTAATAGTTATTTTATAAAAAGTTGATTTTAAATATCTAGATTATTTAGTGTTTTTAAAAGATTTTAAATTTTGGCTTATTTGCTTTTTCTTAAAGTTTATTTGGTTAAGTTTTTAGATAAGTGCTTAATTGAGTTTTGCTTATTTTCATTTTGCTTAAAAGTTTGTTTCTAATCCGGGTTCCCAAAACCCCCTTTTCCCGAATTAGATTTAGGACAAATATTCCGACTTACGTACAATCAGCATTCCAGATTCCATGTAGGATTTCATTTCCCGAACTAGATATAGGATTGCATTCCGGATTATATAACAAATATGCATTCCGAATTACTTGTAGCATACACATTCCGAACTCCTATCCGGAATCCTTGATTCCGGATTAGGTCTAATCTTATCCCGAATTGAGTGTGATTTTGTCCATTCCAGATTACATTCAAGACTTAGATTCCAGATTATGTTAGAATGATGGATTCCGAATTATACTAGTCCTTGGTATTCTGAATTATTTATTCAAGCAGATTCCGAATTAGGTCAAGGACCTGTATTCCGGATTATATGAATGATGTGTATTCCAGATTGTAATCATGGTATGGATTCCAGATTATATCTTGGACCTTGATTCCGAATTAAGTTCAGACAAAGGATTCCGGATTGTGTGTTGAACACACATTCCGGATTAGGTTTGGTATTTTGTTTTCCCGAATTAGGTTAGAGTTTGTGTATTCCGACTTATGTGTTGATTTAGTTTCCCGACTTAGTTTTAAATTGTTATTTTTTCCGCCATTTTTCTTAAGTGTTACTTTAAATTTGTTTTATCTAGTTTTAACTTCAAGTTTTCATTTTTATTAAGTTTTCAAATTTACTTTTTGTCAAGTTTTAATTTCTCGTCATTTACTTAATTTATCTTTAAAGCTTTAATTTTTCGTCATTTACTTTTTAATCATTTACAGCTTTATTTACTTTGTCATTTACGTTAAAGTTTGCATTTTTAGTTTACTCAACGACAACCTTTTCTTTTATCCACCAAAGACAACTGAGTCGCACTTTCGACCTTTTTCAATTTGAATCAAATCGAGACGATTTCACCTTAATAAAATTCAGTTATTAAATTCCATGACAAAATTCCATGATAAAATCTTCTGATGAATTCTTTTATCATTTCTATGAAATAGGATCTAACTCTACTAACCCTTGAAATTTCCTCGTCTATGTCTCGAGGTTATTTCCTTTTATCATTAGATAGCGGAGTTCTTCTTTTATCTTCTCGATAAGAAATATTTGATATTTAATCAAGCGATCTTATGTACTCCTTTTATCTCAATGGGTTGAGCATAAAGAAATTACCAAGATAACTAAGGAAGTGCTATCTTCTTATAGCAAGCTTCACTTTATCATTTCAAATATGATAAGAAACTGAATTTGCTATTTCAATCCAACGAGTGATACTAATAGCATCTTTTCTTCCATGGATATCAAAAACTAACTAGTCATCGAGTCTTTTACCGGATAATACTTCTTATTGACAGTTTGCACTTGCAGGATTGCAGCCACATCATCGTCAATTCTTTATCAAATACTTTTAGGGTTTAGAATGAAGGGAATGTATTTAATAATTTAGAATCCAAGGTATACTCTTATCGGGAAACATTTGTCACATATGTATAGGGATACATATAAATGTTTATCGAACACAAGGTATATCTTTTAGGTTTATAGGAAACTTACTATTTTTATTATCATTCATATCTAAGGATAATAAATCCAACTATGAAATACAATTTCAAAGTTTACCACAGACTTATAAAGATATGACTCATACATAATCGTAACATAATTTTTCCATGATATGGAATGGAGGAATATAATAGAAAATTTAAAAACTCGTCTTATAAAACAAGATTCTCTTTTACATTTCATATAAAAAGAATCTTTTGATAGACAAAAGCCTAGAATAGAATATCTCTAGAAAACTTAGGAAGTTTCCTTTCTCTTTCTTTAAACTTTCGGGTTATATTCTGTTGGGTCCACTAGTTGTAGATCTTGCAGTATGTTAAGGATGCTGAACGACTTTCGTAATCACAAGTATATTCACAGAGAGACTCTTAATCAAATACCAAGTATTAGTGCAGAACACAAATACTAAGACTAAGAAGAAACATAATAAATAAATAACTTGATCCTCTATAAGGATTTATACTATTGATATGAAATGAATAATGGTGAAAGGTGTGTCTAACACTTCTTCCAATGGGTTCCTTTTATACTAAAAGGAAACCCTAAACTACATTTACTATAAAACGTGTAACTCCTGATATGCATATCCTTTCCTAAGATATCTCATGCATATCCTAACAAACTAATAAGAATAATACTGTTTGACTTTCTACTAGACCAGGGGCACGTGTTGCTCCTACTACTACTAGGACCAGAAGGAACTACATACCACCTAGTTCATCTATTACAAATAACCTATTACATAGGTCCTAACAATCCTCCCCTAAACATGAATTTGACTGATTTAGTTCAAGTTTCTTGGTAGATCTTGCAAAAGCAACTTGAGGATTGAAGTAGAAAAACCAAAGCAACAAAATAACCATCAGTAGTGAAAGCACAAAGTATGCTGCAACTAAGAACTCTGAGAAGCTTCTCGAAAGCTTGGAAAATATCAACACGTGTTGAATCTTCACAACAACATGAGCATATTTGATAAGCCTTTACCAAGTAGTCGCTCGCTCTTGGGCTAGCTAGTCTTTGTGGTGGAATCAAGCATCACCCTGGGAGACCAGAACCCAACCCAACTCTTAGAACGTAAATCAATGGTGAGTGGGACTACCTAAATTTTGGGCAAATCATCACGGCCGTCAACGGATTTGATTGAAGTCATTACCAGAAGCCGTACCCTTCCGGACTAGCCAACTCTTAGCAATAAAGCATCGGTGAGCTGAAAACCCTATAGCTTTGAGCAAGCTATTACAACTATCAACGGATATGATGGAAGTCTTTACCAAGAGACTTACCCCCTTGGACTATCCACTTTTCAGTCTATGACCAAGGTAAGTGAAAACCCTCCAATTTTGGGTAAGCTGGCAACCATCAAAGGATTTGATAATCACACCAGAGTCGTACCCTCATGGTGAACCAACTCTTTCTTGTCTGCAAGAAATGGTGAGTTGAACACCATTTGTTGTGTGGATGAATTCCAACACCAGTAGTACATCTCATAATAGCCCAAGTGTGAAATATCCAAGATATAAATATTTTCTTAATAGAAAAGTATAAGCATATATTATATTATTCACAAGTTTTGAATTTTACATCACATGTCAGAAGTATAAGAAAATATTATATAGAAGTTTGTTTTTATTTTTTTAAATAATGAAAGTGTTAGTCACCAATCACTATACATATTGGTGAAAAGAATGTAGAATAAATCAAAAGTATAGAAGAAACATACCAACTACTAACCAGAAGCAGCAACTTTGTTTGCAAGAAGCCGGGCATGAATATTTTCAACCAAGGTGGTAGCCATAGTAGACTTGTTACCAGAAGGAACATTGGACACCACCAGCTGACACTCCAACATAGTTTCCATGCTAGCAATGGTAAGAGGATACTCCAGATCCACAAGCATAAACACACGAGTACCAGATTCTAACTCTAAGACATGCACCCCACAACCAGCATACAACTTCCACCTAGAAATGACCCAACGGGGTTTTTCAGTCCATACCCCAGCACTAGGAGTACAAGGAGGCAAGTTCAACATAACCGTAAAATCACCCCAAAGTACTAGACCAGGCTAGTTAGGAACAGTACTAGGAATCTTAGGGATAACAACATCAACCAATCCATAAAGGAGCATAAGATCACGACGTTCTACCTAATATAAGATGCTTTGCAGCCCATAGAAATATTTGTGGTAGCCATCACTTGTCTTGACCATATGAGTATAGGTACCAGCAACAATGGGGGAAGGCTGAATTTCCCAATGCACAATCCTGCCACGGCCAAGGGGGATTTCATCATCGCTATCAGAAGCGGTATCAATTAGGTGGGTAGGATCCATGTTCTCCCATGGAACAACCTTGCCCCGACGAGCCTTGTTCTTGCGAATAGACCGGCGATGGGTAGGGGCAGAAGGAGATGGTTCCTCCTTAACCTTAACATTAGAAGCAGCAGTACCAGTAGTAGAAGGGTGATCATCATCCTGAAGAGTCAGATAAAAAAGATTAGGATCAGTAGCAACTTCATCAACAAGTAGTGTAGGGGTCGGATCAGAAACCGGTGGAGGAGTAGAATCAACAGCAGGAGTAGGATTAACATCAGGGGTGGTAGTAGCTTCGACATCATGAGAAAAAGGGGTGGGCTCAAACGTTGAAGAAGGACTAGAGGGAACAATAGAAGTACCCTCATTAGAAGTTGGGATACCATGGGTACCTTCTTCATGAAAACCGGATGATGGAGTGGGAGCAGCATCAGGAGTGGGGGTTTGAACAATAGGAGGAGGTGGACGAAAGATGGCATTAACAGGCTTGGGCACATCCTTCTACTTGATCATCTTGTTGTACAAATCCTTAAGATCATCAGACAACTTCTTGACCCTCTTCCAAGTCTAGCCATGTGTGAAGTAAGATCCATATTGATTTTTCACATATTTGCTGCATGAGCTTCTTTTGTTCAGCATAAGAGAGAGGCCTGTTGCGGCGAAGTTGTCTAAGTTGAGTAGCAAAGTCTTCTCGTTGCCTTTGAACCAAAGACATAGCACGCTTCACCCATTCCCTTGGTTCACATCCGAACCCAAGATATCAAAGAGTTGAGAAACATCTGAGGTAAGGATGGTAACCACATCCATCCAGTCCTTGTTTTCCCAAAACATTGCGTTGTGCTTAACTTGTTCATACCTTTGTTTCTTTAAAGCTTCATCCTCAGCCGTAGCCGCTGTATCAGCCGCAGCCTCTCGGTCAAGTTCCTCTTTGAGTTTCTGAGCAGCTCCTCTCCCATCCTTTCTTCCTCCATTTGTCTGTGGGTTCGCTTCCTAGGAGGGGAGGGTGCATCAGTCATTGGGTCTTTACCCTTGTTGTCATGAGAGGGACCAGGAGTTGAGGTTGAAGGACCAGTAGTTTCAGTCCTTGGCACGGGGCCAGCAGCAGAAGGTGGAATGCTGGAAGCACTAGGAGGAGCAGGTAAATCCTCACTAGGCTTTGCTGCAAAGGCGGCCTTGGCCAAAAAATTCAAACCATCTTCCTCTTCTTCTTCATCAGTATCAGATAAAAAAACCTTCTTCTTATGACGCTTCAGCAACTTTTCCAATGACTTTACTCGATTTACCAAAGGGAGCACAAAATCCCAAGTGAGCTTTTGGTGCTTGTTGAGCTCATCCTCCAAAGATATTATCTTCTCATAGTACCTGTGCACTAAAGCAAGCAATGAAGTCAGAGTAATAGGTTCCTCAGCTTCCCCACCAAGAGGACTTGGTTTGGGAGATGCTTCATTAGGACCAAAAGCAAATGATTAGTTAGCCTTAGGATCATGAGAGCTAGAAGGCTCCTCATTAGAAGGGTGAAATGGACGAGAAGGGGGAGAATCAAGAAATAAGGACACATGCGGGTGAGCAGAAGAAGAAGCCTTTGAGGCAAATGACATTTCTAACACCACCTCTCTAGCAGGTTCCTCAACCTCCACATGAGGTACCCCAACAACAAGAACCTCCTCCTCCATAGGATCATCAACCAATTGAGGTTTCTCCTCGGCTTGATCCGCTGAAGGAACCACATTGGGACCCCCTTGGGCAATGCCCAACATAGCAGCAGTGAGGGGCCTTTCAGGACCAAGAAATCCAAGCTTCATATTCGCATACACTTTAGGAGTGAGTTTACAATGCACATATTCTTTCCTATTTCTAGGAAAACACATAAGTATCTATTGTAAGAACCTAGGATACATGAGAAACTTCTTTTTCGAACCAGTACTACCAAGATTTTTGACCATACCATCTAGCAAATAACGAGAGAAGTTAAACCTACGACCTTGGGAAATACAAATCAAACCAGTATCAAGGGATATGAAAATAGCATCCCAACTCCCATCTTTGGGACTCAAACATTGAATCAAGAAGTGGACAAGAAGCTTCCATTGAGGGGAAAAACGATTTTTCTCAAAATTAAACTTCCCCTCATGATTGTACCCAATGGCAGCCATCCCACCCAAAACCTCCGCATTTGGGAGAGAAATTATGCCATAGTTGTCTTGGAGATGAAGGGAAGACCTGATGGAGGCTTCAGTCACTACATAGGAGTGACCATCAATAGTGGCATGGAGCTCCAATGGGCGACCCAAAACTTCGTGCGTGTCAGCAGTAGCCCAGAACTAGAGATTGACAGAGACATACACAGTTGGGAAAACAGTTAATGCATACCTGAGATTAGATGCCTCGATGAACTCCAAGATGTCTAAGAACTCCTCTCGTTTAGGGCCTTAACCTAGGTAGGCGACCTTGTTGTGATCAGATTTGTACTGAGGATCAACCATTAATGATGATTGATGAAGAAGGGAAGGTGATTGCTAGAAGATGGTTAAGGGTAGGAGCGTGTGTGTATGTGTGTTTAAGTTATGATAATTGAGTCAAATGATCCCCTTGACCATAAATAATGATGAGGGAAAACTGTTCATTGACCCCTAATTATGGGGGTTGTCCTTTACAAGTGAAGGAATTAATAGAGAGTAACCACATTCCCTTTAATCCATTAATAGAGAATCCCAGTTACCAAAGGTATACAAATATGGGTACCAGAAGTAACTTGCATTGACTAAAAGTCAAAACGGCTAGAAGTCAATGCTAGGAGCAGCGAGTAGTCAACAATAGTCAACAAAATGAAGAGTGACCCGAAAAGATACTAGAAACCAAACACACGTGGATAAATAGGGTTTTTGACCCACTAGGAGCAGAAGAGTGCCACTAGGAGTAACCAAATTCTTCAACCAGAAGTTGCACATACAGCAAAAACCCATGTAAAATGGCGTAAGATGCTACCAGAAGTAAGAATGTACAAGAAGCCTCCCCTTAGGCTTTGCATCCCCTCAATCCTAGATCTTAAGGATTGACCATACCAATGTGAGCCACCAAGTGGTTAAACCTTGGACCATCAAATGCTTGAGTCAACAAATCAACAAGATTATCATCCGTATGTACCTTGAGAACCTGTATCAGCTTCTTTTCATTGGCATCACGTATAAAATGGTGCTGAATCTCTATATGCTTGGTTCGTTGATGAAACACAGGATTCTTCACAATGCAGATAGTGCTTTGATTGTCGAAGAAGATTTTGGTGTTCATAAAGTTGAACCCATAATCTAGCATTTGGTTTTGTATCCACAAGACTTGTCCACAGCAACTAGCAGCAGCTACATATTCAGCTTCTGTTGAGGAAGTAGCTACTATTGTCGGTTTCTTACATTTCCATGAGATAAATCTTCGTCCCAAAAACTGACAACCACCAGTAGTTGACTTCCTATCATTATTAGCACCTACATAATCACTATCACTATAGGCTTCAAGAACAAAAGGTGATTCCCTTGGATACCATAAGCCCAGCTTGGGTTATGCCTTGATATACTTGAAAATTTTCTTGACAGCATTCAAATTTGACACGGTAGGTGCCACCTGATGTCTAGAACAAGCACTAACAGCAAACATAATGTCGGGGCGTGAAGCAGTCAAATACATGAGTGAGCCAATCATGGACCTGTACAAATGAACATTAACCGGAGGATCTGGCTCATTCTTGAGTTTGACCTTAGTTACCTCATAAGGTGTTTCTGCTGGTTTAAGAGGTTCCACATCAAACTTCTGAATTATGTCATTAACATATTTATCTTGACTAATGAAGATACCATCCAGCTGCTGCTTCACTTGGAGACCAAGGAAAAATGTTAGTTCTCCCATGGCACTCATCTGAAATTCGCCTTTCATTAGTTGTTCAAACTCATCACACCATTCCTTCTTAGTAGAACCAAAGATAATATCATCCACATATACCTGAACAAGGATGATGTCTTTGGAATTCCTCTTAAGGAACAATGTTTTGTCAATAGTGCCTCTTCTGTAGCCATGCTTGAACAAGAAAGTGGATAGACGCTCATACCAAGCTCTAGGAGCTTGATGAAGTCCATAAAGAGATTTGACCACCTTGTACACTTTCTTAGGATAGAGGGGATCTACAAAGCCCTTAGTTTGAGTGACATATACTTCCTCGTCAATATTTCCATATAGAAATGCACTCTTAACATCCATCTGAAATATTCTAAAGCCAATATAAGAAGCAAAAGCCAAAAACAGACGAATTGCCTCAATTCGTGCAACAGGGGCAAAACTTCATTGTAGTCAATGCCTTCAAGCTGAGTATGACCTTGTGCTACTAGTGTTGCCTTATTCGTCACCACAATACCCCGTGCATCTTTCTTGTTTTTGAGAATCCATTTGGTACCGATTGTTGTCTTTCCATCTAATAAATCAACTAGGATCCAAACATCTGAAACAAGAATTGCTGCATCTCCTCCGGTATAGCCTCCACCCAACTTTGATCCTCAAGAGCATGTGAGACTGACCTAGGTTCCACTTGTGACAGAAAACAAGCAAACAAACAGTGAACACAATCTGTGTGATTATTTCGCTTTTGGTCTTAAATGTAGCTCACAAGAGCATGATGACCAGAAGATGCTTTCTTATGCATGCCGCGAGTCTTGACAGTAGAACCAGGATCTCCTATGATTTGAGTAGTAGGATGCACTTTATGGATCTGCTGAATAGGAGTAGGAGCTACGTCTCTAACACCCCCAATTTACTTTGCGCAGCGGAATATCGCAATTGGGTGTTAGTCAAAGAATCATCCCACACAAGCCATATTGAACGACTCAAAAGAGACGTTTTAAACATAAGTAAATTAAAAACTTGTTAAATTACAACAACAACATAAATTGTCTAAAAGTTTTCCACCCCAAAAAGTAACAGAGTAGCGTTAGGTCCCCACAAATCTCAACCCGTTTAAAACCAACCCCATTGTTTACAAAACATATAAGAGATACAATTTATCTTTGTTAAAAGGGAGGAAAAACAAGTTAGACCATCCACAAGCCACATCAACATCCATTGCATGCTCCACTTATATAATCCTCGAGTACCTGAAACACATGCTTAAAATCGTCAACAAATAATGTTGAGCGAGATCTATAGGTTTTACAAAAACATAATTGAACATAAGTATAAAATTCATTCATGATCGTTCAATAGTATGTAGATCATTACAAACTATTATTGGGTATGTTGGGAATAAATTATGGGTTAGTTCACTAGACGCTGATAAGAAGAATTCAAGCGCTGATAAGATGACATTGGACGCTGAAAGTCAAGCGTTGACATTTGAAGAAGTCAACGCTGACAGCCTTGAAGACTAGCACTGATGGAATATATCTTCATACGAATCTTTTTGATTATTTGTTTCTTTATTTGTGTATGGTAAAGATAAGCTCGACATTGTATTTTCCATTATTATCTTTACCTAGAATAGTTGATTCGTAGCTTATTGTACAAGACTTCTTAATCTATAAAAGAAGATCTTTTAGGTTAATGTTAATCATCAGTTATCATAAGTTTTCAAAAGTTAAACCTCTTTCATTGTAATCAAGTTCGATCATTCTAATACAAGTGAAAGTTTGTTTAACATCTTTGTGTTTTAGATTAAGTGTTAATTCCGCATAACACTTTGTTACTTTCTTCATAAGCAAAGGTTTCTCTACGTGTATTACTTGATCTAATCTCGTATACACAAAGCTTAATCGATCTAAGTTTGGGATCAACAAGTGGTATCAGAGCTTGTTGAGAAACTTTTGAACTTTAAGTAACGCAAGAACCCTAAAACACCAAAAACCCTAAAATTCTCAAAACCCTAAAAACATCATGTCTGGCACAGACCAACCTCCTGCTCCTGTTTTGCTACAAAACAACACCACAAACCCTAGTATCAAATTCCCATGTTTGATGCCAGGAACTTCGAGCTTTGGAAGTCTAATTTTGAGCAATATGTAGCCATCCATGACTACACTCTTTGGGAGATTGTTGAATATGGGAACACATTCAACAAAGCTCAAAAGATTGCTAATGCTATTGCCACAAGGATAGCTGTTCCTAATTGTCCTGAAGCTGATAAGAAGGAAAAGCCTGAGGATGGAAGAGCTGTATCTGCTGAAGATATAGCCAAGAAAAGGGTGGACATGAAAATTTTGAACATCATGAAACATGCCTTAGGTCATGAGAATCAGCACAAGTACAAACGCTTTGAGTCTGCAAAAGAGCTTTGGGAAGCTCTTGAAGTAGCACATGGTGGCAATGCTGACACAAAAGAAGAAAAGAAGAAGCAACTCATGCATGAGTATGTTGTCATTAAGGCTCAACCCAATGAGAATCTCAGCAGTGTGAGAAGTAGACTTCTTGATATTACAAGTCAACTTTCCTTCATGGGAACACAGATTGATGACCCTGACTTGAATGCTACTTTTCTCAAAAGTCTTGGTGATGTATGGAAGATTGAGGCAAGATCCATTCTTGTCAATAACACCCACAAGACCTCTAGGTTTGATGACATCTTCAACAAACTAAGACTGTTGGAGAATGAATGGCTTTTGGAGAGTGATAATAAATCTTCCAGTAGCAACATGGCCTTCTTCTCACAAAGTGAAGGTCAATTTGATTCCATGAACTCCTATGGACATCCAGTCACTGGATCTCAATGTGTCAACGCTGGATCACATCCTATCAGCGTTGGAACACAGTCTGTCAGCGCTGGATCATATCCTGTCAACGCTTCATACTCAAGCGTTGACACTCACAACTTTGGCGCTGATAGAATTAAACCTGCTGGTTTAGACCTAGATACTGTGTGTGCATTCATTGCTTCTTTGCCCAGTGATTCAAGGATTACATATGAAGATCTTGAGCAGATAAGTGATGAGCAATTGGAAGAGATGGACATCAAGTGGACTATGGCTCTTGTAAGTTTAAGAGCAAACAGGTTTAATAAAAGGTTCAAGAAGAAGATGACCTTTGATGCTAAGGATGTTGCTGGATTTGATAAATCCAAAGTTGAGTGCTACAATTGTCATCGGATGGGGCACTTTATGAGGGAATGTAGATCTCCAAGAAGATCTGATGCTGGTAGCCTTCAAGCCAAATGGTTAAGAGCCAAGATTCCAAGGCCATGGTAGCTGTTCAACAAATTGATGGTGTTGGAGGATGGGACTGGAGCTGGAACTTTTTGGCTAAGGATGAGGAAGAGGACAGAGCTTTGGTTGCTGAAGTTAAAGAAGAGCATGTTGAATATGCTCTCATGGCACACTCCTCCTCTTCATCAGATAATGAGGTATATGATGATGCTTTCTGTTCTAAGGGTTGTCGTTTAAATACTGAAAAACTAAATCAAGAGATAGTAAAATTATTAGATGAGGCAAGTGCTGAAAGATGCAAAGTATCTAATTATCAAATTGCTCTCACCCAAACAGAAAAGACAGTAGCTGAGTATAAGAAAATGGAGTTTGATTTAAAGGATAAAATAAATATCTTAAAACATGAGTTACATCAAAGTAAAGATATTCAAGATATCACAAACAGGGTTAATCTTGATTTGATAGCTAAGCTAGATGAGGCTAACAAAAATAAAGATAATGTGAGTCTTAAAATCCAGAGATTTGATAAGGCCACACAAACCCTAGGAGAGTGTGTTAGCAAACAAAGAGACTCTAAGGACATGAGTGGGATTGGGATGAAAGATTATACTGGTGTTCCACCACCAGCTGGGGATTTCTATGGTGTCCAATCAAAGGACTTATCTTGGACTGGCTTGCCAGAACTCCAAGAGAAGGAATTCATTCCTCCACCTAGAGTGACTTCCCCAGTTGAAGAATATAAACAAAAACTGACTGACCTAGATGAGTGGAAGAAAGCTAACCACACTTTGTTTGTTAAGGGAGGGTTGTTGTGTGAAAGTCCAAATGAGCCCACACCAATCACGAGCCATGATCCTACACCTATTAAAATCACACACCCAACCACTGGCAAAGCTGTTGATCTTGGCCCACAAACTGTTAGAAAACCTAGTGTTAAGTATGCAGAGATGTATAGGAATACTAGGTCACCAAAAAGCCAAGTTAGTAACCATGGAACAGGCTTCTTTGTTTCTAGACCTAAGACTATGTCTAGAAAAGCTTGTTACACGTGTGGTAGCTTTTCACATTTGGCATACAAATGTGTCAACGCTTCCAATGTCAACGCTGATAAGAACTATTTTAGCGCTGACAAAAGTCAACATAGGTCAAACACTGTCAGACCCAATACCTTTGTGAACAAAAGTTCACAAGTTGTTAGACCAGCCCCATTCTTTTCTAGAGGGTCTAACACACATGGCCTAAGACCTTTCCAAAAGTCAAACACTTGGTCCAATAGGCAATGGGTTCCTGTAGCAAACCCTAGGTTTAACGCTGATAAAGGCAATCGGGGCGCTGACAAGAACAATTTCAGCGCTGACAGACACACTACCAAACCTAGGTATTTGCAACCACAGGGAAATAGGTCTAAAGCTTCTACTAGCTTAACATGGAGACCAAAACAAGACCAAAACCCTAATTCTGCTGGTCTTTCTATGACATGCAACAGGTTTCATTATATTTCAAAGGTCATGTCAAGACCAATTGGGGTTAACTGGGCATTTCATCCAAAAAGGGATGAAAATAGGGTTGTTATGAGAACCAAGTCTGTTCTTGTTGAACAACCAGATGAATCCAAGTCTTCCAAGGCTTGGGTTCCCAAAGAAAACTAATGTGTTTTCTTTATGTGCAGGGCATTCAGAAGAAGATCAATGACTATGGATATTGGGATAGTGGATGCTCAAGGCACATGACAGGAAAGGAAGACTATCTGACAAACTTCACTCCTATTCAAGATGGTGATAAGGTATACTTTGGAGGGGGCTACGGCACCATCACAGGAAAGGGAACCCTTATCACCAATAATCTATGTTTTGAGAATGTCTTCCTGGTAAAAGAACTGGATTATAATTTGTTTAGTGTATCACAAGTGTGTGATAACAAAAATAAGGTTCTTTTCACAGATACTGAGTGCTTGGTGTTAAGCAAAGATTACAAGCTCCCTGAGGAGAAATACATAGAATTTAGAACACCAAGGCATAAAGACATATATAATGTGAATCTTAATGGAATAAAGATGAATAATAAAATGATGACATGTTTTTATGCTAAAGCTTCAGTAGATGAAAGTAATCTTTGGCACAGGAGATTAGGGCACATAAACTTTAAAAATATCAATAGACTTGTGAGGCTTGGTTTAGTTGATGGTTTGCCTGAAAAGGCTTTCCACAATGACCACTCTTGTGTTGCATGTCTTAAGGGCAAGCAGCACAAGGTCTCATTCAAGTCTAAATAGGTGCACTCTAGTTCTAAACCACTTCACTTATTGCATATGGACCTCTTTGGTCCAACTAATATAGAAAGTTTGAAGGGTAAATCATATTGTTTTGTCATCACTGATGATTTTTCCAGGTTTACATGGACTTTCTTTTTAGCCAAGAAAAGTGAAACTGCCCAAAGTTTGATTAATTTCATTACCCAGATTGAGAAGAAGAATGGTAATGAAGTCAAAATTCTTAGAAGTGACAATGAGGGTGAGTTTAGAAATCAGTTGTTAGATGATTTTTGTGCCAAGAAAGGGATTACTAGGCAGTTTAGCATAGCTAGAACCCCACAGCAAAATGGGGTTGTTGAAAGGAAGAATAGAACCCTAATTGAAGCAGCCAGAACCATGTTGGCTGATGCCCACTTTCCTATAGCCTTTTGGGCTGAAGCTGTTAACACAGCTTGTTATGTTCAAAATAGGGCATTGGTCAACAAAATACATAATAAGACACCTTATGAGTTACTTTGGGGAAGGAAGCCAAATATTGGCTTTCTCAAGCCTTTTGGTTGTCATGTAGTTGTTTTAGAAACTAGTGATGCCCTAGGTAAATTTGATGCAAAAGGTGATGAAGGCTATTTCATGGGTTATTCAGTGCAGAGCAAAGGATATAGGGTTTACATTAAAAAGGAAAAACGTATACTTGAAAAAGTACATGTTCGGTTTTTAGAGAGTAAACCTAGTGATCCTGAAAGTGGTCCAAATTGGTTGTTTGACTTGGAACCTTTATCTAGAGCTTTAAATTATATGCCTGTTACTAATCCAGACATTGTGAAGGTAACTTCAAGTGTTTTGGAGAAGAGAATTGGTAATGTTTCAGGTACACAGGTTGCTAAGAAGGATGGACCACCAGCAGTTGAGTCATCTCCCACACAAGAATATGTTACACTTCCTATATGGACAGATGAGTATTATGTTGCGGCTGATGCTGCTAGAAAGGATAAAGGTGGTTCTTCAATACCACCAATTGATAACATGCATGGTCATTCAGGCGCTGACAACAACAATTCTGGCGCTGACAAGACCACTTCAGACACTGATGGCTCAAACGTTGACAACAATGATTCTGGCACTGACAAAAGTAATTCCAGCGCTGACAAGCAAAAATCTAACGTTGACAACACTTATGAGTATTTTGTATCTTCCACTTTTGAACAAGGTGAACCTTCAAGAATAAATGAAGAGGTTCAAGATGGAAGAGAGTCTGAAGAAGATATTAGCAACATGGAGGATGATATTGAAGACAACAGAATTCTTGAAAATGGAATTCCTAGATCTACTTTGCAGAATCATCCTCCCTCTCAAATCATTGGGAATATCATGACTCCTGTTCAAACTAGAAGATCTCACAAGACTCATGATAGCTTCATTGCTAATATCCACAAGAAGGTTGATACCCCTCTTGTACAAACATGTTTGTTTGCCTGTTTTCTGTCACAACAAGAACCCAAGAATATTTTTGATGCTCTCAAAGAACCTAGTTGGGTGGAAGCAATGCAGGATGAGCTTCACCAATTTTCTATACAGGATGTTTGGGAGCTAGTTGATTGTCCTAGATATATGAGACCAATTGGGACAAGATGGGTTCTAAGGAACAAGAAAGATGAAAGGGGTATTGTGGTCAGAAACAAGGCACGTTTGGTAGCTCAGGGATATACACAAGAGGAAGGTATAGATTATGAAGAGGTCTTTGCTCCTGTTGCAAGAATTGAAGCTATAAGAATTTTCCTAGCTTATGCCTCTTGTATGAACTTCACTGTTTATCAAATGGATGTGAAGAGTGCTTTCCTCTATGGAACAATTGTTGAGGAGGTATATGTTATGCAACCTCCTGGTTTTGAAGATCCTGAGAATCCAGACAAGGTTTATAGAGTGAAGAAAGCTACGTATGGACTTCATCAGGCCCCAAGAGCATGGTATGGTACATTGTCCACCTACTTGGTGGAAAATGGTTTTAAAAGGGGCACCATAGATCAGACATTGTTCACAAAGAAGAAAGGTAAGGATGTCTTACTTGTTCAGGTCTATGTTGATGATATCATTTTTGGATCCACTAATACAAAGATGAGTGAAGACTTTTCCAAGCTTATGACAGATAAATTCAAGATGAGTGCAATGGGTGAGATGAACTTCTTTCTAGGATTACAAGTTCAGCAGAAAGAGGATGGTATCTTCATCTCCCAAGACAAATATGTAGCTGAAATCTTGAAGAAATATGTTTTTTCTACACATGAAAAGAGTGCTTCCACTCCTATGGATAGGGAACACCCTTGGGGAAAGATTGGAGCTGGAAAGGATGTGGATGTTAGGCACTATAGATCAATGATTGGTTCATTAATGTATCTTACAGCCTCAAGACCTGACATCATGTTTGCTGTGTGTGCTTGTGCACGCCATCAAGTGACTCCCAAAGAATGTCACCTTTTTGCTGTGAAAAGAATTTTTAGGTACCTAAGATGTTATTCAGATCTTGGCTTATGGTACCCAAAAGATTCTCCATTGGATCTTATTGCATATTCAGACAGTGACTATGGTGGTGACAAGTTTGATAGAAAATCCACAACTGGTGGATGTCAATTTCTTGGGAGTAGATTGATATCTTGGCAATGCAAGAAACAAACAGTGGTGGCAAACTCTACAACTGAAGTAGAATATGTTGCTGCAGCTGCTTGTTGTGGACAAGTCTTATGGATTCAGAACCAGCTGTTGGATTATGGGTATAATTTCATGCATACCAAGATTTTTGTAGACAATAACAGTACTTTATGCATTATTAAAAATCCTGTACATCATTCTAAAACCAAACACATAGAAATTAGACATCATTTTATAAGAGATTGCTTTGAGAAAGGTTTAATACAACCAGATAGGGTAGCTACAGAAGATAATGTGGCTGATTTATTAACTAAACCTTTTGATACTGGAAGATTTCAATATTTGGTAACAAATATTGGAATGGTTAATCTCACTTAATATGTGTTTTGGAACCTTTTTGTAAAAGTATGTACAGGATAATGCATTGTTATTGGTCTTTGTGATGATTTAGATTTTTCCACTTTATTTTTCTAACACTGACAAAGGTAAATGTAACGCTGACAAGTGTTATTTTGCCGTTGTTAGAGATATTATTGTCTAACGCTGACAAGTGTTTCTTCAACGCTGCTAAGTGTTGTCGGGGCGCTGTTAGAAACATTGTTAGTTTTGTGGTTTTCAATCTAAGTGTGTAGGTGGTGTTAGCTTTATGCCATTGGATACAAAGTTGCTTATGGATCTTTGAAGAGCTATTTGGATATGTTTTTGTTTATGGATGATGGTTGGAATATTTATATTCCTATCTTGACATAAATTTTTAATGTTCATATATATTTTGGGAAACTCATGTATCATAGTTTAAGGGGAGGTTTAAGGAACCTTTAGGACTCTTGGGTATTCTTATAGTACTCTTATCACAATTCTAGATTGTGTCCACAGGTGAGTATGGGTTAGTTTTACTAAACCATGAGGCACTGTAGCATGCAAAGTTGACAAACTATGCATGCTGCCAAGACATTTTTGGCCTAGAATTGGTTGTGGTCTGATGGGAGACTTGGGAATAGTTTTGTTATGGGTTTACCTAGGAGTTACAAAGGATTTTATGAAATAACTTTGTTGGTAAGTATTTTGGTTAGCAAGGGACACTTGAGGACATTTGTGTCTATCTTGCTTAAGCAAGTGTGCATAAGTGGACAGTGCTTGCCGCCCAGTAATTATTATCAACTTGCAAGATATTTCCCTTAGGATAAATTACTTTGTTAAGGTCTTTTTCTTTTTAAATATTTTTATTTTTATTTTTAGACGCTGACAAGTTTTTCTCCAAACGCTGTTACGACAAATCGTGACGCTGACAAGGCTTTAGGCAAACGCTGACAAGAAAATATAGCCGTTGGGCGTTGATGGGCTATTTTTGACCGTTGACACCTAGTGGGCCATACCCAGTTGTTATTTTTGACTAATCTTTGGCCGTAATTTCTGGGAGTTGTTACTTTTAATTAATGCATGAGATAAGTTATATTTGATTCAATATTTTCATCATTACTCTTTGAATATAACTGCCTCATTTTTGACCAATCCAAATCATGCATCTCTCCTATAAATTTGGCTAACTTTTTATTCTGGGTATTCATATTTTCTTGTCTAACATTTTTCTCCTAGATTTTTCCCATATCACATAACCTAAACAGCTTTAAACATGGCACCAAAGTTCAACTCAAACAATCTGACATTGGAGTTCAAGAGCCAACATAATATGGTAGCTTACTTGGTCGCTGATAATGATTTGTTCCCTCAGTATTCACAAATGGTGGCATTTTTAAATGCATCCTCAATAAGGTATGCACTTTCTCATGAACCACTAGTCCCTGTCGCACACATTAGACAGTTTTGGAATAATGTCAGTTCCACAACAGCTAATGGAGTGACCACATTAACATCTACTGTTCATGGAAGAACATGGGTGGTCACTGAAGCCTTGGTTCGCCAAGCTTTGCGTCTTGATGACGCTGATGGTGTGACTACCCTTGCCATTGCAACAATAGAACAAGGTCTTAGGGAATTGGGTTATCCTATTCCTGCTGGTAAAACTTTAAATAAATATCATAAGCAGGAATTTCCCTCGGATTGGAAACATTTGATACATGTCCTTCTTCAATGCTTAAGTCCAAAATGTACTGCTTTTAATGAAATAAACAGGTCCATTGCAAGTGCTTTGGTTTGTATGTCACGTGGGCTTAAGTATAATTTTTCAAAAATGATTTTTGAAGGGATGTGTAAAAATAAGGGAAGTAAAATGACTTTGGCTTACCCAAGATTTTTGCAAATGGTGTTTGATTTACAAGCATATTGTACTAGGGATCATGACACTTTTTATGAGATCCCTAAGCAAAAGAAAACCATTTTTGACAAGATGAGCTCCACAAACAGATCTATACCTCTCACCCAAGCCATGCTTGAAGTAATTCAGGCTGCTCAACCACAACCAGACCCTGCACCTCAACTTGAGCCTATCCTTGAACCATTACCTTCACCTGACCACATGGACGTTGACCAAGCCAATGTCAACGCAGACACTCAAAATGTTGGCGCTGACACAGCCAATCCCAACGCTGATGACATCCCTGAACAATCCCAAACACCCCTTAACCAACCAACACCCACACAATCTACCTCATCTTCCACCCCATTACAATCTAGGTTGAATAAACGCCAAAGGACTACTGGAGTGTTCTCCTCTAGTGGTCATAGCCTTGTTGCAGAGAGAACCACCTCCACAAGTGTGGCTGGTGACATGGATGAGGCTGGGGCTATTGGCACAAGCTTAGATGCTGGTCAAGACAGTCCCAACATCATTAAGACCTCATCCATGCCCTATGATTCTATTTTGGGAGGTCAAATCCCCATTCTAACTGAGGGTAGATTGGAATCTATGACAGTGAATGAATTGACGGCTGCTGTCATTAGCTTGCAAAAGCAAAATGTCAGCCTTGTACAAATTGTCAATAATCAGGGCCGTGAACTCCAAGTATTGAGGGAGCGGGTAACTGTTTTGGAGAATCCTAGTAGCAGGAGTAGAATGGATGAATCTTCCAAAGGGGAGGATGAAGAGGATGAGCTGATTCATACAGCCAGTGAGAAGAGTTCACAATTTAGTGAATCTTTAAATTTTGCTGAAGCACTCACCAACTTGAAGAAGTACCCAATTATTGATACATCCAAGGTAACTCCATTGAACTTGGAAGGATCTTTCATAGCAACAATGGGCGCTGACAAAGGTAATCGGGGCGCTGATAAAGGTAACTTGAACGCTGACAAAGTTGCAGGTGGTGTTGATGTATTCCAGTCATCAACAATCATCAAAGATGTGTCTACACAGGTATCTTCATCTACTTTACCTATCATTGATCGAAAAGACAAAGGTAAAGGAATTATGGTTGAAGAAGATGTTCTAAAGAAAGATGCAGCACAAATTACATTTGATGAACAGTTAGCTGCACAACTTTTGGAAAAAGATTTGAAGAGGAGTGGTAGATCACCATTTGTTGCCACTTCTGAGAGTGAGGAAGAGAGTGGTGATGAAAAAGAAGGAGATAGCTCAGAGTCAAGTGTTCAAATCATTGAAGATCCAGAAAGACTTGAATATGGGGATGAGTTGGCAAGAGAAAGATTGAGTGATTTGAAGAAGCAGATTGATTGGGACCTTCCAGAAATCACCAGAATGTACCATGCTTGGGAAGATAAGGCAATGGACAACCCAGGAATGAGCTTATCAGATCAAATTTGGGGGTTGGAAATTCTTCTCAGGGTACAAGATGATATAAAGGTGATTTTGAGGTATAATGCACAAGAGGTCAAGACTTGGCTTAAAAGAGATAGAAGGAAATTGTATTACAAGTTGCTTAGATGCCATCAACCTAAATGGACATACAAGAAGTTGCTGGCTTTATCTTTTGAGGAGCTAGAGTACAGGGCACATCCTATCTGGAGGCATGTGCAAGAAAATAATGTCTTACAGTTTCTTTCAGAAGAAAGGAAACAAGAGCTTGCTGAGGAAATGCAGATTCAAAAGGAGATGAGGATTGCTCAAAGACCAGTGAAGAAAGGAGATCCTCTCCAATTTCCCAAAGATATGGATGTGTATTATCCAACTGAAACTGTCATAAGGAAGCATCTCAAGCTTTCTCCATTAGAAGCTTCAGATTTGGTTAATGTAGTACCTCTAGATGACAGAAATCCAATCATAAGTTTTGATGAAGATGAGTGTGGATTTTGGAAGATTGGCAGGTTTGGGAAGGAGGTACACACTTTCACTTCAATTATTTCTATCTTTGCAAGCATAGACAGAGAAGACTTGGTGCATCTATGGAGATTGATAGAGGCCAAGTATACAGCTGAAGCACCTACTTCAGCAAATGGAATAAGACTATGGCACACATTTTTGACTTTGTGTGGTCCAAGGGAAGCAGATCCTGTCATATGGAAGGATCTTGAAGATGACCTTAGTGGTCTTCATTGGAGGCTTTATTCTACTTGTGGTGTGTTTCATTTGAGGTCTACAAAGTTTTCAGAGTATCTACTTGTGGATGCTGACTATTTCTTGTCCAAAGAAGTATTGGAGAAGATGAAGGAGACACCCTTGGAGATTGATTATACTAGTGACGTGGCCAAGGACTTGATTAGATATGTTTATCACCAACATAAGAAGTTTTTGCAAGATTCCTCCTAAGCCTTAAGTTTTTATTCAGAAACTTGATCATTGGAATGGATATCAAGTTTAGGGGAGGATTGTTGGGAATAAATTATGGGTTAGTTCACTAGACGCTGATAAGAAGAATTCAAGCGCTGATAAGATGACATTGGACGCTGACAGTCAAGCGTTGACATTTGAAGAAGTCAACGCTGACAGCCTTGAAGACTAGCACTGATGGAATATATCTTCATACGAATCTTTTTGATTATTTGTTTCTTTATTTGTGTATGGTAAAGATAAGCTCGACATTGTATTTTCCATTATTATCTTTACCTAGAATAGTTGATTCGTAGCTTATTGTACAAGACTTCTTAATCTATAAAAGAAGATCTTTTAGGTTAATGTTAATCATCAGTTATCATAAGTTTTCACAAGTTAAACCTCTTTCATTGTAATCAAGTTCGATCATTCTAATACAAGTGAAAGTTTGTTTAACATCTTTGTGTTTTAGATTAAGTGTTAATTCCGCATAACACTTTGTTACTTTCTTCATAAGCAAAGGTTTCTCTACGTGTATTACTTGATCTAATCTCGTATACACAAAGCTTAATCGATCTAAGTTTAGGATCAACAGGGTATTACTCATTATAGCATAGGCTATTTAACTATGTTTAAGCTCATGAAACCGACCCCATAAATTAATCACCCGCGCCAAATGCTGACGTGATTTAAGTGAAACCATTGCCCCTCTTAGGTATTCGTTGCCAATCATACCTTTTTCTTGACACAAGTTATCCGACCGCAGAGGGTACTCAATGTAGTATTCTCGTCTAGGATAGGGTCGTCAACCCAATAGTACTACCAATTGTTCAAGCGGCTATTTCCAATCCACACTAGGATCAAACAATAGTTAACGGTTCATGAATTTAGGGTCTTAGGCAACTAGCTACTCAACATAATTCAAACATCTTTCGGGTCCAACAATCATTCATGACTTATGTTCCTTTTTCATTTAAATAGCATGTATCCCCACCGCGGGTGAAATCATTTAAAATACAGTAAAGAGCGAGCGCTATAAACTCACCTTAAGTAGTAGTAGTATTATTACGAAGACGTAGACGGAAAACAATCAACGATGATGAGGACGCCCCTTGAATTCAATTACAATGCCTAGCAAACAAATCACGCAATGAATCAACACTTTAAAGTACCTTCAAGTACTGTATTTACAAAATTAAGAACACTAAATGTTCATAAAACTCACACCAAAACCACAACCAAGTGATATTTACTAGACACATCCATTGTTCTACGTTATTAAAGCATTTACTCGATTTACAATTCTGTCGGTACATACCTAATGTACGGACTAAATTATCATACTTAAACATCACGAATTTTTATGAAACTCGCTGTAGACTTCATTTATATCATGTAAAAAGCCCATAAAAATTTTCATAAAAATATATCACTTTTAAGTCACGCTGCCAAACACATTTACAACCTTGAAAATCCGGACAGATCTGCACTCTTACGTTGTAAAACCAATTTGACTCACTTAACTATTTCCGTTTGCAAAACCAAAATCTAAGTTTGAAAATAGACTCAAAAACTCAAATTTTGAACTAAAGAACAGCCCTCAATCATTTTTAAAGCTCTATTTATAGTCCCCGAGATTTGACCTAAAATCGAAAATAAATTCGGATTACGTCGACCTTCATCTCCCGGTACACAAAACTTTAAACTAACGTAACTTTTGACTTGTTTGGAGCTACAAGCTCTACCTTATATCAAATAGAAGCTAAAAAGAATCTCCACAAATATATCCTATAGTAAAAATCTGGACTCAAACTTAACTTTAGGGAAAATAGCCTTGACAAATCTGATTAAAAATAGCATTTTGCAAATCACGTTTCTACCCATTTTCAACCCATCCAAACTACTCCTATGATCCTAAAATCATATATAAACTATCCTAACACCTCAACAACATCCTAAATCACTTTCATGATTCATTCACACAAAACCCATTTCATAAAAAGTACATGCAATCTAACCAACAAAATTAAAACCATCTAAACAAGTATTTAAATACATCCAAATAACCAAAATAATTCAAAAATCAAAATCAACAAACACCCCCTTTTGGCCGTGGGGTTTGATGAATAAAAAAAAATAAAAATGTTTTCTAGCCTTTTTAATTTACACTCCATGTTTATAAACACTTTTCATAAACATAAACATAAGATTTTTAGATCAAAACCCACTTAATTATGAAAAATAATTTTTGAAAAATTAATGTTAATGCATGGATGATTTGAGTGGTTAGAATCACTTACAATGAAGAAAGAATGGTTTGTATATGATTAGTTTTTCCAAAAACCTAGAAAAAATGATAGTGTGATGGTGGTTGTGGTGTAGCCGTCGGCTAGAGAGAGAGAGAGGGAAGAGATGGTAAATTTTTTTTGGTAAAAATGTGTTTGTGTGTGTTTGTTTGTTTTTTCAAATTAGGAGGGACTTTTGTGCAATTTTGGCTTTATTTTGGCCTTAATGGCAAACAAGTATTTAAAGAGCGAGAATTTAACCCAAATGTCAGTTTTAAATTTTTGCGGGAGTCGAGGTTCATCCCGGCTACTCCAAAATGATTTTAAATGGTTCAAACGCACCCAAAAAATGAAATAAAAATTGTTCCGACTCGACTTAACACGAAATAAGAATAAAACATCGAAAATCTAAATATCGATCAATCGAATTGAATCTCCAACCTTGGGATTAAATAGTGTTTATAGACTTTTTAATCTCCAACCTTGCGAAAATCTAAACACTTTTCAGTGAAATCGAAAATATACGTAAAATAGGATTAAATAGTGACGTCAATTTCTAGGGTGTTACATCCTCCCCTCCTTAAAGGAACGACGTTCTGGCGTTCTCCTCTTCTTATACTCACATTTCGTACCACTAGGACAAATGAGGATACTTCCCTAAAGAAGTCCTCACATTCCCACGTATATTCAGTCCATGCCTAGAATTTCATCATCACAAGAAATTCTATGAGAGTCCCATCCATAATCTCCACCGGTTTCTCCGCTACTGCAATCTATCATCGAATTGAATCTCATCCAGAGGAATCTCCAATTCCTTATCCGCTAAGCATTTCTCCAACTTCAACACATGAAACGCGTCATCTCCTTCAGTAAATCCAACATATATGTTATCGCCCATTTCGTTAACGATCTTCAATGATTCGATACACCTCTAATTCAACTCCCCTTCCTTTTCAAACAAATTGCAAAATACAATTTCCTATCCTATAGGAAACGCGAATTTCTTCCGTCGATCTCTCACAGCAAACAAATGGTTCTTGATTCGCACCACCTTCTCAGTAGTCTCCAGATTCATCTTCGGTCCAATCAAATAACGTCATCTTTCCTCACTCCAATATGTCGGCATTCAACGTTTCTCGTCCATTCGAAACCTCCAATATAACGCTGCCTTAATCCTCATATGATAACTGTTGCTTCCCGATTTCACTGAAAACAAACGGCATTCCAGTTTTCCTCCAATTCAGTAGCACTCGTCTGAACACTTCTTCCACAATTTACAATACACATTCGGACTCTTGAAGAATAATCCTTTCGCTCTTGCCATCGGTCTCGAGTTGAAAGGTTGCACTCAGTCTCACCCAATGTCTAACACACACTAAAGAAATCTTCAAAACTCAGAAACAAAACTATTGTTGTGCTCCAAAACAATCGATAGAGGTACTCCATGTCGACACGCGATCTCCTTCACATACAACTTCAAAATCCCTTCAATCAAATCCACATCCTCTGCCGTCATCGAAACCCTAACTCTAAGAGGCCTTCTCCTTCCTTACTACTAAGTACCATAGTAGTGGATGTACTCACATCCCGATACTTCTTAGTAAGCTTAGTCATTGGCGTCACGATTAACGAAAATTCTTCAATGAATCACCAATAATAACCAACTAAACCAAGAAATTATCTGACTTCAGTCGGCGTTGTTGGTACCGACCAGTCCTTAATTGCCTCAGTCTTGGCAGGATCTCCACAACGTCTTTGTTGTCAATCAAATGCCCAAGAATATCGTACCGAACCAACCATAATGCCTTAATCTAAGCACGAATAATGGTTCACTCGGAGAAATTCAGCATACAACTTCTCTTCCACCAACAATTCAAAATTATTTTCAAATGCTCCTCAATTTCTTCTTTGCCCTTGAAATAAATAAGGATATCATCACTAATCATAATGAAAAACTTATCCCATTTACGACTTGCACCAATCTACACGGTTCTCCAATTCCATAAACACAGCTGGCGCATTCTTAAGACTAAACGACATCTCTTGAATCTCACAACGATCACACTAGATATGGAAAATCAGTTATAGGAATGTCTTCCTCTCTAACTCATAGTTGGTGATAGTCCTGATCTTAAGTCGATCTTTAAATATGAATATGAGTCAAGTCGGTTATAAGGATCAAATAACATTGGTGTGTTACTTCATTTGATATAGTACTCAATAATTGATACACAATTTGAATAATCCGGCCTTCTTCATACAACACAACACTGGCGCCACACAAAACTAACTAGTCTATCCCAAAAATTGCATCGAACAATCTTGATTCAAAAAGCGTCAATCCACATCAAACATATAATTCCCTAACTTTAAGGAATCCCCTTTTAGTATAGAATTAGTTCTAACTCTCTTCGCATCGGCTAATTACGCATTACACTTAGTTGCTAACTCTATTGGTTCTTAATCGATAAGGCGACCGAATTTGTATATCTACAAAACTCCTATCTGAACCAGAATTAATCAATATACTAGCATAACAAATATGTAGCAAAATGTACCGTTCACCATGTTAGGACCTTGAGGCTTGTCCCCGTTTCCTACAACATAAGCCGGAGCAGCAGCGTTTCCTCCTTGTCGATTTCCAGCCTTAGGACAGTTTCCTTGTTTGTGTCCCTTCTCACCACATCCAAAACATATCATCACTCTTATGGCATTTGCACCTGTCGCCACGCCTCTTGTTCGACATTCCACCGCCCTATGCCCTGCCTTTCCACACTTGTTACACGCGGGAGGGTAATTCCCCACGTGATACAAACTACAACGGTCACATTTTGGATTGACCTTGTTTCCTTTTGGCACTGTGGCAGCTCTTACTCCATCATTCTTCCTCAGGGTTAACTACTGATTTCGGTTGGCTACTTGGGTGTTATTGCGGTGTCCACCACGATTCTGACCTTGTGCTTGACTTGCTTGAGCCGTTTCCCACTCCCTCTTGTTACCTTCAGCCACACTATCTTTCTTGTCTTGCACCTTCACATCCATTAGAGCATGAGCCATTTGGATAGCTTCATCAAAAGATTTCAGCTTTGACGAAGTAGTCTCACCCTTTATGTTGCTTGACAATCCTTTGATGTATTGCTTCATCTTTTTACGGTCATCCGCAAAAGTATCAGGGCACAACAAGCTCAACTCATTAAATCTCCTTGTGTAAGCAGTGATGTCATTATTTCTCAACACTAGATGCCTTAGTTCATCCTCTAACTGACCCAACTCCTCTTCAGGACAAAACTTCTTAGTCAAAAGTTCCTTCGTAGCATCCCAAGTTCTCCCATTGGACACTACCAGCCCAACAGTAGCTACTTGATTGTTCCACCAACTCAAAGCGTCATCAAGAAAAGTAGCAGTCGCAAACTTCACTTTATTAGCCACTAAGCATCCACTTATTTCAAACGTACTCTCAATCTTCTCCACCTAACGACGAAGTTCTAAAGCTCCTACAGTCCCACGAAATTGCATAGGTTCGCACTTCATAAAACTAGCAGAAGAACACTCTCTTGGGACTTATGGTCCTCCAACATTTCCACCAGCATTGCCACCTTGGCCTTGAATTCTAGCTGCACGATCCGCCTCAAGAGCATTAGTAATCGCCTCTTAAATCATAGTGTTCACCCGCTCAGTTGTGAACTTTGGAGGCATGTTTTACAATTAGTCACACAATGGTTTGGTGATGACAGAACAATGCCCACAAACTCCTCCCCTTACACGTCTCTGCAATGACAGGTAAAGAAAACAAAGTAAGTATACACATCGAGATTAAGAAGGATTTCTTTTTCAAGACATAATATAAGTACCACAAGCACAATCAACGAATGCTACAAATATTCATCAACCCAATCACAAAAGAGCTAGTAAAGATACATCATAGATCATGAGAGGTAAACATTGATTGCATTGATATCAACAAAATTGTGACAAGATATGCCACTACAATCATTCACCAAATAAAACTTAAAGTCATCAAGTTCTACCATAATTCCATAATACAAAAGTCTAAAATAGTTCCATTACAAGGAGGAATAAAAATGAAATATAGTAACTAATCATGTGATGATCCTCTTCTTCCGGCTCTTCCTCAACATCTTCCATCTTTTCCTTACCCTTCGAAGTAGTTCCCTATTCAACCTTCCTCTTTCCCTTCGAAGTAGAACCTTTACCCGATGGAACCATACGCTGAGCTAAATACAACTTATCCTCAAAAGTATAGTACTCACCAACTTCTGGTGGTTCGACCATGAAATGTGTGTTTGCATACTTTGGATCACTTCGAAACTTCCATGCATTCATCAAGAAAGGTCGTACTCGAGCCTCCGAACATCAAAGACGATCAAACAAGACACGATCTCCCTTGATTCCTTCCAACTCAGCACACAGATTCTCTACAATCATTTTCAGCTTTGCCATCTCCATCCTTTCACGATCCCTAGTTTCGTTAGCCCTCTTCACACCCGAATAGAATCTATGAAAAAGCCTTCTCATTCCTCTGAAATCTCTTAATCACCCTTGTCTCTACCACATACCTTTCGTACAATAGTAGATCGAACTTCTTCAAACAATGCTCCGTGTTACTGTATATCCTTGGTCCATGACAGTTGACCCTTTCTATGTTCTCGTGGAGAGAACGACCATTAACCGCAGTACTAGAATCAGCTTGATCATCATCACTACTATCACGAGCAACCACTGGCAAACCCCTCCAATAAGCATCACATGTAGGTGTAGCAGAACGAGAACGAACAAGTTGTTGCTCAGTCTCTCCAACTACAACCACATGAACTTCATCCTCATCCGGATCCTCTTCTGGTTCCTCATCACTGTCAATCTAATATTTTCCAACTTCATTCCTTTCAACCTCATCCGGTTCAATCCATCCATTTTCGCCTTGCGGGTTAGGAGCATTAGGTCCACCTTCATCCCCTGCAATGTAATCGTCTCCATTATCGTTCGGTGGTAAATCTGCCATTTCTACAAAATACAGAAAGTTCGAGGGTATATAAGGTCATTATCCCAAAATTATATATACATGCATGCACATGCAATGCAAATGTAGTACGTAAGCCAATATGTATCAAAATGATAGCCATGCAAATTCAATGCAAAAGTTACGATGTCAAGTACTCCGCGTACGTTCACAATACCTTCATATAATACCATAATACCATAGTAATTACTTAATAACTATTCAGGAAATCATTCAGTTTCAAAAGGGATACATCTCAAAATAAAACATTACTAAAAGAAATCTCACCGGAGCGATGCGGGATAGTTGCGTGCTTTGGAAACAAAATACTTACGACACCAAAGTTATAGTTTAGGACCTTTTTCAAAAACGACCTAGTTCTCTATAACTTGTGGCTCTGATTACCAATCTCTAACACCCCCAATTTACCTTGCGCAACGGAATATCACAATTGGGTGTTAGTCAAAGAATCATCCCACACAAGCCATATTGACCGACAGAAAAGAGACGTTTTTAACATAAGTAAATTACAAACATGTTAAATTACAACAACAAGATAAATTGTCTTAAAGTTTTCCACCGCAAAATGTAACAGAGTAGCGTTAGGTCTCCACAAATCTCAACCCGTTTAAAACCAACCCCATTGTTTACAAAACATACAAGAGATACAATTTGTCTTTGTTAAAAGGGAGGAAAAAAAGTTAGACCATCCACAAGCCATAACAACTTCATTGCATGCTCCACTTCTATCATCCTCGATTACCTGAAACACATGCTTAAAATCGTCAACAAGTAATGTTGAGCGAGATCTATCGGTTTTACAAAATCATAATTAAACATAAGTATAAAATTAATTCACGATCGTTCAATAGTATGTAGATCATTACAAACTATTATTGGGTATTACTCATTATAGCATAGGCTATTTAATTATGTTTAAGCTCATGACACCGACCCTATAAACTAATCACCCGCGCCAAATGCCGATGTGATTTAAGTGAAACCATTGCCCCTCTTAGGTATTCGTTGCCAATCATACCTTTTTTTACACAAGTTGTGACAATCCGTCAATTTATGGTCGATATTTTATTCTAAAGTATTATTTAAAAAAATTATTTTAATGTTATATTATGAACTCACTCATTTATGGGAAAACTATTTGGGTTTACGTCTTGAAGTAGAATCGACTACGTCTAAACCGGAGGACTCTACGTTACGTGCTTACGTTTACATACACCGTTTTTGGTGACAGTCTGACATTTCAGGAAATAAATTTATCCGTGAATATTATTTTGGGATTCTATATTTGTGTTGGTTCATAAACTAACAAATTTATGAGAAGAGATTAGGACTTACGATTATAATTTAACGTCCTTTACGACTAAACCGGAAACCCTAGGTATACGTATTTACGTTTTTGAACTCCGTTTTTGATGAGACAATTTTTATTAGATTCGTTTTGTGCCGTTTATTCATAATTTATAAAAACGTTTTTCGTAAAACGACCCGAGGGCACGCAAATCGAGGAAACTAGAATCGGGGAATACCCGTAAATTAGTGGGGATGAGACAAGATAACTCTTGCCTCGCCCCCTACAAGTGGCGTCCAAGGCAAGACAACACATCAAATGTGTGTCAAGGTTATATCAAAGCTAAGGACACTTGTCCTTAGCCTTCCACCAAAATCCACCAACACATAAAACAACTATCCACCAAAACTAGCAACTCATTTCTCTCATGCAACTCACACATAAACTCTCTCTTGGCTCCCCTTTGTGCCGTCTATATCACCACCACCACCACCATGTTTATAAAAAATCTAGCCATAACCCAAGGCTATAATCAACATATGTTGAAGCCTAGTTGAAGTTATGAAGATTGGAGGCGATTTTAACAACTAGAAAGGAGTTTAAATGGAGATCAAGGACTGATTCTCAAGAAGATATCCATGCATATGAAGATCTCAAGGAGTTCATTTTCCAAATTGAAGGTTTGCTAACAAGGAACCAAACCTTGTTATTTTGAATATGTAATCTTGTATTTTCTTCATTTATGTATATTTATACGATGATGAATGATGATCAAAATATTATGTGGGGATTTGGTGTTGACATATTTGATTAAAAAGATTAAAATCTACTTGAAAGGATGTTAAAATTATGGCTAAATATGTAGGCTGTATAAAACAGTAAAGAGCTAGATGATAACTTGTTAAAATGACTTGGTAAAATTAATATACAGTAAGGTATGTGTCTTATACACATGTGAGAGTTGGCCATACAATGTAATCCTTAAAATGAGTGAGATATGATCAAAACAATATTAGAGTACAAATCTGCATAGACTGTTTTGGACGAATTTATTAAAATACTTAGAAGCTGATTCATCAGTAGCTATACCATAGTTAAATGAAGCACATATCATGTAGTTTCTGCTCTAAAATTTGAGGTCATATCTCCTTATAGAACTCTGGATATGGACATTTTAGTGGACTGAACATTTAGGATCAGATTTATAAAATAAAAAGTATATACTATAAGCACTCAAATTATGTAGTTATAAAATATACATATATAAAAACCCCCTAGTTACTAATAATAATTATAAATGAGAGTTATATATTATGATATTAAAATGAGACATTTTATATAATTTACAAGTATAAATGTTTTCCAAGTTATAAAACTATATACATAAGTTTTACGTCTTTTCGGCTAAAACCGAAAGATTAACGTTTTTTGTTAAATAAAACTTAGACGGTCGGACCTGTCTAATGTAAACTTTTTATAAACTCACATACTGATGTATAAACTTATATAACAAGTAAAAACCGATAAAATCCGAGCTTTATAACATATGGACATTAACGGGCCAAATTACCCTTATTGGACTATTAACCCAACTAATTTGGCTAAATACTAATGGACTTATTCATTGGGCTTAACCCACTTGGGCCCAACATGTAAGCATAGGGCTGATATTAAAATTATAAAATGGACTAATATAAGGTAATGGGCTTATTAGGCCTTGACAAGTAAAGAAGTTAAACTAGTGAAACTAGTATGAAAATTTACCAACACATGACACTATAATGAGTAAATAAAGATGTAAAATCCCACTTGATCATCATCATACTCATGATATCATCATACATATAAATAGACATTGTTTTTATGAAGTCATTGGACAAGAGTCTAAGACGAGTATTATTTGTCTAGGTTTCCGTGATTGAAGTACGTACCATACATCTAAATCGCCGATAACAGCCTTTCCCAATCAACGTGAGTTCATAGGCTCGCACTTATTTAAATGTTTTATAAACCCGCGAGGGAGATAACGTGTTAGTTTTAATAAAATAGGACACCAGTTGTCCCGATTGTTTGCTTATTGATTTGGACCCGAATGATTATATGACCTGATGAATGATTATATGACCCGATGAATGAAATGAAATGGATTATTATTAGTTAGGTTATGTCACAATAAGTCCCATTAGCATGAATTGTGAACTACTAGGATTTGGTAGACGCTTATGCATATAATAGTACTATTTGGGGAAGATCACCCCAGTTACCGCCTTAACGGTTGATCCCCGTCGTGCCACATTGATTGGTAAGCGAATTTATGTATTAGAAGATTTACATAGCGTAATTTTTGTGACGACACGCTAACTTAGATGGGCAACTGAGTTTCGGGTTAGCTACCCGTTGTTGGTTATATTAAGGAAGCAATGTCATGCGGCTTATAATAATCCAATAACGAAAATACTGCTATACGCATTGAATTACAATATATTGCCTGACTAGCAATACGGGGTCTTATTATTGATATTGTGTTCGTGTTTTGGTTTTACATAACCATATTCATATAACGGTTTTTATTTAACTCTATACAACGTTATAAAACGTATTGTATGATGTTTTTACGACATTGGTTCGTATAATGGTTTTGAAGGCAACAGCCTATAGTATGATTTACAACAAAGATTTGTATAAAATGTTTTTGGCTTATTTTATGGCCTCCGACAAAGAATTGTACAAAATGGCTTTTGATGATGATTATTTATACCGATGATTTATTAATGGTTTATTAAACTCTATGAATTCACTCAGCGTTTTCGCTGACCTTTTCTTTTAACATGTTTTATCTCAGGTACTTGAAGGTAATTCTCGGGAAGACGACAAGAATTCATGGCCCACACTTAAATAACTATTTCCGTTCAAATGCTTTGTAAAACTTGTATGAAATACTATGACTTGGGACCTATGTAATTTGATATTTATGAATGGAAAATGATTTATTATTAAACGACGCGATTTTTAAGCGTTGTCTATGATGTGAGTAATGTGCTATCCCGTAACACCAACGACTCTTCCGCTGTATTGAATTGTGTATATTTGGGGGTGTTACAGTTTGCTACCAGAGCTCTCGTTATAGAGAATGAAAGATTTTTAAAACCAAGGTTTTGATTAAAACATTTCAAAATCTTTTAACTATAAACATTTTTCTCAAAAATGTATAAAAATCATTTGACTATAACGGTGCCTAAGAATTCCCGAGTTACCGACAAGGCCAGACTGAGAAGTGTTATTTTAGTATATATATAACTTGGATTATATATATATATATATATATATATATATATATATATATATATATATATATATATATATATATATATATATATATATATATATATATATATATATATATATATATATATATATATATATATATATATATATATATATATATATATATATATATATATATATATATATATATATATATATATATATGATGTAATTTGATTACATCATTGTTTGATGATTATTCTAATATTTATACGAGGTATTTATACGACGTAGATTGTCACAATGAACCCTAACTCCCCTAACAAATCAATCGAAGCTATTCCTGTTGGAATTCTAGCTATTCTAGATCTAAACCAAGTTGTGGATATTTATGATCCCAACAAAATGGTTGATATTCGTAGAAATGTTGATAGTAGTTGATTATGATCTTGAAGAAGAATTGGCGAGATTAAATCTGATATCGATGTATAGAGTGGAGTTTGAAAAAACCTTACCACCTAGAAAGATGTCATCTGATTCGGTGTCACCCAATTCCTAAATTTGAAATCGAAAGGGTGAATGTTGCACTTGAGGCTGTCGTTGGAACCATTACCCAAAAGCCTCATGCCACTAGTACCTTTCCGAGAAGTCTAATTGAATGTGAGAGTCATTTCATACTAGTGACTCATTTTATAACTATTGTTGTAAGAGCTATAGGATTGGAAATTAAGTGTTGTCCATATCGAGCTTTTATTGCCCTTTTAAGGTCTAAGAATAAGGTTGAAAGTATTGGAGAATGAGGTAGGATATCGAATCGAGTATATGTTGATTGAAACTTGAATGAAGTAAAAATTTAACTCGTATGGAATATGAGATTGTTAAGAGGAAGTCGTTAATTTCTGTGATTGAATTATAAGGTTTTAATTGATTGTTGGTTCCTGTTAAGGGTTGTTCCTAGGCCATTGTCCAATGACGAGGATGCCTAATGTCCAATAAATAAATGAAGAAATCTTCTTCTGAATTGGGACCGATGGATCTTTTGGGACATGTGGAACACCTAATGACTCTTGTAGATTAGTATTCATTATGGTATCTTTTAAAAAATCCCTAACTTAACTGATACATCAGTTGGTAGGATGAGTTCTTGGAATTGTATGACATAGTGAGACGTAATGTGTTACGGTTCAATTTTGACTTGTTTGTGATTAATGAAAAGACTACCTTTGATTGCTAAATCCTACATGTATCGATGTTATCTATCTTTTCTTTCTTGATCCTAATGTTCGCATTAGTGATGCAACCATTGAACAAGTACTCATCTCGATTTGAGTTACGTTGTGGATTATTCTTTTTGGGTGCCATCGAGGTCATGAACCTCATGATTAATTGGCTAAGATCATTTCCGATCATATTGTAGTTCTTGGTGAACAACTTTTCATCACTCTTTTGCAGATCACTCATTGTTTTTATAAAGTTAAAACAGTATCCCTTGAGAAAAATTGATTCTTCCATCACCATATGGGTTATTTAATGTGAGACTTATAAGTAATCGTTATCGAAATAAAGTTGTTTATGAAACACATTGGAAAACTTAATTGTTTCCATAACGAAGAACATCTCTGTAATTTCATTTTGATTCTTATTCCAGAATTAAGTATGAAAATATCTTTTTATTTTAAACATGATGACAAAGTTTTGACGAACTGAGTATTGCATCGTTAATCCTAAAATTGTATATAGTTGCGCGCCTACATACAATTTGGAAGGGACCATGCAAAAATAGGGACATATTGTTAGAGACACCTACATATGTGCCCGTACCATTTATTTTCTGAATCGAATTTAATCATCTGTGGAAATTGTCTTAATTGACAATTGACACCCCTTTCTTGTCCAATTCTCCCATGGTGAGATTCTTTGGAAAAGTATTTGATTACCGAACATTGATACCCGACTGGGTTTATCGACGTTCCTATCATTTCTTTTGATTAGATTCATTCGAATGACATGTGTAACGATCCGAGGATCTTTCGAATGTGTACTCAAATCATGAAAACATGGGATATATCCATGTTCGTTATTGTTTTCGTCTGTATCTGATTTGAAATTCTCTAGCGTAAATCATGCGTTAACCTTACTCTTTATTAGGTTAGTTATGTCTCCAGATATCCTTGAATTTGTGAAGGATTATGAGTTATTATTAGTCTTTTGAGAAGTTCACATCTTATCAACAGTAATGAAACTGGAAAATTGGGAATGCCAGTAGAATGGATTGATTGATTATAACATGACGATATTGTCTTAATTGATGGGAACTCGAGTAGAATTCCCCTAAAAGATAAGATGTTGATTATCAAAAGTGATCTAAATAAATCCCGACGGATGACCATATCCTGCATTTAGACTTGAAATTTTACCATGAATGGTTGTGAAATAGTCATAGATCTTGTAATCTAGATAGAACTTAAAGTAAATTTGTAACACCCCCAAATTTATACAACTCAATACAACGGAAGACTAGTTGGTGTTACGGGATAGCACATTACTCACATCATAGACAACGCATAAAAATCGCGTCGTTTAATAATAAAGCATTTCCATTCATAAATATCAAAGTTACATAGGTCCCAAGTCATATTATCTCCTACAAGTTTTACAAAGAATTTGAATGGAAATTATTGTTTAAGTGCGGGCCATGAATTCTTGTTGTCTTCCCGAGAATTACCTTCAAGTACCTGAGATAAAACATGGTAAAAGAAAAGGTCAGCGATAACGCCGAGTGAATTCATAGAGTTTAATAAATTCCATCAATATAACTTTGGTATAAAATTATTACCAAAAATCATTTCGTACAAATCATTGTAATAGGCCATAAAATAGCCAAATTCATTTTTATACAAATCCTTATCGAAAATCATAATATAGGCATTTGCCTTAAAAATCATTATACGAGCCAATGTGGTAAAAACATCATACAATACGTCTTATGACGTTGTATGAAAATTAAAACCGTTATATGAATATGGTTATGAAAACCAAAACACGAACATAATATCAATAGTATGACCCCGTATTGCTAGTCAGGCAATACATCGTAATTCGGTGCGTATAGTAGTATTTCGTTAACTGGGTTATTATAAGCCGCATGACATTGTTACCTTACTAAACCAAACAACAGGTAGCTAGCCCGATACTCAATTTTCCCATCTAAATTAGCGTGTCGTCACAAAGGTCACGCTATGGAAATCTTCTCATACATAAATTCGCTTACCAATCAATGTGGCACGACGGGGATCAACCGTCAAGGCGCGAACTGGGGTGATCATCCCCAAATAGTACTATTATATGCATAAGCGTCTACCAAATCCCGGTAGTTCACAATTCATTCTAATGGGACTTTTAGTGACATAATCTAACTTTAATAATCCATTTAATTTCATCTATCGGGTCATTTAATCATTTATCGGGTCATACAATCGGGTCATACAATCATTCGGGTCTAAATCAATAAACAAACAATCGGGACAAATGGTGTCCTATTTTCTAAAAACTAACATGTTATCTCCCACGCGGGTTTATAAAACATTTCATAAAAACATTTAAAAGAGTGCGAGGCTATGAACTCACGTTGATGTGGGAAAGCGGGTTATCGGCAATTCAGACGTACGGTACGTGCTTCAATCACGGAAACCTAGACAAATAATACTCGTCTTAGACTCATGTCCAATGACTTTATAAAAATAACAATTATGTATACATATGATGATTATATATATATGATGATCAAGTGGGTTCACATATTCTCATTTACTCATTTTAGTGTTATGTGTCGATAACTTTTATACTAGTTTACTAGTTTTACCTATTTACATATTTTAAGTCCAATAAACTTATTATAAGTTCTTTAACTTGTATTAATCCATTTTATACTTGTATTATCAGTATTTACACTTTGCATATTGGGCCTAAATGGGTTAAGCCCAATAAATAAGTTTATAAGTGTTTTAGCCCATTTTGTTGTATTATTAGTCCAATAACGTTAACTTAGCTCGTTAATGTCCGTATGTCATATAGTTCGGGTTTTATCGGTTTTTACTTGTTATATATGTCTATATATCAGTATATGAGTTTATAAAAGTTTAAATTAGACGGGTCCAACCGTCTATGTTTTATTTAACAAAAACGTTAATTTTACGGTAATAGTCGAAAAAGTCGTAAAAATCATGTTTATAGTTTTATAACTTATAAAACTTATCAAACTACCATTTTTATAAAATGTCCATTTATTTATCCTTATATATATTTATATAAATGTATTATATAAGTTAATGGGTTTTAATTCACATTTTATACTATTTTTATTTGAGTGCTTATATAATACTATTATACTTTAATTTCCCAAAATCTGATTTTTATCTTCATGTTCACCAAAACTGCCATATCTAGAGTTCTATATGGAGATAGAAGCTCAAATTTTTATGACATAAACTACATGATATGTGCTCCATTTAACTCTACTATAGCTACGGTTGAATCAACATCTAAGTATTTTCTAAAAATCGTCCAAAACAGTGAACTCAGATTTGTACTTTAAACTTGTTTTGATCATATCTCACTCATCCTAATGATTCCATTGCATGGCCAACTCTCACATGTGTACAAGACATATTACTTACTGTATATCCATTAATCTATGCCATTTTATCAGTTCATGACATGTTTCTTTACTGTTTTATACAACCATCATTTTTAAGCAAGATTTTAACCTTGTTTCTTATAGTTTTTCACCTTTTTAATCATATTTATCAACACCAAATCCCCACACAATACTTTTATCATCATATAATCATCATATACATATACAATAGGGAATAAAATACATGATTACATAATCAAAATAACAAGAGGATGGGGAGAACAATCTTTATACCACCATGATGATGTAGGTTGTGATCAAAACATGGATTTTGATGGAGAAACTTGTGGATAACCAAGACCATCTTCAAGACAACCATTCTTCATGAACACCTAGGGTAAAATCAGCCCCAAGACACCAACAAAACTTTTCTTGGATGTTAAAACTTGCACCAATCTTCATCTTTTTGAATGGATATTAACATATGTTAATTATAACAAATGTTTGTGGTTAAATTTTGTATGAATGGGGTGTTCTTGGTTGAATAGTGGACGGAAATGGTGGGGAGTAGAGAGAGTTTGAGGTTGTTTTGCATGTGTGAAGTGGTAGAAATGAAGAAGCTAATGGTTTTAGTTAGCTTAATGGGATAGGTAGCTTGATGTAGTATTTTTGCTACCCTTTAGGAAAAGAGCAACAAAAGTGGCAAGTATTAAGTGTCGGTTTAGGAAAACCAAGCACTAATGACCAATTAAGTTCGTTCTCAAGGAGGCTAGTGTGTTATGTGTGTAGTGATATGGATTAATTTGTGATTATATTTGAGAAAGAAAAATAGAAAAGGGGTTAGAAGAGAATGACGGTTATGAAGACGGATTAAACTAAGTCTAAAAAGGCGTACACGTAAAGTCGTAAAAACCATCAAAATTAAAATTTTAACCTAAAAATTTCTAAAAATTACCAAAAATCCCTAATAATATTCTAAGAGTTTACAAAAAATCAAAACTTGCAAAAACCTTTTAATTAATTAGATAATGACTTTTTAATGCTAATTAAAGCCCTAAAAATCAAAATTAATTATTAAAAAGACCTAAACAAGATTTTAAAGTTTGTAAACCTCAAAAATACTCTAATTAAGCTAAAAACTATTTTTAAAAATTTTAAAACCAATTAAAACTATTTTTAAACAATTAAAAACTCCTAAAATCAATTAAATATTAAATTAATTCTAGAAAATAATTGAAAAGTCCTAAAAATATTTGGAAAGTGACAAAAATCCTAATTAAGTGTTTAGAACCTAGGAAAAATATAAAAACCTAGAAAATCAGACTTTTAATTTTTAATAAAATAATATTAAAATAATACTAAAAATCCAAAAATTATAAAAAATTCTAAAAACTTGCAAACTAGCTTAATTTAACCTAAATAACTCAGAAATGAAAGTGAAATTACCTAAATACCCCAATTGGGCCTAGAAGATGGCCAAATCCAAAACAGACCCTTATTGGGCTTAATTAAGGCCCAATAAGAAAAAGTGTTCAAAATAAGCCCAAAAAGCACAGGTTGACTCAAAATTTGATTTTAAACAACTTTTTCCAAAGGCCCAAAAGCTGAAAATGTGAAATAAGCTAACTTATAATAAGCAGCTTATTCTTAATGGGCTTTTAAGCCCATTAAGCTATAAGCTGATGCCATAAGCTAAAATTTAACACACAAGCTTCTTTTGACCTAACAAAGACTTCTGCAAAAAGAAATTTCAAATAATCCCACTTAATAAGCCAGAAATAGTTCACAAACTTATTCACAAAACGACAAAATAGTCGTTTTTATGATCTAGACCACCTCAGAAGCTGATTCAAGTTGCAAAATGTTTCTTATGACAAAACTAAGCTTAATAATCAAAAACCTACTCAATAAGCACACTCAATAAGCTGGAAAGTCAATTAAGCACTTATGTTAAAAGTCAAACAAGTTGGTTTTCTAGTAAAAAGTCAAAGTCAAAGTCTCATAAGCTCCAGTTTACTTAAATGGGTCAAATAATGAAGATCTATCACAAAAAATAAGTTGTTGCAAGTCAGAATAAGCTAGAATAGCTTATTGATAAGCTGATGAAAAAATTGCACTAGCAGGGGCTAGTTTTGGATGTTGAGCAGTGGAAACTTTTTCCACTGCTTGACTATTTTGACTTTTTGTCTTTACTGACTTTTTCTTGGATTCAGATTTCACTAAGGCACCCAAATGATCTTTGGATCAAAAGGAGTCAATCACAATCAAAATAACACAATCACTAACACCCAATTGATACAGTTTAATCAATTAATCATCAGACATGATACAGACATGAACAATAAGCAGTTAAGAACTTATGAGCCGTTTTAGCACAAATCAGCCAGCCAAATTCAACCAAATGCACACACAAGCTATAATAAACTCCAATAAGCAAGTCTAAACAGGTTTCATGCACTGGTTCAAAGAATTAAGCAAGATTCAAGCAATGAAAGTTACTGATGAACACTAACACATGCAGTTTCTACTTTTGCTGATGTATATGACACACAAGCCAATTTCAACACTCCAAATCTTTCAAACATGTTATATTAATGATGTTTTAACAGCTTTTATCCCTAAACATGCATAAACTCTAGTTTTTCCCAAAATTTTAGGTCAAAAACCAGTCAACTCAACAAGATATAGCAATTTGTTTGATTCAAGGTTAAAAACTCAGAAACTTGCAGCAAAACACTCTCAAACAAAGGTATAGCAGATACAAAGCATAAACAACACAACTTAACAACACAATAACAAGATGCAAGCACAAACCAGTAGACCCAAACACCCCTTTATCTTTTCCAAATCAAATTTTTCAAAGGTAAAGTGAGATTTCAGACCAACAAAGCATCAATTAACACTAAAACAAGTAAGATAAACAGATTCAAGCAGATTTAAGCCACAAAATTCACAAGAACACAAGTTTCATACAAATATCACCAAAAATCACAATTTAGGCAGATTTTGAGATTAAGTATGCAAACCTCATGGATGTACATCTACACCCACGAATTTTGAGCTTATGTGCTAGCAAGAACAAGCACAAGCTTCCACAATAAGCCTGCTAAGATTGAACAAGGGTTAAGCACAATATCATAAAAATCAGAAACTTTGAAAAACTTGATTGATGCAAACTTGTTACCCCACACTTGATTATCCCCAAGTTATAAGCCTCACCACACCTTAACCAACTCAGTTAGGATGCTATGATCAGCCCTATAGCCCAAGAATTCCAAGATTGGAACAAGACTTAGCAACATATCAAGAAAATGAGGAAATATGCAAACTTTTGCACACTCCTCTTTGGAAAACAGGTTTTGAACTTCAAGAACTAACAAGCATATAACAAATGAAAGCAGAAAATAAGATTGGCCAATGACTTTTCTTCAAGATTTCAAACTCAATTTCATTAAACTTGAAAATGGGATTTACAGAAACTTGAACAAGGAAAAATCAAAAGCAAAGACTAAATGTTGGAACCCTAAGCCTTTATATAGGCATACATGAGCTACTAGAAAGCATAAAAACGTTGCACTAATGTTGTTGAAGTCCCCAAAATGCCCTCTTGAAAATTTGAACTCATTAGCTTCATGTGACTGATTCTTGGACGTATGTGGTGATAGTTGGCATGAAGGTGTGATCAAATGGCTCATAAGATGCTTAGAAAGTAAGCATGAATGTGGGACGTTGGATTGTGGCCATCTTTTTGGCAGTATGCATGGGTGTGGAGCAAGGGAGTCACAAGGAGACAAATGGGGTGATGAGGTGTCGATGTTTAAGGTTGGGTTGTGTTAAGTATCCACTTAATCTTAAATCTGGAGGTGATGGCTGCTTAATTCTTGTTTAGTCAATAATCCCCAAATTGTGTGAAGAACACCAAGAACAAGGTTTTAATCCGTTTGCTTTTTTAAATAGGTGTTTAGCGCCCTTAATTAAATATTTAATTAAGGGTTTATTAATTCAGTTGTGGGTGGATAGCTGAGGTGGACAAAGGGTGGAAGGGGATTGGTGGGTTTAAGTGAGTGGGGCACGTGTCACCCCCTCACTGGCCTAGGTAAGAATCATGTCTGCCCCTTTTTGGTCCCTTAACTCTTTTCTTCTTGCCTTTTCACTTGAAAATTCTATCAACGCCCATTTATGCCTTAACAACTTTTGCAAACTTTGCATTTTTGGCCCAAAACTTTTACAAAGTGAAATCAGGGGTAATTCTTGCCATTTTTGAATTCTTCAAGGGCTGGTTTGGTATTTTCTTCAATTATAATGGTCTAGACTTGCATAATTGATATTTTGGAGGACTAAAATTGCCAAGTCTTGATGATTGAGGGACCATTTTTGCCAAATGTTGAAAGTTGAGGGTCCTTTGTGTAATTTTGGAATTTTCAAAGGACCAAACTTGTCATTTCTTGTACTTTTAAGGACTTCATGATATATTTGACTTTGTGGATGACATTGGTTGACAATTTAGCTTTGTTGAGGGGCTAAACTTTCCAATTCTTCAAAGTTAAGGGTCCTTTTTGTAATTTTGACAAACTTTAGGGACCAAACTTATAATTATGAGGATACAAGGGTATAAAGTGTCAATTCTTCATAAATGGAGGACCCTTCTTCATCATTCTTCAAATCTTCAAGGGTTGATCTTGGGAAAGTCTTCATTAGGGCTTGGTTCATTGTGCGGCTTCGTTTCCCGTGTTCGTTTTTGCATGATTCTTGTGATCTTTTGTCATTTTCTCAATATTCGTACCTAAAATACACAAGCAACAAACACAAGCATATATTTAGGTATTTTGATGATATTTAATGCATTTTAAGCCCTATTTGGAAGATGAGACTATGTATAAAAGCAGTCTCATCACTCCCCCATACTAAACCATTGCCGTGCCATCACGTAATGCCAGAATGTAGAATTTCCAAAATTTATTTTATTCACTTTATTGAACGATAAACTAGCTATACTACTAATATTGCTACTACTACTTGCGTTTTAGACATAATGTATGATTTTCATCGCAACATGGGACGTTTAGGTTCATAGAATAAGAACACGTGAATGCTTCGTTAGAAATATTTTCATCGTCCTCGATTTTCACCCCAATTCCATGCCAAGCGTGCAACGAGATCATTGTCATTATAAGTTAGTAATGCTAACACTACTCATATGCCCTTATCACGTACTTATCCTCCCATTATTCCTAAGTTGTATCTCTTATATTTTATGATGTCTTAAATGTTTCACGAGGATACATTGTTTGACTTATGCGATAATAGAGATTTAGGTCTAAAAATAGAGTCCTAATGGTGTAACTAAGACCATCAAATCAATAACCCCTCCTAATAGACGACGATGTTAAAAAATTAAGTCAACAAGAAGGATCGATAAACACGGTTTTATAACGGTTTTGAGCATGAGACTTATTACCAAGACTTTTATACGCCCCCTAACGGAAGGGCCTTATTATCTTTGGTTTACCTCCATCTTTTATTCAACTTCGCCATGAAGCTTTTATTATGACTTCGGTCTTGCCTTGCCTTTTATTATCCGCCTCATCGGTGGTTTTATTAGCCAAAGACGTATATCCTCACGCTAAGACGAATTTTTGATCTTTAAAGCTTCGAAGATTAAGGCTTGATTCACTTTCAATTTTTGCATAGATTTTTCGGCCTTGTGGGGCTTCAAATTGTTTGCTAGATTTAGGTGAGCACTTGAAATCTTATTATTGGGTGAAGCTTTCGATTATTGGGTGAAGCTTTCGATTATTGGGGTGCCAATACTTCAAAACCGTGACGCTGGCGATACCTTAATGTCTTCCCAATTTAATTACACGGAAGCTAATAGAAAAGACTAGAAACCCAACAATCCTAACTAAACCGCTAAGTCAATATTTATTAAGCAAAAAATATTTACATGCGAAGGGAGAATAAGCAAACAACGAGAACACATGAGTTTTTGAAAGAATACGAGTACTCTACATGGTTAAGCATAGTAACTTATAATTAACTCTATCATTTCTTGTCCTCATTTAAGAGACTTAGCCTAATGTGTAGTTAAGGAATCAAAGCTAAGTGCTCAACACGCACGGTCGAGTCAAAAATTACTCTTATTCTCGCCATCGGAAAAACTCCATTCGTGTCTTCAAACACTTATAAAACATGAGAAAATTTTTAAAATTTGGCCATTTTTAGCCTTATTTTACAATAAAACGATAACAAAAAGATAAACTTTGGAAAGCGTGAAGGTTTGGCAAGGCAAGTATTTATTCACCCCCCATACTAAAGTTAAACATTGTCCTCAATGTTTCGAGTCTAGGGGTGCAAACACCCCCATACTAGAGACGTAGTCGAATGCCTAATCTAGCATGGAAAGGGTGTAACCATTTAATTTAAAGCCGTTTATGAAGTGTGCTATAAACCTAAGGTTAGAACAATCAAGGATATATCATGGATATTGAGAAACGTCTCCAAAGCAATCGATCGAGTGCTCCCATAAACGAACACGAGAGGCTCCAATCGTGAAGATCATGATCTAAAAACCACAATGCACAAATAACCACGGAACAAAGGTTGGAAGGGCACAAATCCCCACACGTAAGCTACATTAGAAAGCGATAATATGTACATAGGATAAGCATGGGACTCCCCCACGAGGCACCTCGTTTTTGATTACCGAGTCATGAGCTCGACTCGATCCCCTCAATATTAATTATCATTGGGGAAGGTGATTTGGTCGAGGTAGTTCAAGGATGGAACTTCCCCGCCAAAGTAGTGCTTCAACCTATGTCCATTCACCTTGAAGTTAGGACCATCATCTTGAGCTAGCTCGATGGTCCCATACGGAAACACTTGAGTCACGGTGAATGGACCGGACCAACGGGATTTCAACTTACCGGAAAAGATTTTCAATCTTGAATTAAAAAGCAAAACTTGATCCCCAATGTTAAAAACCCGGTTTTTAATTTTTGAATCATGCAACTTTTTAGTTTTCTCTTTATAAATCAATGAATTTTCATAAGCAATATCCCTTAATTCATCCAATTCATTTAATTGCATTTTCCGGTGTTTTCCCGCGGTCTCCATATCATCATTACAATGCTTTAGGGCCCAATAAGCCTTGTGTTCTAACTCGATAGGCAAATGACAATTCTTTCCATACACAAGCTTATAGGGAGTGCACCCAATGGGTGTTTTATGAGCGGTCCTAAAGGCCCATAAAGCATCGTCCAACTTATCCGACCAAGTTTGTCGGTTTTCTCCAACGGATCTCTCCAAGATCCTCTTCAAAGCTCGGTTTGAAACCTCAACTTGCCCACTCGTTTGTGGGTGATAAGCCGTAGAAAGCCGATGTGTAACCCCATATTTCCTTAGAACCCTTTCAAATTGGTCGTTACAAAAATTGGTTCCACGATCGCTTATGATAGCACGAGGGGTTCCAAACCGAGAAAACAATTGCTTCAAAAACTTGACTACCACACGAGCATCATTGGTGGGCAAGGCCTTTGCCTCCACCCACTTAGAAAGGTAGTCAACCGCAACGAGAATGTACTTATTACCACGAGATGATGGGAACGGCCCCATAAATTCTATACCCCAAACGTCAAAGATCTCACACACTTGGATGATATTTTGTGGCATTTCATCTTTTTGTGAGGCTTTTCCTTGTCGTTGGCATGCATCACACGACTTCACAAAATCTTGTGCATCTCGGTAAATAGTAGGCCAAAAGAAGCCGGCATCAAACACCTTCTTAGCCGTGAGATTAGCATCATGGTGACCACCCGTAGGTCCCTCATGACAAGCTCTAAGGATGTTAGAAGCTTCGGTGCCAAATACACAACGTCGGATGATTTGATCCGCATAAGTTCGAAACAAGTAAGGGTCGTTCCAAAAGTAGAACTTGACGTCACGAAAGAATTTTCGTTTTTCTTGAGTCGTCATACCCTTAACGATGAAGTTACCCGCATGGTAATTTGCAAAATCCGCAAACCATGGGGTGGAAGGATCAAGCTTAGAATTCACTACACCAGGTGTTTCGAGCGGAAATGTTTCGGTGATTTCCTTGGGCTCGTAAACACTTTGGTGAGGATCTTCCAAACGAGAAAGATGATCGGCCGCTAGATTCTCGGCTCCTTTTTTGTCAACGATTTTGTGATCAAATTCTTGAAGGAGGAGAATCCAATGAAGTAATCTAGGCTTAGCATCTTGCTTTGCCATGAGATACTTAATAGCCGAATGGTCCGTATACACTATGCATTTCGTCAAGACGAGGTAAGGTCGGAATTTCTCAAATGCATACACCACGGCAAGGAACTCCTTTTCCGTTGTAGTGTATTTAAGTTGAGCCTCGGTCATCGTCTTGCTAGCATAGTGAATAGGCAAGAAGTGCATATCATGACGTTGCCCCAAAACGGCCCCTATAGCGTAATCACTAGCATCACACATAAGCTCAAAGGGAAGGTTCCAATTGGGAGAAACAAGAATGGGAGCTTCGGTAAGTTTCCTCTTAAGGATCTCAAAGGCTCGTACACAATCTTCGTCAAACACAAAACGTGCCTCTTTTTCAAGAAGATGTGTAATGGGTCGAGAAATCTTCGAAAAATCCTTGATGAATCGACGATAAAAGCCCGCGTGGCCTAGGAAACTCCTAACTCCCTTAACGGTTTTAGGATGAGGTAATTTAGCGATGACGTCTACCTTAGCTTGATCTACCTTAATCCCCGCTTTCGAGACCTTGTGCCCTAAGACGATTCCACTCTTAACCATAAAATGACACTTTTCCCAATTGAGCACAAGGTTGGTTTCCTCACAACGTTTTAACATTCTCTCTAGGTTCGACAAACACGAAGTGAACGAATCACCAAACACGGAAAAGTCATCCATGAAGACTTCCATCGTCTTCTCGATCATGTCATGAAAAATAGCCATCATGCATCGTTGAAAAGTTCCCGGTGCATTGCAAAGTCCGAATGGCATTCTACGATAGGCAAACGTTCCATATGGACACGTAAACGTAGGTTTTTCTTGATCACGAGGGTCGATGGGAATTTGGAAGTAACCGGAAAAGCCATCAAGAAAGCAATAGAAATCGTTTCCCGCAAGACGCTCCAACATTTGGTCCATGAAGGGCAAGGGAAAATGGTCTTTTCGAGTGGCTTCATTCAACTTTCGATAGTCGATGCACACTCTCCATCCGGTCACGAGTCTAGTGGGAATCAACTCGTTGGCATCGTTTGGCACAATGGTCATCCCTCCCTTTTTAGGGACACAATGAATAGGACTCACCCAAGGGCTATCGGAAATAGGGTAAATCATTCCCGCGTCAAGGAGTTTAAGGACCTCCTTTTTGATGACGTCGTGAATTTTGGGGTTCACCCTCCTTTGACTTTGGATTGTGGGTTTAAAATCCTCCTCCATTAAGATTTTGTGGGTACAAAATTTTGGATCGATCCCCTTAATGTCGGATAACTTCCACGCAATCGCCCTTTTGTGGTCCTTTAGAACATCGACAAGTGCGGTTTTTTCATCATTCGTAAGATCCTTCGCAATAATAACCGGCAACTTGTCGTCCTCCTCCAAATAGACATATTCGAGGTGAGGAGGTAAATCTTTTAACTCAAGGATAGGTGGTTCCTCAAGTGAAGATTTGGGCTCGATACTCATAACCTCCTCGGGCGGAGGAAATGGGAAATCGTTAAGAAAATCCTTGATAATCGAGAAGTCCTCATCGTTGTCGAGGTCTTCGTCACAAGTACGTGGAACATTGCATTCTTCCAACGTAAAACCACCACCTTCAAATGGAGTGAAGGTTGGCGTCGAATTATCAAGAATTGGATCTAACATAGTGGGATTGCCACTAGTTTCTTCATCTCCAAAACCTATAACTTCTTGTGAAAATTCCTCGCAAACCACGTCAATCATATCAACGAGGTTTATGGTTGCAACAGAATAAACATGAGAAATTTGAGAATTTTGAGTTGCGTTTATAACAAGTTCCTCGTCGTTGAAACGTAAGGTGATCTTTCTAGCATGAACATCAATCAAAGCCATAGACGTATCTAAAAATGAACGACCTAAAATGAGAGGAACTTTAGGATCCGTGGGGATATCAACAACGATAAAGTCTACGGGATAGTAGAACTTCCCCACTTTCACAAAAACGTCTTCCGCCAAACCACATGCGGGAATTGTGGAATGGTCTGCCAACTCGATAGACATTAGTGAAGGAGTAAGATTAGGAAGATTGAGCGACTTGAAGATTGCAAGTGATATCAAGTTAATGCTAGCACCAAGATCGGCCAAGGCGAAGCATTCTTCCATGTCTTGGATTGCACAAGGGATCAAAAATTTACCGGGATCACCGACTTTTTGAGGTATGCGATTAAGATAAACCGATGAACAACTAGACAATTGGTGCAATTTCTCCTTGTTGTTCAACATACTCTTAAAGTTAGCGGCAAATCGAGGCATCATGACCAAAGCGTCGGCGAAACTCACATTAAGGTGCAAATCACGAAACATTTTCATAAAAAGATCAAATTGATAATTGTCGCGCTCTTGACGTTTCTCCTTCCTAAGTCTCGATGGATAGGGCAAAGGTGGTGTGGGTTGAGGCATAGTAGGCATAGCCTTTGGAATCTCGGGTTCGAATGATGGTAATGGATCAACCGTAGGTGTGGCATGAGCGGTACTTCGTGGGATTGGGACATGCTCCTTTTGGACCACCACCTCGGGTTCTTCCTCAATTGCTTCCTCCGTAGGAGAAATTGGTTGAGGAGTTGGCTCCTTAAGTGTCTTACCACTACGTGTGGTAATCACTTTCATCTCACCCTTAGGGTTGGATATGGTGTTGCTAGGAAGACCACTTGACGACGGTTTACACATTATTGCCTCAAACATAGACGAGATTTTATCTTCAAAATTAGATTGCCTCAATACGGATTCGGTTTGCCTTTTCTCGGCTTTAATCATCTCTTGTGTAATCTCATGTTGCCCTTGTTCCATATTTTGTTGGTTTTGTTGCAACCTAGTGACATTTCCTTCCATCTTGTTGGTGTGGATTTTAAGTTCATTAGCTAACTCATTTTTCAACTCTTTCTTCAAGTCGTTTTTAAACTCGGATCTTAGGCTAATGATTTCTCTTTGAATGTTGTCAAACCTAGCATCATTCCCACTAGCATATTCAACAAACTCACTTGGAAGATCTTTCAATGTTTGCAAACTTTTGTTGTTATTTTGAAAATCATTTTTGTTTGAAACTTGATTATTAGCCCCTTGATTCCCATAGTTTCCCTTGTTGTAATTGTTTTTAAAACCAACTTGATTGTTGCGATAGTTGTTGTTAGCATTTTTATTTGAACCAAAACCCGGTGGAGTCATTTGATTAGAGCGGGAAACTTGACCGTTTGGTTGTAATTTCCCGTGGCCGCGAAGGCACTCGAAGTGTTACCACCGTTGGTAATGCACTCGGAGAAATCATGACCTCCACCACAATACATGCAAGAAACCTCAACCGCTTTAGCCGTAGCGGGAGCACTTGGTTCACCAACTTTAAACTCAATCAAAAGTCCTTTTAACTTATCAAAAAACTTGTTTTCCAAGTTCGCCTCAATTTGGCAAGCATCGATGGTAGTAGACAAAGAAGGTGAAGCCGAAGACGAAGCCTTACGAACACTAGACGTGCTACGAGGACTATACACCTTAGATCTATTTTCAATTATCACCAAAGCTTCCTCAACCGTTTTACACAAAAAATTACCACCCGCGGCGGCATTCAAATAATCCCTTTCATGATCATTAAGTCCATTGTAAAACGTGTCAATTTGATGCAAATCGGAAAAACCGTGATGAGGACATTCATGTAACATTTCCTTAAACCTATTCCAAGCCGTTGAAAAACTTTCATTAAATTCTTGTGAAAACTTTGAAATCTCGTTTTTCAAGTGCGTAGTCTTAGAGGGCGGAAAAAATTGGTTCACAAACTTAGACACGAGATCCTTCCACGTCAATATAGAATTGGGTGGCTCTTTCTCTAACCAAATTTTAGCGGGCCCCGCTAAGGAATACGGAAAAGCATCATCTTAATCGAGTCGTTAGAGACATCCTTAAACTTGCAAGTAGCGGTAAGACGATTGAATTGGCGGATATGGTTGTGTGGATTGTCCTTCTCATCACCACGGAATTTGTTGTTTTGGATCATTGACAACAAACCCGTTTTCACCTCAAAATTCTCCGCAAGGATAGCGGGAATTACAATAGCCTTTCCATAACCCTCGGTGGGTGCTTGAAGTAACTCCATCATAGTTCGATTCGCCATGGTTGGTACTTCTCTTACAATGGGTTCGTCAATAGGAGACTCCTCACTAGAATTGTTGGGAGTGGGAGTTTTGTTCTTTCGTTTACGTACACGTCTTGCTTGATTTCGAGTTAGCATAAACGTCACGTACAACGAGGGGATGAGCAAAAAAGATTCTTTTTGGTGTTTTGTATTTTTCAATTTTTTTGTGGTTTTTAATTGTATTAACCTTTTTGGAAATTGGTGAAATGTATTAAGTAGACAAAAATCTACAAATCTCCTCCTTAATCAAATCTCTTGATTAAAGAAGCCTCAAGGAATAAAAACGATCACGTGAAGTGAACGCCTTCGATGACTTTAGAACGATGGTGGAACACCAAATCGTTCAAGAGGGTTTAATCAATAGAAACCAAGAAAATATATATGATACTTAGTAATACTTTGGGCGGCAAAACCCTCGATTAGCTCTCACAATCAAATACTCACAAGCAAGCGGGGAAACGAGGCGGCGCGAAGCACTTAAGAGCATTTTTCCTTAGGATATATTTTATAATATCCGCCTTATACCCACCTTATAGTTTGTATTTTCAAGATTAAGCTTCACGAAAGTATTTATCTATTTTTGCCTTTTTCTTTTGTTTGAGATTCGAATACAATGATTGGGTAATGACCTCCCAAGTCAAGGTTGTGATTTCTCACGTATTTGGAGTACTTGTGAATTTATTGTTCTACGTATACAATATATTAATAATATTCACACAAAAACCGAAAATCGATAATACGTATTAGTAGAGTGCTACTAATACAAATACTAATTATGGTTAGTATAAAAACAACAATGCCAAATCAAAACACAACACGCCTCCCCGACAGCGGCGCCAAAATGATGTAGTGTTTTTGCTACCCTTTAGGAAAAGAGCAACAAAAGTGGCAAGTATTAAGTGTTGGTTTAGGAAAACCAAGCACTAATGACCAATTAAGTTCGTTCTCAAGGAGGCTAGTGTGTTATGTGTGTAATGATATGGATTAATTTGTGATTATATTTGAGAAAGAAAAATAGAAAAGGGGTTAGAAGAGAATGACGGTTATGAAGACGGATTAAACTAAGTCTAAAAAGGCGTATACGTAAAGTCGTAAAAACCACCAAAATTAAAATTTTAACCTAAAAATTTCTAAAAATTACCAAAAATCCCTGATAATATTCTAAGAGTTTACAAAAAATCAAAACTTGCAAAAACCTTTTAATTAATTAGATAATGACTTTTTAATACTAATTAAAGCCCTAAAAATCAAAATTAATTATTAAAAAGCCCTAAACAAGATTTTAAAGTTTGTAAACCTCAAAAATACTCTAATTAAGCTAAAAACTATTTTTCAAAATTTTAAAACCAATTAAAACTATTTTTAAACATTTAAAAGCTCCTAAAATCAATTAAATCTTAAATTAATTCTAGAAAATAACTGAAAAGTCCTAAAAATATTTGGAAAGTGATAAAAATCCTAATTAAGTGTTTAGAACCTAGGAAAAATATAAAAACCTAGAAAATCAGACTTTTAATTTTTAATAATAAAATAATATTAAAAATCCAAAAATTATAAAAATTTCTAAAAACTTGCAAACTAGCTTAATTTAACCTAAATAACTCAGAAATGAAAGTGAAATTACCTAAATACCTCTATTGGGCCTAGAAAATGGCCAAAACCAAAACAGACCCTTATTGGGCTTAATTAAGGCCCAATAAGAAAAAGTGTTCAAAATAAGCCCAAAAAGCACAGGTTGACTCAAAATTTGATTTTAAACAACTTTTTCCAAAGGCCCAAAAGCTGAAAATGTGAAATAAGCTAACTTATAATAAGCAGCTTATTCTTAATGGGCTTTTAAGCCCATTAAGCTATAAGTTGATGCCATAAGCTAAAATTTAACACACAAGCTTCTTTTGACCTAACAAAGACTTCTGCAAAAATAAATTTCAAATAAGCCCACTTAATAAGCCAGAAACAGTTCACAAACTTATTCACAAAACGACAAAATAGTCGTTTTATGATCTAGACCACCTCAGAAGCTGATTCAAGTTGCAAAATGTTTCTTATGACAAAACTAAGCTTAATAATCAAAAACCTACTCAATAAGCACACTCAATAAGCTGGAAAGTCAATTAAGCACTTATGTTAAAAGTCAAACAAGTTGGTTTTCTAGTAAAAAGTCAAAGTCAAAGTCTCATAAGCTCCAGTTTACTTAAATGGGTCAAATAATAAAGATCTATCACAAAAAATAAGTTGTTGCAAGTCAGAATAAGCTAGAATAGCTTATTGATAAGCTGATGACAAAATTGCACTAGCAGGGGCTAGTTTTGGATGTTGAGCAGTGGAAACTTTTTCCACTGCTTGACTATTTTGACTTTTTGTCTTTAGTGACTTTTTCTTGGATTCAGATTTCTCAAAGGCACCCAAATGATCTTTGGATCAAAAGGAGTCAATCACAATCAAAATAACACAATCACTAACACCCAACTGATACAGTTTAATCAATTAATCATCAGACATGATACAGATATGAACAATAAGAAGTTAAGCACTTATGAGCAGTTTTAGCAGAAATCAGCCAGCCAAATTCAACCAAATGCACACACAAGCTATAATAAACTCCAATAAGCAAGTCTAAACAGGTTTCATGCACTGGTTCAAAGAATTAAGCAAGATTCATGCAATGAAAGTTACTGATGAACACTAACACATGCAGTTTCTACTTTTGCTGATTTATATGACACACAAGCCAATTTCAACACTCCAAATCTTTCAAACAGGTTATATTAATGATGTTTTAATAGCTTTTATCCCTAAACATGCATAAACTCTAGGTTTTCCCAAAATTTTAGGTCAAAAATCAGTCAACTCAACAAGATATAGCAATTTGTTTGATTCAAGGTTAAAAACTCAGAAACTTGCAGCAAAACACTCTCAAACAAAGGTATAGCAGATACAAAGCATAAACAACACAACTTAACAACACAATAACAAGATGCAAGCACAAACCAGTAGACCCAAACACCCCTTTATCTTTTCCAAATCAAATTTTTCAAAGGTAAAGTGAGATTTCAGACCAACAAAGCATCAATTAACACTAAAACATGTAAGATAAACAGATTCAAGCAGATTTAAGCCACAAAATTCACAAGAACACAAGTTTCATACAAATATCACCAAAATCACAATTTAGGCAGATTTTGATATTAAGTATGCAAACCTCATGGATGTACATCCACACCCACGAAGTTTGAGCTTATGTGCTAGCAAGAACAAGCACAAGCTTCCACAATAAGCCTGCTAAGATTGAACAAGGGTTAAGCACAATATCATAAAAATCAGAAACTTTGAAAAACTTGATTGATGCAAACTTGTTACCCCACACTTGATTATCCCCAAGTTATAAGCCTCACCACACCTTAACCAACTCAGTTAGGATGCTATGATCAGCCCTATAGCCCAAGAATTCCAAGATTGGAACAAGACTTAGCAACATATCAAGAAAATGAGGAAATATGCAAACTTTTGCACACTCCTCTTTGGAAAACAGGTTTTGACTTCAAGAACTAACAAGCATATAACAAATGAAAGCAGAAAATAAGATTGGCCAATGACTTTTCTTCAAGATTTCGAACTCAATTTCATTAAACTTGAAAATGGGATTTACAGAAACTTGAACAAGGAAAAATCAAAAGCAAAGACTAAATGTTGGAACCCTAAGCCTTTATATAGGCATACATGAGCTACTAGAAAGCATAAAAACGTTGCCCTAATGTTGCTGAAGTCCCCAAAATGCCCTCTTGAAAATTTGAACTCATTAGCTTCATGTGACTGATTCTTGGACGTATGTGGTGATAGCTGGCATGAAGGTGTGATCAAATGGCTCATAAGATGCTTAGAAAGTAAGCATGAATGTGGGACGTTGGATTGTGGCCATCTTTTTGGCAGTATGCATGGGTGTGGAGCAGGGGAGTCACAAGGAGACAAATGGGGTGATGAGGTATCCATGTTTAAGGTTGGGTTGTGTTAAGTATCCACTTAATCTTAAATCTAGAGGTGATGGCTGCTTAATTCTTGTTTAGTCAATAATCCCCAAATTATGTGAAGAACACCAAGAACAAGGTTTTAATCCGTTTGCTTTTTTAAATAGGTGTTTAGCGCCCTTAATTAAATATTTAATTAAGGGTTTGTTAATTCAGGTGTGGGTGGATAGCTGAGGTGGACAAAGGGTGGAAGGGGATTGGTGGGTTTAAGTGAGTGGGGCACGTGTCACCCCCTCACTGGCCTAGGTAAGAATCCTGTCTGCCCCTTTTTGGTCCCTTAACTCTTTTCTTCTTGCTTTTTCACTTGAAAATTCTATCAACGCCCATTTATGCCTTAACAACCTTTGCACACTTTGCATTTTTGGCCCAAAACTTTTACAAAGTGAAATCAGGGGTAATTCTTGCCATTTTTGAATTCTTCAAGGGCTGGTTTGGTATTTTCTTCAATGATAATGGTCTAGACTTGCATAATTGATATTTTGGAGGACTGAAATTGCAAAGTCTTGATGATTGAGGGACCATTTTTGCCAAATGTTGAAAGTTGAGGGTCCTTTGTGTAATTTTGGAATTTTCAAAGAACCAAACTTGTCATTTCTTGTACTTTGAAGGACTTCATGATGTATTTGACTTTGTGGATGATATTGGTTGAAAATTTAGCTTTGTTGAGGGGCTAAACTTGCCAATTCTTCAAAGTTAAGGGTCCTTTTTGTAATTTTGACAAACTTTAGGGACCAAACTTGTAATTATGAGGATACAAGGGTATAAAGTGTCAATTCTTCATAAATGGAGAACCCTTCTTCATAATTCTTCAAATCATCAAGGGTTGATCTTGGGAAAGTCTTCATTAGGGCTTGGTTCATTGTGCGGCTTCGTTTCCCGTGTTCGTTTTTGCATGATTCTTGTGATCTTTTGTCATTTTCTCAATATTCGTACCTAAAATACACAAGCAACAAACACAAGCATATATTTGGGTATTTTGATGATATTTAATGCATTTTAAGCCCTATTTGGAAGATGAGACTATGTATAAAAGCAGTCTCATCATAGCTTCAAAAGGAAGCTTAAGTTTACAAGTGTAAACTTATTAAGTGTAAGGGTGCCACATCTTTGATGTGGTGTCCCTAGTCTTGGTCGTCCCTTTATTAGTGGGGTGGGATAATTTATTTTGTCCCATCCCGCTAATTTACATGTATTCCTCGATTCTAGTTTCCTCGATTTGCGTGCCCTCGGGTCGTTTTACGAAAAAAGTTTTTATAAATTATGAATCAACGGCACAAAACGGATCTAATAAAAATTGTCTCATCAAAAACGGAGTTCGAAAACGTAAATACGTAATCCTAAGGTTTCCGGTTTAGTCGTAAAGGACGTTAAATTAAAATCGTAAGTCCTAATCTCTTCTCGTAAATTTGTGAGTTTATGAACCAACTCAAAATTAAAATCCCAAAATAATATTCACGGATAAATTTATTTTCTGAAATGTCGGACTGTCACCGAAACGGTGTATGTAAACGTAAACACGTAACGTAGAATCCTCTGGTTTAGACGTAGTCGATGCTACTTCAAGACGTAAATCCAAATTACTTCCCAAAATAAGTGAGTTCATAATGTAACATGAAAATAATATTCTTAAATAATATTTGTGAATAAAATATCAATCATAAATTGACGGATTGTCACAACATTTCCCCTAAACAGGATCTTTGTCCTCAAAGATCATCTTACTACTCGCTTCTTATAGAGTTAAAGCCAGGTGGGTATTTCCTCCGCATTCGGTATTTTCTCACAAGTGTAATTTATTACAATATGCGAGTTTCATCAAACATAACTACGGGAATAAGATCAGGCTTAATGTTGACTTACTTTCTCTATCCATGATGTTCACGGGTTTTTGATGAACGCAACTTTTCGCCGATCTAAACATTACTAAGGAACAATCAGATTTTCTCTTGATAGATATTTATCAAGTTCGATTTACGAAACATAATTCACGCAGTCCTTGAAGTCCTAGGGTAGATCCAGCTTATATGCCTTTTAAACCAATCTTTTTGCATCATCTCAATAGTCCCATACAACGGGGACTTATATCCCATGATCTTCCAGATCATCAATTCATTTTCCATGGTTAAAATTTTTGGCATAACTTCGCTACCCATCTGGCACTTCAAGCTCTACATTTCATATTCACATAACCTCTTGCCCACTATCGGCAGTCAATAATCAGATCCTAATTTCAACAATCATTTAAGGTCTCGCGGGTCGAGTATTTTGTAAGGTTAGGTTCGCCATCATAGGAAACCTTAAACCTAAAAGACATGTTCAACTCACAATGGGTGTATGTCGGGTGTCTTCATCTCAACTCCTGCTTACAGATGCTCTAATTTCTAAATCTTAACAAGATTCGATCTCGATCCTCATACGATAGTTATCAATGATAATATCTCCAAAGGAAAACGATTATGCGGTTTATTACCAAAGGTCAATCCTTCAAATATAAAACAACACTTATAATATTTTGTATCGTTACTTTACCTCGTCCCTTCGATTGGGGTGGTACATAGTACTCTCATCAAGGTTCGTTCTCAATGACTTCTTAGCAAATCTCTAGAAATTTGATGCGAAGCGAGGATCTTGATATAGATGATCGATAAAGGCACACCATGTTTACATAACTCCTTTAAATACAAAAGAGTCTATTTCTTCATCAAGATTCTATCATTAACAGGAATGATATTAGCAGATTTGGTCAGTCTATCGACGATGACCCAAATCGAATCAAATTCAGATGATGACCTTTGCAATAGCTAGACGTTTGCTAATGTATGAGGCAATGTCTGCCTTCATAATTTGCCATCAGTACAACTTCTTCTGATAATGATATATTAAATTAGAAATAACAGGAATAGAATACTTATACTTACAAGATTCCAATATAACTACATCTCACAATCCTTCATATTTAGACAATCACAAGTGGTCTTTAAAACATTTAACGCTATCGGCTTCTCAGTTCTAATGGTTCACATTGGCCGCGAACCCCTTTTATTATCTATATTATCCTTTTTACAATCATCGGCTATTTTTAAATTGTTCGGCAATTTATTTTGCACCTTCATTATTAAGGAACATGACCTAATTGGTTCTTTATACTTTTTACATAATGCGTCGATATCTAAATTCACCTCTCCTGATGATATAAATATCATGTCCATATTTATTCAAAAATTATTTCTTCACATTTTCTGAGTTTTTAGTTTCGTCTCAACTATCATTTTTATCAGTTTTGCTCAATCCGACGTTTTAAAAGCGTCGATAATTATCACATCTAATTAAATAATAAATATTCAATTTTATGAAACATAAACGTAAATATTTTAAATTTCTTAGTCCGTCCAATTATATGAAAATGTTCAAAATAATTTTTAATTTAATTTACACGATTTTTGTTGATTTATCAAAAATAATTAAAATAATTAATAAGATCCGTAAATGTTCGAAAAACCTTCGTTTATTCTTTGGTAAAAATTTTCTTAATTGAAAAGCAAAAATTGTCGTTTCAAATTTCAAGTCATGGTTTAAATGTGTTTCCTCACTCCTTCTTAGGTTGTCTTAAGGTATGCAAAAACATTTACCCCTAAACAAGAGTTTAGTTAAATGTTTTGGTTATAAGGGAATGATTCCTTAAAAATTCTTTTTGATAACATTTATCAAAACATATTTGCACTTTCTTTTTGGTAAAACCCAAAGTCCTAAATGACTTCTAATTTTTGAAGAGTCAATATAGATTCCATTATCTTATTAATCACACGGTCAAATAATGTAAAGGATTAAGTCTTAAATCACATGTTAATTATTCAAGGTACAGGTTTTTATGGTTCAGCCAATTCAGGGCGATCTATAAATAATTATTAACTCCTTTCTATTCTTACAAACAAACAGATGGTCCTTAATGATCACAAGCATGGATTTATCAAATTACAGCCTACACACGTGATTCACCAAATTTATGAATACTACATGTGCATTAGTCAATCCAAACGACATCACGTGAAACTCATAATATTTATTACAAGTACCAGATGTAGTGATCGGAATAGATAATCTTCTTTGCGGACGCGAAGTTGATGATAACCATGCCATGGATCAAATCTTTATAACATACGCTAGAACCTTGTAAATGATCGAACAAATCTTCCATTTCGAGTTATGGATATCGTTTTCGATTGTCAATTTACTCAGTTCATAGTAATCTATAAATATAAGGAATGATAACACCGTATCTCTTCATGATGACGAGCTTGGTAGAATAAAATCTTTCTCCGACAACTCTCTCAGTTGTACGGTAATTCCTTTAATTCAGATGGTGCTGACGTACAGTGCACAAGCCATAGGTGCAGCACCGAAAATATAATCAACACCAATTTCAACTTGCCTTAACGGCGAAAGTCTAGGTAATTCACCAATAAATACCTCCTAAAGTTTCAGATAACATAAACATCCTTTAATAAATTCATATTAGGTTCTTCTAGATTACAATATCTATAACTAGTTCACAATCATTCATGGTATAATTTTAAGTCTAAATACAGGATATCGTCATCCACCAAGAATTATTTAGATCACTTTTGATAATCAACATCTTATCATTTAGGGGAATTCTATTCGAGTTCCCATCAATTAAGACAATGTCGTCATGTCATAATCAATCAATCCATTCTACTGGCACTATCAACTTTCCAGTTTCATTGCCGTCGATAAGATGTGAACTTCTACAAAAGACTAATAATAACTCATAATCCTTCACAAATTCAAGGATATATGGAGACATAACTAACCTTAAAAGAGTAAGGTCAACGCATAATCTACGCGAGAGAATTTCAAATCAGATACAGACGAAAACATTTAACGAATATGAATATATCCCATGTTTTCATAATTTGAGTACGCATTCGAAAGCTCCTCGGATCGTTACTCAGGTCATTCAAATGAAATCAATTCAAAAGAAATGATAGGAACGTCGATAAATCCAGTCGGGTATCAACACTCGATAATCAGATACTTTCCCTAAGAATCTCACTACGGGAGAATTGGACAAGAAGGGAATATCAATTGTCAAATAAGACAAATTCCACAGATGAGTAAATTTGACTCATAAGAATAGATGCTACAGGCACATATGTAGGTGTCCCTAACACTATGTCCTTATTTTTTTCACTTCTTGCAGATCTGATAAAATTTAATCTTTCACAATCTTCAAAGAAAATTTAGTGTTTATTAATTAGTTTTATGGTGACTACTAATCAGCCTTACATGGTCCATTCCAAATTGTATGTAGGCGCGCAACTATATACAATTTCAAGATTAACGATGCAATACTCAGATCGTCAAAATTTTATCATCATGTTTATAATAAAAATATTTTCATGCTTAATTCTTAAGTAAGAATCAAAAATAAATTTACAAAGATTTTCTTTGTTATTAAAATAATTAAGTTTTCCAAGGTGTTTTATAAACAACTTCATTTCGATAACAATCACTTATAAATCTCACTTTGAGTAATCCTTATAGTAATAAAAATTCAATTTTTCTCAAGGGATACTGTTTTAACTTATAAAAACAATGAGTGATCTGCAGAAAAGTGATGAAAGCTTGTTCACCAAGAATTAACTACGATATGATAGGAAATGAGCTTAGCCAATTAATCATGATGTTCATGACCTCGATGGCACTCAGAAAGAATAATCCACAACGTAACTCAAATCGAGATGAGTACTTGTTCAATGGTTGCATCACTAATGCGAACATTAGGATGAAGCAATAAAGGATAGATATCATCGATACATGTAGAATTTAGCAATCAAAGGTAGTCTTTTCATTAATCACAAACAAGTCTAAATTGTATCGTAACACATTACGTGTCACTATGTCATACAATTCCAAGAACTCATCCTACCAACTGATGTCTCAGTTAAGTTAGGGATTATTTTCAAAAGATACCACAATGAATACTAATCTACAAGAGTCATTAGGTGTTCCATATGTCCCAGAAGATCCATCGGTCCCAATTCAGAAGAAGATTTCTTCAATTTATTCCTTGGACACTGGACATCCTCATTAGTGGACAATGGTCTAGGAACAAACCTTAACACGAATCAACAATCAATTAAAACCTTATAATTCAGTCACAAAACTTAACGATTTCTATTAATAATCTCATATTCCATATGGTTATATTTTACTTTATTCAAGTTTTAACCAACTTATACTCAATGCGATATCCTACTTCATTCTCCAATACTTTCAACCTTATTTATAAACCTTAATAGGGCAATAAAAGCTCGATATGATCAACACTTAATTTCCGATTCTATAACTTCTTCATCAATAGTTATCAAATGAGTCACTAGTATGAAATGACTCGATCAGTCAATTAGACTTCTCAGAAAGGTACTAGTGGCATGAGGCTTTTGGGTAATGATTCCAATGACAGCCTCAAGTGCAACATTCACCCTTTCGATTTCAAATTTAAGATTCGGATGACAACGAATCAGATGACATCTTTCTAGGTGGTAACGTTTTGTCAAACTCCACTCTAATTAGAAAAGATCGTCATGACATCGATATCAGTTTTAATCTCGCCAATTCTTCTTCAAGATTACAATTTACTACTATCAACACTTCTACGAATATCAACCATTTGTTGGGATTATAAATATCCACAACTTGGTTTAGATCTAGGGTAGCTAGAATTCTTACGAGAATAGCTTCGATTAAGTTACTAGGGGATTTAGGGTTCCTTGTGACAATCTACGTCGTATAAATACCTCGTATAAATATAAAAATAATCATCAAACAATCATGTAATAAAATAACATCATATATATATATAATCCTAGTTATATATATATTAAAATAACACTTCTCAGTCTAGCCTTGTCGGTAACTCGGGAATTCTTCGGCACCGTTATAGTCAAAAGATTTTTAGACATTTTCAGAAAAATGTTTATAGTTAAAAGATTTTGAAATGTTTTATTCAAAACCTTGGTTTTAAAAATCTTTCATTCTCTATAACGAGAGCTCTGGTACCAAACTGTAACACCCCCAAATTTATACAACTCAATACAGCGGAAGACTAGTTGGTGTTATGGGATAGCACATTACTCACATCATAGACAACGCATAAAAATCGCGTCGTTTAATAATAAAGCATTTCCATTCATAAATATCAAAGTTACATAGCTCCCAAGTCATATTATCTCCTACAAGTTTTACAAAGAATTTGAATGGAAATTATTGTTTAAGTGCGGGCCATGAATTCTTGTTGTCTTCCCGAGAATTGCCTTCAAGTACTTGAGATAAAACATGATAAAAGAAAAGGTCAGTGATAACGCCGAGTGAATTCATAGAGTTTAATAAATTCCATCAATATAACTTTGGTATAAAATTATTACCAAAAATCATTTCGTACAAATCATTGTAATAGGCCATAAAATAGCCAAAGTCATTTTTATACAAATCCTTATCGAAAATCATATTATAGGCATTTGCCTTAAAAATCATTATACGAGCCAATGTTGTAAAAACATCATACAATACGTCTTATGACGTTGTATGAAAATAAAAACCGTTATATGAATATGGTTATGAAAACCAAAACACGAACATAATATCAATAGTATGACCCCGTATTGCTAGTCAGGCAATACATCGTAATTCGGTGCGTATAGTAGTATTTCGTTAACTGGATTATTATAAGCCGCATGACATTGTTACCTTACTAAACCAAACAACGGGTAGCTAGCCCGATACTCAATTTGCCCATCTAAATTAGCGTGTCGTAACAAAGGTCACGCTATGGAAATCTTATCATACATAAATTCGCTTACCAATCAATGTGACACGACGAGGATCAACCGTCAAGGCGCGAACTGGGGTGATCGTCCCCAAATAGTACTATTATATGCATAAGCGTCTACCAAATCCCGGTAGTTCACAATTCATGCTAATGGGACTTTTAGTGACATAACCTAACTTTAATAATCCATTTAATTTCATCTATAGGGTCATTTAATCATTTATCGGGTCATACAATTGGGTCATACAATCATTCGGGTCCAAATCAATAAACAAACAATCGGGAAAATGGTGTCCTATTTTATAAAAACTAACATGTTATCTCCCTCGCGGGTTTATAAAACATTTCATAAAAACATTTAAAAGAGTGCGAGGCTATAAACTCACGTTGATGTGGGAAAGCGGGTTATCGGCAATTCGGACGTACGGTACGTGCTTCAATCACGGAAACCTAGACAAATAATACTCGTCTTAGACTCATGTCCAATGACTTTATAAAAATAACAATTATGTATACATATGATGATTATATATATATGATGATCAAGTGGGTTTACATATTCTCATTTACTCATTTTAGTGTTATGTGTCGATAACTTTTATACTAGTTTACTAGTTTTACCTATTTACATATATTAAGTCCAATAAACTTATTATAAGTTCTTTAACTTGTATTAATCCATTTTATACTTGTATTATCAGTATTTACACTTTAAATGTTGGGCCTAAAGGGGTTAAGCCCAATAAATAAGTTTATAAGTGTTTTAGCCCATTTTGTTGTATTATTAGTCCAATAACGTTAACTTAGCTCGTTAATGTCCGTATGTCATATAGTTCGGGTTTTATCGGTTTTTACTTGTTATATATGTCTATATATCAGTATATGAGTTTATAAAAGTTTACATTAGACGGGTCCAACCGTCTATGTTTTATTTAACAAAAACGTTAATTTTACGGTAATAGCCGAAAAAGTCGTAAAAATCATGTTTATAGTTTTATAACTTATAAAACTTATCAAACTACCATTTTTATAAAATGTCCATTTATTTATCCTTATATATATTTATATAAATGTATTATATAAGTTAGTGGGTTTTAATTCACATTTTATACTATTTTTATTTGAGTGCTTATATAATACTATTATACTTTAATTTCCCAAAATCTGATTTTTATCTTCATGTTCACCAAAACTGCCATATCTAGAGTTCTATATGGAGATAGAAGCTCAAATTTTTATGACATAAACTACATGATATGTGCTCCATTTAACTCTTCTATAGCTACTGTTTAATCAACCTCTAAGTATTTTCTAAAAATCGTCCAAAACAGTGAACTCAGATTTGTACTTTAAACTTGTTTTGATCATATCTCACTCATCCTAATGATTCCATTGCATGGCCAACTCTCACATGTGTACAAGACATATTACTTACTGTATATCCATTAATCTATGCCATTTTATCAGTTCATGACATGTTACTTTACTGTTTTATACAGCCATCATTTTTAAGCAAGATTTTAACCTTGTTTCTTATAGTTTTTCACCTTTTTAATCATATTTATCAACACCAAATCCCCACACAATACTTTTATCATCATATAATCATCATATACATATACAATAGGAAATAAAATACATGATTACATAATCAAAATAACAAGAGGATGGGGAGAACAATCTTTATACCACCATGATGATGTAGGTTGTGATCAAAACATGGATTTTGATGGAGAAACTTGTGGATAACCAAGACCATCTTCAAGACCACCATTATTCATGAACACCTTGTGTAAAATCAGCCCTAAGACACCAACAAAACTTCTCATTGGATGTTAAAACTTACACCAATCTTCATCTTTTTGAATGGAGATTAACATATGTTAATTATAACAAATGTTTGTGGTTAAATTTTGTATGAATGGGGTGTTCTTGGTTGAATATTGGACGGAAACGGTGGGGAGTAGAGAGAGTTTAAGGTTGTTTTGCATGTGTGAAGTGGTAGAAATGAAGAAGCTAATGGTTTTAGTTAGCTTAGTGGGATAGTTAGCTTCAAAAGGAAGCTTAAGTTTACAAGTGTAAACTTATTAAGTGTAAGGGTGCCACATCTTTGATGTGGTGTCCCTAGTCTTGGCCGTCCCTTTATTAGTGGGGTGGGATAATTTATTTTGTCCCATCCCGCTAATTTACGAATATTCTTCGATTCTAGTTTCCTCGATTTGCGTGCCCTAGGGTCGTTTTACGAAAAACGTTTTTATAAATTATGAATCAACGGCACAAAACGAATCTAATAAAAATTATCTCATCAAAAACGGAGTTCGAAAACGTAAATACGTAATCCTAAGGTTTCCGGTTTAGTCGTAAAGGACGTTAAATTAAAATCGTAAGTCCTAATCTCTTCTCGTAAATTTGTGAGTTTATGAACCAACTCAAAATTAAAATCCCAAAATAATATTCACGGATAAATTTATTTTCTGAAATGTCGGACTGTCACCAAAACGGTGTATGTAAACGTAAGCACGTAACGTAGAATCCTCCGGTTTAGACGTAGTCGATGCTACTTCAAGACGTAAATCCAAATTACTTCCCAAAAATAAGTGAGTTCATAATGTAACATTAAAATAATATTCTTAAATAATATTTGTGAATAAAATATCAATCATAAATTGACGGATTGTCACAAAATTTATTAAAAGATGTTTCTGTTATCTGAAACTTTAGGAGGTGTTTGTTGGTGAATTACCTAGACTTCTGCCAATAAGGCAAGTTGAATTTGGTATTGATTATATTCCTGGGGCTGCACCTGTGGCATGTGCACTGTACGTCAGCACCATCTGAATTAAAAGACTTACCGTACAACTGAGAGAGTTGTCGGAGAAAGCTTTTATTCTACCAAGCTCTTCATTATGAAGAGCTATGCTGTTATTATTCCTTATATTTGTTGAAATACCGTGAACTAGGTAGATTGAAGATCATAATCTATATCCACTACCCAAGATGAGAGATTTTTTCGATCGTTTACAAGGTTCTAGTGTATGTTCTAAATATTTGATCCACGGCATGGTTATTATCATTTTCGCGTCCGCGAAAAAGATTATATATTCCAATCACTACATCCAAAACTTGTAATGAACATTATGAGTTTCACGTGATGTCGTTTGGATTGACCAATGCACATGTAGCATCCATAAATTTGGTGAATCACGTGTGTAGGCTGTAATTTGATAAATTCATGCTTGTGATCATTAAGGACCATCTGTTTGTTTATAAGAATGAGAAGGAGTTAGTAATTATATATAAACTGCCCTGAATCGGCCAAGCAATGAAAAGTTGTACCTTGAGTATTTAACATGTGATTTAAGGCTTAATCCTTTACATTTTTTGACCGTGTGATTAATAGAAAATGGAATATATTGACTCTTAAAAAATTTGAGCCATTTAAGACTTTGGGTTATACCAAAAAGAAAGTGTAAATATGTTTTGACAAATGTTTTATCAAAGGATTTTTAAGGAATCATTCCCTTAAACCCAAATCATTTAACTAAACTCCCGTTTATGGGTAAATATTTGTGTATACCTCAAGACAACCTAAGAGGGATTGATGAAACCATTTAAACCATGACTTGGAATTTGAAACGACAATTTTTGCTTTTCAAATAAGAAATTTTTTTACCAAAGTATAAACAAGGATTTTTCGAACATTTACGAATCTTATTAATTATTTTCGATAAATCAACAAAAATCGTGTTAATTAAATTCAAATTTATTTTGAATATTTTTCTATAATTGGACGAACTGAGAAATTTAAAACTTTTTACGTTTACGTTTCATAAAATTAAATATTTATTATTTAATTACTTGTAATATTTATCGACGCTTTAAACGTCGGATTGAGCAAAACTAATAAAGATAATAGTTGAGATGAAACTATAACTTAGGAAATATGAAGAAAGAATTTTTGAGTGAATTGTGGTCATGATAATTATTTCATCAGGAAAGGTGAATGTAGATACTGACACATTATGTAGAAAGGATGAAGAATCAATTAGGATGTGTTCCTTAATAATGACGATGCAAAGTAATTTGCCCGAACAATTTAGAAATAACTGATGCTTGTAAGAAGGATAATATAGATAATAAAAAAAGGGATCACGGCTAATGTGAACCATTAGAATTGAGAAACCGATGGCGTTAAATGTATAAAAGACCACTTGTGGTTACCTAAATATGGAGATTTTGAGATGTAGTCATGTTGGAATCTCGTAAGTATAAGTATTCTATTCATGCCATTTCTGATTAAAATGTATCTATACCTGAAGAAGTTGTACTGATGTCAAATTATGAAGCCAGACATCGCCTCATACATTAGTAAACATTTAAGTATTGTAAAGGTCATCATCTGAATTTGATTCGATTTGGGTCAACGTCGACAGGCTGACCAAATCTACTAATATCATTCCCGTTAATGATAAATTATCGATGGAGAAATTGACTCTTTGTATTCAAAGGAGTTGTGTAAACATAGTGTGCCTGTATTGATCATCCCTATCAAGATCCTCGCTTCATATCGAATTTCTAGAGATTTGCTCAGAAATCATTGGGAACGAACCTTGAAGAGAGTACTGTTTACCACCCCAATCGAAGGGACGAGGTAAAGTAACGATACAAAACACTAGAAGTGTTGTTTTATGCTTGAATAATTGACCTTTGGAGAGATTATCATTGATAATTATCGTATTAGGATCGAGATCGAATCTTGTGAGGTTCTAAATATTAGAGCATCTGTAAGCAGGAGTTGGGATGAAGACATCCGACATACACCCATTGTGAGTTGGACATGTCTTTTAGGTTTAAGGTTGCCTATGATGACAAACCTAACCTTACAAGATACCCGACCCGTGAAACCTGAAATGATTGTTGAAATTAGGATCTGGTTATTGACTGTCGGTAGTTGTCAGGAGGTTATGTGAATATGAAATGTAGATCTTGAAGTGCAGGATGGGTAGCGAAGTTATGCCAAAAATTTCACCATGGAAAAAAATGAATTGATGACCTGAAAGATCATGGGAAATAAGTCCCCATTGAATGGGACCATTGAGATAATGTAAAAGTTGGTTTGAAAGGCATATAAGCTGGATCTACCCTATGACTTCAAGTGCTCCGTGAATTATGTTTCGTATATCTAACTTGATAAAATGTCTATCAAGTGGAAATCTGATTACTTCTTGATGAAGTTTAGATCGACGAAAAGTTACATTCATAAAAAACCCGTGAACATCATGGATAGAGAAAGTAAGTCAACATTAAGCCTGATCTTATTCCCGTAGTTATGTTTGATGAAACTCGCGTATTGTAATGTATTACACTTGTGATAAAAGACTGAATGTGGAGGAAATACCCACATGGCTCTAACTCTATAAGAAGCGAGTAGTAAGATAAATCTATCTTTGAGGACAAAGATCCTGTTTAGGGGTAAATGCTGTGACAATCCGTCAATTTATGGTCGATATTTTATTCTCAAGTATTATTTAAAAACATTATTTTAATGTTATATTATGAAATCACTAATTTATGGGAAAAAAATTTGGGTTTACGTCTTGAAGTAGCATCGACTACGCCTAAACCGGAGGACTCTACGTTACGTGCTTACGTTTACATACACCGTTTTTGGTGACAGTCCGACGTTTCAGGAAATAAATTTATCCGTGAATATTATTTTTGGATTTTAAATTTGTGCTGGTTCATAAACTCACAAATTTACGAGAAGAGATTAGGAGTTACGATTATAATTTAACGTCCTTTACGACTAAACCGGAAACCCTAGGTTTACGTATTTACGTTTTTAAACTCCGTTTTTGATGAGACAATTTTTATTAGATTCGTTTTGTGCCGTTGATTCATAATTTATAAAAACGTTTTTCGTAAAACGACCCGAGGGCACGCAAATCGAGGAAACTAGAATCGAGGAATACTCGTAAATTAGTGGGGATGATACAAGATAACTCTTGGCTCACCCCCCTACAAGTGGCGTCCAAGGCAAGACAACACATCAAATGTGTGTCAAGTTTATATCACAAGCTAAGGACACTTTTCCTTAGCCTTCCACCAAAATCCACCAACACATAAAACAACTATCTACCAAAACTAGCAACTCATTTCTCTCATGCAACTCACACACAAACTCTCCCTTGGCTCCCCTTTGTGCCGTCCATATCACCACCTCCACCACCATGTGTATCAAAAATCTAACCATAACCTGAGGCTATAATCAACATATGTTGAAGCCTAGTTGAAGTTATGAAGATTGGAGGTGATTTTAACAACTAGCAAGGAGTTTACATGGAGATCAAGGGCTGATTTTCAAGAAGATATCCATGCATTTGAAGATCTCAATGAGTTCATTTTCCAAATTGAAGGTTTGGTAACAAGGAACGAAACCTTGTTCATCAAAAACTCATCATTTCATCACTTTGGTGGTATAAGGATTATTATTCCTATCATCTTGTTATTTTGAATATGTAATCTTGTATTTTCTTCATTTATGTATATGTATATGATGAAGAATGATGATCAAAATATTATGTGGGGATTTGGTGTTGATAGATTTGATTAAAAAGATTAAAATCTACTTGAAAGGATGTTAAAATCATGGCTAAATATGTAGGCTGTATAAAACAGTAAAGATCTAGATGATAACTTGTTAAAATGACTTGGTAAAATTAATATATAGTAAGGTATGTGTCTTATACACATGTGAGAGTTGGCCATACTGATAAGACTGCTTTTATACATAGTCTCAACGTCCAAAAAGGGGCTTAAAATGCATTAATTATCATCAAAATACCCATATATATGCTTGTGTTTGTTGCTTGTGTATTTTAGGTACGGATATTGAGAAAATGACAAAAGATCACAAGAATCATACAAAAACGAACACGGGAAACGAAGCCGCATAATGAACCAAGCCCTAATGAAGAATTTTCCCAAGAAAACCCTTGAAGACTTGAAGAATTATGAATAAGGGTCCTCCAATATGGAAGAATTGACACTTTATACCCTTGTATCCTCATAATTACAAGTTTGTCCCTAAAGTTTGTCAAAATTGCAAAAAGGGCCCTCCACTTTGAAGAATTGACAAATTTAGCCCCTCAACAAAGCTAAATTGTCAACCATTATCCTTCTCAAATTCAAACATACCAAGAAGAACTCCAAGTTACAAGAATGGCAAAATTGGTCCTTTGAAAATCCCAAAATTACAAAAAGGACCCTTGACTTTGAAGATTTGGCAAAAATGGTCCCTCATCAAACATGAATTGGCAATTTTAGTCCTCCAAAATGTCAATCATACAAGTTTAGACCATAATCCTTGAAGAAAATACCAAATCAGTCCTTCAAAAATCACAAATTGGCAAGAAATACCCCTGAATTCACTTTATAAAACATTTTGGGGCAAAAGTGTGAAAATGGAAAAGTTGATAAGAAGGATTTGGGCGTTGACAGCTTTTTAAATAGAAAAGACAAGAAAGAAGGAGTTGAGGGACCAAAAGGGGAAGACACAATACTTACCTTAACCAGTAGTGGGGTGACACGTGCCCTACTACCACCTCTTCACCAATCACACTTCACCCTTCTTCCACATCACCATCCACTCACCAGATTAATATTAATTAATCTTGGCGCCTTAACACCAAATTTAAATGAATCCAACACTAATCCGGATCAAACACTTAACTATTTACCAAGAACACAAATTGAGGTTTTATTAATTACTTGTAACTAAACCTTAATATTGTGCAGATTAGTGATTGATGATCATATTAAGACAACCCAACCTTAAAAACCCTTTCCACCTTACTCCCTTGTCCCACATAGGATTCCCCTGCACCAAGGATGAACAAAACGCCAAAAAATTGACAGCCATCCAACCATCCTCATTCAGCTTTCATTTTAAGCTTCTTTGTGAACCCTAAGATGCAAATTCACCTTGCCAACTCATGCTACAATCCAAGAAAGAGTCACATGTTCTTCAAAGTTCAAAATCTGCAAAGGGAAATTTGGGGACTTCCTTAAGCTAGGGTTTACGTTTTTTCTTGCTTTCCTAGTTCACATATAGCCTATATAAAGGCATTAGGTTGCAACATTTGCACTTTGCTCTTGAATTTTCAGTTGTTCACTTTTTTGTAAATCCTTTTCAATCTTAATGAAATGTGTTTGAAATGTTGAAGAAAGCTCAAGTGCCATTGTTATAATCTGCTTATTATTGTTCTTAGTTTGATATTTCTGAATCTCAAAACCTGTTTTTAAGGAGAGTGCAAAAGTTTGCATTTTTTTCCTTCAAGCTTGATATTTTGCTAAGTTCTTGTTCAAACGTTGGAATTCTTGGTGTGGTGAGGCTTATAACTTGGGGATAATCAAGTGTGGGGTAACAAGGTTGCATCAATCAAGGCTTTTTACTTTTCTGATTTTGATATTGTGCTTTTAACCTTGTTGAATCTTAGCAGGGTTGCTGTTGGAAGCTTGTGCTTGTTCTAGCTAGCACATAACCTCTAACATTCGTGGGTGTGGATGTACATCCATGAGGTTTGTCTTAAAACCTTGAAAATCTGATAAATTTTGGATTTTTTGGTGGATTTGTGCTCTACTGGTGTTCTTGTTATTTTCTTGGCTCGAATCTGCTTAATCTTGCATGTTAATGTTGTTGGTATGCTAGATTAATCATTTGGTAAACTAAATCACACTTATACTTGTTTAATTTTTGGATTGAAAAGTTAAAAGGGTGTTTGGGACTACCTGTTTGAGTTCAAATCTTGTTATTGTGTGAAGGAAAGTTTGTGTTTGTGCTTTATATCTGATATATGCTTGGTTGAGAGTTGTTTGCTGCATGTTTTTGGGTTTGAACCTTGAAATCAAAGATTGTGCTATATCTTGTTGTGTTTGACTGATTTTGACCTAAGATTTTGGGAAACCTAGAGTTTATGCATTATTAGGGTTAAAAGCTATTAAAACATCATTATTATAACATTCTTGATAGATTTGAGTGGTTGAATCTGGCTTGTTGGTCAAATACATCAGCAAAAGTGAAAACTGCATGTTCTTGTGTTCATCAGTAACTTAAGGTGCTTGAATCTTGCTTAAATCTTTGAATCATTGCATGAAACCAGTTTAGACTTGTTCATTTGAGTTTACAATACCTTGTGTATGCATTTGGTTGAGTTTGGCTGGCTGAATATTGCTCTAAGTGCTTATTGAACCTAATCTGCTTATTGTTCTAAGTCTGTGCTAGATCTGGTACTTAATTGAATTAACTGTACAAATTGGCTGTTTCTTGTTGTGATTTATTGATTGTTATTGACTTCTTATGATCCTAAGATCATTTGGGTGCCTTTGTGAAATCTAAATCTCCAAAAAAGTCAGTAAAGACAAAAAAGTCTACAAGTCAAGCAGTGGGAAAAGTTCCCACTACTCAACACCCAAAACTAGCCCCTGCTAGTGTTAATTTGTACTCAGCTTATCAATAAGCTATTTTAGCTTATCCAGACATACAACAACTTATTTTTTGTGATAGATCTTCATTATTTGACCCATTTGATTAGACAGGAGCTTATTGGAATTTGACTTTGTCTTTTTGCTAGAAAACCAACTTATTTGACTTTTTCATAAGTGCTTATTTGCTTTTTCCAGCTTATTGAGTCAGCTTATTTGAAAACTTTTTGTTGAAATAGCTTATTTAAGTCATTTAAAAGCTTTAGAAACTTGAATCAGCTCTTGGGGTGGCCTAGAACTCAAAAACGACTATTTTGTCATTTTCTGTAGATTGCTTATTGCATTTTCAGGCTTATTCTTTGGGCTTATTTCAAATTTCTTTTTACAGAAGTCTTATTTAGGACAAAAGAAGCTTGTGTGTCTAATTTGAGCTTATGGCATTAGCTTATAGCTTAATGGGCCAAAAAGCCCATTAAGAATAAGCTGTTTGGTATGCTTGCTTATTTCACATTTTTAGCTTTTGGGCCTTTGGAAAAAGTTGTTTAAAATCAAATTTTGAGTCAAGTAGTGCTTTTTGGGCTTATTTGCGCCACTTTTTCATTTTGGGCTCAAATTTGGCCCATTAAGGATCTGTTTTGGGTTTAGCCCATTTTCTAGGCCCATTAAGGGTATTTAGGTAATTTCAAGTTCATTTCTATATTATTTAGGTTAAATTAAGCTAGTTTGCAAGTTTTTTGAATTTTTTAGGATTTTTGGATTTTTATTAATATTTTAATATTATTTTATTATTAAAAATTAAAAGTCTGATTTTCTAAGTTTTTATATTTTTCCTAGATTCTAGATACTTAATTAGGAATTTTTCAACTTTCCAAATATTTTTAGGGTCTTTTAATTATTTTCTAGAATTATTTTAAGTTTTTATAGTTTTTAATAGTTTTTAATTGTTTAAAAATAGTTTTTAGTGGTTTTAAAATTTTGAAAAATACTTTTTAGCTTAATTAGGTTATTTTTAAGGTTTACAAACTTTAAGTTCTTGATTGGGACTTTTTATTAGTTAATATTGATTTTTAGGGCTTTAATTAGCATTAAAAAGTTAATATTTTATTAATTAAAAGGTTTTAGCAAGTTTGGATTTTTTGTAAACTCTTAGAATATTTTAGTGGATTTTAGTGATTTTTAGGAATTTTTAGAGTAAAACTTTAATTTTGGTGCTTTTACGGTTTTACGTGTACGCCTTTATCGTCTTAGTGTAATCCGTCATCGTAACCGTCATTCTCTTCTTATCCCATTTCTATTTTTCATTCTCACAAATATAATAACAAAGTTAATCATTTCATTAACACAACACACAAGCCTCCTTGGGAAACGAACTTCTCATTGGTCATTAGTGCTTCGTTTTCCTAAACCGTCGACACTTAACGCTTGCCCAATTTTGCCTCCTTTTCCTAAAGGGGTGTAAAACCGCTACATCAATTTTGGCGCCGTTTCCGGGGAGGCGTGTTGTGTTTTGATTTGGAATTGTTGTTTTTATATACTAACCATAATAGTATTTGTATTAGTAGCACTCTACTAATACGTATTATCGGTTTTCGTGTTTTGTATGAATACTATTACTATATTGTATGCGTAGAACAATAAATTCACAACTACTCCAAATACGTGAGAAATCACAACCTTGACTTGTGAGGTCATTACCCAATCATTGTATTCGATTCTCAAACCAAAGAAAAAGGCAAAAATAGATAAATACTTTCATGAAGCTCAATTTTGAAAAATACAAACTATAAGGTGGGTATAAGGCGGATATTATAAAATATATCCTAAGTAAAAAGGCTCTTAAGTGCTTCGCGCCGCCTCGTTTCCCCGCTTGCTTGTGAGTATTTGATTTTGAGAGCTAATCGAGGGTTTTGCCGCCCAAAGTATTGCTAAGTATCATATATACTTTCTTGGTTTCATTTGATTAAACCCTCTTGAACGTTTTGGTGTTCCACCAACGTTCTAAAGTCATCGAAGGCGTTCACTTCACGTGATCGTTTTCATTCCTTGAGGCTTCTTTAATCAAGAGATTTGATTAAGGAGGAGATTTGTAGATTTTTGTCTACTTAATACAATCACCAAAATCCAAAAAGGTTAATACAATCAAAAACCACAAAAAAATTGAAAAATACAAAACACCAAATTAGAATCTTCTTTGCTTATCCCCTCGTTGTACGTGACGTTTATGCTAACTCGTAATCAAGCAAGACGTGCACGTAAACGAAAGAACAAAACTCCCACTCCAAATCTTTCTAGTGAGGAGTCTCCTATTGACGAACCCATTGTAAGAGAAGCACCAACCATGGCGAATCAAACTATGATGGAGTTACTTCAAGCACCCACCGAGGGTTATGGAGAGGCTATTGTGATTCCCGCAATCCTTGTGGACAAATTTGAAGTGAAAACGGGTTTGTTGTGGATGATTCAAAACAACAAATTCCGTGGTGATGAGAAGGACAATCCACACAACCATATCCGCCAATTCAATCGTCTACCGCCACTTGCAAGTTTAAGGATGTCTCGAATGACTCGATTAAGATGATGCTTTTTCCGTATTCTCTAGCGGGGCCCGCTAAAATTTGGTTGGAGAAAGAGCCACCCAAATCTATATTGACGTGGAAGGATCTCGTGTCTAAATTTGTGAAACAATTTTTTCCGCCATCTAAGACTACGCATTTGAAAAACGAGATTTCGAAATTTTCACAAGAGTTTAATGAAAGTTTTTCAACGGCTTAGAATAGGTTTAAGGAAATGTTACATGAGTGTCCTCATCACGGTTTTTCCGACTTGCATCAAATCGACACGTTTTACAATGGACTTAATGATCATGAAATGGATTATTTAAATGCCCCCGCAGGTGGTAATTTTTTGTGTAAAACGGTTGAGGAAGCTTTGGTGATAATTGAGAATAGATCTAAGGTGTATAGTCCTCGTAGCACGTCTAGTGTTCGTAAGGCTTCGTCTTCGGCTTCACCTTCTTTGTCTACTACCATCGATGCTTGCCAAATTGAGGCGAACTTTGAAAACAAGATTTTTGATAAGCTTAAAGGTCTTTTGATTGAGTTCAAAGTTGGAGAACCAAGTGCTCCCGCTACGGCTAAAGCGGTTGAGGTTTCATGCATGTATTGTGGTGGAGGTCATGATTTCTCCGAGTGCATTACCAACGGTGTTAACACTTCGAGTGCCTACGCGGCCACGGGAACTTACAACCAAAACGTTCAAGTTACCCGCTCTAATCAATTGACTCCACCGGGTTTTGGTTCAAATCAAAATGCTAACAACAACTATCGCAACAATCAAGTTGGTTTCAAAAACAATTACAACAAGGGAAACTATGGGAATCAAGGTGCTAATAATCAAGTTTCAAACAAAAATCAAAATGATTTTCAAAACAACAACAAAGGTTTACAAACTTTGAAAGATCTTCCAAATGAATTTGTTGAATACGCTAATGGGAACGATGCTAGGTTTGACAATATTCAAAGAGAAATCATTAGCCTAAGATCCGAGTTTAAGACCGACTTGAAGAAAGAGTTGAAAAATGAGTTAGCTAATGACCTTAAAATCCACACCAACAAGATGGAAGGGACCGTAACTAGGTTACAACAAAACCAACAAAAAATGGAACAAGGGCAACATGAGATAAAACAAGAAATGGTTAAAGTCGAGAAGAGGCAATCCAAGTTTGAAGATAAAATCTCATCTATGTTTGAGGCAATTATGTGTAAACCGTCTTCGAGTAGTCTTCCTAGCAACACCGTATCAAACCCTAAGGGTGAGATGAAAGTGATTACCACACGTAGTGGTAAGACACTTAAGGAACCGACTCCTCAACCAATTTCTCCTACGGAGGAAGCAATTGAGGAAGAACCCGAGGTGGTGGTCCAAAAGGAGCATGTCCCAATCTCACGAACTACCGCTCATGCCACACCTACGGTTGACCCATTACCAACATTGGAACCCGAGATTCCAAAGGCTATGCCTATGCCTCAACCCACACCACCTTTGCCCTATCCATCGAGACTTAGAAACGAGAAACGTCAAGACCGCAATAATTACCAATTTGAGCTTTTTATGAAAATGTTTCGTGATTTGCACTTTAATGAGAGTTTCGTCGATGCTTTGGTCATGATGCCTCGATTTGCCGCTAACTTTAAGAGTATGTTGAACAACAAGGAGAAATTGCACCAATTGTCTAGTTGTTCGTCGGTTTATCTTAATCGCATACCTCAAAAAGTCGGTGATCCCGGTAAATTTTTGATCCCTTGTGCAGTCCAAAATATGGAGGAATGCTTTGCCTTGGCCGATCTTGGTGCTAGCATTAACTTGATGCCACTTGCAATCTTCAAGTCGCTCAATCTTCCTAATCTTACTCCTTCACTAATGTCTATCGAGTTGGCCGACCATTCCACGATTCCCACATGTGGATTGGCGGAAGACGTTTTTGTTAAAGTGGGGAAGGTCTACTATCCCGTAGACTTTATCGTTGTCTATATTCCCACGGATCCTTAAGTTCCTCTCATTTTAGGTCGTTCGTTTTTAGATACGTCTATGGCTTTGATCGATGTTCATGCTAGAAAGATCACCTTATGTTTCAACGACGAGGAACTTGTTATAAACGCAACGCAAAACTCTCAAATTTCTCATGTTTATTCCGTTGCAACCATAAACCTCGTTGATATGATTGACGTGGTTTGTGAGGAATTTTCACAAGAAGTTCTAGGTTTTGGTGATGATGAAACAAGTGGCAATCCCACTATGTTAGATCCAATTCTTGATAATTCGACACCAACCTTCACTCCATTTGAAGGTGGTGGTTTTACGTTGGAAGAATTCAATGTTCCACGTACTTGTAAGTGTAACGAAGACCTCGACAACGATGAGGACTTCTCGATTATCAAGGATTTTCTTAACGATTTCCCATTTCCTCCACCCGAGGAGGTTATGAGTATCGAGCCCAAATCTTCACTTGAGGAACCACCTATCCTCGAGTTGAAAGATTTACCTCCTCATCTCGAATATGTCTATTTGGAGGAGGGCGACAAGTTGCCGATTATTATTGCGGAGGAACTTTCGGATGATGAAAAAACCGCACTTGTCGATGTTCTAAAGGATCACAAAGGGGCAATTGCGTGGATGTTATCCGACATTAAGGGAATCGATCCCAAATTGTGTACCCACAAAATCTTAATGGAGGAGGATTACAAGCCCGCAATCCAATGTCAAAGGAGGGTGAACCCCAAAATTCACGATGTCATTAAAAAGGAAGTCCTTAAACTCCTTGACGCGGGAATGATTTACCCTATTTCCGATAGCCCTTGGGTAAGTCCTATCCCTTGTGTCCCTAAAAAGGGAGGAATGAACGTTGTGCCAAACGATGCCAACGAGTTAATTCCCACTAGACTCGTGACCGGGTGGAGAGTGTGCATTGACTATCGTAAGTTGAATGAAGCCACTCGAAAAGACCATTTTCCCTTGCCCTTCATGGACCAAATGTTGGAGCGTCTTGCGGGAAACGATTTCTATTGCTTTTTAGATGGTTTTTCTGGTTACTTCCAAATCCCCATCGATCCTCGTGATCAAGAAAAAACTACGTTTACGTGTCCATATGGAACGTTTGCCTATCGTATAATGCCATTCGGACTTTGTAATGCACCGGGAACCTTTCAAAGGTGCATGATGGCTATTTTTCATGATATGATCGAGAAGACGATGGAAGTCTTCATGGATGACTTTTCCGTGTTTGGTAATTCGTTCACTTCGTGTTTGTCGAATCTTGAGAGAATGTTGAAACGCTGTGAGGAAACCAACCTTGTGCTCAATTGGGAAAAGTGTCCATTTATGGTTAAGAGTGGAATCGTCTTAGGGCACAAGGTCTCAAAAGCTGGGATTGAGGTAGATCAAGCTAAGGTAGACGTCATCGCCAAATTACCTCATCCCAAAACCGTTAAGGGAGTTAGGAGTTTCCTAGGCCACGCGGGCTTTTATCGTCGATTCATCAAGGATTTTTCAAAGATCTCTCAACCCATTACACATATTCTTGAAAAAGAGGCACATTTTCTCTTTGACGAAGATTGTGTACGAGCCTTTGAAATCCTTAAGAGGAAACTTACCAAGCTCCCATTCTTGTTGCTCCCAATTGGAACCTCCCCTTTGAGCTCATGTGTGATGCTAGCGACTATGCTATTGGGGGCGTATTGGGTCAACGTCATGAAAAGCACTTCTTTCCTATTCACTATGCTAGCAAGACGATGACCGAGGCTCAACTTAAATACACTACAACGGAGAAGGAGTTCCTTGCCGTGGCGTATGCATTTGAGAAATTTCGACCTTATCTCGTCTTGACGAAATGCATAGTGTATACGGATCATTCGGCTATCAAGTATCTCATGGCTAAACAAGATGCAAAACCGAGATTACTTCGTTGGATTCTCCTCCTTCAAGAATTTGATCACAAAATTGTTGACAAAAAAGGAGCCGAGAATCAAGCGGCCGATCATCTTTCTCGCTTGGAAGATCCTCACCAAAGTGTTTACGAGCCAAAGGAAATCACCGAAACATTTCCGCTCGAGACACTTGGTGTAGTGAATTCTAAGCTTGATTCTTCCATCCCATGGTTTGCGGACTTTGCAAATTACCATGCGGGTAACTTCATCATTAAGGGTATGACGACTCAAGAAAAACGAAAATTTTTTCGTGACGTCAAGTTCTACTTTTGGAACGACCCTTACTTGTTTCGAACTTGTGCGGATCAAATCATCAGACGTTGTGTATTTGGCACCGAAGCTTCTAATATCCTTAGAGCTTGTCATGAGGGACCCACGGGTGGTCACCATGGTGCAAATCTCACGGCTAAGAAGGTGTTTGATGTCGGCTTCTTTTGGCCTACTATTTACCGAGATGCACAAGATCTTGTGATTCATGCCAACGACAAGGAAAAGCCTCACAAAAAGATGAAATGCCACAAAATGTCATCCAAGTGTGTGAGATCTTTGACGTTTGGGGTATAGACTTTATGGGGCCGTCCCCATCATCTCATGGTAATAAGTACATCCTTGTTGCGGTTGACTACCTATCTAAGTGGGTGGAGGCCAAAGCCTTGCCCACCAATGATGCTCGTGTGGTAGTCAAGTTTTTGAAAACCTTGTTTTCTCGGTTTGGAACCCCTTTTGCGATCATAAGCGATCGTGGAACCCATTTTTGTAACGACAAATTCGAAAGGGTCCTAAGGAAATATGAGGTTACACATCGGCTTTCTACGGTTTATCACCCACAAACGAGTGGGCAAGTCGAGGTTTCAAACCGAGCGTTGAAGAGGATCTTGGAGAGATCCGTTGGGGAAAACCGACAATCTTGGTCAGATAAGTTGGACGATACTTTATGGGGCTTTAGGACCGCTCATAAGATGCCCATTGGGTGCACTCCTTATAAGCTTGTGTATGGGAAAAATTTCCACTTGCCTATTGAATTGGAACACAAGGCTTATTGGGCCCTAAAGCCTTGTAATGATGATATGGAAACCGCATGAAAACACCGGAAAATGCAATTAAATGAATTGATGAATTGAGGGACATTACTTATGAAAATTCATTGATTTATAAAGAAAAGACTAAAAAGTTGCATGATTCTAAAATTAAAAACCGGGTTTTTAACATTGGGGATCAAGTTTTGCTTTTTAATTCTCGCTTGAAAATATTTTCCGGTAAGTTGAAATCCCGTTGGTCCGGTCCATTCATCGTGACCCAAGTTTTTCCATATGGGACCATCGAGCTAGCTCAAAATGATGGCCCCAATTTCAAGGTGAATGGACATAGGTTGAAGCACAACTTTGGAGGGGAAGTTCCATCCTTGAACTACCTCGACCAAGTGACCTTCCCCAATGATAATTAGTATTGAGGGGATCGAGTCGAGTTCATGACTCGGTAATCAAAAACGAGGTGCCTCGTGGGGGAGTCCCATGCTTATCCTATGTACATATTATCGCTTTCTAATGTAGTAACGTGTGGGGATTTGTGCCCTTCCAACCTTTGTTCCGTGGTTGTTTGTGAATTGTGGACTTTAGATGATCATGATCTTCACGATTGGAGCCTCTCGTTTTTGTTTTATGGGAACACTCGATCGTTTGCTTTAAAGACATTCTCAATATCCATGATATATCCTTTGATGTTCTAACCTTAGGTTTTTAGCACACTTCATAAACGGCTTTAAATTAAACGGTTACAACCTTTCCATGCTAGATTAGGCATTCGACTACGTCTCTAGTATGGGGGTGTTTGCACCCCTAGACTCGAAACATTCAGGACAATGTTTAACTTTAGTATGGGGGGTGAATAGATACTTGCCTTGCCAAAACTTCACGCTTTCCAAAGTTTATCTTTTTGTTTATTGTTTTGTTGCAAAATAAGGCTAAAATGGCCAAATTTTAAATTTTTTCTCATGTTTTATCTGTGTTTGAAGACACGAATGTAGGTTTTCCGATGGCGAGAATAAGAGTAATTTTTGACTCGACCGTGCGTGTTGAGCACTTAGCTTTGATTCCTTAACTTGACATTAGGCTAAGTCTCTTAAATGAGGACGAGAAACGATAGGGTTAATTATAAGTTACTATGCTAAACGTAGAGTACTCGTATTCTTTCAAAAACTCATGTGTTCTCGTTGTTTGCTTATTCTCCCTTCGCGTGTAAATATTTTTTGCTTAATAAATATTGACTTAGCGGTTTAGTTGGGATTGTTGGCTTTCTAGTCTTTTCTAGTAGCTTCCGTGTAATTAAATTGGGAAGAAATTAAGGTATCGCCAGCGTCATGGTTTTGAAGTATTGGCCCCCGAATAATCGAAATCTTCACCCAATAATAAGATTTCAAGTGCTCACCTAAATCAAGCAAACAATTTGAAACCCCACAAGGCCGAAAAATCTACGCAAAATTGAAAGTGAATCAAGCCTTAATCTTTGAAGCTTTAAAGATCTAAAATTCGCCTTAGCGTGAGGATATACGTCTTTGGCTAATAAAACTACCGATGAGGTGGATAATAAAAGGCAAGGCAAGACCGAAGTTACAATAAAAGCTTCATGGCAAAGTTGAATAAAAGATGGAGGTAAACCAAAGATAATAAGGCCCTTCCGTTAGGGGGCGTATAAAAGTCTTGGTAATAAGTCTCATGTTCAAAATCGTTATAAAACCGTGTTTATCGATTCTTCTTGTCAACTTAATTTTTTGACATCGTTATCTATTAGGAGGGGTTATTGATTTGATGGTCTTGGTTACACCGTTAGGACTCTATTTTTAGACCTAAATCTCTATTATCACATAAGTCAAACAATGTATCCTCGTGAAACATTCAAGACAAAATAAAATATAAGAGATACAACTTAGGAAATTGGGAGGATAAGTACGTGATTAGGGCATATGAGTAGTGTTAGCATTACTAACTTATAATGACAATGATCTCGTTGCACGCTTGGCATGGAATTGGGGTGAAAATCGAGGACGATGAAATTATTTCTAACGAAGCATTCACGTGTTCTTATTCTATGAACCTAAACGTCCCATTTTGCGATGAAAATCATAAATTATGTCTAAAACGCAAGTAGTAGTAATAGTAGTAGTGTAGCTAGTTTATCGTTCAATAAAAGTGAATAAAAATGAATTTTGGAGGTGCTACGATACTTTATTCTAGCATTACGTGAGGGCACGGCAATGGTTTAGTATGAGGGAGTGATGAGACTGCTTTTATACATAGTTTCATCGTCCAAAAAGGGGCTTAAAATGCATTAATTATCATCAAAATACCCATATATATGCTTGTGTTTGTTGCTTGTGTATTTTAGGTACGGATATTGAGAAAATGACAAAATATCACAAGAATCATACAAAAACGAACATGGGAAACGAAGCCGCATAATGAACCAAGCCCTAATGAAGAATTTTCCCAAGAAAACCCTTGAAGACTTGAAGAATTATGAAGAAGGGTCCTCCAATATGAAAGAATTGACACTTCATACCCTTGTATCCTCATAATTACAAGTTTGGTCCCTAAAGTTTGTCAAAATTGCAAAAAGGGCCCTCCACTTTAAAGAATTGACAAATTTAGCCCCTCAACAAAGCTAAATTGTCAACCATTATCCTTCTCAAAGTCAAACATACCAAGAAGAACTCCAAGTTTCGAGAATGGAAAAATTGGTCCTTTGAAAATCCTAAAATTACAAAAAGGGCCATTAACTTTGAAGATTTGGCAAAAATGGTCCCTCATCAAACATGAATTGGCAATTTCAGTCCTCCAAAATGTCAATCATACAAGTTTAGACCATAATCCTAGAACAAAATACCAAATCAGTCCTTCCAAAATCACAAATTGGCAAGAAATACCCCTGAATTCACTTTATAAAACATTTTGGGGCAAAAGTGTGAAAATGGAAAAGTTGATAAGAAGGATTTGGGTGTTGACAGCTTTTTAAATAGAAAAGACAAGAAAGAAGGAGTTGAGGGGCCAAAAGAGGCAGACACAATAGTTACGTTAACCAGTAGTGGGGTGACACGAGCCCCACTACCACCTCTCCACCAATCACACTTCACCCTTCTTCCACATCACCCTCCACTCACCAGATTAATATTAATTAATTTTGGCGCCTTAACACCAAATTAAAATAAATCCAACACTAATCCGGATCAAACACTTAACTATTTACCAAGAACATAAATTGGGGTTTTATTAATTACTTGTAATTAAACCTTAATATTGTGCAGATTAGTGATTGATGATCATATTAACACAACCCAACCTTAAAAACCCTTTCCACCTCACTCCCTTGTCCTACACAATATTCCCCTGCACCAAGGATGAACAAAACGCCAAAAAGTTGACAGCCATCCAACCATCCTCATTCAGCTTTCATTTTAAGCTTCTTTGTGAACCCTTAGATTCAAATTCACCTTGCCAACTCATGCTACAAGCCAAGAAAGAGTCACATGTTCTTCAAAGTTCAAAATCTGCAAAGGGAAATTTGGGGACTTCCTTAATCTAGGGTTTATGTTTTTTCTTGCTTTCCTAGTTCACATGTAGCCGATATAAAGGCATTAGGGTGCAACATTTACACTTTGCACTTGAATTTTTAGTTGTTCACTTTTCTGTAAATCCTTTTCAATCTTAATGAAATGTGTTTGAAATGTTGAAGAAATCTCAAGTGCCATTGTTATAATCTGCTTATTATTGTTCTTAGTTTGATATTTCTGAATCTCAAAACCTGTTTTTAAGGAGAGTGCAAAAGTTTGCATTTTTTTCCTTCAAGCTTGATATTTTGCTAAGTTCTTGTTCAAACCTTGGAATTCTTGGGCTATAGGGCTGATCATAGCATCCTAATATTGTGTTATCAAGGTGTGGTGAGGCTTATAACTTGGGGATAACCAAGTGTGGGGTAACAAGGTCGCATCAATCAAGGCTTTTTACTTTTCTGATTTTGATATTGTGCTTCTAACCTTGTTGAATCTTAGCAGGATTGCTGTTGGAAGCTTGTGCTTGTTCTAGCTAGCACATAACCTCTAACATTCGTGGGTGTGGATGTACATCCATGAGGTTTGTCTTAAAACCTTTAAAATCTGATAAATTTTGGATTTTTTGGTGGATTTGTGCTCTATTGGTGTTCTTGTTATTTTCTTGGCTTGAATCTGCTTAATCTTGCATGTTAATGTTGTTGGTATGCTAGATTAATCATTTGGTAAACTAAATCACACTTATACTTGTTTAATTTTTGGATTGAAAAGTTAAAAGGGTGTTTGGGACTACCTGTTTGAGTTTAAATCTTGTTATTGTGTGAAGGAAAGTTTGTGTTTGTGCTTTATATCTGATATATGCTTGGTTGAGAGTTGTTTGCTGCAAGTTTTTTGGTTTAAACCTTGAAATCAAAGATTGTACTATATCTTGTTGAGTTTGACTGATTTTGACCTAAGATTTTGGGAAAACCTAGAGTTTATGCATGCTTAGGGTTAAAAGCATTTAAAACATCATTATTATAACATACTTGATAGATTTGAGCGGTTGAATCTGGCTTGTTGGTCAAATACATCAGCAAAAGTGAAAACTGCATGTTCTTGGTTGTGTATGCATTTGGTTGTGTATGCATTTGAGTTTATAATAGCTTGTGTATGCATTTGGTTGAGTTTGGCTGGCTGACTATTGCTCTAAGTGCTTATTGAACCTAATCTGCTTATTGTTCTATGTATGTGCTAGATCTGGTGCTTAATTGAATTAACTTTACAAATTGGCTGTTTCTTGTTGTGATTTATTGATTGTTATTGACTCCTTATGATCCAAATATCATTTGGGTGCCTTTGTGAAATCTGAATCTCCAAAAAAGTCACTAAAGACAAAAAAGTCTACAAGTCAGGCAGTGGGAAAAGTTCCCACTGGTCAACACCCAAAACTAGCCCCTGCTAGTGTTAATTTGTACTCAGCTTATCAATAAGCTATTTTAGCTTATCCAGACCTGCAACAACTTATTTTTTGTGATAGATCTTCAATATCTGACCCATTTGATTAGACTGGAGCTTATTGGACTTTGACTTTGACTTTTTGCTAGAAAACCAACTTATTTGACTTTTTCATAAGTGCTTATTTGCTTTTTCCAGCTTATTGAGTCAGCTTATTTGAAATTTTTTTGTTGAAATAGCTTATTTAAGTCATTTAAAAGCTTTAGAAACTTGAATCAGCTCTTGGGGTGGCCTAGAACTCAAAAACGACTATTTTGTCATTTTCTATAGATTGCTTATTGCATTTTCAGACTTATTCTTTGGTCTTATTTCAAATTTCTTTTTACATAAGTCTTATTTAGGACAAAAGAAGCTTGTGTGTCTAATTTGAGCTTATGGCATTAGCTTATAGCTTAATGGGCCAAAAAGCCCAATAAGAATAAGCTGTTTGGTATAAGCTTGCTTATTTCACATTTTCAGCTTTTAGGCCTTTGGAAAAAGTTGTTTAAAATCAAATTTTGAGTCAAGTAGTGCTTTTGGGCTTATTTGGGCCACTTTTTCATTTTGGGCTCAAATTTGGCCCATTAAGGATCTGTTTTGGGTTTAGCCCATTTTCTAGGCCCATTAAAGGTATTTAGGTAATTTCAAGTTCATTTCTGTATTACTTAGGTTAAATTAACCTAGTTTGCAAGTTTTTAGATTTTTTTGGGATTTTTGGATTTTTATTAATATTTTAATATTATTTTATTATTAAAAATTAAAAGTCTGATTTTCTAAGTTTTTATATTTTTCCTAGATTGTAGACACATAATTAGGAATTTTTCAACTTTCCAAATATTTTTAGGGTCTTTTAATTATTTTCTAGAATTATTTTAAGTTTTTATAGTTTTTAATAGTTTTTAATTGTTGAAAAATAGTTTTTAGTGGTTTTAAAATTTTGAAAAATACTTTTTAGCTTAATTAGGTTATTTTTAAGGTTTACAAACTTTAAGATCTTGATTGGGACTTTTTATTAGTTAATATTGATTTTTAGGGCTTTAATTAGCATTAAAAAGTTAATCTTTTATTAATTAAAAGGTTTTAGCAAGTTTAGATTTTTTGTAAACTCTTAGAATATTTTAGAGGTTTTTTTAGTGATTTTTAGGAATTTTTAGAGTAAAATTTTAATTTTGGTGCTTTTTACGGTTTTACGTGTACGCCTTTATCGTCTTAGTGTAATCCGTCATCGTAACTGTCATTCTCTTCTTATCCCATTTCTATTTTTCATTCTCAAAAATATAATAACTAAGTTAATCATTTCATTAACACAACACACAAGCCTCCTTGGGAAACGAACTTCTCATTCGTCATTAGTGCTTGGTTTTCCTAAACCGTCGACACTTAACGCTTGCCCTCTTTTGCCTTCTTTTCCTAAAGAGGTGTAAAACCGCTACATCACATACAATGGAATCCTTAAAATGAGTGAGATATGATCAAAACAATATTGGAGTACAAATCTACATAGAATGTTTTGGACGAATTTATTAAAATACTTAGACGCTGATTCAACAGTAGCTATAAAAGAGTTAAATGAAGCACATATCATGTAGTTTCTGCTATAAATATTTGGGGTCCTATCCCCTTATATAACTCTAGATATGGACATTTTAGTGGACTGAATATTTAGGATCAGATTTATAAAATAAAAAGTATATAATATAAGCACTCAAATTATGTACTTATAAAATATATATATATAAAAACCCACTAGTTACTAATAATAATTATAAATGATTGTTATATATTATGATATTAAAATGAGACATTTTATATAATTTACAAGTATAAATGTTTCCAAGTTATAAAACTATATACCTAAGTTTTACGTCTTTTCGGCTAAAACCGAGAGATTAACGTTTTTGTATAATAAAACTTAGACGATCAGACCCGTCTAATGAAAACTTTTTATAAACTCACATACTAATGTATAAACTTATATAACAAGTAAAAACCGATAAAACCCGAGCTTTATAACATATGGACAATAACGGGCCAAATTAGCCTTATTGGACTATTAACCGAACTAATTTGGCTAAACACTAATGGACTTATTCATTGGGCTTAACCCACTTGGGCCCAACATGTAAGCATAGGGCTAATGTTAACAGTATAAAATGGACTAATATAAGGTAATGGGCTTATAATGGGCTTATTGGGCCTTGACAAGTAAAGAAGTTAAACTAGTGAAACTAGTATGAAAATTTACCAACACATGACACTATAATGAGTAAATAAAGATGTACAATCCCACTTGATCATCATCATACTCATGATTTCATCATACATATACATAGCCATTTTTTTATAAAGTCATTGGACAAGAGTCTAAGACGAGTATTATTTGTCTAGGTTTCTGTGATTGAAGCACGTACCGTACATCCAAATCGCCGATAACCGCCTTTCCCAATCAACGTGAGTTCATAGCCTCACACTCTTTTAAATGTTTTATAAACCCGCGAGGGAGATAACGTGTTAGTTTTAATAAAATAGGACACCATTTGTCCCGGTTGTTTGCTTATTGATTTGGACCCGAATGATTATATGACCCGATGAATGATTATATGACCCGATGAATGAAATGAAATGGATTATTATTAGTTAGGTTATGTCACTAAAAGTCCCATTAGCATGAATTGTGAACTACCGGGATTTGGTAGACGCTTATGCATATAATAGTACTATTTTGGGAAGATCACCCCAGTTCGCGCCTTGACGGTTGATCCCCGTCGTGCCACATTGATTGGTAAACGAATTTATGTATGAGAAGATTTCCATAGTGTGATTTTTTTGACGACACGCTAACTTAGATGGGCAACTGAGTTTCGGGTTAGCTACCCCTTGTTTGTTATAGTAAGGTAGCAATGTCATGCGGCTTATAATAATCCAATAACGAAAATACTGCTATACGCATTGATCTACAATATATTGCCTGACTAGCAATACGGGGTCTTATTAGTGATATTGTGTTCGTGTTTTGGTTTTACATAACCATATTCATATAACGGTTTTTATTTAACTCTATACAATGTTATAAAACGTATTGTATGATGTTTTTACGACATTGGTTCGTATAATGGTTTTGAAGGCAACAACCTATAGTATGATTTACAACAAAGATTTGTATAAAATGTTTTTGGCTTATTTTATGGCCTCCGACAAAGAATTGTACAAAATGACTTTTGATGATGATTATTTATACCGATGATTTATTAATGGTTTATTAAACTTTATGAATTCACTCGGCGTTTTCGCTGACCTTTTCTTTTAACATGTTTTATCTCAGGTACTTGAAGGTAATTCTCGGGAAGACGACAAGAATTTATGGCCCGCACTTAAATAACTAGTTCCATTCAAATGCTTTGTAAAACTTGTATGAAATACTATGACTGGGAACCTATGTAATTTGATATTTATGAATGGAAAATGCTTTATTATTAAACGACGTGATTTTATGCGTTATTTATGATGTGAGTAATGTGATATCCCGTAACACCAACGACTCTTCCGCTGTATTGAATTGTGTATATTTAGGGGTGTTACACAAGTTATCCAACCGCAGAGGGTACTCAACGTACTACTCTTGTCTAGGATAGGGTCGTCAACCCAATAGTACTACCAATTGTTCAAGCGGCTATTTCCAATCCACACTAGGATCAAACAATAGTTAACTGTTCATGAATTTAGGGTCTTAGGCAACTAGCTACTCAACATAATTCAAACATCTTTCGGGTCCAACAATCATTCATGACTTATGTTCCTTTTTCATTTAAATAGCATGTATCCCCCTCGCGGGTAAAATCATTTAAAATACAATAAAGAGCGAGGCTATAGACTCACCTTAAGTAGTAGTAGTAGTATTACGAAGACGTAGACGGAAAACAATCACCGACGATGAGGACACCCCTTGAATTCAATTACAATACTAATAAAAGGTTTTAGCCAAGTATAAAATTTTTCGTTATTCCAGTCTTTTCGAATTGATTACCAGTTAAAAGTGCGACTCAGTCGTTCTTGGTGGAAAATAAAATGGTTTGATTATCTATTTTAACTAAAAGCAAATATGAAAATGTCGTTGTGTAAAAATGAAAGCTTTAAAAGATAAACTAAAAATTACAAGTTAAAAATAAATGAAGAAAAACTTAAAAACTTAAAAGTGAATTTAAAACTTAAAACTTTGTAAAAATAAACACTTTAACCCATCGAAATGTCTACTGTCGGAATCCCATCGGAATGTTGATCGGAAAAACTGTCGGAATGCATCAAAAGAGTACTCTATCGGAATAATTAATAAAGTGTCAGAATAATGAAAACCAAATTCTATCGGAATGATTATATCGGAATACATGTCTGATAACGCTCAGATCTAACATATTTATATGAGCGTATTCGTGGTGTTTATGCATGTATTTGTATGATTATTATGAACATATGATACTTAATGAACCTTATTTGCTATTTTAGTTTCATCAATGGTTACATCACGATAAATGAAGAAAAGACGTGAATTGGAGGTGAAAAGATGAACGAGACATGAAAGTGTAGCTCTCGTATGATAAATAACACAATAATAAAGAGTCTTGGAAAGTTTGGAAGAAAGAAAGGTGGAAGAAACAAAGAAGAAGGACTAGAAGGAAAAGTATGGAAAATGGCTAAGTTGCCACCAGCAACACTTAGCTTGCCTCCATCAAACCAACCTTCATTTGCCACCAACATCAAAGTAGCACTTAATTGCCACCAGCAACACTTAGCTTGCCTCCATCAAACCAACCATCATTTGCCACCAACATTTCTCCTGTAGCCACTTTTCCAAGAAAACTTAGACACCTCCATTACTTCACCTTGCTCACCAATTTCAGCCATAACTCCATTGTAACTCCTACAAGCTTCATTACACTCATTATTACACATATTTGGCTCCAAGAAAAGTGCTTGATGGCCAAGGCTAATTCATGTATAAATAAAACCCATGGGGTAGTGTTTTTCATACCAACCAATATCTCATCATTCCTTCAATCATCATCTATCCCATATTTCTGTGATTTTGATATCACCCTCACCCTTGTGGTGAGGGGTGGAATTGGTTACCATGTTCATGTTATAATACATGGAAGAAGTAGATATGAAAGCTACATACCATAAACAATCCAATCTCCAACAATCCTTATTCCCAAACACCCCAAAAGGCTCTATACTCGCACCAAGAGGTTGATGTCCAAGAAGGTTATGGGTGATGTATTGTATTTTGGTTGTTCAATTGGTTAGAATCATGTGGATACTTTGTTTCTATGGATTCTAATGTTGGGTAACTTCTTCTTTATTATTCAATGAAGTTTATGTTCATGTTCATGGTGATTCTTATGTTTTATGATATTGTGAATGTCTTAATACTTGTATTGTTTACATGAAAACTTGTGATATATGAATGTTTGGATTCTATTAGTGCTTGTCATTGGATTATGGTGATAACATTATATTTGGTTGAATTGGAACTTGTTCTTGTTTGTCAATTTGGTTAATCATTGTTGAGTCTATAATGTCGAAATTTATTCTCAATATGGTTGATTTCAATTCGTTAACCGACTAATGATTTGGTCTTTTGCTTGTGAAGATTGTGCAAGGGATTTAATAAACATAACAAGTAATGGTTTAATCTAGATTATAGGTAGAAAGGAGTCTTTTGAATATATTGTTCTAATCATCTTTCAAGTAAATGGAACTTATCAAATAGATAACCAAGTCTATGGGTCGAAAGGATTCTTGTTGTTATTGGTTTAGGCATAAGGCTCATGAGTGACCACTTGAATGAGACTTATGTATATTTGATTTATAAAGCACTAGTGTCTTATTATTAGTTCTATAGGTCGAAAGGATTACCTATAATATGTTTTCTAAACTAATCATCCATATGTCCATGTGATCATTTAACCATACATGTATGTCTTTTGTGTGTGCCTTTAACGAATCTCATGGTGGTGTGATCGTAACAATCATACTTACCATTGTTACAAATAACTACACTTGAGTATAACCAAGTCCCATGGGACAACCTTGACTTACCAACCTGATTGCAACATGGCTAGAGTATACTTGCTCGAATTTGTGTTCCTAATTAATATCGGTAATTCTTGTTTATAAATTTAAAACCCAATGTGTGGAAAGATCGCATATCAAGTTTTTGGGTTCTTGTCTAGGATTTGTATTTGCAATTCTTTTTAAATATACCTAGCGTACGAACACATCATGTTTTTGGCGTCGCTGCTGTAAAACCCGTAAAAATAAGGTCATAATTTAATTCTATTTTCAATTATTTTGATGTATTTTATAACGTTAAATATTATTATGTTTAACGGTTTAAGTTGAAACCGATATTAAATATTATATTTTAATATTTTGACGAGCAACGAGGACTACTAGTTATCACGATACCGACGGATGCCAAAAATTTTATATTTTATTATCGATAGTTTCGATATTTAATACTTTCGACGATATCGTTTCAATTACGTATCGAGTCGTTATATTATTATTTTTCGTGTGCGTCTAAACTTTTAAAAAGTACAATCTAACATTTTCAGGTAGTGAAATATTTTCTCGTATAATATTTTGAAACTTATTTTTGTGTTGGTTGACGAACTCCCAATTTACGGATTTAAATTTGGGCTTACGTGCATAATTTAGCGTCCCTTACGACTAAACCGGAAACCTTAGGATTACGTATTTACGTTTTTGAACTCCGTTTTTGATGAGACAATTTTTATTGGATTCGTTTTTTGACATTGATTCATAATTTATAAAAACGTTTTTCGTGAAACGACCCGAGGGCACGCAAATCGAGAAAACTAGAATCGAGGAATACCCGTAAACTAGTGAGATGGGACAAAATACATTGTCCCACCCCACTAGCTTATATGGGATGGTACTAACATGACACCACAACCATATGTGGCATCATGTTAGCTATGTGTTTACAAGTGTAAACAAAGCTTACACCTTAAGCTTAGTTCTTTCCACTATCTAGCTAAAACCATCAACTAACTAATTTCCACCATTTACTTACATGCAAACCAACACAAAACTCTCTCAAAAACCAACCCTTTTTCCGTCCATATTGAAGCTACAAACACCCCTTTTATCTTTTCTAGCCATGAAATACATGTTAACTAGCTCTATCATGGAGTTATCTTGAAGCCTTGATCATTGGTGGCCATATTAACAACATTGGAGGTTATTTGCTTGTGTCCTAGGGCTGATTTCTCAACTATTGTTCTTGGTGTTTGATGATCTTGGAGTTACCTGTGGTGTTCATCAAGTTCTTGTCTTTCAAAAACAAGAAATACACTTGGTTGGTAAAGAAGATCATCTCTCCATTTTCTCTTGTTATTTTTGTAAAGAACAAATGTATTTTATTTATTATTTTATATGTATATGATGTATATATGATGATAAAAATGTTGTGTGGGGATCAAGTGTTGATAAATATGCTTAAAAAGGTTAATAACTATAAGAAATAAGGCTAAAATAATGCTTATTTAGTTGGCTGTATAAACACAGTATATAACTAAAACTTGAACTGATAAACTTGCATGGTATGATCCATTTACAGTAAGTACAAGATGTTATACACATGTGAGAGTTGGCCATGCAATGGAATCAATATAATGAGTGAGATATGATCAAAACAAGTTGGGTGTTCTAATCTGAATAAGCGGTTTTGTAGGGACTGTTAAGGCAATATAAACTTAAAATGAGCAGTAGCTATAACTAAGTTAAATGTAGCACATAATAAGAAGATCATGCCACCCAAAAATGAGCTTCTAATTCGTTATAGAACTCTAGATATGATAAAAATGGTGAACATGAAAATAAAAATCAGATTTTGAGAATTAATGTTTATTATTATTATATAAGCACTCAAATTTTATTGTATAAAATGTAAAATAAAAACCCACTAACTTATGAAACTTATTTATATAAATATGTAAAAGGTTAATTAAATGGATAAATTATATAAATGATAGTGGAATAATACTTATAAGTAATAAAAACTATAAACTTGATTTTTACGACTTTTTCGGCTATTACCGTAAAATTAACGTTTTTCGCCAATTAAAACTTAGACGATCAAACCCGTCTAATGTAAAGTTTTTAAAAGTCATATACTGATATATAAGTAACTAATACAAGTAAAAACCGATAAAACCCGAACTATAGGACATACGGACATTAACGAGCTAACTAAGCATATTGGACTAATAATTGGACTAAATAAGTTAAACACTTATAAAAAGGACTTATTGGGCTTAACCCATTTGGGCCCAACATGGAAAGTATAGATACTGATAATATAGGTAAAAAATGTATTAAAACAAGTTAAAGAACTTATACTAAGCTTATTGGACTTAAAATAGGTAAGTAGGTAAAACTAGTAAACTAGTAAAAAGTTACCAAAACGTAAACACTAAAATGAGTAAACAGGGATATATAAACCCACTTGATCATCATCATATGTACAAAATCATCATATGTATATTGTTATTTTGATAAAAGTCATTAGACAAGAGTCTAAGACCGATTATTATTTATATAGGTTTCCGTGACCGAAGCACGCCCGTAGCCGATAATCCGCCTTTCATTATCAACGTGAGTCTATAGCCTCGCTTTATACTAGTTATTAAATGATTTTAAACCCGCGAGGGGGAATACATGTTTTTATAAACTTAGAACACAAGATTGCTTTGTCCCTCTATGAATGGACCCGTGGTTGCCTTTAAATTGCATTAAGTGATTGCCTTTGTTAAAGCCTCAATTATGGACCGTTAACTAGCTTATGATGGGCTAGCCGCTAGTACAATTAATAGATCTATGGGGGAAGCCGCCCCGGTTCAGTTTGTGTGGACTTGTCATAGAAGCTTAGGCCCGACCTTCGCACTGTTTGGACATATTGTATTGAGAAGTCAGGTATACGGCAATGTACCAAAAATCTAGAGGTAACCGACAATTAATAAATCTCTCGTCTTATTAGATTCATATGGGAGTGTCTAAGGGCTCGGTTCCATGAGCTTATTGCAATTTATGTTATATACAATTATTATTGTTGATGCGAATTATTATTTGATGCTTATAAGCATGCCACAAACTTATAATCTTTGCTTGTGTTCAAATTGATTTCATAAACCTATAGATTCACTCGGCATTTTTGCTGATTGTTTTACTCACATGTATTTCAGGTAATCAAGAAGTGGAAGCTTGGAGGTCACGGGGAATGAAGTTGTGCACTGCTTTTGTTGTTCAAACTCTTTGATTTATTTATCGTTCCATTTTTAAAACAAACCAATATGTTGTTTTAACTTATCTTTTGGTAACGATTACTTGGGACTACGCTACTCTGACAAATGTTTTAGGAACGATAAATCTAAAACGTCTCTTTTCGAGTCATTCTTTATAAATTATGTGTTGTTGTATCATTGTTTAGCACCCAAAGATGGATTCCGCTGCGTGTAAATTTGGGGGTGTTAAAGATTGGTATCAGAGCCATGAGTTATAGAGAACTAGGTCTTTTTCTAAAAACCTAAACTATAACTGTCGGTTTTATTTATTTTTCAAAGAGTCGGTGCACATGATTTCGCGTGACTTCAGGTTCAAGCTACTTCTGGGATTACAACTTTAGTATACATTATTATGTATGCCTTATTTCTAAGTATTTCTAAATAAATAATATAATCCTTTATCGATATATATTTATGTCGTTAAACTTTTCGATAAAAGTTTATCATTTATTAATGATTAACTTAAATAAATACATTGAATTTTCAAGATCTTTCTGTATTTATTTTTGAAGTATTTAAATTGCTTTTATTGCAAAAATTTTATATTATGACCTTACATACCTCCATCTACGCGCGTTACTTTCATTATTTAACCCTTTGAGATATCTACGTAGATATCCAAATCGTCTTCCGGCTATTTGTGCTTGGACGTCTTGAAACGTAATCTCTAGACCATTGTGTAGATCAATGTGTCCTTGGAATAGACTAACCGCTATTTATTGACATTTATATGTATCGACTCCGAAGTGCATTGTTCACTTATATCTCGGTAACGTCATCGTCATTTTATAAGTCATCGTCTAGATTATGGCGCTAGAATTGGAATACGATTTTACTTATATAAAATTGTATCAATTGTTTTACATTAACCTTCTCGCTCCCGGAGTGTAGCATGTTATTGTTCCATTCTTTTCTTGTTATGTTTTGTGTTTTTGACAATCGTGGCACCAAGGAGATTTACCTACATTGCATTTTGAAATCTAAATTACGAACGTCTTTCACCGTCTTGCTTCCTAAATTTCGTGTTGAATACCTTGAAGCATTTTCTGTCATTCATCATGCTATATTTTATTTGATGCTCATTACGAGATTTATTTTTCGTTGTTATAAAATCCACAAGACATGTGTGTATATATGTATATATTTTGAGCCGTTAAGAAGTGTCAAAAAATACACTTTATGCAGAAACTGTAGGGGCAATATAAACAGGTCAAAACTTAAAAGTAAAACCTACGTTTTTTTAAAATAAAATAGTCAAACCTGCACAGAACTTGCAGGGGTATTTTGGTCATTTTACATTGGTTTTCAGGTCTCGGGTCAATTAATCGGCTCATATTTAAAAGTTAAATCTGATAGCAAATTCAGAACATGAGTTTTAAATGTTTCTAAGCTGTTTTGATTTCATTTGAGATCGTAAAATTTTAGCAAATATTATCTTACAACTAACGAATACTAGTTGCATGTGAAAATATTTAAAAATAGAAACAGTACAGGTTTAGCAATTACCGGATTAATGGTGTAATTTAAAAACGAATAATATATTTTCTTAAAAGCATGTTGTGTCGAGTATCTTACATATAATACACATTTGGATTGTTTTATTCTTTTTATATATATGACTCTTTTGTCATTCGATATTATTTTTATTTTTCTTCTAACCTTCCGCTGATTTGAGTTGAGTTTTAAAGTTTTGTCTTCACATTCTTCATCGATATTTTTTTTATCACGTGTCTCATGGCGTTTTCGTCTAAACCTTATAACCCTTTGAAAACTTAACAACTTGTAACCATTTCGTTGGTTGTTTTATGAGCTACTATTTGCCACTTTTTGCAAAACTTTGACTACTTTATACGTTGTCTTAATGTCATATTATAAATAAATCCGATATTGTTTTACGATTATTTACACCAATTATTTTTACTTTGGTCTTATAAAATAATTTTTGTAACATTAAAAGTTGCTTATTAAGTATCTCACAAATTACTTGTATCCTTTAAATTTATAAACTATTTTTAAATTCCATTTTACAAATGGCATGGTTTATATATAAACATAAGAAACGTAATACTTTTCGACGAAACTGAGCACTGCATTGCTATTCCTAAATTATACATGGCCTGATCACCTATGTCTAATTTAGAAGCAGCCATGCTAGGCTGAATAGTAGTCACCTTAAAAATCTTGATAATAATCAACTTTTTACTTGTAATTATGATAAAGATAAATAAAATGAAATAAAGTGAAAAAAAAGTTTTGAAAACCTTCATATCTTATGCAAGTAGCGCAATTTCTATGCATCCGTATACGTTTTCTTACCTTGTCTTGAACGAATTACGCGTTTACGAATATGTTTTTACTCGACAATCGTTTTTCCACTTGTTACTTCATTTTGTCTTATAACTGATTTCTTTTGACCATTCGTCTAATTACTGACTGTTGATAAATGACTTGAAAGTCTCAATGTTTTATCCTTTCTTCTCGTCCAATCTTCTTTATGCGACTGGGTAGATCTTTGGAATGTCTCCGCACGTGAATAATGAAATATCACTAGAGTGATTTCCGTATATCCGGGATGATGTCCGTCACTCTCGTTTGTCTCAAAATCCACTCTTGTGAACCGTGCTTTGACTTCTCTCTTTAAACACTAACATCGTTCATTTGATTTGTTTTAATTACAAGTGATTATTAGGAATTTTATTTTATTAAAATTTTTGTATGGATCTTATTTCCGATCGTGTAACGACCACCGCTAAGTTAACGAGCTGATATTGGTGAACCATCGACCACACTAACAAAATTGACAACTTGTTTAATCTATTATTTCTTATTGTCTTACCATCAACGCCTTTATTTTATTGTTCTCTTTAATAATTCATACGACATTGCTTCGTTCTCTTTTGTACCATTTATTTCGTATTAATTGTTGACTATTATTTTCATTCGTATTCGTTTGTTATCTTGTCACATTTCGAAACCCGAATATATCCCATGTTATTTTGAAATAATAAACACCTTTATGTATTTCTACAAAGTATTATCAAATTTTTATGGAACTTTTATACATTTTCCAATGATTTTCAATTATCGAAATAACCATTACAAGTAAAAGGTAAAATTTATACATCATATTTTGTATAACTAAAACTAATGTCTAACATGAAATTATACTATATCTTTTGAACTAAGTGATTTATCATACTTTACTTTTAATGTAATGAAATTACCAGTTTAATTTTTATTCCTAATAATGATTTAATTTAGAAATTATATTTTCTAATTGTAACCATCAATATGAGTTTAAATAATAAATTCATGTCTTTCTTTCAAAGTTTCTTAAGACGACCAAATAAATTTTGAAACTATTTTACTTCTATTTTTGATGTATCATCTTTATCAAGAAAGTACCTCAACTGAGTTTTAAGGTAATACCAAATCCGGGACGGATAATTGTGACAAATGTTATTTTAATAATAATGTATAATTTATTCTTCGCTCTCATTTTTCTAGTATTGTGATTTATTATGTTTTACGGTTACGTGAGTCGAGATCCCTCATCGATCGTCAACCTTAAATCATTTTACCACATCTTGTCCGTTTATGCGTTTATTAAATTAATTTTTATCTCGTTCTGTTCCTCATATTGAAGATCACTATTTTATTCTGAGTTTGAAATGAATCTCGGGAAGCAGTGTATAAGAAGAAACGATCAGTGTCACCAGGATTTATGCATGTACTTGTGGAATGATTGAGGACCGAATATCTTAATGAATGGAGTTAATAAATTTGTTACGACCTCGAGGAGTATGTAGAAGCCGACACCGCAAGTGGAAAGACTCTTGAGATCAAGTGGTTATTATCAAGGGTTCGTTCAAGCTTTTCTCGATGATTAACGGTGGAGATCTATATTCGATGTTTATGTTCGACCTTTTATTTTATGTACTTATATGGTGTGTGATCTAGTCAAATGATCGTAAGTTGTGAGAACTTGAGGCGGCATCACCCGATGACGTCCGATCATGTAGAACACATATTATGTAATATCTTTTTGACTTTCAACGACGATGTTTATTGAGACTTTAATGCGCGTTGGCGAAAGTGAGATGGATATCCTTTAAATTGCAACATTCTTTTTAACTGGACTTACCCGAAAATCCTATCATCTATTCTTGTCGTCGAATGAGCTTCGTGTGATTCATAAAATTTTCATGTGTCGAACTTGACGGGTGACTGGTGGATAAGGATTTATTTATTCCTTTTGGTGAGATACAACCTGACGACAAGTTGCGTTTGGTAAAAGAACTAGTAGAGATCGTGGATCGAGATTCACGTAGGAACGTGAAGACTTATTTATAAGGAATGTCGTCATCCTTCCGGGTAGTGAACAACTCGTGTATGAGGCGAGTTGAGCGCCGGGACGTCGCTCCCTTAAGGTGGTGAGGATGTAAAACCCGTAAAAATAAGGTCATAATTTAATTCTATTTTCAATTATTTTGATGTATTTTATAACGTTAAATATTATTATGTTTAACAGTTTAAGTTGAAACTGATATAAATATTATATTTTAATATTTTGACGAGCAACGAGTACTACTAGTTATCGCGATACCGACGGATGCCAAAATTTTTATATTTTATTATCGATAGTTTCGATATTTAATACTTTTGACGATATCGTTTCAATTACGTATCGAGTCGTTATATTATTATTTTTCGTGTGCGTTTAAACTTTTAAAAAGTACAATCTAACATTTTCAGGTAGTGAAATATTTTCTCGTATAATATTTTGAAACTTATTTTTGTGTTGGTTGACGAACCCACAATTTACGGATTTAAATTTGGGCTTACGTGCATAATTTAGCGTCCCTTACGACTAAACCGGAAACCTTAGGATTACATATTTACGTTTTTGAACTCCGTTTTTGATGAGACAATTTTTATTGGATTCGTTTTGTGACGTTGATTCATAATTTATAAAAACGTTTTTCGTGAAACGACCCGAGGGCACGCAAATCGAGAAAACTAGAATCGAGGAATACCCGTAAACTAGTGAGATGGGACAAAATACATTGTCCCACCCCACTAGCTTATATGGGATGGCACTAACATGACACCACAACCATATGTGGCATCATGTTAGCTAAGTGTTTACAAGTGTAAACAAAGCTTACTCCTTAAGCTTAGTTCTTTCCACTATCTAGCTAAAACCATCAACTAACTCATTTCCACCATTTACTTACATGCAAACCAACACAAAACTCTCTCAAAAACCACCCCTTTTGCGGTCCATATTGAAGCTACAAACACCCCTTTTGATCTTTTCTAGCCATGAAATACATGTTAACTAGCTCTATTCTTGGAGTTATCTTGAAGCCTTGATCATTGGTGGCCATATTAACAACATTGGAGGTGATTTGCTTGTGTCCTAGGGCTGATTTCTCAACTATTGTTCTTGGTGTTTGATGATCTTGGAGTTACCTGTGGTGTTCATCAAGTTCTTGTCTTCCAAAAACAAGAAATACACTTGCTTGGTAAAGAAGATCATCCTCTCCATTTTCTCTTGTTATTTTTGTAAAGAACAAATGTATTTTCTTTATTATTGTATATGTATATGATGTATATATGATGATAAAAATGTTGTGTGGGGATCAAGTGTTGATAAATATGCTTAAAAAGGTTAATAACTATAAGAAATGAGGCTAAAATCATGCTTATTTAGTTGGCTGTATAAAAATAGTATATAACTAAAACTTGAACTGATAAACTTGCATGGTATGATCCATTTACAGTAAGTACAAGATGTTATACACATGTGAGAGTTGGCCATGCAATGGAATCAATATAATGAGTGAGATATGATCAAAACAAGTTGGGTGTTCTAATCTGAATAAGCGGTTTTGTAGGGACTGTTAAGGCAATATAAACTTAAAATGAGCAGTAGCTATAACTAAGTTAAATGTATCACATAATATGAAGATCATGCCACCCAAAAATGAGCTTCTAATTCATTATAGAACTCTAGATATGATAAAAATGGTGAACATGAAGATAAAAATCAGATTTTGAGAATTAATGTTTATTATTATTATATAAGCACTCAAATTTTATTGTATAAAATGTAAAATAAAAACCCACTAACTTATGAAACTTATTTATATAAATATGTAAAAGGTTAATTAAATGGATAAATTATATAAATGGTAGTAGAATAATACTTATAAGTAATAAAAACTATAAACTTGATTTTTACGAATTTTTCGGCTATTACCGTAAAATTAACGTTTTTCGCCAATTAAAACTTAGAAGATCAAACCCGTATAATGTAAAGTTTTTAAAAGTCATATACTGATATATAAGTAACTAATACAAGTAAAAACCGATAAAACTCGAACTATAGGACATACGGACATTAACGAGCTAACTAAGCATATTAGACTAATAATTGGACTAAATAAGTTAAACACTTATAAAAAAGACTTATTGGGCTTAACTGTAACACCCCATTTTGATAATGGAATGTCACGCGTAATTATGGCGTGCCATCAAAGCATACAAGGATAAATGTCTAAAACATTACATGACCATAGGGTAAACCGGAATCAAACATCGGTTCCCAAACATAAGCCCAAAACATAATAAAGCAAAGTAAATGAATGAAAGACTAAACAAGCATAAGTATATGAAGACAAAAAAAAAAGTCTCTGGCAGCTCCCATCCTATGCACGTCCTCCAAATGCTCGAGTCTTTCCTTGGGTACCTGCCGTTTTGGGACATGGAAAGGAAAGTAACGGCTGAGCAAAACGCTCAGTGCACGGATATAGACATAGTATAAGTGACTAAAACATAATAGAGACTTAATAGCAGCGGAAATGTATAAGTCCTAGAAAACCTGGAACATGTTCATAAAACTGGTTTTATAGTTTGAAAAGCCTTATGTTTATCTTATGAAAACTGTTTAACATATTTTACCATTAGCCAATATAGGTCATGAAAATCCACCGTGCATGAATACTTGGAGGGGTGACCTCATCATGCAAATTAGAGGGGCTGCCTCTAATTTAATATACTGGTTTTTGGGTAGGAGGATCAGCTCCTTGTGAAGGATGCAAGGCACACACCACATTCACCATGAAATCCTGAATAAAACATGTAACTAGGATGCACCCATACGCCCCACATGATAAATATAAATAAATGGCCAAAAGCTGAAGGGACGCCACGAGCAATCACTCCGCCGTGGTGAAGTCATAACATCAGTGCCTCTAATGTTATGGTTATGGTACCTCCATAACTAGGTGAAACTGGTCATGCATGTATATGGCTATAGGTAATCATATTTAAACATAAGCAATCAAACTAATACTTATACTACGGGAAAACAGTTGGCTGCATACGGGGAAATCCTAATAAGGAAAGAATGTCCATACTGAAAGGACGGGAATCCGTACCTTATGTCCAGTGAACGAAGAAGATGAACTACGAGGAATCCTACTTCCGAATCACTAGTGCTACATAAATACGTACATGAATAAGTATCTGCTTACTAAATACGTAGCTGGTTTTATGTCATGTCTTAGCTTATTTTATGTGTTCTTACCATGTTTTACTGTTTCTAAGCCTTAAACTGTGTTGTATCTTATATTCTTTTTAATCTGATTAAGTATTTCTGGTATTTCATGTGTTATTATACTTGCTGTGTAATAATAAGTAACTTTCCAAAAATAGCAGTTTCCTAAAATAGAAAGTTTCCAAAAATAGAAAGTTTCCAAAAATAGAAAGTTTCCATAAATAGAAAGTTTCCAAAAAAATAAAAAGTTACCAAAAATAGAAAGTTTCCAAAAATAGAAAGTTTCCAAAAATAGAAAGTGTCCAAAAATAGATTTACTGCTCTAAATAGATAAGTTTCTAAAAATAGAAAGTTTCCATAAATAGATTAGCTGCCTGAAATAAATAAGTTTCTAAAAGTAGATGGTTTCCATAAATAGATTAGCTGCCTTATTTAATTAAGTTTCTAAAATAGAAAGTTTCCATAATTAGAAATAAGCTGGGCTAAGTATATAAGCCTAAGTGTTTTCATGATTATTTTCTAAGTCATATGATATAATGTATAGTTTAATAATTATTTCATGTAATTAAATTAAACTATAGGTTAAAATATTTAATTAAGTTATAACATGTTTTTAATTAAATAAGTTACATACTTAGGTTAAAATATGTATTATTATATATTAATAATATACCTAAGTCATGTTAATTAATTAATTATATCCATGGTTTTAAAATAATTAATTAATTATAAGTCTTAAATATATAAATGCTTAGGCTAAAATAATTTCATGATCATTAATAATTAAATAACCTAAGTCATGTTATTAAATTAATCACATCATTTTATTAATTTAATTTTAACATAAGATCATAAACATAAAAAAAACTAAACATACACCATGAACCGGATCTAGACTAAAAAGCATGAACCGGACATGAAATCGACACCGTACCCCGAACCAACTCGGGGTACCCCGTGTTTCCCTTGCTGCCGTGGGACCCACACGCACCAACCAAGACCATATGGTCTTGGTGGTGGTCGGCTTGGCAAATCGAAACCCATTCGGGTTCGGTTGCAGCCTGCGGCCAAACAAACACCCCCTTAAAACAACCCTTTGATTTAATTTGACACCAAAACATGTTAGATCTATGCTTAATTATTATGTTTTTATAAAAACATCACATGTTCATAATTAATAAAAAGATTAAATCAAAAGAAAAGGTTGAAAAAGGTTTTACCGAATTCGTGGATGAAGAGAACGAAGAACCAACACGATAAATCGCTAGAATTCTGAGATCCAAGATCAAAAACCACCTTGTATGGTGGTTGTAGGGTGGCGGCACAAAGGAGAAGGAGGAAGGAGGCTTTTTAGGTTTTCTTAAAAATCTTCTGTAAAGTTTATTTGAGTAGTGAAAACCTCCTAATTCCCTTTTAGTAAAATTTGATGGGCTAAGCCCATCCCCCCTCCTAAATTCGTGGTAATGGGCCCATAAGGGGTAACCCGAATGTTTTCCGTGTCTAAAACATTGGTGTGTTCTCGTGTGTTAAGTTATACGTTCGTGATTATTTGTGTTCGCGTTTTAAGTGTTCTCGTTACGTAAATATCGTGATCTAATATATTTAATTACGCTCGTAATAAATATATATACGTAATTAATAATAGTTCGTGTTTTAATTACGTTCATGATTTCATGATCGCATGTTCGTGATTAATTATTGTCAAATAATTATTACGTGCTCGTGCGTAGTAAATACTTATCGTGTTCTAACACGTACGTAATACGTAAAATCCTAACACGTAATCGTAATCATGCTATATTAGGAAAGTTTAAATCTAGTACGTACGATCTTAAGGGTACTATTCATGGTAAAAGCATGCGGGTTTTACAACTCTTCCCCCCTAAAAAGAATAATTCATCCCCGAATTATAGATAACGTAACTGAAAGAGAAACATACCCGAATCAAACTGAGAGGGTATGTAAGATAAAATAACGTGCAGGTGACCTGGCAGAAAGAACGCGGAACGTGACATGTCTTAAAAGGACATGGAACGTGACGTGGCTGAAAGGACATATCTAATTGATAAGAGAAAACGGATAAGAATTCCGGATGAACTTGTCCGTTTCCAAGTGGCTTCCCTCTTGGAATGGTTCCTTATAAGATCTTGACACGAATGATAAGTCTTGGTCCTCCTGACCTTGACTTGGAATACGAAGAAGTTCTTGGTTATCAACGTAAGGTAGATCCCCTAAATTCGATCGAGGGAATAAGAATTAATCGTGTAAGAGTAACTGAAACGTTACGATGAAAGACAATCTGACTTAACTGCTAACTAGAAACGATGCGCGAGACATAAAGAAACGTAGTACGTGAAAAAATTTGAACGTGATATGTCAAAAATTTTGAACGTGCTACGTGGAGATATGGCGAGTGTAGTATGAGTAAACATATCGTGATCCATGGTACGTGTAGCGTATCTTGATCATGATATGAGGAACGTGGAATGAACATGATATGTGAAACATATCGTGAACATAGAATATAATGGCGGTATCACCAAAAGCTACAAGGTGAGACGTGGAATATGACGTGAAACGTCTATCTGATGATGGAAAGTTATACTAAACTTGGGTCTGGTCTCTCAAGTTCTTGCAAAACTTCCCAGAACGAAGTGAACGTAAAATCGTAAGTCAAGATACCATCATGAATGTGAATGGTGTCATGAACGCGAGCGCGAAAACAAGTCGTGAAATTAGAACAAGGACGTGAACGTACACAAGGAGCACAAATGCGAACCCTTGCCTGTCCCTATAACCGAGGGATTACCAAGTGATCGGATAAGCCTTGGCGTGGAATGTGTCCGATCAATCCGTTGGTTCTGAAATCCGTACGGATGTAAGGATTTTGCAGACTTGATCGAACTGTTGGCAATAACACAGATAGCATCTTGCTTCTTCTGAGTTTGCTTTAACCTGGTAACCAAAATCCGTGGAGATCTTGTCCCTTTTCGTTTCACAATTTCATATCATGAAAACATCCTAGTCTGTTGGTGTCCTATCCTAACCTGTTTGTATGACAGGTATGAAGATATGAATGTAACTGTATCCTGCTTCGTAGAACTTGATACATAGGAGTTTGCGAAATTCTGAGTCTCTGAATCTAGACTTCTCCTAGCGTAGGATTTTCTAGAACACCTAATGTAGTGTAGGGTTCTCTCCTTTACGCATAAGCTGAGTCATGGTAAGATTAACCATAGAAACCCATGTGATTCAGTGTGTCACTGTAATCAACATAATTGATATTGGAAAAATTCCCAGGGTAGAATTTCTCTTGTCATAGAATTTGCAACATAGTGCAGATAGGGTCTTCCTGTTCTTCTCTATGCTTAGAGGAAATCAGGTTATCCTCAATGAAAACACTGACGAATTTGCTACGAGTTCATGGAAACTCATTCTTGTAATGCCGTTGGAGCATTGATGATACTAATTCAAAATCATAAATCTAGCATGACCGAGTCGTGCACGAATAGCAGTCATGGACATGTCCTGCTTTTTCACTCGTCACTGTTGGCATCATGATCATGATTTTGATCTTGGGAAAGTGGTTAACACTATACGGTTGATTGGACATGTTGTCAATACGTGGAGGAGAATAACGGTCATGAATGGTGATTTGTTTACGCCAACGGTAGTCGACACATAATCTCATGGTACCATCCTTCTCCTTGTAGATTCTTCTGGAATTTATAGGAAGACTTTGGAATAATCAACTGGCTATGCGTAAAAGAATTAAGTGGTCGTGTCTTACTGACAGCTAGAAAATTTTAGAGACCATGGCTAACAACGCACATGCTTGTAAGCGTAGATAATTTGTACAGATTTTCTTGATGGAAAATCAAGCTGAATGTATTTAGGAGCCTGAACATTTCTGTACATATTTATGAATCGTAGCATGGTGTGTTGTTCATAGTACATAATTAGGATAAAATTCATCTTGTGTCTGTCCGAGGAAAATGTGTTAGCAGCTTGGATCTCATCATTAAGCTGAAGGAAAACGTTCGTATACGTGGGAATACGAAAGGCGTCCTTCATGGTCATGAATATTTGAAATACGGTGAAATAAATGAAAGTGACATCGGCAACATGACAGTTCTCACTGATGTGCCGGTAATGGTATTGAAATTCTTGTGGCCTGATTAATACATGGCACAACAAAATAGATATACCCTTAGAGGGTACCCTGAATTTCTTAGAAATGTTCCATAGTTGGACGTGAGTCATGTGTCTTGACTCGTGTCTTGGAACTATAAGCATGACATATGTCTTGACTGGTGTCTTGACATGTGTCTTCAGAAGGTATACGTGAGACATGTGTCTTGACTGATGTCTTGACATGTGTCTCGAGACGTAAAACGAATAGAACTACCAATATTAGGTTATTATGCCAGGATTGGCGGATCGGTTGGACTACTGATCATTTGTATGTCTGATCACGTCCGCGGCCGAAGCCTCGGTTGCGATTTCTAGGATAGTTGCTGTCATAGTAGTGGTTACTATCGTCCTGTCTGTCAGTTCCATGATGGTCATTCTCATGACCGTGATTCATGTAACTATTCAGCTGAGTGGCCGGCTGGTACCGGTTTGCACTCATATGGCTGAAATGACAGCCGAATGACGTGTGACATGTAACTAAGAATTAGGGACAATGATTGATGGAAATCGTCTGATGGTGAAGCATCTTCTCGTCCAATTGCTTTGCTCCGACGCCTTTGTCTTCGTCTTGTAGGATCTCCAGGCTGTGAACAGCATCCGCATCGCGTAGCGTCTTCGAACGTCAGCAGCATCAACCTTTAGTAACATCTCCAAGTTATGAGCGACATCAGCAATTTGAAAAGTATCAGCAAGTGGAAGTATGCACATGGGATAAGGTACATAGAGTACACATGGAATGTACATGAAATGATCGGTATGGGGTCGATCACTTATCATGATTTAAGGAAAGTATACTGGTTAAACGGTTAGGAAAACCATCATGATAACCTGGCAATGCCAGTATATACCTCATTCTTGTTGCATAGAGAAACGCTAAAGTGTGGTTACATAAAATTCAACGATGATTTGACTGACAACATGATCAATGAAAACCAACCATGAATATCATGAAAGCAGAATTCAATGAAGTCCAACAATGTCTTACGTGAAAGCATAAATAACAAAAGAGGCGTAAAACATAATCAACATGAAGACGGAATTATCATGAAGAAACATGAAACCATCTACCACGAAGAAGTGTATAACATAATCAGCATGAAACTGAAGTTAACCATGACAATATGAAAACATACTTGACATAAAAACATAACAACTTATAAGGGGACATGAAAAAAATATTTTATGCCAATTTAAATCATGAGAAAAAATTTATGCATGAAAAACAGTGCATGAATGCGTAATGTAGTTTATAAAACCTTTATATGTGCGAGGGGACGCCTATGGGTCGGTCCCAAAACAAAAGACATAGCGATGGGACGCCTATGGGTCGGCCCCAAAGTTAAAAGTTTCGATAAAAGCACATGCGACTAAATAGGGTCAGTCCTGTACCAACCATTACTTAGTCATAATTCCTGCAACAATGAAACATAAATAAATGAAACACATCGGTTAAAACTTATCAGAAAAAAAATTTTATGTGACTAATTATGAACTATTTGGGTTCAGTCCACTTGGCCACAGTTCACGAGGAACGTTATGTATGAAACAATGACACATAACTACATATGAATTTCGGTTGTCCATCCATATTAGTAAAACGATATCGATGAAAACATCAAGGTTAAAACCTCAAGGTGTTGAAAACATCATGGTTAAAACAACAATGCGCTGAAAACATCAATACGTAGGATAACAGATGTTGGCTTAGGAAGCTCCTGGTGACTACCCACTAGTCACAGGTCGAGTTTTAGAGCCTACAGGTCGAAGCCTTGGCTCTGATACCATAATTGTAACACCCCATTTTGATAATGGAATGTCACGCGTAATTATGGCGTGTCATCAAAGCATACAAGGATAAATGTCTAAAACATTACATGACCATAGGGTAAACCGGAATCAAACATCGGTTCCCAAACATAAGCCCAAACATAATAAAGCAAAGGAAATGAATGAAAGACTAAACAAGCATAAGTATATGAAGGCAAAAAAAAAAGTCTCTGCCAGCTCCCATCCTATGCACGTCCTCCAAATGCTCGAGTCTTTCCTGGGGTACCTGCCGTTTTGGGACATGGAAAGGAAAGTAACGGCTGAGCAAAACGCTCAGTGCACGGATATAGACATAGTATAAGTGACTAAAACATAATAGAGACTTAATAGCAGCGGAAATGTATAAGTCCTGGAAAACCTGGAACATGTTCATAAAATTGGTTTTATAGTTTGAAAAGCCTTATGTTTATCTTATGAAAACTGTTTAATATATTTTACCATTAGCCAATATAGGTCATGAAAATCCACCGTGCATGAATACATGGAGGGGTGACCTCGTCATGCAAATTAGAGGGGCTGCCTCTAATTTAATATACTGGTTTTTGGGTAGGAGGGATCAGCTCCTTGTGAAGGATGCAAGGCACACACCACATTCACCATGAAATCCTGAATAAAACATGTAACTAGGATGCACCCATACGCCTCACATGATAAATATAAATAAATGGCCAAAAGCTGAAGGGACGCCACGAGCAATCACTCCGCCGTGGTGAAGTCATAACATCAGTGCCTCTAATGTTATGGTTATGGTACCTCCATAACTAGGTGAAACTGGTCATGCATGTATATGGCTATAGGTAATCATATTTAAACATAAGCAATCAAACTCATACTTATACTACGGGAAAACAGTTGGCTGCATACGGGGAAATCCTAATAAGGAAAGAATGTCCATACTGAAAGGACGGGAATCCGTACCTTATGTCCAGTGAACGAAGAAGATGAACTGCGAGGAATCCTACTTCCGAATCACTAGTGCTACATAAATACGTACATGAATAAGTATCTGCTTACTAAATACGTAGCTGGTTTTATGTCATGTCTTAGCTTATTTTATGTGTTCTTACCATGTTTTACTGTTTCTAAGCCTTAAACTGTGTTGTATCTTATATTCTTTTTAATCTGATTAAGTATTTCTGATATTTCATGTGTTATTATACTTACTAAGTAATAATAAGTAACTTTCCAAAAAAAGCAGTTTCCTAAAATAGAAAGTTTCCAAAAATAGAAAGTTTCCAAAAATAGAAAGTTTCCATAAATAGAAAGTTTCCAAAAAAATAAAAAGTTACCAAAAATAGAAAGTTTCCAAAAATAGAAAGTTTCCAAAAATAGAAAGTTTCCAAAAATAGATTTACTGCTTAAAATAGATAAGTTTCTAAAAATAGAAAGTTTCCATAAATACATTAGCTGCCTTAATTAAATAAGTTTCCATAAATAGATTAGCTGCCTGAAATAAATAAGTTTCTAAAAATAGAAGGTTTCCATAAATAGATTAGCTGCCTTATTTAATTAAGTTTCTAAAATAAAAAGTTTCCATAATTAGAAATAAGCTGGTTAAATAAGCTAAGTATATAAGCCTAAGTGTTTTCATGATTATTTTCTAAGTCATATGATATAATGTATAGTTTAATAATTATTTCATGTAATTAAATTAACATGTTTTTAATTAAATAAGTTACATACTTAGGTTAAAATATGTATTATTATATATTAATAATATACCTAAGTCATGTTAATTAATTAATTATATCCATGGTTTTAAAATAATTAATTAATTATAAGTCTTAAATATATAAATACTTAGGCTAAAATAATTTCATGATCATTAATAATTAAATAACCTAAGTCATGTTATTAGATTAATCACATCATTTTATTAATTTAATTTTAACATAAGATCATAAACATAAAAAAAACTAAACATACACCATGAACCGGATCTAGACTAAAAAGCATGAACCGGACATGAAATCGACACCGTACCCCGAACCAACTCGGGGTACCCCGTGTTTCCCTTGCAGCCGTGGGACCCACACGTACCAACCAAGACCATATGGTCTTGGTGGTGGTCGGCTTGGCAAACCGAAACCCATTCGGGTTCGGTTGCAGCCTGCGGCCAAACAAACACCCCCTTAAAACAACCCTTTGATTTAATTTGACACCAAAACATGTTAGATCTATGTTTATTTATTATGTTTTTATAAAAACATCACATGTTCATAATTAATAAAAAGATTAAATCAAAAGAAAAGGTTTAAAAAGGTTTTACCGAATTCGTGGATCAAGAGAACGAAGAACCAACACGATAAATCACTAGAATTCTGAGATCCAAGATCAAAAACCACCTTGTATGGTGGTTGTAGGGTGGCGGCACAAAGGAGAAGGAGGAAGGAGGCTTTTTAGGTTTTCTTAAAAATCTTCTGTAAAGTTTATTTTAGTAGTGAAAACCTCCTAATTCCCTTTTAGTAAAATTTGATAGGCTAAGCCCATCCCCCCTCCTAAATTCGTGGTAATGGGGCCCATAAGGGGTAACCCGAATGTTTTCCGTGTCTAAAACATTGGTGTGTTCTCGTGTGTTAAGTTATACGTTCGTGATTATTTGTGTTCGCGTTTTAAGTGTTCTCGTTACGTAAATATCGTGATCTAATATATTTAATTACGCTCGTAATAAATATATATACGTAATTAATAATAGTTCGTGTTTTAATTACGTTCATGATTTCATGATCGCATGTTCGTGATTAATTATTGTCAAATAATTATTACGTGCTCGTGCGTAGTAAATACTTATCGTGTTCTAACACGTACGTAATACGTAAAATCCTAACACGTAATTGTAATCATGCTATATTAGGAAAGTTTAAATCTAGTACGTACGATCTTAAGGGTACTATTCATGGTAAAAGCATGCGGGTTTTACATTAACCCATTTGGGCCCAACATGGAAAGTATAGATACTGATAATATAGGTATAAAATAGATTAAAACAAGTTAAAGAACTTATACTAAGCTTATTGGACTTAAAATAGGTAAGTAGGTAAAAGTAGTAAACTAGTAAAAAGTTACCAAAACGTAAACACTAAAATGAGTAAACAAGGATATATAAACCCACTTGATCATCATCATATGTACAAAATCATCATATGTATATTGTTATTTTGATAAAAGTCATTAGACAAGACTCTAAGACCGATTATTATTTATATAGGTTTCCGTGACCGAAGCACGCCCGTAGCCGATAATCCGCCTTTCATTATCAACGTGAGTCTATAGCCTTGCTTTATACTAGTTATTAAATGATTTTAAACCCGCGAGGGGGGATACATGTTTTTATAAACTTAGAACACAAGATTTTTATGGTATGCTTTGTCCCTCTATGAATGGACCCGTGGTTGCCTTTAAATTGCATTAAGTGATTGCCTTTGTTAAAGCCTCAATTATGGACCGTTAACTAGCTTATGATGGGCTAGCCGCTAGTACAATTAATAGATCTATGGGGGAAGCCGCCCGGTTTCAGTTTGTGTGGACTTGTCAGAGAAGCTTAGGCCCGACCTCCGCACTGTTTGGACATATTGTATTGAGAAGTCAGGTATACGGCAATGTACCAAAAATCTAGAGGTAACCGACAATTAATAAATCTCTCGTCTTATTAGACTGATATGGGAGTGTCTAAGGGCTCGGTTCCATGAGCTTATTGCAATTTATGCTATATACAATTATTATTGTTGATGCGAATTATTATTTGATGCTTATAAGCATGCCACAAACTTATAATCTTTGCTTGTGTTCAAATTGATTTCATAAACCTATAGATTCACTCGGCATTTTTGCTGATTGTTTTACTCACATGTATTTCAGGTAATCAAGAAGTGGAAGCTTGGAGGTCACGGGGAATGAAGTTGTGCACTGCTTTTGTTGTTCAAACTCTTTGATTTATTTATCGTTCCATTTTTAAAACAAACCAATATGTTGTTTTAACTTATCTTTTGGTAACGATTACTTGGGACTACGCTACTCTTACAAATGTTTTAGGAACGATAAATCTAAAACGTCTCTTTTCGAGTCATTCTTTATAAATTATGTGTTGTTGTATCATTGTTTAGCACCCAAAGATGGATTCCGCTGCGTGTAAATTTGGGGGTGTTAAAGCTGCCGGGGACTTGCTAGTTCATACTCTTGAGTTTGTTTTTTTGTATCTTTGTTAGTTGGAATCATTATCTTGTTGATTGCTTGTTTGCTTGCTTGTGTCCTTGTTTCTTGAATTGTTTGTGTTACCAATTTCTTCATAACCCGAAAGAGTTGTTATACCCCATTTACCCGCATAGGGGGGACGAATTTCACATAGGAGTAATTCGGTTGGTGGTTTATTACTCAATTGGAGGCTTTGAATTGCTCTAAATTTCGTTCTTAGTTTGTTGCTCTTGAATGATTGCTCTAGCCCTTGACAAAGGTTAGAGCACCCTTTGCTTAAAATCTCTTATTTCTCAAAAATTGCTTACATTGTCTTGGCACCAAAATCACATATTTGGTGTTGGAATTTTCTCTCGTGTGTGCTTAAATTGCTTATTTCAATGATTGATTGCTAAATGTGTCCCAAAGTGCTTGTTTCAAAAACCCAAAACCTTGTCCCGAATCACTCTAGTCGATGACTAGTATTACTTGACCACATGAATTTTAGTTTGTTTGTGTTTTTCTTGTTTTGTGAGTTTGTGTCTTGTTATGTGTCATGTGTATATGTGTTTATGTTCTTGCGTGCTTGTATTCTTGTGTGCTTGCTTGTTGCATTTCTCATTGTATGCATTTTTGTGTTTTTCCTAGTTTAAGGGGGCGTTTGGATTCATCATTTTCTAACGATTTTGATCACTACAAAAATTCTCCTTTAGTCAAATTAAATGGTATTTGATACCTTTAGTCATATTTGTTAAATAAAAAATTAAAAAAAATTGTTTTGAAAATAAATGGAAAATACATGAAAAATAAAAAAAAGAGTTAGAAATCTAGTTTTTGTCATTTGTTTCATGTTATGTGTTAGATGTGCATTGTGTTGTGTCTTATTTTGTATTTAGAATGTGATGTGCTAAATGGTTTTACATGTCTTTCTAGCTTATTAGTCTTTTCTTTTAGGTTTGTGCTTATTTTTCTTTATTTTTGCATTAAGAGTCTTATTCTTTCTTAAGGGTGTGTTTGGATTAAGCTTTATCTCATATGTTTTAATCATTCTAATAAAAGTGTTTTTATAAAAAATTGTTAGTTTTTAAGTTATAAGGAAGTTGTTCTTTAAAAAACAAAAAAATAAAAGAATAAAAAAATGCACTGGAGCAGTTGCCGCCGGCAAGACATGGCTGCCGGCCGACAACTGACCCACTGTTTCCTCTTGCTGCCGGCACCATGACCCTGCCGGCCGGCAAGAAGCCCACTGTTTCACCTTGCCGCCGGCAACACCCCCATGCCGGCCGAAAAGGTTGTCAGACCAAAAAAAAAAATTAAAAAAAAAAAAAAAAAGTTTTGCGTTGCCGGCGGTAAATCACCTTCTGTTATCACGTTGCCTGCGGCAACTATGCCTTGCCGGCGGCAACTGAAATTTTTGAAAAAAATAATTTCTTTTTATCTTCTTTTATTTGAACTAGGCTTTCACCAAACCATTCCTAATTGTGTTTTTAACTTGTTAAACATCCGTTAATCGAGTTTTAAACCAAGTCTTAATAAAGCTTATATCCCGCCCAACCGCCCCGTTTTAATAATTTTGTGCCTTGTTCGTATTTCTATTCGCCCCGGTTAACTCCCAAACCCCGTGGATAGAACCCGAAGTCTAGAAAACCATCCGGTTTAATAGATTTGGTATAAAACCTCTATTATATGTTTTTGTTTCATTTAGTTAAAAAAAAAATATATTTTTTTTTAGTTTTTCTTATTTAACTTTTGTTGAGTCGTGTTATGTTTGTAAGTGAGTAGATTGTTTCTAATTGTCATATGTGTGATGTTTATAGATGCATAATGTTTGTTCTTGTTTGTGTTAGTTGTCTTGTGTGTGTTTCTTTTTGTTTGTGTGCATACGTGTTTGTGTTTGTGTTTGTTTAAGTTCATGTGGTTAATGTATGAACTTTGTGGGTGTGTTCGCTTGAAACCCTCATGAGACTAAAACTCGTCCACTCGGGATACCGAGGTGTTTAAAGGCTTGTTGCATATGCTAAATGAAATCGTGTTGCCTACGAAAGTGTGCTTAATAAATTTAAGTGTTTTGTAGTTTAGTTTATTTTGCAGGTTCAATAAAGCTTATGGAGGATGGATTGATTGTGTTGATGGATTGTATGTGTATACACTTGATGGAGATAAAATCGCTTGATCTTCCTTACTTGGAATCTTATCATATGGAGATCAATTGCAATTTCTTAGCCCGGGAAGTTTCTTTTCTCTTGGACTATTTATTTTGTTTCCTCACTTTTCACGCTTGAAGTTTATTTTCATATTGAGTCCAATCCAAAACTTAAGTGTGAGGGGAAATAAATGGGAAAACGAAACCAACTTTTATTATCTAAAATTTTTGGGCTATTATAAAAAAAGAAAAAACATAAAGAGGGGAGAGTTTGTATACTTGTTTTCCCTTAGGATCTAAATGTTTTCACACATTTATATGTAGATATATTTCAATAATCATCCACATGGTAAAAAAAAATATTTGAAATAAAATAAAAAATAAAATGTTTTTAGTGAGATCACACTTGTGTGATATAAGTGTATATGCGTGATAAAGAGGCAACCTTAGGAATAAAACCCAAATAGCTTTTTCCAATTTTCTTCTTACCTAGTTGCATCGATTAGCTAACCTCACATATTAACCTTTTGTTAGCACTCTCGTTAGTACTAGATACCATTAGAACACCCGTTGAGCCATTCTTTTCATTTTTGTTAAATCCAATAAAAAAAATATCAAACCATACACCTTAGCCTAACCCTTGTCGAAGTCTAAATGGTGGGTTACTAGTTGCTTGTATGGTGGATAGTTTTTGATGATTATTAGTTGCCACAATTCACTATGTGTGTGTTCCATTCCAACAAAGATGGAGATTGATCACCTTTATATTTGTATTTTTTGTGGTGTGTGCTAAAGCGAAGTGTGAGGGGAGCATGTGTTGGATGTTTGAAAAAAAATTTGAAAAAAAAGAGGAGGATGAGAAAAGTGAAAAAGAAAGAAAAAGAATAAGTCATCGAAAAAAAAGTAACAAAAAAAAGTGATGACAATATTATGAAGATGAATGAAGATGAATGAAGACGAAGTATGTTTAGATATCGATTAGCCAATGTGCTAAGACGTTATATGTGTATGTGTTGATCGATATGTGTTGAATAAGCTCGTAGCTATGATCATTTTTGGGCTTGTGATATGTCCGGTAACTAGCAACATGGGACTTAGACTTTTAACTCGTATATTCGTGACACCTCTTATAAATATCCCATGTCTTATCCATACCCATTAACCCAAATCCTTAGCCTTAACCCAATAAAAGTCCTCTTTAGATGTGTACACTTGGTGCTCATGCCATTTGATTTAGTCTTGTTTGTACTTAATAGATTTGAATCATTTTCTTAACCATTTTCATGCACCATGTGGGATGTATTTAAATTTACTTGCTTGAGGACAAGCAACCTCTTAAGTGTGAGGGGGGTTGCACCTTTGGCAATTTCGTATATATATAATAAAAAATTGAAAAAAAAACCCCAAAAATAAATTCTTTTATTTGCTTGAGGACAAGCAACCTCTTAAGTGTGAGGGGGTTTTCACCTTTGGCCATTTCTTATAAAAATAAAAAAGATTTTCAATTCTTCATAGATTATTCAATTTTTCATAGAATTTTAAAATTTTCTTTCTCTTTTAGAATCTAGGTATTTTGTTTTTAGCTTAAGTTTATTTTATTTTCTTGAGGGCAAGCAAAGTTTTTCTTTTCCTTGCTCGAGGACGAGCAAAACTTAAGTGTAAGGGGATTTGATAACGCTCAAATCTAACATATTTGTATGAGCGTATTCGTGGTGTTTATGCATGTATTTGTATGATTATTATGAACATATGATACTTAATGAAGCTTATTTGCTATTTTAGGTTCATCAATGGTTACATCACGATAAATGAAGAAAAGACGTGAATTAGAGGTGAAAAGATGAACGAGACATGAAAGTGTAGCTCTCGTATGATAAATAACACAATAATAAAGAGTCTTGGAAAGTTTGGAAGAAAGAAAGGTGGAAGAAATAAAGAAGAAGGACTAGAAGGAAAAGTATGGAAAATGGCTAAGTTGCCACCAGCAACACTTAGCTTGCCTCCATCAAACCAACCTTCATTTGCCACCAACATCAAAGTAGCACTCAGTTGCCACCAGCAACACTTAACTTGCCTCCATCAAACCAACCTTCATTTGCCACCAACATTTCTTCTGTAGCCACTTTTCCAAAAAAACTTAGACACCTCCATTACTTTACCTTGCTCACCAAGTTCAGCCATAACTCCATTGTAACTCCTACAAGCTTCATTACACTCATTCTTACACATCTTTGGCTCCAAGAAAAGTGCTTGATGGACAAGGCTAATTCAAGTATAAATAAAACCCATGGGGTAGTGTTTTTCATACCAACCAATATCTCATCATTCCTTCAATCATCATCTATCCCATATTTCTGTAATTTTGATATCACCCCTCACCCTTGTGGTGAGGGGTGGAATTTGTTACCATTTTCATGTTATAATACATAGAAGAAGTAGAGATGAAAGCCACACACCATAAACAATCCAATCTCCAACAATCCTTATTCCCAAACACCCCAAAAGGCTCTATACTCGCACCAAGAGTTTGATGTCCAAGAAGGTTATGGGTGATGTGTTGTAATTTGTTTGTTCAATTGGTTAGAATCATGTGGATACTTTGTTTCTATGGATTCTAATGTTGGGTAACTTTTTCTTTATTATTCAATGAAGTTTATGTTCAGGTTCATGGTGATTCATATGTTTTGTGATATTGTGAATGTCTTAATACTTGTATTATTTACATGAAAACTTGTGATATATGGATGTTTGGATTCTATTAGTGCTTGTTATTGGATTATGGTGATAACATTATATTTGGTTGAATTGGAACTTGTTCTTGTTTGTCAATTTGATTAATCATTGTTGAGTCTATAATGTCGGAATTTATTCTCAATATGGTTGATTTCAATTCGTTAACCGAATAATGATTTAGTCTTGTGCTTGTGAAGATTGTGCAAGAGATTTAATAAACATAAGAAGTAATGGTTTAATCTAGATTATAGGTCGAAAGGAGTCTTTTGAATATATTATTCTAATCATATTTCAAGTAAATGGAACTTATCAAATCGATAACCAAGTCTATGGGTCAAAAGGATTCTTGTTGTTATTGGTTTAGGCATAAGGCTCATGAGTGACCACTTTATTGAGACTTATGTATATTTTATTTATAAAGGACTAGTGTCTTATTATTGGTTCTATAGGTCGAAAGGATTACCTATAATATGTTTTCCAAACTAATCATCCATATGTCCATGTGATCATTTAACCATACATGTATGTCTTTTGTGTGTGCCTTTAACGATTCTCGTGGTGGTGTGATCGTGACAATCATACTTACCATTGTTACAAACAACTACACTTGAGTATAACCAAGTCCCATGGGAAAACCTTGACTTACCAACCTAATTGCAACATGGCTAGAGTATACTTGCTCGAATTTGTGTTCCTAATTAATATCAGTAATTCTTGTTTATAAATTTAAAACCCAATGTGTGGAAAGATCGCATATCAAGTTTTTGGCTTCTTGTATAGGATTTGTATTTGCAATTCTTTTTAAATATACCTAGCGTACGAGCACATCAAAGTCTATCGGAATGTATAAAAAGACAGATATCGGAATGTTGATCGGAAAAGCCGTCGGAATCCAAAACCCTAATCCGATGGTATGTATCGGAATAAACTGTCGGAATCCAAAACCCCAATCCCATGGTATGATCGGAATAACTCGTCGGAAAAGGGTTTACCTTTTCCGATAGAGTATAAAACGTACTAAGCAATGTATAAGCATTCTTTTGACAAGCACAATCCGAAACATTACTAAATTTATAATGAAAAGAACTAAATAAGACGAATAAGAACTTTCAAAACTCTAAATAAGCAACTTTTTAAAACAAACCTTAAAAGACGAAACCTTTATGAAAACTTTGAAGCAAATAAGGTAAATACAAAATAAGCCAATAAGCATGATAAGCTCAAAGCTCAAAGCTCAACTCGTATTAAAACTTAGAGATGACTAAAAAGATAAACTTTTTAATCAATGAAACATCAAGATGAAACAAAATCAACGATTATCAAGAATCAAAATCAAATCAAAAATAAAGAAAGGTAGAAGAAGATTAAGATTAAAACAAGATTAAGCTTTTAAAAGTAAAGATTAGATTAAAACAAGAAAGGAAGATAAAAGATGAAGTTCCTAGTGAGAGAAAGTTAAACAGTTTCTCTTTCTAAAAATTAAAACTACAAAAGTAAAAAAAATGAAGACTAAAAATAATTAACTAACTAACACCCTCCTAATGACACATTAGGAGGGTATATATAGGAGGTGGGAGGTGCATGTGTTTCTTCCTTTTTCTTTCTTCTCGTCTCGACTTGATTTAAATTCTTTGTCTTTCTCGACGTCGTCTCGGGATTTGTTGATATAAATTGAACTCATCTTATAATTTTCTTCTATAATTAGACTTGGTTCTTCGACTTCATTAAACTTCCGTCTTTAGACTTTTTCTTCGATAAATCTTCAGAATAGGCCTCAGACTTCCATTCTTTTTGCACTCTTGATCTTTTGACTTCGTCTTTTCTCATTTTCTTCGATAAAAACTCGTGATAGCCCGTGTTTTCCCCTTTTTCATATTTTTATCCTGAAACACAATAAAAACACAAACCACGCATAATTCTGACTTTTACGACATAAAATACACGTTTTGGTCTTGTTATTATTGGAAATAAGTGGTAAAAGGATAAGTGTTTCCACACTTATTAAATCCCCTAAACTTGACCATTGCAATGTCCTCATGTAATGAATTAATTTCAAAGCACGGTTTACATTTTTCATCATAAATAACCCACCTTGCCTTTATTAAATACTAAACTTTAAGGAAACTAAAAAGATAGAAATATGTACAAAACAAGTAAAGAAATCAAAGACTTACATTGGGGTGTTGGTTGTCATGAATGTTCATCATCCTCAAGTTTCACGTTCCCCATACCAAGCTTAAAAACGAGATCATTGTTATTATAAGTTAGCAAACTAACACGAACTCATGTGGCCTAATTATTTACTTAGACTCCCTTATTACTAGGTGTATCTCTTATATTTTATGATGTCTTGAATGATCACGAGGATTCATTGTTTGACTTATTTTGATAGTTATTTAGGCTGAAAATAAAGTGGGACGATTTAAGCAATAGTTAGCTAAAGGACAAAATATTTTAAAACTACTTCTCGGGACCTCTTAAAGTTTATATCTTGGCATAACTCGCTTCATGATTTGAGACCTTTCTCGGACCGATATTTGGCAACGGCTTCATACTTTGAATCTTGAGAGACGTTCTTGAAATTATGGTCTTCTCTTCATAATATGAATTTCTTCACTTGAACTTTTTGAGAGATTCTTCATATTTGGACCATGACTTCTTCATTTTTCTCCAATCTTTATTTGGGACATTGATATACAACGATCCGCCTCCTTTTAGGACATGGATCTATTTATCCTCATACCTTGATAGGGTCTTTTCAGATAGACTTCTCCATGATCTTTAGGGGAGTATTTGCTTTTCGTCGTGTGTCTCGATCCTTTATATTGATTTCTGATAAATGATTCTTCACGTCACTTGGGATCTTTAGCAACAAAATGTATCCCTCATGCCTTGTTAGGGCCTTTTCGGACTCGCCAATCTTCGCATCCTGCTTCAATAAGTTATGCCTTGGCTATGAACTCTAATTAATAGCGAGAAACTTTTAAACGATCTTGTGCTAGAAGCTAAGTAACTTTTCAAATCGTACAACCTTATTTATTGCAAATAAATTTATTAGTAATCGATGGGAGAAAAAGCTTATAATCAATTCACATAAATTCATGAAAGAATACCAAACTTATAATTGACTCTGTCATCTCTCGTTCTACACAATTTAAAATCTCAAGGAATGAGCCTCGTGGATGCTTAGCCAATTAAATCAATATTTTGGGTTTTCAAGTCATCTATAAGATCTTGCAACTTTTTAGACTTTTTCAAGTTTAGAATTCGCATTTTAAAGTTCCCTTGATAAACGACTTTCTAGGATCGATTATAGGAACTTGAGAAAAGTTCTTGTTCTTAACCCGCAAGAGTTAAGACTTTCGCGTTTTAAAGTTCCCTATATAAAAGCCTAGCAAAACATGACTTAAACACGTTAAGGATACTAGCTAGAGTAAACTTAGATAAGTAAACACGGGTTGAGTCAAAAGATTCACAACGTTGAAAAATTTAAAACCACTTTATTAAAAATTTGTTCTAGCAAAGAAAGTAAATAACGATAACAAAGGAAAATACTAGTATACAACTAGGCCAAAATAAATAAGAGATTTTGAAAAATGTCGAAAAATCAGATTTTCCGGTTAAAATGAGGACAAATTAATGGAAAAGCCCCTCAATGTTTAAGCATGTGGGAGTAAACTCCCCTACACTTAGGAAATTGTGCACTTTGTTTAAATCTTGCTAAGGAAAGGACAACTTTAGTGATTTCAATGTGAACATAGAAGATATGAAATATTGAATCACGACAGTTTAGGATAGAACAGGGAAGACGGGTACACGGGATCACGGTTCGTCAAATGTCATCAAAAGTGCTCTTTGAAGCTTTAATCCCTGCACAACATAAGAAACAAGACAACAAACACCTGCGGGGCTCTCCCATACACTTATTATGAAAACGGTAAAGGATAGATTAACGAGTGCCTTCCGAGAAGCGCTTGTTTTTGTTAACCGAGTCCCGAGCCTCACTTGGCCCAGAACTAATTCAAGGGAAACGTGGTGAGGGATGGAATCATCTCATGAGAGATGTCCGCACCAAACTACAGCTTCACACGCTGGCCATTCACTTTAAAATTAGGCCCATTTGGTTGAGAAAGCTCAATGGTGCCGTAAGGGAAGACTTTGGCGACGGTGAATGGACCAGACTAACGGCTCTTCAGCTTGCCCGAGAAGATCTTCAACCGAGAGTTAAAGAGTAAAAATTGATCACCAACATGAAACTCTCGGTTCTTAATCCTTGCATCATGAATGATCTTGGTTTTCTCCTTGTAGATTAATGAGTTCTTATAAGCTTCATTCCTTAGTTCATTTAGCTCGTTGAGTTGAATCTTCCGAAGATCACCGGCTTTGTTGATATCAAAATTGGCCCACTTCAAGGCCCAGTACGCCTTATGTTCCAGCTCAATAGGGAGGTGACATGCCTTGCCGTACACAAGACGATATGGAGTGAAACCAATAGGTGTCTTATATGCGGTACGGAAAGCCCACAAAGCATCATCTAACTTATCGGTCCACGAGGCACAATGCTCTCCCACAGTACGCTCTATTATTCTCTTCAATCCACGGTTAGAAATATCGGCTTGACCATTTGTTTGGGGATGATAAGCGGTGGAAAGACGGTGATTGACACCGTACTTATCCATGACTCGAGCAAATTGATCATTGAAAAAATGAGTCCCGCGGTCACTAATGATAGCACGAGGAACACCGAATCGAGCAAAAAGCTGCTTCAAAAAGTTCACAACCACCCTCGCATCGTTCGTTGGGAGAGCCTTTGCTTCAACCCATTTGGATACGTAGTCAACGGCTACGATGATGTACTTGTTCCCATTGGATGATGGAAATGGCCCCATAAAGTCGATACCCAATACGTGAAAGATTTCACATTCTTGTATGAAGTTTTGATGCATCTCATCTTTATGTGTGATCTTTCCTTGTCTTTGGCAAGCATCACAATGTTTAACCATTTCATGAGCGTCATGATAAATGGAGGGCCAATAGAAGCCAGAGTCGAACACATTCTTCGCGGTGTAATTAGGACCAAAGTGACCACCGGTGGGTCCTTTATGGCAAGCTTCAAGGATTAGTAAAGCTGCCGGCCCATCAACACACCGAAGAATGACAAGATCCTCACATTGTTTGAAAAGGTAAGGGTCGTCCCAAAAATAGTGTTCAATGTCTTTAAAGAACTTTTTCCTTTGTTGGGACGTTAACCCTTCCTTGAGAATTCCACCCGCCAAATAGTTTGCAATGTCCGCAAACCATGGGGTTTCATCAATATTAGAGTTAATAGACATCAAGTCCTCAAGGGGAAAAGAGTCATTAATCTCTTGATTTGGGAGCTCCCCTTGATAAGGATCCCCGAGTCTACTAAGATGATCCGCGACTAGGTTTTCCGCTCCCTTTTTATCACGAATTTCAATTTTGAATTCTTGAAGGAGTAGAACCCAACGAAGAAGTCTTGGTTTGGAATCTTGTTTGGTTAACAAGTACTTCAACGCGGAATGGTCGGTATAGATAATGGTGGTGGAAAGGACAAGATAGGGGCGAAATTTCTCGAAAGCATACACTACAGCTAAAAGCTCTTTTTCGGTAGTGGTATAATGCAATTGAGCCCCCGTCATTGTCTTGCTAGCATAATGGATTGGTTGGAAGTGTTTGTTCACTCTTTGGCCCAAAGTCGCTCCAATAGCAAAATCGCTAGCATCACACATCAATTCAAAAGGTAACTCCCAATTAGGGGTAACCAAGACCGATGCCTTAGTTAGTTTATCCTTAAGAAGATTGAAAGATTCGAGACACTCTTTAGAGAAGATAAAAGGAGTATCTTTTCCAAGAGGTGGGTCATCGGGCGAGTGATTTTAGAAAAATCTTGAATGAATCGACGATAGAAGCCCACATGACCAAGGAAACTTCTCACACCCTTCACAGTTGAAGGTGGAGGTAATTTAGCAATAACATCGACTTTAGCACGGTCGACTTCAAGACCGGCTTTAGAGATTTTATGTCCAAGAACAATGCCTTCTTTTACCATGAAATGGTATTTTTCCCAATTAAGAACAAGACGAGTGTCTTCACACCGTTTAAGCATACGTTCTAAATTGGTAAGGAAAGTAGGGAAAGAATCACCATAGACCGAGAAATCATCCATAAAGACTTCCATAGTTTCTTCAACCATGTCATGGAAGATAGCCATCATACACCTTTGGAAAGTCCCAGGAGCATTGCATAAGCCGAAAGGCATTCTTTTGTAAGCAAAAGTTCCATAAGGACAAGTGAATGTGGTTTTCTCTTGGTCTTTAGGATCGATGGGAATTTGAAAATACATGGAGAAACCGTCTAAGAAGAAATAATAATCATTACCCACTAAACGCTCGAGCATTTGATCCATGAAAGGGAGAGGAAAGTGATCCTTGCGAGTGGCATCATTGAGCTTGCGATAGTTTATGCAAACTCGCCATACCGTGACAAGTCGAGTAGGAATCAACTCGTTGTTTTCAATGGGACAACGGTTATTCCGCCTTTCTTAGGCACACAATGGATGGGACTAACCCATGGCAAATCCGAAATAGGGTAAATCATTCCGGCATCTAGAAGTTTGATAACTTCTTTCTTGATGACGCCATGAATTTTAAGATTAACCCTTCTTTGGATTTGGATTGCGGGTTTAAATTCATCTTCCATGAGAAATTTATGAGTACAAAAGTTTGGATCAATTCCGCGGATGTCGGAAATTTTCTAAGCAATTGCTTTCTTATGATTTTTTAGCACGTCGATAAGTCGAGATTTTTCTTCTTCTTTCAAGTCCTTTGCGATGATGACGGGTAACTTCTTATTGTCTTCAAGGAACACGTATTCGAGATGAGACGGTAAATCCTTAAGCTCTAAATCCTGAGGATTTTCGATGAAAGGCTTAGTCAAATTTGGATCATCAATAGAGATTTCCTTAGGAGACGGTGGAGAAATATGGTCCTCACTGAGAAGTTTCTCAATGGTACGAATGTCTTCATCCCAATTGGAGGGAGAATCATCATATTGTAAGTCCACATCTCCCAAAGTTGCTTCAAATTATTTCAAAAGGAAATAACTTTCTCCAAATGGAGTTAGTGATGGGGCAATAGAGGCAACGGTCTCAACAATGGGTAGAGAAGAAGAACCACTTTTACAAGCATCTTTGAAATGATCTTCACAAGCCTCATCAAGAACGTCAATGAAATTAACGCTCTCGTGTTCATAAGGTTGCTTAGAAAGTTTACCCATGTTGAAGACGATTTTATCGTCACCAACTCTCATGATTAATTCGCCCGCGGCTACATAAATGAGAGTGAGACCGGTCCTCAAGAATGGGCGTCCAACGATTAATGGAACACGGGGATCCATCTCGTAGTCAACGACAACGAAATCCGCCGGAAAGGTGAATTTGTCGACACCGACAAAGACATCTTCGGCTATCCCCACTGGATAAGCAACCGTACGGTTAGCTAATTCCAAAGTCATTCGTGTGGGGACTAGCTCGAGTAGAGATAATTGTTTCCAAACACTTAATGGTATTAAGTTTATAGTAGCACCTAGATCGGGTAGGGCCATACAATTCTCTACCCCGGGAAAGTTACAAGGAATGATAAAACGACCCAGATCACCAAGTTTGGTTGGTAATTTCCTTAAGAGCACTACGAGTAATTTTCATTAAGTTGGGTCTGAGCGATATCAAGAAGCTTTTCTTTGTCACTGAGAAGATCTTTAAACATTTTAGCATATTTCGGCATGTGAGCGAGAGCCTCAACAAAGGAGATGTTGAAATTCAGTTGTTTAAACATTTTAAGAAAGTTAGAAACCTGAATATCATCCTTGTTCTTCAACTTCTCTTTCCTTAACCTTGAGGGATAAGGTATATTGGGTTGAGATGAAGGCTTTGGAATGGAATGGTGGAAGTAGAAGGTGGAGGAATTGGAGAAGGAGACTCGTTTTCCTTTGTCACAATCACCGGAGTAGGTGTAGGAATCTCTGGTTCCTTTAAACCTTTGCCACTTCGGGTGGTGATTGTTTTCATCTCCCCTCTTGGATTAGCAACGGTGTTACTCGGAAGAGAACCCGAACCTGAGGCTTGATTACTTTGGAAGAAACCAGCCATCATATCCCTTAAGTCATTCGTTTGTCTGCTCAAAGAGTTTCGCATATCGGCTCGAAGATCATTCCCTTGTTTCGCCATATCTCCTTTCAAGTTGATGATTTCTCTCTTAAGATTATGCACCAGCGCGTCATTAGTCCTCATGTAAGTTTCAACCTCGTGATTAAATGCGTTGGGTTGGGTGGGAGGAAGAGCATGGTAGGCAGGTGGTTGATAAGCGGGTTGTTGGTAAACTTGGTTATTTCCTTGAGGTGGATATGGGTTTCTTTGGGTTTGATATTGATTTGGAGCTCGAGTTTGGTTTTGATTATTGCGATTGAGGTTGTTTGGGTTTTGAGGGGGGAAACAGGGTGGTGAAAGGAAGTTGTTTGAACGATAACTGAGCAAGTTGCGGTCACCTTGTGGACGTTCTTGATAGCCTCCCATAGAAAAGTTACCGTTAGCGGCATACACATTTTCTGGATTGTCATGAGTCGAAGGACAATCGGTGTATGAATGAGAACCCCCGCATATTTCACATGACTGACTCAAAGCATTAACTTGCGCATTGTTGTTTTTGGCATTGTTAGCGGTTTGTAGAGCAAGTGCTTCAATAATCGAAGTAAGCTTATCAATTCTCTTGTCAGCGTCACTAGTACTGGCACTAGCCACATTAGCCCGAACACTCTTAGTTTGCACTCTAGACTTATTCTCAATAATGTCCCACGCGGCATTAGAAGAATTAACCAAAATATTACCCCCCGAGGTACTATTTAGTGAATCTTGGTCATTCATGCTTAAACCATTGTAAAAAGTATTAATTTGATGTACTTTTGTGAAACCATGTTGTGGACACTTTCTTAAAATTTCCTTAAAACGGTCCCAAGAATCACTAAATGTCTCACCGTACTTTTGTTCAAAGTTAATAATTTCATTCCGCAAAGCGGTAGTACGTGAGGGTGGAAAAAAGTAGTTGATGAATTTGGTCTCTAAATCCGACCACGTAAGAATACTTTGTGGCGGTTCCTTATCAATTCAATGGCGGGCTTGTCCCTCTAAGGAGAAAGGAAAAAGTTGTAAGCGAATCACCTCTTGTGAAACCCCATTATACTTGACCGTATTAGTGAGTTGAAGGAACCTTTTGATATGGTTATGAGGATCATCAAGTGTACGCCCCAAGAATGGTTGAGCAGAGACCATTTGAATGAAGCCGGATTTGAGCTCAAAGTTGTTGGCTCCAATCTCGGGTATGACAATAGCATCGGTGTTGCCCTCTACTTGCGATTTCAAAAGCTCGATCATTGGTCGATTATCCATGGTGATAATAGGTGTAGTTTCGACTTCGGCTTGAGTTGCTTTCTTCTTACGAGCACGGGTACGCATACACACCTACAATAAGAAAAGAAATATTTTTGGTTTTTATATTTTTCTATTTTTTTGAATTTTTGAAAATTTTTAATTTTTATGGATTTTTGAAAATTTTTATGCAAGAAAAATAACGTTAAAAAATGAACGGATCCTAAAATCCAATGCGTCTCTCACTAAAAACCGTTAATCTTCACGAAAAGAGCCGGCAGCGGCGCAATTTAATACAAGGTTTTAGCCAAGTATAAAATTTTTCGTTATTCCAGTCTTTTCGAATTGATTACCAGTTAAAAGTGCGACTCAGTCGTTCTTGGTGGAAAATAAAATGTTTGATTATCTGTTTTAACTAAAAGCAAATATGAAAATGTCGTTGTGTAAAACTGAAAGCTTTAAAAGGTAAACTAAAAATTACAAGTTAAAAATAAATGAAGAAAAACTTAAAAACTTAAAAGTGAATTTAAAACTTAAACCTTTGTAAAAATAAACACTTTAACCCATCGGAATGTCTACTGTCGGAATTCCATCGGATTGTTGATTGGAAAAACTATCGGAATGCATCAAAAGAATACTCTGGCAGAATAATTAGTAAAGTGTCGGAATAATGAAAACCAAATTCTATCGGAATGACTATTTCAGAATACAAGTCTATCGGAATGTATAAAAAGACAGATATCGGAATGTTGATCGGAAAAGCCGTCGGAATCCAAAACCCTAATTCGATGGTATGTATTGGAATAAACTGTCAGAATCCAAAACCCCAATCCGGTGGTATGATTGGAATAACACGTCGGAAAAGGGTTTACCTTTTCCGATAGAGTATAAAACGTAATAAGCAACATATAAGCACTCTTTTAACAAGCACAATCTGAAACTTTACTAAATTTATAATGAAAAGAACTTAATAAGACGAATAAGAACTTTCAAAACTCTAAATAAGCAACTTTTTAAAACAAACCTTAAAAAGACGAAACCTTTAAGAAAACTTTAAAGCAAATGAGCTAAATACAAAATAATCCAATAAGCATGATAAGATCAAAGCTCAACTCGTATTAAAACTTAGAGATGACTAAAAAGATAAACTTTTTAATCAATCAAACATCAAGATGAAACAAAATCAACGATTATCACGAATCAAAATCAAATCAAAAATAAAGAAAGGTAGAAGAAGATTAAGATTAAAACAAGATTAAGCTTTTAAAAGTAAAGATTAGATTAAAACAAGAAAGGAAGATAAAAGATGAAGTTCCTAGTGAGAGAAAGTTACAAACTTTCTCTCTCTAAAAATTAAAACTACAAAAGTGAAAAAAAGGAAGACTAAAAATAATTAACTAACTAACACCCTCCTAATGACACATTAGGAGGGTATATATAGGAGTTGGGGAGGTACATGTGTTGCTTCCTTTTTCTTTCTTCTCGTCTCGACTTGGTTTAAATTCTTTGTCTTTCTCGACGTCGTCTCGGGATTTGTCGATATAAATTGAACTCGTCTTATAATTTTATTCTATAATTAGACTTGGTTCTTGACTTCATTAAACTTCCGTCTTTAGACTTTTTCTTCGATAAATATTCAGAATAGGCCTCGGACTTCCGTTCTTTTTGCACTCTTGATCTTTTGACTTCGTCTTTTCTCGTTTTCTTCGATAAAAACTCGTGATAGCCCGTGTTTTCTTCCGTTTTCATATTTTTATCCTGAAACACAATAAAAACACAAACCACGCATAATTCCAACTTTTACGACATAAAATACACGTTTTGGTCTTGTTATTATTGGAAATAAGTGGTAAAAGGATAAGTGTTTTCACACTTATTAAATACCTAGCAAACAAATCGTGCAATGAGTCAACACTTTAAAGTAACTTCAAGTACTGTATTTAAAAAATTAAGAACACTAAATTTTCATACAAATCACACCAAAACCTCAACCAAGTGATATTTAATAGACACATCCATTGTTCTACGTTATTAAACCATTTACTCGATTTAAAATTCAACCGGTACATACCTAATGTACGGACTGAATTCTCATACTTAAGCATCACGAATTTTTACGAAACTCGCTGTAGACTTCATTTATATCATGTAAAAAGACCATTAAAATTTTCATAAAAATATATCACTTTTAAGTCACGCTGACCAAACACATTTCTAACCTTGAAAATCCGGACAGATTTGCACTCTTACGTTGTAAAAATAATTTGACTCACTTAACCGTTTCCCTTTGCAAAACCAAAATCTAAGTCTGAAAATAGACCCACAAACTCAAGTTTTGAACTAAAGAACATCCCTCAATAATTTTTAAAGCTCTATTTATAGTCCCCGAGATTTGACCTAAAATCGAACATAAACGCGGATTACGTCGACCTTCATCTTCCGGTACACAAAACTTTAAACTAACGTAACTTTTGACTCGTTTGGAGCTACAAGCTCTATCTTATATCAAATCGAAGCTAAAAAGAATCTCCACAACTCTATCATATAATAAAAATCTGGACTCAAACTTAACTTTAGGAAAAATAGCCTTGAAAAATCTGATTAAAAATAGCACTTTGCAAATCACGTTTCTACCCATTTTCAACCCATCCAAACTACTCCTATGATCCTAAAATCATCTATAATTTATCCTAACACCTCAAAAACATCCTAAATCACTTGAATGATTCATTCACACAAAGCCCATTTCATAAAAAGTACATGCAATCTAACCAACAAAATTTAAAACCATCTAAACAAGTATTTAAACACATCCAAATAACCAAAATAAATCAACAAACACCCCCTTTTGGCGGTGGGGTTTGATGAAAAAACAAAAACAAAAATGTTTTCTAGCCTTTTTAATTTACACTCCATGTTTATAAACACTTTTCATAAACATAAACATAAGATTTTTTGATCCAAACCCACTTAATTATGAAAAATAATTTTTAAAAAATTAATGTTAATGCATGTATGATTTGAGTGGTTAGAATCACTTACAATGAAGAAAGAAAGGTTGGTCTATGATTAGTTTTTCCATAAACCTAGAAAAAATTGTGGTGTGATGGTGGTTGTGGTGTAGCTGTCGGCTAGGAAGAGAGAGGGAAGAGATGGTGAAATTTTTTGGGTAAAAATGTGTTTGTGTGTGTTCGTTTGTTTGTTTTGTAAAATTAGGAGGGACTTTTGTGCAAATTTGGCTTTCTTTTGGCCTTAATGGTAAACAAGTATTTAAAGAGCGGGAATTTTACCCAAATGTCGGTTTTGAATTTTTGCGGGAGTCGGGGTGTTGGAAATACCTTTTTACGTATTTAGAAAGGATCGGTCACTCCAAAGATATATTCAAGTAATGGGCTCGTGATCCTATATGTAATCCATATAGCCCATATAGCCCACATGTAGGGTGGGCTATATATATACCCCCTCCTAGCATGTTAGGAGGGGTTGGTCATTTTGTGTTTACACACACTTTCACTTAATCAACCTTCTTTCTCTTTCTCTCCTTTCTCTCTCTACCTTTCTCTCTCTAAGTTCCTCCTTCTCCATTCCATTCAATAGATAATTCATACATTGCTAAATCATTAGAAATCGTAGACCTACAATTAGTATCAAGAGCCATGGTTAAATCTTAGGATATGCGTGTTTTATCTATTGATTTATTGGTCAAATTTTTTATTTATTTTATTTATTTTGTTCTTTTTCTTTTTCTTTGGTTTCGTATTCGGTATAATTTTAATCTATTGATTTGGATCTTTAACACCCCCATATTACATTGCGCAGCGGAAATACACATTTGGGTGCTAAATACAAACATTGTTACACAAGAAATTTTGAACAAACTCAAAATGATAAATTTGAAATATAAAGGAATATAATTTAACCACTGTCTAAAACTTTCAATCCCAAGTAAAACAATTTTAGAAATATCAGAGTAATATTTAGGTCCCCCAAAGACTTTATCAAATCCACAAACACTTTACCAAAGTACTCGACCATACAGTATTATTTTTATGACAAAAGGGAAAGAAATCCGTTTTAGACCAATCACCACAAAAGCAATCCCGCAATCCTTCTCCAGCAAGCTCCGCAATTCATCAACTTCAATCACCTGAAATACATGCTTAAAATCATCAACACAACGGTTGAGCGAGTCTATAGGTTTTCCAAATCATCATTTGAACACAAGAGAAAAATCAATCAAGATCATTTAATAGAATTGCTACGTATACAATCTATTATTCTGGTAATCTGGCATATAGAAATAGCTATAGAATTGTATTAAGCTCATGACACCGACCGCTTAACTTAGTCACCCACGCCTACAGCCGGCATGACTAGATGAAATTTCTAGTGCCCCTACTAGGGTATCATTTGCAAAAATACCAATTCTCATTCTCGTAAAATTATCCTTCCCAGCGGGTTACTCAGCGTAAAGTCCTGGTCTCAGATAGGGTCGTCAGCCCAATACTACTATTCTTAGAATAAGCGGTTATTCCCAACTCACTACATCAAGTTAGAAGATAGTTAACGACCCATGAATTTAGGGACTTTTACAAATTAGGTACTTATACAATTCAAACAACAAAGGCAACAAAGGCAACAATCGGGTCCAAACAATCAATCATGACTTGTGTTCATTTTACTTTCAAATAGCATGTATCCCCCTCGCGGGTTCTAAAATCATTCAAATCAATTACAAAAGCGAGGCTATAAACTCACCTGGAGTAATAGCAGTAATAAGACGATCTTCGACGATAGTTGATGCCCGATAAACACAAAAACCGCAACCTATCAAATAAGGCGCGTTCATCAATAATAAACTCGAATAAAATCCATACTTACTAACATGAAACTCAAAATCATTAAATCACACCCAACCCAAAATGAAAACAATACAATTGACCTTTTACTTCATTCTATGTGCTTACTATTAGTTAATTCTTTCGATAAAAATCTGCCGGTACACACCAAATGTACGAGCTCATTTACCCCACTTAAACACATCAAATATTTATGATACTAATCAGAGATGTCACTTACTATATATAGAAAAACCTGTTAAAAGCCCATCAAAAGATTTTACTTTTAAAGTTCCCTGCCCGACACATCTTTGAACTACAAAAACCGGACAGTTTTACGTCAACAACTCATATAGTCTTTTAAACCATTTATTTTTCTCCGGTTACAAAACCGACACTCAACTTTCAAAATAACTCAACATTATCATACTTATCATTTAAAATCAGTCCATGACTCATTTTAAAATCCATTTTATAGTCCCCGAGATTCGATCCAAATATCGAATACAATTATGTATTGTGACGATACTCGTCTCCCGGTACACGAATAATCAAACTAACGTAACTTTTCGTTCGTTTGGAGATACAAGTCCTACCTTATACCAAAACTAAGCTAAAAACATCATCTACAACAATATCTAATTAGTTCATATCAAACTCAAACTAATATTTTCAGAAAATTAAGTTTAATAATCTGTTTAAAAATATACTTTTAAAAATCATGTAAAATCAATTTTTCATCCAATTTTAATCAATCTCATAAGCCTAAAATCATCCTAATATCATCACCAACAACTTAACTAACCCATAACACCCTTGAATGATCATACAAAAATTTACCCACTCAAAATTTCAAACATGCAATAATTAAAATATAAATATAAATGCACTAACAACAATATATCATCATAAAAATGGATCAAACCTTCATCGATTATCATAAAAAAATTTGAAGTTCTTGCATGTTACTAAAAATTACACCATTAGATGCACAATTGAATTTTATGAGGTGGTCTTGTGTTGATTTTGATTAGATCATAATAAAAATCAAGAAATTTTGATGGTATGGGGTGTTGTGGGTGACGGATAGACAAGGAAAGAGAGAGGGAGGGGTTTTGATTGTTTTCACACATGAACTATGTGTTTATGTTAGTGGAAATGATTTATATAGTGGGGTGGAGGGATAGATTTTACCAATTTGTGATAGTTTTGGTCCAAAATGCAATTAAATAGTTGTAAGGGTGGAAAATGTAAATTGTCAATTTTGAAACTATTTACGAGGCTCGGGTTTCGTAAAAATACTTTTCAAAAGTTAAAACGCACTCAAAATATGATGATAATATGATCCCGGTTCGACTTAATACGAACTTAAAATAAAAACGTCAAAAATATAAACATCGAGACAACAAATGATAAAAGATAAAATCGCGGGCATCCGTCGATATCTTGGTCACTAATAATCCTTGCTATTAGTAAAAAGATAAAAATAAGACCTCCAACGGCGGTTTTAAATAAAACCATCAATCGTCATTTCATTCAACTCATCAAAAATTTCAAAATTATTCGTAAAAATAATATTATATAATATTAATTAAATGACCTCGGGTTTGGGTTGTCACATCCTACCCTCCTAAAAGAGAGCGACGTCCCGGCGCTCGGCCCTTCTTACATTTACATTCCGTACCTCCATAATAAAAGAGAACTCTTTTCCTTAGAGAAATCCTCATGCTTCCTTCATAATTTTAAATCCATTCCTATAAATTCTTGTATCTTCATAATATAATCCTTACTATGTTTCGACGTCGTAAGAACTCTTCACAGTTCTTTCTTTGAAAAGAAACTTATCTTCAAGTTGATTTCTTTCCTTTTTCTCAAAACAAATTTCACCCGTCATAACGACACCTTAAGCATAACCACGTTTCCCAATTTCAAACTCCATCGATTTCTTCGAATACCAACATAACTCTTCTGATGATTCCTTGTTACTATTGGATAATCTTTAATCCATACAATCTTATCAATATTGCCAATATTACTTCTAGTTTCGTCATTCAATTCCACCTACATTTCTGCAATACACCTAAAACCTAACTTACGTCCATAACTCACTATCTTTAGCCTTCACAAATTGAAGTTCTTTATGTACCATCAATAGTACAGCCTTACTACTACTAGCATGATAATCATCATCATATAAAAATTCCAATAATTTCTAAGTCAATCACACACGCACAAGTATACCGTTCGATGTTCGAATCGTCCTTTCACTCTGTTCATCAGTTTCTGTATAACACGCAGTACTCAACTCAACCTTCATCTTTACCCAAACCAAAACGTATCGATTACTTGACTTGTGAGATTCCTTCATCACTAAGTCTCACTCTCTCAACCTAGGTATGTTAGGAGTGCTCAATATATCATGTCTCACTTGACCTTACAATGAAATCCTTTCCATAAGTTTGACAAAATGTTAAAATCACTTACCTTGACATCCTTCCCTATCAGACCACTAACTTAAAATTTCAATATTCTTGCTATCAAGCCCATACTTCTTGTCATTAGCAAAACTCAAATCTTAAAAGATTTTCCCTTTTTATCCTTGATAAGTGCATTAGCTATCACATTCGCCTATCCCGGATGGTAGCGAATCTCGTGGTCATAATCACTCACAGTCATAACCATCAACATACTCAGGTACTCAAAACATATATAATTGGTAATCCCCTAATCATTTCCTTTATCATCCCAAGAAATTAATTATGGAGTAACTTCTATGATCCTTTATCACTACACACTTGATTCCATACAAGTAATATTTCTACCATCTCAAAACAAACACCACAACTACATAACCCTTATGAGACGCATCACAGCAAACTACAAACTATGAATACCTCAGATCCTTTCAACAATGACAACATCGGTGCAGAACACAACCTACCCTTCAGTGTTTAGAATACAACTTCCTCATCTGATAAGGATCAGATCTCGAAACTTACAATTTAGATGTATAAGTGGGACTCACACATCCAATTCTTCTTAGTCAGCTTAATCAATGGTTTAACAATCAGTGAAAACCTTTCGATAAACTTCGATTATACCCAGCTTAAACCAAGGAATTAACAGATTTCCATTAGCGTCGTTGGTACCGACCAATCCTTAATCGTTTCAATATTGGCAAGATCTTCACGAATACCTTTGTTGTCAAACAACTGCCTTAGAAAACACAAATATTTCAACCAACATTCACACCTAGAAAACTTTACATACAGTTTCTCTTTTCCAACCATCCCAAAAATTATCCTCATAGGCTACTTATGTTCCTCCTTTCCCCTTGGAATAAAATAGAATATCTTCAATAGATATAATGACTAACTCATCCTAGCACATCTTACACACAAGATTCACCCAGTCAATGAATACGACATACGCGTTCGTCAATTCCAAAAACATCACGTGAAACTTAAAGTGCCCACATCAAGTACGAAGAACAACTATAGGAATATCTTCCTTCTCTAATTCTCAGTTAAGGATAACTGGAACTCAAAGCGATCTTTGAGTACACACTGGATCCAAACAAGTTGCATGGATCAAACGAATCATCAATCCTCGGTAATGGATACCGATTCTTGGCAGTTAATTGGTTAACCTCTCGATAATCAATACACATCCGAAACAATCCATCCTTCTTTGACAAACAAAACATACGATCATCACTGTAACGAAACTTAATCTAATACATCCTTTATCCATCACTTCTAAAAGTTGACCGGATAACTCATTCCACTCTGACGGTGCCAAATGATAAGGCATAAAATTACTACTCAACAGAACACAGCAGCACTACCCAACGAAATGCAAAAGCACTACACCTATTGTTTACAACACTCAATCGACACGAACTCCACTTCATGAGGCGGCAACAACTCTACAAAACTTTAGGAAAACTTCAGAATACTCTTGAGTCCTTAACAGATCTCTTAACTTCTCCTCAACTACCCTATCACTAATTACCTGAGCTAGGAATACATCACATTCCTCTTCCACATTCTTCCTTGTTTCCAAACAAGATAATTCTCAAACGAAAAATTCATTCATCACCTCTCATAGTCAACACTCAGCTTTTGTAGCAAAATCTAAACCAGCAGCTATCAATTTATAATGAAGATTATTCCAATCTCAAGCATTAGCACTTCGCACCACTAACCAATTCATACCAATAATCCACATCCAAAGATTCCAACTCTTTGAGTCAAGTCGATACTAAACACCAACTTTCCTAAATTCAAGGAACACACTCTCAGTGTAAAACTAACACTAGTAACCTTTCCATCGGTTAACTCCACATCATAGTTAATTGTCAATCTAGTTGACTCTCCGTTGATAAAACAACTGAATCTTTACATTTCTACAGTTTCTACCAAATCTGAAATCAAACAACATACTGACATAAAGAATCTCAAGTAAGAATATACCATTTACAACATCCAGACCTTAAGGTTTGTCAGCATCATTCAAACATAGGCTGGAGCGGCAGCATTCCTATTTTGTCAATTTCCTTTCCTTGGACAATTCCTTTGTTTGTATTCTTTCTCACCACGGCTAAAACATATCACTACTCCAGGGGTACTAATTACAATGACCAATCCTCTTGTTCTGCACTTAGCAGCTTTATGACCAGGTTGTCCTAACTCTAGTCGCAATTGTGTAAAATTACCTACATGGTATAGAGTACAACAAACACACTCGAGATTTATCTTGTCACTTCTAGACACAATGGCAGCACGAATCCCATCATTCCCTCCATGGTTTAAATACTGATTTCGGTTATGTCTTTGGTTATTGTTATTACTGTAATCCCTACGATCCTAACCTTGATTCGGGTTAGACTGAACAGATTCCCACTTTCTCTTATTGTTTCAACAATGCTATCTTTCCTAACTTGCACTTTCACGTCCATTAAATCAAACGTCCTCTAAACAGCTTCATCGAAAGATTTAGGTCTTATAGAAATAACCTCACCCTTGATATTACTAGACAACCCTTTAATGTACTGCTTCGTTTTTTTACGGTCATTCACAAAAGTATTAGGACATAGCAAACATAGCTCAGAAAATTTCCCCAGTAAGCAGTAATATCATCGTCCCTTAGCACTAATTCCCTTAATTCGGGTTCCAACTGTCCTAGTTCCTTCTCGGGACAAATCCTAGATGTCAATAGTCCTTTCATCACGGTCCATGCCTTACTATTAGTCACAACCAATCCTAAAGTAGTCACTTGGTATTCCACCATCTTAGTGTACCATCCTGAAATATGGTAGCAGCAAATTTTACCTTATTAATTTCTGAACACCCAATAATCTCAAAGTACTCTCTATCTTATCAATCCCACTATGCAATTCTAATGTACTACTAATACCACCAAAAAGCGCAGAACCACACTTCTGAAAACTGACATATATATATTCTTTCAAATTTGTAGAATAGCAGCAACACTATTATCTGGATCAGCAGCATCCTCATCATTGTTAGCAGCATCGCCATTATTTTCAGCAGCATCATCGTTATTCTTAGCAGCATCATCATCATTATTCTCAGCAGTATCATCATTATTCTCAGCAGCATCATCATTATTCTCAGCAGCATCATCATTATTCTCAGTAGTATCTACTGCAGCACCATTATCTCCAACACACTTAACCCCAACATCTTTTAATTCCTGGCAGCACGATCAGCTCCAAATGCTCTAGCAATAACTTGTTCGTTCAAAGTGTTCACAGTAGCAGTTGTTAGTTTTGGCAACATATTTCAAGAAACTTAGTCACGTAGTGATCTACTAATGATAGAAATATGATTCCCATACTCATTCTTCCATCATCACGGAAGAAAGAAACATGATAAGTATACATATCAAGAATAAAGAAGGAATTCTTTATCAGGATGTCTCATGAATACTACATGCACGAACAACACAAACTACAATGGTTCATCAACCAAAACTCAAAAGAGTTAATAAAGGCACATCATAGATCATGAGGGTAATTCTGATTGCGTTGAGGATTCAACAAGATAGTGGCAGTGTCTATCACTACAATCATATACCGAACAAACTTAGAAGATAATAAGTTCCATCACAATGCTACGACACAAGGGTTTAAATAAGTCCGATCACAAAAGAAAATAAGATACAAAGAAATCCATTACGAGATTAGTTCCCTAGACAGCAGCTCCTCGTCCTCCTTAACATTGCTGTCAGCTTCATCACACTTGTCTATTTCCCATTTCACACTTCAAAGTCAAATCCATAGCATGATGGCAGCTCACTCTCAAAATTCAAATACTCACTCCTATAGGGCAGATTAATCACAAAGCAAATCTCAGTACGACTTCAACATTACTAAACTTCCAAACTCCAATCAGAATTGATCTCACATGAGACTCCCACTCACTTATCCTTTCAAAGCTTACCTACTTCTCTTTAAACCTTTCAATTCAAGCATACAGATTCATCACAATCGACCCAAGACTAGCAATCTCATCCATCTTCCAAGTCCTAACAAACTCAATTCTCCACATACCAAATACAACCTTTAAAACCACCTTTCTTTCACATCAACCTTCTAACCACACCAATTCCAACCACATATCTATCATACATCAACCTTTTAAACTTCCTCATACCCGATATAAGTCGCAAGAAATCAGTTGTAAAATCATTCAACATCTGGTCTACTGTCCCAGACCCTCGGCAGTATATAAGGTCATTATTACATAAAGAAAACTACGATAACAAGTACTCAACGTACTTTCAACAACATCAATACATCATCATTACATCATCATAGTATATACTTAATAAATACTGTAAAAATTATTTCAATTTTAAGGGATACATCAATCAATAAAACAATACAAAGTAAATAATCTTACCGGAGCCTTGCGGAGAAGTTGCGTTGCTTTTGTAAAATATTTTCGACACCAAAGTTATAGTTTAGGACATTTTTCAAAAATCGACCTAATTCGCCATAACTAAAAAGCTCTGATTACCAATCTTTAACACCCCCATATTACATTACGCAGCAGAAATACACATTTGGGTGCTAAATACAAACATTGTTACACAAGACATTTTGAACAAACTCAAAATGATAAATTTGAAATATAAAAGAATATAATTTAACCACTGTCTAAAACTTTCAATCCCAAGTAAAACAATTTTAAAAATATCAGAGTAATATTTAGGTCCCCCAAAGACTTTATCAAATCCACAAACACTTTACCAATGTACTCGACCGTACAGTATTATTTTTATGACAAAAGGGAAATAAATCCGTTTTAGACCAATCACCACAAAAGCAATCCCGCAATCCTTCTCCAGCAAGCTCCGCAATTCATCAAATTCGATCACCTGAAATACATGCTTAAAGAGCGAGTCTATAGGTTTTCCAAATCATCATTTGAACACAAGAGAAAAATCAATCAATATCATTTAATAGAATTGCTACGTATACAATCTATTATTCTGGTAATCTAGCATATAGAAATAGCTATAGAATTGTATTAAGCTCATGACACCGACCCCTTAACTTAGTCACCCACGCCTAAAGCCGGCATGACTAGATGAAATTTCCAGTGCCCCTACTAGGGTATCATTTGCAAAAATACTAATTCTCATTCTCGTAAAATTATCCTTCCCAGCGGGTTACTCAGCGTAAAGTCCTGGTCTCAGATTGGGTCGTCAGCCCAATAGTACTATTATTAGAATAAGCGGCTATTACCAACTCACAACATCAAGTCAGAAGATACTTAACGGCTCATGAATTTAGGGACTTTTGCAAATTAGGTACTTATACAATTCAAACAACAAAGGCAACAAAGGCAACAATCGGGTCCAAACAATCAATCATGACTTGTGTTCATTTTACTTTCAAATAGCATGTATCCCCCTCGCGGGTTTTAAAATCATTCAAATCAATTACAAAAGCGAGGCTATAAACTCACCTGGAGTAATAGCAGTAGTTAGACGATCTTCGACGATAGTTGATGCCTGATAAACACAAAAACCGCAACCTATCAAATAAGGCGCGTTCATCAATAATAAACACGAATAAAATCCATACTTACTAACATCAAACTCAAAATCATAAAATCACACCCAACCCAAAATGAAAACAATACAATTGATCTTTTACTTCATTCTATGTGCTTACTATTAGTTAATTCTTTCGATAAAAATCTGCCGGTACACACCAAATGTACGAGCTCATTTACCCCACTTAAACACATCAAATATTTATGATACTAATCAGAGATGTCACTTACTATATATAGAAAAACTTGTTAAAATCCCATCAAAATATTTTACTTTTAAAGTTCCCTGCCCGACACATCTTTGAACTACAAAAACCGGACAGTTTTACGTCAACAACTCATATAGTCTTTTAAACCATTTATTTTTCTCCTGTTACAAAACCGACACTCAACTTTCAAAATAACTCAACATCATTATACTTATCATTCAAAATCAGTCCATGAATCATTTTAAAATCCATTTTATAGTCCCCGAGATTTGATCCAAATATCGACTACAATTATGTATTGTGACGATACTCGTCTCCCGATACACGGATAATCAAACTAACGTAACTTTTCGCTCGTTTGGAGCTAGAAGTCCTACCTTATACGAAAACGAAGCTAAAAAATCCTCTACAACAATATCTAATTATTTCATCTCAAACTCAAACTAATATTTTCAGAAAATTAAGTTTAATAATATGTTTAAAAATATACTTTTAAAAATCATGTAAAATGAATTTTTCATCCAATTTTAATCAATTTCATAAGCCTAAAATCATTCTAATATCATCACCAACAACTTAACTAACCTATAACACCCACTCAAAATTTCAAACATGCAGTAATTAAATATACATATAAATGCACTAACAACAATATATCATCATAAAAATGGATCAAACCTTCTTGGATTATCATCAAAAATTTGAAGTTATTGCATGTTGCTAAAAATTACACCATTAGATGCACGATTGAATTTTATGAGGTGGTCTTGTGTTGATTTTGATTAGATCATAATAAAAATCAAGAAATTTTGATGGTATGGGGTGTTGTGGGTGACAGATAGAAAAGGAAAGAGAGAAGGAGGGGTTTTGATTTATTTTCACACATGAACTATGTGTTTATGTTAGTGGAAATGATTTATATAGTGGGGTGGAGGGATAGATTTTGCCAATTTGTGATAGTTTTGGTCCAAAATGCAATTAAATAGTTGTAAGGGTGCAAACTGTAAATTGTCAATTTTGAAAATATTTACGAGGTTCGGGTTTCGTAAAAATACTTTTCAAAAGTTAAAACGCACTCAAAATATGATGATAATATGATCCCGGTTCGACTTAATACGAACTTAAAATAAAAACATCAAAAATATAAATATCGAGGCAACAAATGATAAAACATAAAATCTCGGGCATCCGTCGATATCGGGTCACTAATAATCCTTGCTATTAGTAAAATGATAAAAATAAGACCTCCAACGTCGATTTTAAATAAAACCATCAATCGTCATTTCATTCAACTCATCAAAAATTTCAAAATTATTCGTAAAAATAATATTATATAACATTAAATAAATGACCTCGGGTTTGGGTTGTCACAGGATCCTTTCACAATTTTTTTTATCATTGTTTGGTAAAAACTGGTTGGTCAAAACTATTGTTTGGTAATTAGTGGTCAAAATTATTCTTGTTAAAGTAAAGAAAGTTTCAGATCAGTTTTATCATCTTTATCTGTATTATACAAGTTTTATATCGTCTTTTGTCTTTTTCAACTTCATCAAATTTTAGTTTTTTTTATTAGTTGTATCGTCTTCATCAGGAATTGCACGTATTGTCTTTCTGCATATTACGATCTATACTCCATCGGAAAACATCCAGGTTTGTAAATCTCGATCGCAATAACCATAAGGTTCTACTTTGTGATCAAATTATTCCGACACCCTTATTCCGACGTGGGTTGCGATTGCACTTTGCGATCGTGATTGCGACGGGATTAAGGTTCATTAAGACGAAACTCTTCCAAAAAAAATTTCGCTACATTCCGATGGAAGTGTTTTGAATATTGCGATGGAATGATAGATATTGCGATGGTGAGTATCTTGAGTATTGCGATGGAAGGATAAATATTGCGATGGTGAGTGTTGTTGATATTGCGATAGAATGAAGAGTATTGCGATGGAATGATATATATTGCGATGGAAATATAACTTAAACTGACCAACTCCCAAACAGGACTCGAACAAAGACGACACTCAACTCTTGAACTCAAACACTCACAACAAGACCCTCGAACAAAACACACCCTCGTACCCTCGACTCACCAACAGACTACACCAACAGACGAAACCCATCTACTCTCAACAAATCCACACAACAATAAGACTCGACCTCAACTCTCACACCCATCGAATCGACTCCCACTCAGCCTCGACACACTGAGCCTCGACACACCCAAACACAGACACACCAATTCACAACCTAATTTCAACACAAACTCTAATCCACTCTCACGATAGACTCTCAAAACCCACACAACACCCGTCTCTACAAACCAAAATCACCTTCGAATCCAAAATCTCAACCAAATCTAGACTCGAAACCAAAATAAAGATCTCAGATTCAATTTTTTTTGTGGTTGTACATGCAACCCGAGATCTTTTAGTTCCTTCACGAATTTCATTTAATCATCATAGGTCAGTGTTTGGTATTATACCAATTCTTTTTTATATTCGAAATTAAATAAAGTTTCATAACAAACTTGTTATAATCTTTATTCTTTTCGATTTATTCAACCAAAAACAACACATGCAATCAGATATATGCACCTTACCCGAGACCATTTTAGAATGATCTTGAAGCTGATTCCTAGTCTCTTCAGGGGGATTGATATTTAATCGATTTAAGGTGACAAGGGTGTCATTTACTCTCGTGTATCATCATGGTATTGGATTAATTATGATATGATTGGATTGATTTTGTGTTTAGAGATTAGATTTAATTTTTGGTATTGGTAGAAATGAAGGTTCGAGATCAATTCTGTTTATAAATTTTTATTGGATCAAATTTGATTATAAAGTTTGAGATAGAGATTTGGTGTTGAGAGAAAAAGAAACGCAGGTGTGTATTGGGGGAGATGAGATTCGATTGAGAGAAATATGTGTTATTCGACTGTATAATTGATATAGATTAAGTTTATGATATTGGTGGGAGAGAGAAAAGACAGAGGGGGCGAAGTAAATAAAGAAGTGTGAAAAAATAAATTGGTTATATATTATTTTCAGGCGGAGGAACCAAGGTGAGTAACAGTCAAACTGCCACACGTCTCTAGTTGACTAAGCCACGTTTTTTATGTTTCTTTTATCATTATAGATCTCTACAAAGTTACGTAAAGGAGTGCATGTGTATTAAATTTGTGGTGCTTTTATAAAAGGAGTGTTTTGAGAAAAATCCACGTTTCCATTGATTGGCCAAAGTTTTATGCAAATCAAAGTTAATTTGGCAAGTTTTGACGTGTTCACATTCGGTCCAATTTTGAATAGTCCCAACTTCCTTTGTTGGACCGGATATATATCTTGCAAAATGGGTCACGCTTGGTTAGTGTTTTTCAAACAAAATTACTACTAATTTTTTTAAGTTAATTTTACTAATATTTTTTATTTTAGCCATCGGTCATATTGTCGGGATTTAAAATAGTTTGACGTGCAAAGACATTTGACAAAGTAACGAGACAAGGTGGCGAGAAAGATTTATATCCCACCAACAACGAATTAGAGTTATTTACGGATTTTTCGTTGGTTTGTAAAATCCCTAGAAATCAATTTCTCGTCGAATTATACTCTCCCGTGGTGATCTTATTTATCATCGATTAACAATGGATTGGTTGACTTCGACGTTTCAAAAGGGAGAATTGCATCTAATGCAAGACAAAGATAGAGAAAATGGCATCACTTCATTTCGACTACTTCAGTGTCATATAGTGACTCTTTCACGGCTTCAAGGAGGGAGCGAATTTGTGTTACTCTTTGGTCAAGATCGTTACATATTTATCGACTCAATATTCCTCACTTTGACCCAACTCGCCGAGCAACTCAATAATGAAAACTTTAATCACTCGGCATCGGTACTTGCATATAAGGCTCTTGTGACACAACTCACGCCTTTCCTTCAATTCAATATCGTCAAGCTTGAAAGCTCAGTGATTTGCCAATCATTTCTTCGAGATACACATATCGAGCTTCGAGTTTTCCATGATACAATATTAAAACTCATGACATCGGTCTCGTCTTCGATTTATGAAAGATCTTGACTTCAGCAAACGTATGATAATGGAGTGCAAGAATCTTCGATGCAAGAGGAAAATGGTCATACGATTGACGCATTGGAGGCTAAAGAATGCAAGGACACGGAATCAACAGTTATGCATGACATCAGCAACGCGTCAGGGAATGTTACAGACATCTCTTATGATGATACCATACCCGTTTATGACGAAGAGCCTGCGAACATGGTACAATGTAATGTTGTTTATGATGTATATGCTGATGATATGCCGCATATTGAGCATTCTGAACCTAATTATGACAAACATGGGATGGAAAAAAGTGATAGAAATACAACTTATGATTCATCCGATGTGAGTCATAATGGTGGAGAAAGTGTTCAAAATGCTTAAAATCATGACAATTGCCTGATGTCTGTTTCATTGATTGCTTCTTATTCTAAGATTAGAGAGCTCGAAGCGATTGTAGCTCAGCAATCTAAAGAGCTTGAGGATGCCAAAATTGAATTTTCAAAGAAAACGGACAAATTTGAAAAGTATTTTGAAAAACTTGAAAAGTCAAACATTGTTCTTGAAAGAAAATTGGATCAAAAATTTTAGATTCTAAAGCTAAAAAGGATAATATTTGAAAAAAATTCAACTGCTAGAATATAAGTTGACATCCCAAGATAGATTGCTCAAAGAGAATGAGACTTTAAAAGCTCAAGTTCAGGAAAAGGTTTTTGCTGTAGCTGCATTGAAAAACGAATTAAGGAAAAATATAGGAACTAGTGTGGACACTAAGCTTGAAAAACCATCAATCTTGGGGAAACCGCCTACAAATCAGTTCGTCAGACAACCGACCGTTAGACAACCTACTGGATTTAGATCCGAGCAACCACAATCATCGAGACCGTGGTTTTCCTCCCAAGTTGATTTGGTTCATCTTTCTAGACCAGTCACTCCTGCAACTAGGCCCAATGTGACCAAAACAGCTTTAGCAAGACCTAATCACATGATTGCCTCTAGTTTCTCTAAAAATACCAAGACCACGCCTAGAACTAGTTCAAATAACGTTCACCATAAATCTGGTCTGAGGTAAGTAAAGCAAAAGACACATGTAAGAGATAGGAATTTCAAACCTAGACAGATGCCTTTTAGATTACCTAACACTGCTAACCGTAGCATGTCAAATCCTAGGAGCATCAAACAATCGTCCAGGAATTATAGATCTTACTCGGACATTAAATATGCTACTTGTAAAACATGTAGAAAATGTGTCTTTACGGCAAATCATGATTCTTGTATCAAGAAACTACTTAATGAGGTTAACTCCCGTGCTAGAATTAAATCCCAGTGGGTTGCTAAAATCAAACCCATTGGTAAAATGTGACGCACCACTGGTAGAAATTTCACTCTTGTAGGAAACGAGTGCCCTTTAACTAGGATAGTCACCAATTCTACTAAGACTGCTAGGGAGGAAATTGAAAAGGATGATACATCACTTAAGCATGAACTTAAGGTTTTCTATAAAAGGAAACGTTTGCCATCTAAGACAAGTGAATCATCTACTCAGGTCGCCTCTGGCACAAGAAAAGATAACTGTGAACCCCCACTTGCTTCTAAAATTGATATCGCTAACCCATGTCAAAGCATGCAAATTCCTAATGAGAATACAGGTACCAAGGTTGATGTTCCAAAAGAACGAAGCGGTCCAATCGTTGTATACCGTTCAACTAAGGAAACTCTTAGATTTTGGTTGCTGAAGAAGCAAATATCGGAGAAACAAGTGTCTTAGAGGATTCATGGTTAAGCTTACTGTATAGGACTTACAGTCACATTACAGTCTGTAACTCGATCTCAAAAGACAGGAAAGTTCATCCCGATGATGACTTATCCTCAAAACGAGAAAGTAAATTTTCGCGGACACGAGCTTACATTAAAACTATTCCTAGTTTTTAAGCTCGTGTATAGGACTTACAGTCACATTACAGTCTGTAACTCGATCTCAAAAGACAGGAAAGTTCATCCCGATGATGACTTATCCTCAAAACGAGAAAGTAAATTTTCTTAGACACGAGCTTACATTAAAACTATTCAAAGGTTTTAAGCTCGTGTATATGGCTCACATTCAAACCACAGTCTGTGACCCGAACTTCAGAGAAAGGGAAGTTTATCTCGTCAACAATAACTTACCCTCAAAACGAGAAATTAATTTTTCTCGGACACGAGCTTACATTAAAACCATTCAAAGGTTTTTAGCTCGTATACATGGCTCCTCGTTAAATAACAGACGATGACCCGGTCTTCAGAGACAGGGAAGTTTATCTACGCAACGATAACTTACCCTCTTAACGAGAAATTAAGTTTTCTTGGAAACGAGCTTATCTTAAAACCATTCAAAGGTTTTAAGATCATGTATAAGGCTAATCATTAAATATCAGATGATGAACAGATCTTCAAATAAAGGAAAGTTTATCGCCGATGATAAAATTATTCTCATTAACGAGAAATTAAATTTTCTCAGACGCGAGCTAACATTTAAACTATTCAAAAGTTTTAAGCTCGTGTAAATGGTGTATAATTATATTTCAGATTATGCCCCGGACTTCAAAGAAAGGAACGTTTATCACCGATGATAAACTTATCCTTACAACGAGAAATTAATTTTTCTCGGGCGTGAGCTAATAATAAAAACATTCGAAGTTTTTAAGCTCATGCACAATGACTTACAGTTAAATATCAGACTGTAACTCAGACTTCAATTTTAGGAAAGCTTATCTTTAAAGATAGCTTATCCTTGTAACTGGAAATTAAATTTTCTCGGTAATGAGCTTGTATTAAGACATTCCAAGTTTTAAGCTCAGAAAGGAAAGTGTATCTTTTAAATAAGAGAACTTTTCCTCATAACGAGTAATTCATCTTTCTCGGTCATGAGCTTTACGTTAAAAACATTCAAAGTTTTTCAAGCTCATGAAAACGACTTATAAGTAAATGTCAACTTAGAACTCGTTCTTTAGTTAAAAGGAAAGTTTATCGCCGATGATAAACTTATCCTTAACAACGAGAAGTTTACAACTTCTCAGACTTGAGCTCGTTTTGCAAGATATTCAACATCTTAAGCTCAAGTAATTGGTTTTCAAAACGTTGAACATAATTTTTCGAGAATTTCTCAAAAAGGTTTTCTAAATCTTTCAAAATTGTGTGTTCAAATAATCTTTTGATAAAAAGATCATGTCTTCTGGAATCGATAATATTTACGATACTAGAAATGTCATTCAATAATGACACGGGGTTGTAAATAAAGTTCGAGCAGAAGTTCAAATGTTAAACATGCTCAAAATGGTTTGCTATTATTTCGGATAGTAACCCGCTTTTCATACTCAAGTCAAGCATTTCACCGGAAATCTTTGACTCAAAAACGGGAATTAATTTTCTCGGGCATGGTTTACTTTATAACCATGTAAGGGATTCTGTTTCCGTAAAAACACAATCTAACATGAAGATATGTACGTGTCAGTGCATTTATTTGTTAAAACAAGAGAAATCTTGTTTTTATGAAGTTATCATCTCCACCAACCGTAGCAATTTACAATTGATATCTACATACTCGACGATGCGACTACTTAAACGGCGACTACAACTCTTTCACTAGAACACGGGTCAACAATTGAGGGGGAGCAATTGTCCAGCATTTAGAATCTTTGACGCCGAAGGAGCCAAGTTCACATATTGGTGTCAAGACAACGATATCAATCGTACGCATGGAGTCAAGAGATAACTTCATACATGACGAGGCGACCAACATTCGTGAACAAGAACCATGTGATTCTATCATATGATGTTCTCCATTATTCAGGTCCAACCTCGTATATTGCTACTCTTGTGAATACATTAACATATATGATCTTTGCACGTGATAAATACCTTACATTTGTGTTTAAAAGATATTTAATTTACGTTTCAAGTACACCCTCATTAATTTAAGGGAGAGCTTGTGAAAAGCATGAAGATAATTGGATTTGCATCTTTCTTCCCAAATTTTCATAAAATGCAATTAAATCAATTGATATTAAAAACATCGAGTGGGTTAATATTTTTAATATGGGGGAGAAAATGTGATTTAATAATGAGATCAATCAATTTAATGGTTTGACTTAATGTGCTGGCTCATCCCGGCATGTGCGAAATGTTTTCGAATATCGTGGTATATGTTAAAGGGGAGAAAAATGGATTTGGATATCAAAATGGATTTCATGGTGACATACACTTACCCAAAAGATATCCATTCACGACGGTGAAGATTGTAGTGACATATGGATGGTAGGATAGGTTAAAGTCTAATGATTCCTCTAGAACCGGAGGAATCTTCCCAAGGACATTCCATAGCTAGAAATAGTAGTCCTTAGGAAAGCTATAGAAAGATTGTGAACGTAGCTGAATGCCGACCAAGTACATAAGTTAGCACTGGAACAATCACAACAAGGTGCTAGTTATGACGTGTTGGTAAGCATTGAAGGGGTTGAAGAATGAAAAAGAATTGTAAAGATAAAGGGTGTAAAGAAAGAAGCCCTCCTTACAACCTTAGGCAGAAACCGGGTCAATACATATGCTATTGAGATCATTTTTAATGATGCTTGATATTGAAGACATACATCATGGACCCAGTGATGCAATGCACAACCCATCCCAGCTAACTCAGATATCTCTCAAAAGATATTTGTTTTAATCACACGGAGACAACGCATTATCTATTGATTTATTCACTCCGAATAAATTGGTATTGAAATGGTGGCACTTCTCTCCAGCCTCTGATCACTAAAATCCAAAATGCACGATTGAGTCTAGAGCCATTTGAGATCATCAAATATCTCATTAGGACACACTTTCATATTTCCTTGCTTCCTCACACACTGTGAAAAGTAAGAAAGATCTTAAGAGTCCTACGCAAAATGTTCATGATCTTGCCTGAACATCGGAGTAATACGAAAGTATTTACAATGAAGATGGAAATCCTTCTTGAGAGAATATCAAAAAGCTCATGGTAGGTGACTTGTGTGATTCTTTATGAATCAAACTTGTGATAACTGGAAAGCAACAGTAGTTTAATTTGTAACACCCCAAAATGTGATATGCGGAAGCGGTGAAGCTCGTGGGCTGTTACGTCATTTTATCATAGTTCAAGGTACAAGAGAACGACTCTAAATGAGACGTTTTATAAAAATACCTCGTTGAATTTAAAATAAAAGCATCACAGTACAAAAGGTCTCAGTTTCAAAAGATAGTGTAGCGAAATGTAAAAGTTTTAAACATCAACGAGATAATAGTTCAAAAGCATAAGTAAATAAATGTCTGAAGATAGCCAAGAAATGCATGCGGACTCCAAGTACTTCACACAGCAGATACAAATCATCATCAATTACCTGAGATAAATGCTAAATTGGGTCAACATAAAGTTGGTGAGGATATAGGTTTCAAGTAAAAATTCATAGTCATTCAATTTCAGATTTCATTTCATGTACACATGCAACTATAGGAGATATAGTGCCAAGTGTAGGATAAATTGGGTGTTCACAATATTTATGATAGCTAAGCTCGTGACATCGAAACTAGTGATCCAGTGCATACAATAAATTGTATACATAAATTGCCCCAATGGAGTACCTAGCCAAGATGACTCCGTTCATACAAATGGTACACGCTCGTCCGGCGTCAGAATGCCCGAGTGGAGGTTGTCAACCCTCAATAGATCTATCCGTAACATAAGAGCTTACTCCAGCAGAGTAACTAACGATTCACGATAGTGGGGACTATGGCTAAAGCAACTTAAGCTATCTCATAAATAGTGTTCACAAAGCGTTCACAGAAATCAAGTTTTACTTGCGTCCAGAAGCAAGTCATCAAAGCATTTATCACATCCCAAAACATTAAATATAGAAAGCAGTTTAATAGGGAATCTATAAACTCACCTCAAGCAACGATTCAAACCGCACAAGTATGATCAAATAGTAGCGAGCAACTCTAGCAACAACCTAAATATAATACTATAGTTTAGGCGCTAGCAGATATGTCACAATAGTTCGTCACGTACGTTACTCATCAATAAAGTATATATTTTGTTGTTAAAATCGTCACTTGTAAATGTTACATCGTTATAAACATTATAGTATATATATACTTAGGCAAAAATATTTATTTTTTACTCGACGAAATTTCGACAGCCTTTCGGCGTAAATTTTAATTTACCAAAATTTATCTTAATAAATTTTCCTACCCGATTTCTAACGAAAATTCGGCAGCCTTTCGGCGTCACATAAAAATTTGCCATTTTTAGTAAGTACTCAAATCTCGTCCTAAAACCCCTATTTTCAACAATTTCTCAATCGCCAACAATTCAACAAGTCATTTTTTTCACAACAGTAACAATTTCCACTTCCAACGTTCAAACTTTCAATAGTACAACAAGTATTCACATTTCGAGCTAATACGCTTTTACAAAACAAGTCCAACATTCATACATACCATTTAGTAACCATTTCGACACTTAAAACAACTCCGTTTAACCCGAAAATGTCGTTTCGACCACTTTAAAAATATGGACAGCAACCACTTATAGTGTTGTTCTCCAAAAATTAAGTTTTCCGAAAACGAAATTTAAACGACCACATCTTACTCATTTTAGCTCCGTTTTTAGTCCATAATATATCGAAACGAAGGTATTAACTTGTATTTTCATAATATCGTAGTAAACTAGTGTCAAAACAATTTTTACGACTCTCTACGCCTCTTACAAAAGTCGGACAGATTGTATGTTTTCCGTAAAAACTCGTTTTCGACTATTTTCAAGCGTAACCACTAGTAGTAACACTACTAGTTCCCTCCAATTTTTCATAAACATCAACAAAATCAAAGATTTTTCTTCAAGTTCACAAATCTAAAATATACATACTTATATTTTTCACAAGTCTTTCAATTAAACCATTTTCATGTATGGATCTAATAGATCCACACATAATTTTCATAGATCTTAAAATATTTCATGACCAAAATAGTTTTTATCATTTTATTTCAAGAAAATACTTGATGAGTAACATGCATGCATAGATCTACAAAGATTATGCATGAAAAATGAAAAGATGAAAAATGTTTAAGAAGTAACCTTGAGTAACGACTCTACGTAACCACAACGACCCGATCTACGCTCTAACCCACTAATAATCAACAAGAACTCTACTTCTACAACTTCAACCCAAAAACTACTCAAATCAACAAACCAAGAATAACCATTCTTCTTTATGCTTGTACAAACTCTAGGGTGTATTTATTTTGTGTTAATTCTTGTTAAAATGAAGCTTTACGAAATCAACAATGGTGGAAAATGTATGTGTATGTTGTTGGGAATAAATTAAGGCCAGATCACTTGAGCGCTGACAAGAACAAAACAAGCGTTGACAAGAACAAAACAAGCGCTGACAGCTCAAGCGTTGACAAGATAAAGTCAAGCGTTGACACATTGAAGACAAGCACTGATGGAAGATATATTCTACGCGTGTATTATATTCTAGATTACTTCTAGTAAAGATAAGAACAACAATGTATTTTCTATATTTATCTTTACCTAGAATAGTTGATACGTAGATTATTGTACAAGGCTTCTTATGTCTATAAAAGAAGGCCTTTAGGTTAATGTTTAATATAAGTTTCATATAAGTTTTCATTCGTAAACTACTTTCATTGTAAGCAAGTTTGATATTGATAATCAAAGTGAAAGTTTGTTTACATCTTGTGTGTTCTTGTTTAAGTGTTAAATTCCGCATAACACTTAGATTCATAATCGTATACAAAGGTTTCTCTAAGTGTATTACTTGATCTAATCTCGTATACATAAAGCTAAATCGATCTAAGTTTGGGATCAACAAGTGGTATCAGAGATTGTTGAGAAATTTTTGATCTAAAAGAACACAAGAACCCTAGAAATCACCAAAACCCTAATTTTCTCAAAAACCCTAACAACATCATGTCAACTCCAGAAATCACCAACTCTTCCTCCTCACCTTTACCAAACATCAAGATTCCTATGCTTGATGCAACCAACTTTGATTAGTGGAAGTTCAACTTTGAACAATATCTGGGGATCTATGACTACACACTTTGGGAGGTTATTAAATATGGAAACACATTCAATAAGGCTCAAAAGATTCTTAATGCCATTTCTGCAAGTACAGCTGTTGCTGGATGTTCAGAAGCTGACAAGAGGGAAAAACCTGATGATGGTAGAGCTGTCTCTGCTGAAGACATAGCAAAGAGAAGTGTTGACATGAAAACCTTAAATATTCTGAAGCTCTCTTTGGGACAAGAGAATCAGCATAAATACAGAAGTTATGAATCTGCTAAAGATCTTTGGGAAGCTCTTGAAGGTGCACATGGTGGCAATGCAGATACTAAGGAAGAAAAGAAAAAGCAACTCATGCATGATTATGCTGTCTTCAAAGCTCAACCCAATGAGAAACTGAGTAGTGTGAGAAGCAGATTGCTTGACATTACAAGCAAGTTGTCTTTCATGGGGACACAAGTTGGTGATGTTGACATTAATGCTACCTTTCTTAAAAGTCTTGGTGAGGCATGGAAGATTGAGGCAAGATCTATTCTTGCCAACAATACTTACAAGAGCTCCTCGTTTGATGACATCTACAACAAACTAAGGCTGTTGGAAGATGAAACTCTTTTAGAACATGGAAGCAAATCTACAAACAGCAACATGGCCTTCTTCTCTCATAGTGAAGGTCAATTCAATCAGAAGGACACTTACATGCAACCAGTTACTGGATCATCATATGTCAGCGCTGGAACAAGTTCTGTCAACGTCTCCTTTTCAGACGCTGATACATACAAGAATGACTCCCCAAGAGTTAAACCTGCTGGTTTAGATTTGGATACTGTTTGTGCTTACATTGCTTCTTTGCCAAATGGTTCAGTGATTACATATGAGGACCTTGAGCAGATAAGTGATGAGCACTTGGAAGAGATGGACATCAAGTGGAACACGGCTCTTGCTAGTATAAGAGAAAATAGGTGGAACAGATGGTTTAAGAAGAAAATGACCTTCAATGCTAAAGACACAGCTGGATTTGACAAATCCAAAGTTGAATGCTACAACTGCCATCGTATGGGGCACTTCATGAGGGAATGCATATCTCCTAGAAGATCTGATGTTGGTAAACCCTCAAGTCAGGTTGTTAAATCTCAGGATTCCAAGGCCATGGTTGCAGTTCAAGGAATTGATGGTATGGGATGGGATTGGAGCTATCTGGCTAAGAATGTTGAAGAGGACAAAGCCTTGGTTGCTGATATTGAAGAAGAAGAGCATGTTGAATATGCTCTCATGGCACACTCCTCCTCTTCATCTGATAATGAGGTATATGATGATGCTTTTTGTAGCAAAGGCTGTAGATTAAATACTGAAAGACTTAACAAAGAGGTGTTAAGATTATTAGATGATATGAGTACTGAAAGATGTAAATTGTCTAATTACCAACTAGCTCTTACTGAAACTGAGAAAACTGTTTCTGAATACAAGAAAATGGAATTTGATTTAAAAGATAAAATCAATATTTTAAAACATGAGTTAGAGGCTAGTATGGATATTAGAAACATCATGGAAAGGGTTAATGGTGAACTACAGGCTAAGTTAGATGAGGCCAAAGAATAAAGATAATGTTGGCCTTAAAATTCAAAGATTTGATAGAGCCACCCAAACCCTAGGAGAATGTGTGGATAAACAAAGGGATCCTAAGGACATGACTTGGATTGGGATGAATGATTACTCTTTGGTTCCACCACCAGCTGGTGACTTCTATGGTGTCCAACAAAGGGACTTATCTTGGACTGGTTTGCCAGAACTCCAAGAGGAGGAATTTGTTCCTCCACCAAGAGTTGTTACTCCAGTTGAAGAGTATCAACAAAAACTGACTGACCTAAATGAGTGGAAGAAGGCTAACCCTACTTTATTTGTCAAGGGTGGCTTGCTATGTGAAAGTCCTAATGAGTCACCACCCATTAAGGTTACTAACCCAATCACTGGTAAAGCTGTTGACCTAGGCTCAAATACTGTTAGAAGACCTACCATTAAATATGCAGAGATGTATAGGAATACTAGGAACAGGTTTCTTCTCTTCTAGACCTAAGGTTGTGTCTAAGAAAGCCTGTTACAGTTGTGGTAGCTTTTCACATTTGGCTTACAAGTGTGTCAACGCTCCCAAATACAGCGCTGACAGGAACAATTTCAGCGCTGACAGGAACAAAGTCAACGTTGTTAGAAAGTCAAACGTTGTCAGACCCAAACCTTGTGTGCAGCAAAGTCCACAAGTGATGAGACCTGCCCCATTCTTCACTAGAGGGTCTAATACTCATGGACAAAGACCATTTCAGAAGACAAACACCTGGTCAAATAGGCATTGGGTTTCTGTAGCAAACCCTAGGTTCAACGCTGACAAGGGTAATTTCAGCGTTGACAGGACAAATTATAACGCTGACAGAAACGTGACCAGACCTAAATATTTGCAACCACAAGGTAAGGGGTCTAAAGCTTTTTCAAGCTTAACATGGAGACCTAAGAAAGATCAAAACCCTAATGATAATAGGATTTCAATGACATGCAACAGATTTTAATTACATTTCAAAGGTCGTTACAAAACCTATTGGGGTTAACTGGGTATTTCATCCTAAGAAGGATGAGAATGGGGTTGTTGTGAGAACTAAGTCTGTTCTTATTGAACAACCAGATGAATCCAAGTCTTTTAATACTTGGGTTCCCAAAGAAAACTAATTTGTTTTCTTTATGTGCAGGGCATCCAAAGACAGTCAATGATTATGGATATTGGGATAGTGGATGCTCAAGGCACATGACAGGAAAGGAAGACTATCTGACGAACTTCTATCCTATTAAAGATGGTGATAAGGTATACTTTGGAGGCGGATATGGTACTATCAAGGCAAAGGAACTCTTCTCACCAAGAATCTGCGTTTTGAGAACGTCTTCCTGGTAAAAGAACTTGATTACAACCTGTTTAGTGTATCACAAGTTTGTGATAACAAAAATAAAGTTCTTTTTACGTATACTGAGTGTTTGGTGTTGAGCAAGGATTTTAAGATCCCTGATGAGAAATATATTGAGTATAGAACACCTATGCATAAGGACATATATAATGTTAATTTGAATGGGATTAAAATGAATAATAATATGTCTTGTTTTTATGCTAAGGCCTCAGTAGATGAGAGTAATTTGTGGCACAGGAGACTAGGGCACATAAATTTTAAAAATATAAATAGACTTGTGAGACTTGGTTTAGTTGATGGTTTGCCTGAGAAGGCCTTCCACAATGACCACTCTTGTGTTGCATGTCTTAAAGGCAAGCAGCACAAGGTCTCATTCAAGTCCAAACAGGTGCACACTAGTTCTAGACCTCTTCATATGCTACACATGGACCTCTTTGGTCCAACCAATATAGAAAGTTTGAATGGTAAGTCATATTGTTTTGTCATCACAGATGACTTTTCTAGGTTTAATTGGACATTCTTTCTTGCTATGAAGAGTGACACAGCTGATATTCTAATTGATTTTATCACTCAGATTGAGAAGAGGTCTGGCAATGAGGTTAAAATGCTTAGGAGTGATAATGGTGGAGAATTTAGGAATAAGAAGCTAGATGATTTCTGTGCCAGGAAAGGAATTACTAGGCAATTTAGCATTGTTAGAACCCCACAACAAAATGGGGTTGCTAAGAGGAAAAATAGAACCCTAATTGAAGCAGCCAGAACAATGTTGGCTGATGCTCACTTTCCAATAGCCTTTTGGGCTGAGGCTCTTAATACAGCTTGCTATGTGCAAAATAGAGCATTGGTTAACAAAATTCAGAACAAAACACCTTATGAGTTACTTTGGGGTAGAAAACCTAATATTGGTTTTCTCAGACCTTTTGGTTATCATATAGTAGTTTTAGACACTAGTGATGCCTTAGGGAAATTTAGTGCAAAAGGTGATGAGGGCTACTTCATGGGGTATTCAGTGCAGAGCAAGGGTTATAGGGTTTATCTTAAAGAAGAAAAACGTATACTTGAAAGAGTACATGTTAGGTTTTTAGAACATAAACCTAGTGATACTAAAAGTGGTCCTAATTGGTTTTTTGACTTGGAACCTTTATCTAGAACTTTAAATTATATGCCTGTCACTAATCCAGACATTGTGAAGGTAACTTCAAATGTTGTGGAAGAACAAGTTGTTGATGTTTCAGGTACACAGGTTCATAAAAGGGTTGGATCACAAGCAGAAAAGACATCTCATATCCTAGAATATGTTACCATTCCTATCTGGACAGATGCTTTTGCTGCTGCTGGACAAGATAATGGTGGTTTCCAAGTACCACCAGATATAAACATGCATGGTCCTTCAGGCGCTGACAAAGGAAAATCTAGCACCGACAAGACCAATTCAGACGTTGATGGCTCAGACGTTGACAACAACAGTTCAAGCGTTGTTAGCCCAAGCGCTGACAAACAAGGTTCAGACGTTGACAAACCTTTGCACATCTTTTCTCTTCCACTTTTGAACAAGGTGAACCTTCTAATTCATATGAAGAAGGTCATCCTTATGTTGACTTAAGAGAATCTGATGAAGAAGATATTGGCAACTCGGAGCATGAGGTTGAGGACATCAGACTTTTTGAAGGAGGAGTTCTCACTTCTACAATGAAGAATCACCCCCCTTCCCAGATCATTGGTGATATTATGACTCGAGTTCAGACTAGAAGATCTCATCAAGGTCTTGGTGGGTTTATTGCCAATATACACAAGAAGGTTGATACCCCTCTTGTGCAAGCATATTTGTTTGCATGTTTTCTGTCACAAGAAGAACCCAAGAAAATATTTGATGCTCTCGAAGAACCAAGTTGGGTGGAAGCAATGCAGGATGAGCTTCACCAATTTGCAATTCAGGATGTTTGGGAGCTGGTTGATTGTCCTAGATATGTCAGACCTATAGGGACAAGATGGGTTCTAAGGAACAAAAGAGATGAAAGAGGCATTGTGGTCAGAAACAAGGCAAGGTTAGTGGCTCAAGGTTATACACAGGAGGAGGGGATAGACTATGAGGAGGTCTTTGCACCAGTTGCAAGGATTGAAGCTATTAGGATTTTACTAGCCTATGCCTCCTGTATGGGCTTCACAGTCTATCAAATGGATGTCAAGAGTGCCTTTATCTATGGCACCATTGTTGAGGAAGTATATGTAATGCAACCTCCTGGTTTTGAGGATCCAGAGCATCCAGATAAAGTGTATAGAGTCAAAAAGGCTATGTATGGCCTTCATCAAGCCCCTAGAGCATGGTATGTTACTCTGTCTACCTATTTGGTGGAAAATGGATTCAAGAGGGGAACCATAGATCCGACACTATTTACAAAGAAGAAGGGCAAGGATGTGTTGCTTGTGCAGGTCTATGTTGATGATATCATTTTTGGGTCTACTGATCCAAAGATGAGTGAGGATTTCTCCAAGCTTATGACAGACAAATTCAAGATGAGTGCTATGGGGGAGATGAACTTCTTTCTTGGTTTACAAGTTCAGCAGAAAGAAGATGGTATCTTCATCTCCCAGGACAAATATGTGGCTGAGATCTTGAAGAAGTTTGGCTTTTCTCCACATGAAAAGAGGGCTACTACTCCTATGGATAGAGAACACCCTTGGGGAAAGATTGGAGATGGGAAATATGTTGATGTCAGGCACTATATATCCATGATTGGATCCTTGATGTATCTTACTGCCTCCAGACCTGACATCATGTTTGCTGTGTGTGCTTGTGCACGCCATCAAGTGACTCCCAAAGAATGTCACCTTTATGCTGTGAAGAGGATCTTTAGGTACCTAAGATGCTATCCTGGTCATGGTTTGTGGTATCCAAAGGATTCACCATTGGAGCTGATTGCTTATTCAGATAGTGATTATGGAGGTGATAAATTTGATAGGAAATCCACAACTGGTGGATGTCAGTTTCTTGGGAGCAGGTTGATATCTTGGCAATGCAAGAAACAAACAGTGGTGGCTAATTCTACAACTGAAGCAGAGTATGTGGCTGCAGCTGCATGTTGTGGCCAAGTTTTGTGGATTCAGAACCAGCTGTTGGACTATGGGTATAATTTCATGCATACCAAGATATTTGTTGACAATAACAGCACTTTATGCATCATTAAGAATCCTGTACATCATTCTATAACTAAACACATAGAAATTAGACACCATTTTATAAGAGATTGCTTTGAGAAAGGTTTAATACAACCAGATAGGGTTGACACTAAGGAAAACGTGTCAGATTTATTAACTAAACCTTTTGATGATGGGAGATTTCAATACTTGGTAACAAGTATTGGAATGGTCAATCTCACATAATATGTGTTTTGGAGTCTTTTTGTAAAAGTATGTACAGGATGATGCATTGTTATTGGTCTTATTGATGATTTAGATTTTCCACTATATTTTTCTAACACTGACAAAGGTTGCTTGAACGCTGATAAGTGGTTTTGCAACGTTGTCAGCAATATAATTGTCTAACGCTGACAAAGCTTCCCTCAACGCTGTCATGTGTTATCGGGGCGTTGTCAGCAACAATGTTAGTTTTGTGGTTTTCAATCTAAATGTGCAGATGGTGTTAGCAGTTTACCATTGGATACAGAGTTTCTTATGGATCAATGGAGAAGCATTTGGACAAGTTTTTATTTATGGATGATGGTTGGAATGTTTCATTCCTATCTTGACATAAATTTTTTTATGTTAATGCATGATTTTAGCAAACTTTTGTATCATGGTTTAAGGGGAGGTTTTAGGAACCTTTAGGATGTTTGGGTATACTCTTATCACAATTCTAGATTGTGTCCACAGGTGAGTATGAGTTAGTTTCTACTAAATCATGAGGCACTGTAGCATGTAAAGTTGATATACTATGCATGCTGCCAAGACATTTTTGGCCTAGAATTGGTTGTGGTCTATTGGGAGACTTGGGAATGATTTTGTTATGGGATTTACCTGGGAGTAACAAGGATTTTATAAGGTTACTTGGTTGTTAAGAGTTTTGGTTAGCAAGGGACACTAGAGGACTGTTATGTCTATCTTGCTTATGCAAGTGTGCATAACTGGACAGTGCTTTCTGCCCTATAATAATTATCAACCTTTGGTTATCTTCTCTAGGATAAATTACTTGTTAAGGTCATTTTTCATTTTTAAACATTTTTATTTTTGGACGCTGACAAGAATTTTCCAAGCGCTGTTGTGACCAAATTGGACGCTGACATGGTTAGGCAAACGTTGACAAGATTATAGCCGTTGGGCGTTGATAGGTTATTTTTGACCGTTGACACTCAATGGGGCCTACCCAGTTGTTACTTTTTGACATATTTTTGAGCCGTAATTTTAGGAGTTGTTACTTTCATTTAATGCATGAGATAACTTATAACTTTTTCAATATTTTCATGATTGATTTTTGAAAATACTTGCCTATTTTTGGGCCTTTCACATGCATCTTCTTCTCGTATAAATTTGGCTCCTATTTTAAACAGGGTATCTATAATTATTGTCTAACACATTTTTCTCTTATCAACTTCAGCTTCTTCACTTAGAATTAACAGCTTTCATCAATGGCACCAAAGTTTAAACCAACAGAATTGGAATTGGGGTTCAGATATCAACACAACATGATTGCATATCTTGAAGCTGATGATACTCTGTTTCCCCAATACACACAAATGGTGGCGTATTTGAACGCATCCCCATTAAGGTATGCTCTTTCTCATGCACCACTCATTCCAGTCACACATATTAAGCAGTTTTGGAACACTGTCAGTTCCTCAACAGTTAATAGAGTGACCACATTGACATCTATTGTTCATGGGAGACCTTGGGTGGTTACTGAGGCTTTGGTACGCAAAGCCTTGCATCTTGATGATGCTGATGGTATAGCCACCCTTCCCATAAATGAAATAGAACAAGGGCTTAGGGCTTTGGGATATCCTTTTCCTGATGAAGGTACTCTTAACAAGTATCATAAGCAGGAATTTCCCCCAGCCTCGAAGTACCTCATACATGACCTCCTTCAATGTTTGAGTCCCAAATGTACTGCACACAATGAGATCAATAGATCCATTGCCAGTGCTATTGTGTGCATTGCAACAGGGCAAAAATTTAATTATTCTAAAATGATTTTTGAGGGCATGTGTAAAAACAAGGGGACAAAAATGACTTTAGCTTATCCCCGTTTTCTGCAAATGGTTTTTGATGTTCAAGGTTACTGCTCAAGGGATCACAATGATTTTTATAAGATCCCTGAGCAAAAGAAAGCTATTTTTATGAAGATGAATTCACCACCCCATCGTGACCTACCTTTAACCCAAGCTATGCTTGCTGTTATTGCAGCAGCACAACCCCAACCAGACCCCCAACCACAAATTGACCCTCAACCACAACTTGAACCAATTCCTGAACCTTTACCTTCACCTGAACATATGCAAATTGACTCAGAATTCTTCAACGCTGACACACTCAATGTTGGCGTTGATGTGCCTATTTCCAACGCTGACACACAACGTTTATAATCCCAAACACCCCTTAACCAACCCATATCTACCCATTCTTCCACACCATCTTCCACGCCCCCTGAATATAGGTTGATGAAACGCCAAAGGACTACTGGAGTGTTCTCCTCTGATGGTCCTAGACATGTAGCAGAGAGAACCACCACCACAAGTGTGGCTGGTGACCTGGATGAGGCTGGGACTATTGGTTCTGGCTTAGATGCTGGCCAAGGCAGTGCCACCATCATTAAGTCCTCATCCTTGCCCAATGAATCTGACTTGGGAGGTCAAATCCCCATTTTAGAAGAGGGCATACTGGAACCAATGACTCTTATGGAATTACGGCAGTCTGCATAAGCTTGCAAAAGCAAAATGCAGACTTAGTACAAGTAGTCAGCTCACAAGGCCTTGAACTCAAGCAATTGAGGGATAGGATTGTTGTTTTGGAAAGTGATCGTGCTAGGAGGGGTATGGAGGAATCTTCCAAAGTGGAGGAAGATCCAATAAATCTGAGTGATAAGGGCAGCCATGATGGTCAATCAATGGATGTTGCTGAGGCCCTTACAACTTTGAAGAAACAAACAGGTTTTGATATGTCCTTAGTCTCTCCCACCAACTTAAATTTATCATTTACAGCTATGTTGAGTGAGGTTACACAAGGCGCTGAGGGAGATATTTGTGCGTTGACAAGGAAAATTTGGACGCTGATAGAAGTATTTTGGGCGCTGATAGGACAAATTTGGGCGTTGACAAACCTGCACATGAAGGTGATGTATCCCAGTCATCATCTATCATCAAGGAGGTTTCTACTCAGGTATTACCATCTACCTTACCAACCATTGCACCATCAGATAAGGGTAAGGGTATAATGGTAGAGGAGATTGTTCCAAAGGATGCAGCTCAAGTTGAATTTGATAGAAGATTGGCTGCACAAATCATGGAACAGGATGAAAAGGAAAAGTCACCATTTGTTGTGACTTCTGAAGAAGGAAGTGATGGAGCTAGCTCAGACTCAAGTGTGATGATTATAGAACCTGAAAGGCTTGAGTATGGGGATGAGTTGGCCAAAGAGAAGCTGAGAGAGTTGAAATTGCAGGTTGACTTTGACATGCCAGAGGTGGTTTAAATGTACAATGCTTGGGAAGAAAGATGCATGGATAATCCAGACTTGACCATTTCGGATCAAATATGGGGTTTGGAGCTTCTTCTTAGAGTTCAGAAAGATTGCCAGGTAATTTTGAAACACAAGGCAAGTAATATTCTCTCAGAGTTGAAAAGGGATAGAAGGGAGCTATACTTTATGTTGCTCAGATGTCATGGAGTTGGATGGACTTATCAGAAGTTGAGGGCTTTGACATTTAATGAGCTAGAAAGCAGGGCTTATCCCATTTGGGTGAGAGTGCAGGAAGCAAACACTCTCAGACTTCTTTCAGATGAAAGAAAGGAGGAACTTACAGAAGAAATGGAACTCAAGAAAGCTATGATTGTTCACAGGCCAGTGAAGAAGGGAATTTCATTTGAGTTTCCCAAAGATATGGATCCACTATATCCAAGTGAAGCTGTCATCAGAAAGAGCCTCAAGCTCTCACCTTTAGAAGCTTCAGATATGGTGCAAGTGTTACGATTAGATTCCAGGAACCCAATTGTGAGCTATGAAGAAGATGAATGTGGGTTTTGGAAGATTGGCAGATTTGGCAAGGAGGTACACACTTTTACCACTCTCATATCTTTGTTTGCAAGTTGTGATAGAGAAGACTTGGTGGACCTTTGGAGGTTGCTGGAGACCAAGTATGAGGCTGAAGCACCAACTTCAGCTAATGGAATAAAACTTTGGACCACATTCAAAAGGATGTGTGGACCAAAAGATGAGGATCCTGCAATTTGGAAGGATCTTAAAGATGACATCAGTGGTCTTCAATGGAGGTTATATTCAGCTGCTGGTGTTTACCATTTGAGTTCTATAAAGTTTGCTGAGTATCTACTTGTGGATGCTCAGTATTTCATATCCAAGGCTATTTTGGAAAAGATGAAGGACACTCAGCTGGAAATAGATTATTCAAGTGACGTGGCAAAAGATTTGATCAGATTTATTCACTATGAATATGAGAAGGTTTGTAAAATTCCTCCTAGTCCTTAATGCTTATTCAGAAACTTGATCATAAGAGTGGATATCAAGTTTAGGGGAGGATTGTTGGGAATAAATTAAGGCCAGATCACTTGAGTGCTGACAAGAACAAAACAAGCGTTGACAAGAACAAAACAAGCGCTGACAGCTCAAGCGTTGACAAGATAAAGTCAAGCGTTGACACAATGAAGACAAGCACTGATGGAAGATATATTCTACGCGTGTATTATATTCTAGATTACTTCTAGTAAAGATAATAACAACAATGTATTTTCTATATTTATATTTACCTAGAATAGTTGATACGTAGATTATTGTACAAGGCTTCTTATGTCTATAAAAGAAGGCCTTTAGGTTAATGTTTAATATAAGTTTCATATAAGTTTTTATTCGTAAACTACTTGCATTGTAAGCAAGTCTGATATTGATAATCAAAGTGAAAGTTTGTTTACATCTTGTGTGTTCTTGTTTAAGTGTTAAATTCCGCATAACACTTAGATTCATAATCGTATACAAAGGTTTCTCTAAGTGTATTACTTGATCTAATATCGTATACATAAAGCTAAATCGATCTAAGTTTGGGATCAACATATGTGTGCCGTGTGTTTTGAGAGAGAAAGAGAGATATGTGTGTTTTTTTTGAAGTGAAATGGAGAGTGAATAATGTGAATTATTTGAGGTGAAGTTTGGTTAGTAAGTTAAAGAGTGTAAGATGTGTAAGCTTAAGCTAAATATGGCAAAGAGTGAAATGTTGGTGCATCATGCACATGGTGGTGGTTTTGGCCGGTTATGGGGGTCCCATATGGGGTAAATTATTCAAAAATTTTACTATGGTAACTAGTTAAAAGGTTTAAGGTAAAAAGGTTAGTTAGTTTTAGGTGAATATCAAAAAGTATATAGTTAAGTTTAAAATTACGTAAAACTTAAAAATTTGACGAAATATATTAAATTTACGATTTTTCGACGAAAACTGAGATTTTATGATTGGTAAACTATTTTATGCACGCTAACGACGGTTAAACGTAAAAACGACGTAAAATACGAAAACGAGATACGTTAATTAAATATTCACAGTAAATACGATTTATTACTATAAATAGCAAAAATACTAAAATACAGGCATATAAACATATACAGAAATATTTAAATACGCTGCTCAAGAAAATACGATCACACTGTTAAAAACTAAACAGTTAAGCACATAATTCACAGATAACGAATAATCTCATGGATTATCGTCAATTCATTGACCGTCTCAGCACTTTGGTCAGGTTCACAAAATTTTTTTAAGAATAATGACTGAGCACTGTGTCAGGTCATTACTCGTCAGCAAACAGTTTTTCAGAAAACGCGGGATAACTTCCCGGTTCCAACACAGTTAAATCACATAGTTGACTAAATAAAAAGTAAAAGGGTAAAATAGTCATTTTACAAAGTAGGGAAAATTACCAGGTGTTACATCATCCCCTTGATAGATAAGCTTTGTCCTCAAAGCTTAGGAGTGTCACGGTTTCTAGAATTGTCAAAGAGTTGCTGATATTTATTGCGAAATTGATCCTCACGCTCCCAAGTGAATTCAGGTCCACGTTTAGAATTCCACCTCACCTTGATGATAGGAATACGATTCTGTTTCAATCGTTTGACCTCACGGTCCATGATTTCAACTGGTTCCTCGACGAATTGCATTTTGTCGTTGATTCGGAGTTCCTCCAATGGTATCACGAGTGTTTCATCAGAAAAGCACTTCTTCAAGTTCGACACATGAAAAGTGTTGTGCACGCGGCTCAACGCTTGCGGTAATTCGAGACGATAGGCTACGGTTCCAACCTTTGCCAGAATTTTGAAAGGTCCAATATAACGGGGGTTCAGCTTTCCTCGCTTGACAAAACGTACCACACCTTTCCAAGGCGATACTTTTAGCATCACTTTGTCTCCTACTTGAAATTCGAGAGGCTTACGTCGAACGTCGGCGTATCTCTTTTGACGATCACGGGCTGCTTGAATTTGGCTCTTGATTGAAACAATCTTCTCAGTCGTTTCACGGATGAGTTCAGGGCCAGTGAGTTGACTATCCCCAACCTCACTCCAATACACAGGCGAGCGACATTTACGACCATACAACGCTTCAAACGGTGCAGCCTTAATACTGGTATGATAACTATTGTTGTAAGAGAATTCCACTAGAGGCAAATGTCTGTCCCATTGCTTTCATAGTCAAGCACACAAGCACGCAACATGTCCTCCAGCGTTTGAATAGTTCTCTCACTCTGTCCGTCAGTCTGCGAGTGATAAGCAGTACTCATGTCCAATTGCGTACCCAACGCTTTCTGAAGTGATTTCCAGAATTCCGAAGTAAATCTACCATCTCTATCAGAAATTATCGAGATCGGTATCCCATGTTTTGCGACTACCTCCTTTAGATAAAGTCTCGTAAGCTTATCCATTGAATCATCTTCCTTCATAGCCAAAAAGTGTGTAGATTTCGTAAGTCGATCCACAATTACCCAAATTGTATCGTATCCGTTGGTCGTTTTAGGTAGCTTAGTTATGAAGTACATGGTTATATTTTCCCATTTCCACATAGGAATTATAGGTTGAACCAACAATCCAGATGGTTTTTGGTGTTCTGTTTTCACTCTAGCACAAGTCAGGCACTTCCCTACATAAGTAGCGATTTCAGCTTTCATATTTGGCCACCAATATAGCTTCTTCATATCCTGATACATTTTATCAGATCCTCGGTGAATCGAATACTTAGATTTATGCGACTCGTGCATAATCACGTCCCTTAGTCCTCCAAAATGTGGTAACCAACTTCTACCATTCAGACATAGCGTTCCATTAGTGCTAGTCTCCAATTTCTTTGTAACCATTCCTCCTAATTTCTCAGCCTCGACATGTTCAGGCTTAAGGGCTTCGGTTTGTGCTTCACGAATTTGCACAGTTAAGTTCGGATTGATAACCATAGCTAACGATCTAACTCTACGTGTCATCAGTTATTCCTTTCTACTTAGCGCATCCGCCACTACATTGGCCTTCCCAGGGTGGTAACGGATTTCACAGTCATAATCGCTGAGCAACTCGATCCATCGACGTTGTCTCATGTTCAGTTCCTTCTGATCAAGAATATGTTGTAAAATCTTGTGATCGGTATAGACGACACACTTGGTTCCATACAAGTAGTGTCTCTACAATTTCAAGGCAAATACTACTTCTCCTAGCTCCAAGTCGTGCGTAGTGTAGTTTTTATCATGCGTTTTCAATTGTCGTGACGCGTAGGCGATAACTTTCTTCCTCTGCATCAACACAGCTCCCAATCCTTTTGCTGGTGCATCACAGTAGACCACAAAGTCTTCCGATCCTTCTGGTAACGATAGAATAGGCGCACTACACAACATTTGTTTCAACTTTTGGAATGCTAATTCCTCCTTATCTCCCCATTCCTATATCACCTTCTTTTGAGTCAACTTCGTCAATGGTTTCGCGATCTTCGAGAATCCCTCGATGAATCTTCGGTAGTATCCGGCGAGTCCTAAGAATTGGCAAATTTCAGTCGGTGTCGTAGGAGTAGTCCACTCCCTAATTGATTCAATCTTGGCAGGGTCAACATGAATCCCCTTGCTATCTATAACGTGACCTAGAAATTGTACTCTTGGCAACCAAATATATATTACATATTACTTATAGTGTTATCCTACGTAATACATTACGTAGTACACATATATATACAGAGTAAAAAGTAGCCACATCGGTTATAGTCTAGGCCTAAAATGAAAACCTAGTTCTCTATAACCAAGGCTCTGATTACCAATTCTGTAACACCCCAAAATGTGATATGCGGAAGCGGTGAAGCTCGGGGGCTGTTACGTCATTGTATCATAGTTCAAGGTACAAGAGAACGACTCTAAATGAGACGTTTTATAAAAATACCTCGTTGAATTTAAAATAAAAGCATCACAGTACAAAAGGTCTCAGTTTCAAAAGATAGTGCAGCGGAATGTAAAAGTTTTAAACATCAACGAGATAATAGTTCAAAAGCATAAGTAAATAAATGTCCGAAGATAGCCAAGAAATGCATGCGGACTCCAAGTACTTCACAAAACAGATACAAATCATCATCAATTACCTGAGATAAATGCTAAATTGGGTCAACATAAAGTTGGTGAGAATATAGGTTTCAAGTAAAAATTCATAGTCATTCAATTTCAGATTTCATTTCATGTACACATGCAACTATAGGAGATATAGTGCCAAGTGTAGGATAAATTGGGTGTTCACAATATTTATGATAGCTAAGCTCGTGACATCGAAACTAGTGATCCAGTGCATACAATAGATTGTATACATAAATTGCCCCAATGGAGTACCTAGCCAAGATGACTCCGTTCATACAAATGGTACACACTCGTCCGGTGTCAGAATGCCCGAGTGGAGGTTGTCAACCCTTAATAGATCTATCCGTAACATATGAGCTTACTCCAGCAGAGTAACTAACGATTCACGATAGTAGGGACTATGGCTAAAGCAACTTAAGCTATCTCATAAATAGTGTTCACAAAGCGTTCACAGAAATCAAGTTTTACTTGCGTCCAGAAGCAAGTCATCAAAGCATTTATCACATCCCAAAACATTAAACATAGAAAGCAGTTTAATAGGGAATCTATAAACTCACCTCAAGCAACGATTCAAACCGCACAAGTATGATCAAATAGTAGCGAGAAACTCTAGCAACAACCTAAATATAACACTATAGTTTAGGCGCTAGCAAATAAGTCAAAATAGTTCGTCACGTACGTTACTCATCAATCAAGTATATATTTTGTTGTTAAAATCGTGACTTGTAAATGTTACATCGTTATAAACATTATAGTATATATATACTTAGGCAAAAATATTTATTTTTGACTCGACGAAATTTCGACAGCCTTTCGGCGTAAATTTAATTTACCAAAATTTATCTTAATAAATTTTCCTACCCGATTTCTAACGAAAATTCGGCAGCCTTTCGGCGTCACATAAAAATTTGCCATTTTTAGTAAGTACTCAAATCTCATCCTAAAACCCCTATTTTCAACAATTTCTCAATCGCCAACAATTCAACAAGTCATTTTTTTCACAATAGTAAAAATTTCCACTTCCAACGTTCAAACTTTCAATAGTACAACAAGTATTCACATTTCAAGCTAATACGCTTTTACAAAACAAGTCCAACATTCATACATACCATTTAGTAACCATTTCGACACTTAAAACAACTCCGTTTAACCCGAAAATGTCGTTTCGACCACTTTAAAAATCTGGACAGCAACCACTTATAGTGTTGTTCTCCAAAAATTAAGTTTTCCGACAACGAAATTTAAACGACCACATCTTACTCATTTTAGCTCCGTTTTTAGTCCATAATATACGAAACGAAGGTATTAACTTGTATTTTCATAATATCGTAGTAAACTAGTGTCAAAACAATTTTTACGACTCTTTACGCCTCTTACAAAAGTCGGACAGATTGTATGTTTTCTGTAAAAACTCGTTTTCGACCATTTTCACGCGTAACCACTAGTAGTAACACTACTAGTTCCCTCCAATTTTTCATAAACATCAACAAAATCAAAGATTTTTCTTCAAGTTCACATATCTAAAATATACATACTTATATTTTTCACAAGCCTTTCAATTAAACCATTTTCATGTATGGATCTAATAGATCCACACATAATTTCCATAGATCTTAAAATATTTCATGACCAAAATAGTTTTTATCATTTTATTTCAAGAAAATACTTGATGAGTAACATGCATGCATAGATCTACAAAGATTATGCATGAAAAATGAAAAGATGAAAAGGTTTAAGAAATAACCTTGAGTAACGACTCTACGTAACCACAACGACCCGATCTACGCTCTAACCCACTAATAATCAACAAGAACTCTACTTCTACAACTTCAACCAAAAAACTACTCAAATCAACAAACCAAGAATAACCGTTCTTCTTTATGCTTGTACAAACTCTAGGGTGTATTTATTTTGTGTTAATTCTTGTTAAAATGAAGCTTTAAGAAATCAACAATGGTGGAAAATTTATGTGTATGTGTGCCGTGTGTTTTGAGAGAGAAAGAGAGATATGTGTGTTTTTTTTTTGAAGTGAAATGGAGAGTGAATAATGTGAATTATTTGAGGTGAAGTTTGGTTAATAAGTTAAAGACTGTAAGATGTGTAAGCTTAAGCTAAATATGGCAAAGAGTGAAATGTTGGTGCATCATGCACATGGTGGTGGTTTTGGCCGGTTATGGGGGTCCCATATGGGGTAAATTATTCAAAAGTTTTACTATGGTAACTAGTTAAAAGGTTTAAGGTAAAAAGGTTAGTTAGTTTTAGGTGAATATCAAAAAGTATATAGTTAAGTTTAAAATTACGTAAAACTTAAAAATTTGACGAAATATATTAAATTTACGATTTTTCGACAAAAACTGACATTTTATGATTTGTAAACTATTTTATGCACGCTAACGACGGTTAAACGTAAAAACGACGTAAAATACGAAAACGCGATACGTTAATTAAATATTCACAGTAAATACGATTTATTACTATAAATAGCAAAAATACTAAAATACAGGATTATAAACATATACATAAATATTTAAATACTCTGCTCAAGAAAATACGATCACACTGTTAAAAACTAAACAGTTAAGCACATAATTCACAGATAACGAATAATCTCATGGATTATCATCAATTCATTGACCGTCTCAGCACTTTGGTCAGGTTCACAGAAAATGTTCAGAATAATGACTGAGCACTGTGTCAGGTCATTACTCGCCAGCAAACAGTTTTTCAGAAAACGCGGGATAACTTCCCGGTTCCAAAAAAGTTAAATCACATAGTTGACTAAATAAAAAGTCAAAGGGTAAAATAGTCATTTTACAAAGTAGGGAAACTTACCAGGTGTTACATAATTCTTAAATGAATTTAAACACGTTCCAGGCCTCTACGCAATATCTTAGTGATCTTGCCAGAACACTCAGAGTGATACCTTAGTGTTCACAATGATGAGTAGAAATCCTTCTAGTGTTAACCTCAAACAGCACTTAGTATGTAACTTGCAAGATTCTATACGAATCAAGCTCGTGACAACTGGAAAGAAACGATGGTGCAGTTCTTAATTGAATTTAACTTGTTCCAGGAACATGAATTGACGGCTTCAAATCATGCGGACATTATTATCCAAATGATTCACTCTTTATGTTCGCACTCAGCTTTGGACGATCGAATAAAGAGAACGGGTTTACCCGCGAAATCTTGTCAAGGAGGTTCTTAATTGAAACTACCTGCCACAAGTACGATAGTTAATATCGTCCAACGGTCTTCACCGATCAGAGGTAAAATGCTACCGAATTAGAATGAAATGTTCAAGGCCATTTCATCCGTGTATATGTTTTGTTGCTAACTGTCTTATGCAGCGTAACAAGAAGGTGGCATTGCAGTGTACAATCCAGAAGAAGTCGTCACCACATGCTTATACTATATGCACTTAATACTTCATCAAATTCAAGAAAGTCTAAAAGTCAAGTCTTCCGCTGTATCAAACTCTGAAGCTTTCAAGAATTTATAAAAGTATAAGTATGTGGAACATGAAGTCACGAGGAGGCAAATATCACAAGTGATGAATGCACAAGGTCAAAGCAAGGACACATGCTCAAGACCAAAGTCAAAGATCTCATCAGCATATTCACAAGAACAAGATCGAAGACTCAAGCATAGTATGCTAGGTTTAAGATTTTGTAAAATGGTGTGACCTCCCTGTTAGCCTTAAAATGTGTGCGACTAACGGAATTACATTAGTTTTATAGTCGGGACTTGCAGGGGATAATATTGTCATATGTAAAGTCCAAGTCCCGTTCTATATAAACCCCTCCATACTTCCATGGAGGGGTGAGGCTATTCATTTCTTGTCTTGCCTTTCTCTCTCTAGAATAAAACACACACTTTTATTCTTACTTGTTTCTCTATCTAAAATGGCTAAACACCTCTATCATCCTCCCCGACCTCCGGATCTTTTACCCGTGTTCTTAGTGAATCCAACTTAACACTCCCTTTGGGGGAGATTGTTGGAAATACGTTTTTCTAAGGAAAGTGTCGGTCACATCATTGTTAGCATAGATCACGAGCTATATACTATTTAGGAAATTGTAACTTGGAGTGACCTCCCTTCGGGGGAGATTGTTGGAAATACGTTTTTACGTATTTAGAAAGGATCGGTCACTCCAAAGATATATTCAAGTAATGGGCTCGTGATCCTATATGTAATCCATATAGCCCATATAGCCCACATGTAGGGTGGACTATATATATACCCCATCCTAGCATGTTAGGAGGGTTGGTCATTTTGTGTTTACACACACTTTAACTTAATCAACCTTCTTTCTCTTTCTCTCCTTTCTCTCTCTACCTTTCTCTCTCTAAGTTCCTCTTTCTCCATTCCATTCAATAGATAATGCATACATTGCTATATCATTAGAAATCGTAGACCTACACGGGGTTCATCCCGGCTACTTCAAAATGATTTTGAATAGTTCAAACGCACCCAAAATGAAATAAAAATAGTTTAGACTCGACTTAACACGAAATAAAAATAAAAACTAATCTAAATATCGATCAATCGATAATAAAAGATAAATTTTGGGCATCCGTCGGTATCGTAATCATCGTCAGTTCCTCTTAAATCGTGAAACATTAAAATTAATACCTCCAACCTTGGTTTCAACTTAAACTGTCAAACATATAATCCACAACAATTCTAAAAATTTCAAAAATATACGTAAAATAGGATTAAATAGTGACGTCGATTTCTGGGGTGTTACAACTTCCACTTCTGGTGACAAGTTATTAAGATCCCCAACAATGCCATCATCATATGAAGTATAGTCGAAAATGTCATCTATTGGTTGCTTATGAATATCATCCAGCTTAGTTGAAGACTTCTTTTGATAGTTTCCTAGGTTAGAAGGACAAGAGAACCTAGTTGTGCAAGTTGGATCACTAATAGGGCTTCCAATAGGAGTTAAACTTGCACTAGGAGTAACAATAGGGTCACTAGGAGTAGCTGGTTTAGCAGGAGTATCCAAAGGAAACTCAAAGCCTCCTTGGGTTGTGATTGTAGTGATTTGTATACCCTTTTAGGAAAAAGAGCAACAAAATAGGGCAAGTGTGCACGACGATTTAGGAAAACCGTGTGTAAATGACCCTAAGTGAGTTCGTTCTCGAGGAGGCTAGTGCGTTGTGTTTAGAATTGATTCATTTTTGTGATTATAAGATTGAGAAAGAAAGAAATGAGATTAGAAGAGAAAGACGGTTACGAAAACGAATTAAACTACGACGAAAAAGGCTATCACGCAAAACCATAAATAGTGCCAAAATTAAAATTTTAACCTAAAAATTTCTAAAAATTACTAAAAATCCCCAATAATATTCTAAGAGTTTACAAAAAATCCAAACTTGTTAAAACCTTTTAATTAATTAGATTATAACTTTTTAATGCTAATTAAAGCCCTAAAAATCACAATTAATTATTAAAAAGCCCTAAACAAGATCTTAAAGTTTGTAAACCTCAAAAATATCCTAATTAAGCTAAAAACTATTTTTAAAAATTTTAAAACCAAATTAAACTATTTTTAAACACCTAAAAACTATTAAAATCAATTAAAACTTAAATTAATTCTAGAAAATAATTGAAAAGTCCTAAAAATATTTGGAAAGTGACAAAACTCCTAATTAAGTGTCCTTAACCTAGGAAAAATGTAAAAACTAAAAAAAATCAAACTTCAATTTTTAATAATAAAATAATATTAAAATATTAAAAAAAATTCAAAGTTCATAAAAAAATTCTAAAAAATTACCAAAAATCTAGGATAATGTAACTAAGACAAAAATGCAATCAAAATTTTCTGAAACCTATTTAATAATTTTATATTAAATTTTAAAGTTGATTAAAAACCCTAAAATCCTAAAAAATCAAAAATAAGCTAAATTGAAAACTTAAATAGCTGAAAACCTCAAAAATATAACTCAAAACCTAAAAACTATTTTTTCAGATTTTTAAATTACCTTTTTCTATTTTTAAATTACTTTTTAAAATTAAAACTTAAAATATTCCTAGAAAATTAATTAACTAATGGAAAAATAAACTTTTTGCACTGAAAAGTCTTAAAACCTAATAAAAACAAAAGAAAAATGATAACTGGTCAAAACCTAAAGAAAATAAGCTGAAAATAGCTTAATTATAAGCTGCTGATTAAATAAGCTATAAAAAAAACACACCTTAAGTAGATATTGAAATGAAACCTAGCAGTCAAAGACCCTAGGGCGCAATGGTAGTGAGTGTGTGTTGTGAGGAGGATGGCGCAGGTTCGAGTCCTGACCAGTCCTTTTTACTCTTTTATTTTTTTTTTCTTTTTAAATTTTAAAAACTCAAAACCAATACTTAACTTACTCAAAAATCACACTTTTTAATCAAAAACAAAAAAGAATTAAGGATAGTGAAATCAAACAAGTGCCCAGGTAGCACTTGTTTCTGATGAACAAAAAAATGAAAGAAAACGTATCTTCACTTGTGAAGATACTTAACAAGAGGACTTGTCTTTGATATTGTGGTGTTTTTGATGGACAATAGGGCACCCCTACACTCAATTGGAGTGTAGGGAGTCAAGCAAACACAAAATCAAGCAAGTCTTAGCAAGAATCAAGCACAAAAAAGGCACAAAAGTTACTGATTTGGCCTAGTGTAGTATCTGATGAACAATGAGCCTAGTTACTAGCACAAAAGTGAAATTTAGATGCTCAATACTTGCACATAAGCCAACCAAGTGACAAATAAGAAGAACACAATCCTAGATTAGACCAATTTATAACATATAATCAAACTTGATGGACAGATTTCAACAAGAACAGGCACAAAAAGGTAGTGACTGATTTTAGACCATTTTTCTCAATTTTTAACTTGGAAATGTGTTCAAAACTTCACCATCCTGAAACCCAATACTAACATATATCCTACAACTACCCAAAGAGTGATTCTAGACAGATTTAAACCCAAATTGATGTAAAAAATCTAAGTAAAATCCTTATCCCAAACACCCCTTTTGTTCCTGAGATTGAAATTTTTCAAAGCAAATCAATACAACACTCAACCAAACTGATTCTACTAGACCTAAACATGCATAATACCCTATAATAATCAATATCCAATAGCTTTAACAAACAAATAAGCAACTTCTCACAAAATTCATTCAAATCACAAATAAACTGAAAACTTACTGAAAACTGAAAAAGGGTCAAGTAAGCTACCTTGTTGGGCCTACATCCAGGCCCAACAGTGACTGAATAGTCACCTCCAATCAGGCTGGGGCCTGAGCAGAACTTTGCTGAGATGTTTGGCAAAGAAAATGGGTAAAAATGGTTATGGCTTGCTTCTTGTTTCCTGCACACCACAACAAACCAAAAGGAGAACTCCAAGAATCAAGAGCTTCAAGCTACGAGCTTGAAGATTTTGATTCAGTAAGTAGTTAATAATAAAAAAAGGAAAAAGATTTTGAGAAAATCTTTGAAAACAAACTTTCTGAAAACTGATTGTTGGAACCTTTGCACTTAAACAATCACCAAACAAGTATGAAAAACAAAATTTAAATCAACAAGAAAGTAAATGGAACTCGTCTCTTTTCATCAACAAACACTTAACCACTTTTCATTCATTCATAAAAGGGGATTTACAAGCTTGTGACCAAAGAAAAGAAAAACAAGAACCAGTAAACTAAAGTCCTATGAAGCCTTTATATAATAGACTACAAATGTTCTAGAACTAAAAGGAAACTAAAAACCCTAATGACTTGAACTTCCCAACTTGCCCTTGGACGAATTTTGAATTTTCAGCCAAAAAAAATGCCATGTGATCTTGCAGTTCGAGTCTTGTGAATGCCAGCTGTGTGGATTGATCTAAAACGTTTATCTTGTCTTTGGGAGTAAGCTAGCACTTTCTGAACGTTGATTCTCTGCCTCTTTTTGTTTGGGAGTGAATAGTGGGGCAGGGGAGAGTGGTAGAAACATGTGAGGTGATGGTGATGGGGGTTTAAGGGTGGGTTTAGGATTAGTTACCCCTTAATCAATGATCTGGAAATATTGGGACCAAAACCCTTTGGTTTGTGTTTAATCAGACCTGGAATTTTTAGGGTTTATGTGGGCGTTTAGAAAGAGTTTAATTTGAAATGGTGATTAGATTAATTTAAAAATTTGTTTGGAGGGAAAGGATTAATTAAGTTTAAATGGTGTGGGTGGAAAGTGACGTGGAGGAAGGGGAGTGTATGATTGGTGGGTTGTTTAAGGTTGGTGACGTGGAGGATGGGGAGTGGTGGGTTCAACTTAGGTTGTCTGGGCAGCAACACCCCTTAACTTCCTTACTTCCTTCATGTTGTATTAAATCAGCACAAACCCCATTTCCTTTGTAATTATCTTTCAAGGACTTGTCAAAAATGGCACAACAAGTTTCCAAACTTGTTTCAAGGACTTAAAATGCAATTTCTTCATATTTGAAGGACTGATTTTGGCATTTTCTTCATTCTTCAAGGTTTTTCTTGTTTGTTGACTTCTTGGAGGACTAATATTGACAATTTAGTTTTGTTGAGGGACTAAATTTGCCAATTCTTCAAAGTTAAGGGTCCTTTTTGTAATTTTGACAAACTTTAGGGACCAAACTTGTAATTATGAAGATACAAGGGTATAAAGTGTCAATTCTTCAAACTTGGAGGACCAATCTTCATAATTCTTCAAATCTTCAAGGTTTTTCTTTGGAAATTTCTTCATTAGGGCTTGGTTCATCGTGCGGCTTCGTTTCTCGTGTTCGTTTTTGATTGATTCTTGTGATCTTTTGTCATTTTCTCAATATCCGTACCTAAAATACACAAGCAACAAACACAAGCATATATTTGGGTATTTTGATGATATTTAATGCATTTTAAGCCCGATTTGGACGATGAGACTATGTATAAAAGCAGTCTCATCACTCCCCCATACTAAACCATTGTCGTGCCCTCACGCAATGCTAGAATAAAGTATCATAGCACCTCCAAAATTCATTTTATTCACTTTATTGGAATGATAAACTAGCTATACTACTACTACTACTACTACTTGCGTTTTAGACATAATGTATGATTTTCATCGCAAAATGGGACGTTTAGGTTCATAGAATAAGAACACGTGAATGCTTCGTTAGAAATAATTTCATCGTCCTCGATTTTCACCTTAATTTCATGCCAAGCGTGCAACGAGATCATTGTCATTATAAGTTAGTAATGCTAACACTACTCATATGCCCTAATCACGTACTTATCCTCCCATTATTCCTAAGTTGTATCTCTTATATTTTATTTTGTCTTGAATGTTTCGCGAGAATACATTGTTGACTTATGCGATAATAGAGATTTAGGTCTAAAAATAGAGTCCTAACGGTGTAACTAAGACCATCAAATCAATAACCCCTCCTAATAGACAACGATGTTAAAAAATTAAGTTGACAAGAAGAATCGATAAACACGGTTTTATAACGGTTTTGAACATGAGACTTATTACCAAGACTTTTATACGCCCCCTAACGGAAGGGCCTTATTATCTTTGGTTTACCTCCATCTTTTATTCAACTTCGCCATGAAGCTTTTATTATGACTTCGGTCTTGCCTTGCCTTTTATTATCCGCCTCATCGGTGGTTTTATTAGCCAAAGACGTATATCCTCACGCTAAAGCGAATTTTGGATATTTAAAGCTTCGAAGATTAAGGCTTGATTCACTTACAATTTTGCATAGATTTTTGGCCTTGGTGGGGCTTCAAATTGTTTGCTAGATTTAGGTGAGCACTTGAAATCTTATTATTGGGTGAAGCTTTCGATTATTGGGGTGCCAATACTTCAAAACCGTGACGCTGGCGATACCTTAATGTCTTCCCAATTTAATTACACGGAAGCTACTAGAAAAGACTAGAAACCCAACAATCCTAACTAAACCGCTAAGTCAATATTTATTAAGCAAAAAATATTTACAAGCGAAGGGAGAATAAGAAAACAACGAGAACACATGAGTTTTTGAAAGAATACGAGTACTCTACGTTTAGCATAGTAACTTATAATTGACTCTATCATTTCTCGTCCTCATTTAAGAGACTTAGCCTAATGTGTAGTTAAGGAATCAAAGCTAAGTGCTCAACACGCACGGTCGAGTCAAAAATTACTCTTATTCTCGCCATCGGAAAACCTACATTCGTGTCTTCAAACACTTATAAAACATGAGAAAAATTTAAAATTTGGCCATTTTTAGCCTTATTTTGCAACAAAAACGACAGACAAAAAGATAAACTTTGGAAAGCGTGAAGGTTTGGCAAGGCAAGTATCTATTCACCCCCATACAAAAGTTAAACATTTTCCTCAATGTTTCGAGTCTAGGGGTGCAAACACCCCATACTAGAGACGTAGTCGAATGCCTAATCTAGCATGGAAAGGGTGTAACCATTAAATTAATATCCGTTTATGAAGTGTGCTAAAAACCTAAGGTTAGAACATCAAAAGGATATATCATGGATATTGAGAAAGTCTTGAAAGCAAACGATTGAGTGCTCCCATAAAACGAACACGAGAGGCTCCAATCGTGAAGATCATGATCTAAAAACCACAATTCACAAACAACCACGGAACAAAGGTTAGAAGGGCACAAATCCCCACACGTAAGCTACATTAGAAAGCGATAATATGTGCATAGGATAAGCATGGGACTCCCCCACGAGGCACCTCGTTTTTTATTACCGAGTCATGAGCTCGACTCGATCCCCTCAATACTAATTATCATTGGGGAAAGTGACTTGGTCGAGGTAGTTCAAGGATGGAACTTCCCCGCCAAAGTAGTGCTTCAACCTATGTCCATTCACCTTGAAGTTAGGACCATCATCTTGAGCTAGCTCGATGGTCCCATAAGGAAACACTTGAGTCACGGTGAATGGACCGGACCAACGGGATTTCAATTTTCCGGAAAAGATTTTCAATCTTGAATTAAAAAGCAAAACTTGATCCCCAATGTTAAAAACCCGGTTTTTAATTTTAGAATCATGCAACTTTTTAGTTTTCTCTTTATAAATCAATGAATTTTCATAAGCAATATCCCTCAATTCATCTAATTCATTCAATTGCATTTTCCGGTGTTTTCCCGCGGTCTCCATATCATCATTACAATGCTTTAGGGCCCAATAAGCCTTGTGTTCTAACTCGATAGGCAAATGACAATTCTTTCCATACACAAGCATATAGGGAGTGCACCCAATGGGTTTCTTATGAGCGGTCCTAAAGGCCCATAAAGCATCGTCTAACTTATCCGACCACAATTGTCGGTTCTCTCCAACTGATCTCTCCAAAATCCTCTTTAACGCTCGGTTTGAAACCTCGACTTGCCCACTCGTTTGTGGGTGATAAGCCGTAGAAAGCCGATGTGTAACCCCATATTTCCTTAGAACCCTTTCAAATTGGTCGTTACAAAAATGGGTTCCACGATCGCTTATGATAGCACGAGGGGTTCCAAACCGAGAAAACAATTGCTTCAAAAACTTGACTACCACACGAGCATCATTGGTGGGCAAGGCCTTGGCCTCCACCCACTTAGAAAGGTAGTCAACCGCAACGAGAATGTACTTATTACCACGAGATGATGGGAACGGCCCCATAAAGTCTATACCCCAAACGTCAAAGATCTCACACACTTGGATGATATTTTGTGGCATTTCATCTTTTTGTGAGGCTTTTCCTTGTCGTTGGCATGAATCACAAGACTTCACAAGATCTTGTGCATCTCGGTAAATAGTAGGCCAAAAGAAGCCGGCATCAAACACCTTCTTAGCCGTGAGATTAGCACCGTGGTGACCACCCGTGGGTCCCTTATGGCAAGCTCTAAGGATGTTAGAAGCTTCGGTACCAAATACACAACGTCGGATTATTTGATCCGCACAAGTTCGAAACAAGTAAGGGTCGTTCCAAAAGTAGAACTTGACGTCACGAAAGAATTTTCGTTTTTGTTGAGTCGTCATACCCTTAATGATGAAGTTACCCGCATGGTAATTTGCAAAATCCGCAAACCATGGGGTAGAAGAATTAAGCTTAGAATTCACTACACCAAGTGTCTCGAGCGGAAATGTTTCGGTGATTTCCTTGGGCTCGTAAACACTTTGGTGAGGATCTTCCAAACGAGAGAGATGATCGGCCGCTAGATTTTCGGCTCCTTTTTTGTCAACGATTTTGTGATCAAATTCTTGAAGGAGGAGAATCCAACGAAGTAATCTAGGCTTAGCATCTTGCTTTTCCATAAGATACTTAATAGCCGAATGGTCCGTATACACTATGCATTTCGTCAAGACGAGATAAGGTCGGAATTTCTCAAATGCATACACCACGGCAAGGAACTTCTTTTCCGTTGTAGTGTATTTAAGTTGAGCCTCGGTCATCGTCTTGCTAGCATAGTGAATAGGCAAGAAGTGCTTATCATGACGTTGCCCCAAAACGGCCCCTATAGCGTAATCACTAGCATCACACATTAGTTCAAAGGGAAGGTTCCAATTGGGAGCAACAAGAATGGGAGCTTCGGTAAGTTTCCTCTTAAGGATTTCAAAGGCTCGTACACAATCTTTGTCAAAGACAAAAGGTGCCTCTTTTTCAAGAAGATGTGTAATGGGTCGAGAAATCTTCGAAAAATCCTTGATGAATCGACGATAAAAGCCCGCGTGGCCTAGGAAACTCCTAACTCCCTTGACGGTTTTGGGATGAGGTAATTTGGCGATGACGTCTACCTTAGCTTGATCTACCTCAATCCCCGCTTTCGAGACCTTGTGCCCTAAGACGATTCCACTCTTAACCATAAAATGACACTTTTCCCAATTGAGCACAAGGTTGGTTTCCTCACAACGTTTTAACATTCTCTCTACATTTGACAAACACGAAGTGAATGAATTACCAAACACGGAAAAGTCATCCATGAAGACTTCCATCGTCTTCTCGATCATATCATGAAAAATAGCCATCATGCACCTTTGAAAGGTTCCCGGTGCATTACAAAGTCCGAATGGCATTCTACGATAGGCAAACGTTCCATATGGACACGTAAACGTAGTTTTTTCTTGATCACGAGGATCGATGGGAATTTGGAAGTAACCGGAAAAACCATCTAAAAAGCAATAAAAATCGTTTCCCGCAAGACGCTCCAACATTTGGTCCATGAAGGGCAAGGGAAAATGGTCTTTTCGAGTGGCTTCGTTCAACTTTCGATAGTCAATGCACACTCTCCATCCGGTCACGAGTCTAGTGGGAATTAACTCGTTGGCATCGTTTGGCACAACGGTCATCCCTCCCTTTTTAGGGACACAATGAATAGGACTCACCCAAGGGCTATCGGAAATAGGGTAAATCATTCCCGCGTCAAGGAGTTTAAGGACCTCCTTTTTGATGACGTCGTGAATTTTGGGGTTCACCCTCCTTTGACTTTGGATTGTAGGCTTGAAATCATCCTCCATTAAGATTTTGTGGTACAAAACTTGGGATCGATTCCCTTAATGTCGGATAACTTCCACGCAATCGCCCCTTTGTGATCCTTTAGAACATCGACAAGTGCGGTTTTTTCATCATTCGAAAGATCCTTCGCAATAATAACCGGCAACTTGTCGTCCTCCTCCAAATAGACATATTCAAGGTGAGGAGGTAAATCTTTCAACTCGAGGATAGGTGGTTCCTCAAGTGAAGATTTGGGCTCGATACTCATAACCTCCTCGGGTGGAGGAAATGGGAAATCGTTGAGAAAATCCTTGATAATCGAGAAGTCCTCATCGTTGTCGAGGTCTTCGTCACAAGTACGTGGAACATTGCATTCTTCCAACGTAAAACCACCACCTTCAAATGGAGTTAAGGTTGGTGTCGAATTATCAAGAATTGGATCTAACATAGTGGGATTGCCACTAGTTTCTTCATCACCAAACCCTAAAACTTCTTGTGAAAATTCCTCGCAAACCACGTCGATCATATCAACGAGGTTTATGGTAGCAACGGAATAAACATGAGAAAGTTGAGAATTTTGAGTTGCGTTTATAACAAGTTCCTCGTCGTTGAAACGTAAGGTGATCTTTCTAGCATGCACATCAATTAAAGCCATAGACGTATCTAAAAACGAACGACCTAAAATAAGAGGAACTTGAGGATCCGTGGGGATATCAACGACGATAAAGTCTACGGGATAGTAGAACTTCCCCACTTTCACAAAAACGTCTTCCGCCAAACCACATGCACGAATAGTGGAATGGTCGGCCAACTCAATAGACATTAGTGAAGGAGTAAGATTAGGAAGATTGAGCGACTTGAAGATTGCAAGTGGCATTAAATTAATGCTAGCACCAAGATCGGCCAAGGCATAGAATTCTTCCATATCTTGAATTGCACAAGGGATCAAAAATTTACCGGGATCACCGACTTTTTGAGGTATGCGATTAAGATAAACCGACGAACAACTAGACAATTGGTGCAATTTCTCCTTGTTGTTCAACATACTCTTAAAGTTAGCGGCAAATCGAGGCATCATGACCAAAGCATCGGCGAAACTCACATTAAGGTGCAACTCACGAAACATTTTCATAAAAAGCTCAAATTGGTAGTTGTCGCGCTCTTGTCGTTTCTCCTTCCTAAGTATCGATGGGTAAGGCAAGGGTGGTGTGGGTTGGGGCATAGGCATAGCCTTTGGAATCTCGGGTTCCAATGTTGGTAATGGGTCGACCGTAGGTATGGCATGAGCGGTACTTTGTGGGATTGAAATATGCTCCTTTTCGACCACCACCTCGGGTTCTTCCTTAATTTCCTCCACCGTTGGAGTAATTGGTTGAGGAGTCGGTTCTTTAAGTGTCTTACCACTTCGTGTGGTAATCACTTTCATCTCTCCCTTCGGGTTTGATATGGTGTTACTAGGAAGACCACTCGAAGTAGAGGCTTTGTTCCCCATGACGACTTCTAAAATGGCATTAAGCTTAGCATCTTGACTATTAAACTTTAAATCTTGACTAGCTGCTTTTTGGTCAATTCTTTGTTCGAGCCTAGCATGACTTTGTTTAATCTTATTGTTTTGACCTCTAATTTGATTAGCAAAATCATTTTTCAACTCATTTCGCATGTTAAGATTTCCCTTCACAAAATTAGCCAACTCCTTGGTGTTTTTAGCCGTGTCCCTAGCTTGACTAGCCAATTGCTCTTGAATGTTTTCCAAAATCTTATCATTTGCCGTAGCGTAATTCAAAAAGTCCATTGGAAGTTCTTTAGTGTAAACATTTTGAAGACCTTGACTCGTGTTTTGAAAATTACGGTTTTGGTTTTGATTTTGCAATTGTCTACTAGTTCCTTGATTCCCATAGTTGTTATTACCCTTGAAATTGTTCCTTTGATTGCTTTGGTAACCAACTTGATTGTTTCGATAATTGTTAGAATTTTGATTTGGTGGAAAACCCGGTGGAGTCAATTGATTAGTGCGAGGAACTTGACCATTTTGGTTATAAGCTCCCGCGGCCGCGAAGGCACTCGAAGTGTTACCACCGTTGGTAATGCACTCGGAATAATCGTGAGCTCCACCACAATACATACAAGAAACCTCAACCGCTTTAGCCGTAGCGGGAGTGGGTTGTTCACCAACTTTAAACTCAATTAACAATCCTTTCAACTTATCAAAAATCTTGTTCTCCAAATTAGCCTCGATTTGGCAAGCATCAACGGTGTGTGAGAATGAAGGCGAAGGCGAAGACGAAGTCTTACGAACACTCGACGTGCTTCGAGGACTATAGACCTTAGACCTATTCTCAATGATTAACAATGCTTCCTCGACCGTTTTACACAAAAAATTACCACCCTCGGCGGCATTAAGATAATCACGCTCATGATCGTTCAAGCCATTGTAAAACGTGTCTATTTGATGCAAGTCGGAAAAACCATGATGAGGACATTCGTGCAACATTTCCTTAAACCTATTCCAAGCCGTAGAAAAACTCTCATTATGCTCTTGTGAAAACTTTGAAATCTCGTTTTTCAAGTGCGTAGTCTTAGAGGGCGGAAAAAATTGGTTCACGAATTTTGAAACGAGATCCTTCCACGTCAATATAGAATTGGGTGGCTCTTTCTCGAACCAAATTTTTGTGGGCCCCGCTAAGGAATACGGAAAAAGCATCATCTTAATCGAGTCGTTAGAGACGTCCTTAAACTTGCAAGTGGTGGTGAGACGATTAAATTGGCGAATGTGGTTATGAGGGTTGTCCTTTTCGTCACCTCGAAACTTGTTGTTTTGAATCATGGGCAACAAACCCGTCTTAACCTCAAAATTCTCCGCAAGGATAGCGGGAATCACAATCGCTTCTCCATAACCCTCGGTGGGTGCTTGAAGCAACTCCATCATAGTTCGATTAGCCATGGGTGCTTCTTTCACTACAATGGGTTCGTCAATAGGAGACTCCTCATTAGAAGGAGTGATGGATTTGTTTCTTCGTTTACGAGCACGTCTTGCTTTGGAGCGAGTTTGCATAAACGTCACGTACAACGAGAAGGCGAGCAAAGAAGATTCTTTTTGGTGTTTTTACTTTTTCAATTTTTTGTGGTTTTTGATTGTTTTTACTTTTTTTGGATTTTTGGAATGTATTAGGTAGACCAAAATCTACAAATCTCCTCCTTAATCAAATCTCTCGATTAAAGAAGCCTCAAGGAATGAAAACGATCACGTGAAGTGAACGCCTTCGATGACTTTAGAACGATGGTGGAACACCAAATCGTTCAAGAGGGTTTAATCAATAGAAACCAAGAAAATATATATGATACTTAAGTAATACTTTGGGCGGCAAAACCCTCGATTAGCTCTCAAAATTAAAATACGCACAAGCAAGCGGAGGAAAAGAGGCGGCGCGAAGCACCTAAGAGCCTTTTTCCTTTAGGTCGTGAAATACAACCGCCTTATACCCACCTTATAGTTTGTATTTTTCAAAATCGAGCTTCACGAAAGTATTTATCTATTTTTGCCTTTTTCTTTGGTTTGAGATTCGAATACAATGATTGGGTAATGACCTCCCAAGTCAAGGTTGTGATTTCTCACGTATTTGCAGTACTTGTAAATTTATTGTTCTACGTATACAATATAGTAATAATATTCACAAAAAACGAAAAACGATAATACGTATTAGTAGAGTGCTACTAATAGAATTAGCTATTTATGGCTATATAAAAACAACAATTGTTCAACCAAAACACAACACGCCTCCCCGGCAGCGGCTCCAAAATGATTGTAGTGATTTGTATACCCTTTTAGGAAAAAGAGCAACAAAATAGGGCAAGTGTGCACGACGATTTAGGAAAACCGTGTGTAAATGACCCTAAGTGAGTTCGTTCTCGAGGAGGCTAGTGCGTTGTGTTTAGAATTTATTAATGTTTGTGATTATAAGATTGAGAAAGAAAGAAATGAGATTAGAAGAGAAAGACGGTTACGAAAACGAATTAAACTACGACGAAAAAGGCTATCACGCAAAACCGTAAATAGTGCCAAAATTAAAATTTTAACCTAAAAATTTCTAAAAATTACTAAAAATCCCCAATAATATTATAAGAGTTTACAAAAAATCCAAACTTGTTAAAACCTTTTAATTAATTAGATAATGACTTTTTAATGCTAATTAAAGCCCTAAAAATCACAATTAATTATTAAAAAGCCCTAAACAAGATCTTAAAGTTTGTAAACCTAAAAAATATCCTAATTAAGCTAAAAACTATTTTCAAAAATTTTAAAACCAAATTAAACTATTTTTAAACACCTAAAAACTATTAAAATCAATTCAAACTTAAATTAATTCTAGAAAATAATTGAAAAATCCTAAAAATATTTGGAAAGTGACAAAACTCCTAATTAAGTGTCCTTAACCTATGAAAAATGTAAAAACTAAAAAAAATCAAACTTCATTTTTTAATAATAAAATAATATTAAAATATTAAAAAAATTCAAAGTTCATAAAAAAAATTCTAAAAAATTACCAAAAATTTAGGATAATGTAACTAAGATAAAAATGCAATCAAAATTTTCTGAAACCTATTTAATGATTTTATATTAAATTTTAAAGTTGATTAAAAACCCTAAAATCCTATAAAATCAAAAAAAGCTAAATTGAAAACTTAAATAGCTGAAAACCTCAAAAATATAACTCAAAACATAAAAACTATTTTTTCAGATTTTTAAATTACCTTTTTCTATTTTTAAATTACTTTTTAAAATTAAAACTTAAAATATTCCTAGAAAATTAATTAACTAATGGAAAAATAAACTTTTTGCACTGAAAAGTCTTAAAACCTAATAAGAACAAAAGAAAAATGATAACTGGTCAAAACCTAAAGAAAATAAGCTGAAAATAGCTTAATTATAAGCTGCTGATTAAATAAGCTATAAAACAAACACACCTTAAGTAGATATTGAAATGAAACCTAGCAGTCAAAGACCCTAGGGCGCAATGGTAGTGAGTGTGTATTGTGAGGAGGATGGCGCAGGTTCGAGTCCTGGCCAGTCCTTTTTACTCTTTTATTTTTTTTTCTTTTTAATATTTAAAAACTCAAAACCAATACTTAACTTACTCTAAAAACACACTTTTTTAATAAAAAACAAACAAGAATTAAGGATACTGAAATCAAACAAGTGCCCAGGTAGCACTTGTTTCCGATGAACAAAAAAAATGAAAGAAAACGTATCTTCACTTGTGAAGATACTTAACAAGAGGACTTGTCTTTGATATTGTGGTGTTTTTGATGGACAATAGGGCACCCCTACACTCAATTGGAGTGTAGGGAGTCAAGCATACACAAAATCAAGCAAGTCTTAGCAAGAATCAAGCACAAAAAAGGCACAAAAGTTACTGATTTGGCCTAGTGTAGTATCTGATGAACAATGAAACTAGTTACTAGCACAAAAGTGAAATTTAGATGCTCAATACTTGCACATAAGCCAACCAAGTGACAAATAAGCAGAACACAATCCTAGATTAGACCAATTTATAACATATAATCAAACTTGATGGACAGATTTCAACAAGAACAGGCACAAAAAGGTAGTGACTGATTTTAGACCATTTTTCTCAATTTTTAACTTGCAAATGTGTTCAAAACTTCACCATCCTGAAACCCAATACTAACATATATCCTACAACTACCCAAAGAGTGATTCTAGACAGATTTAAACCCAAATTGATGTCAAAAATCTAAGTAAAATCCTTATCCCAAACACCCCTTTTGTTCCTGAGATTGAAATTTTTCAAAGCAAATCAATACAACACTCAACCAAACTGATTATACTAGACCTAAACATGCATAATACCCTATAATAATCAATATCCAACAGCTTTAACAAACAAATAAGCAACTTCTCACAAAATTCATTCAAATCATAAATAAACTGAAAATTTACTTAAAACTGAAAAAGGGTCAAGTAAGCTACCTTGTTGGGCCTACACCCAGGCCCAACAATGACTAAATAGTCACCTCCAATCAGGCTGGGGCCTGAGCAGAACTTTGCTGAGATGTTTGGCAAAGAAAATGGGTAAAAATGGTTATGGCTTGCTTCTTGTTTCCTGCACACCACAACAAACCAAAAGGAGAACTCCAAGAATCAAGAGCTTCAAGCTACGAGCTTGAAGCTTTTGATTCAGTAAGTAGTTAATAATAAAAAAAGGAAAAAGATTTTGAGAAAATCTTTGAAAACAAACTTTCTGAAAACTGATTTTTGGAACCTTTGCACTTAAACAGTCACCAAACAAGTATGAAAAACAAAATTTAAATCAACAAGAAAGTAAATGGAACTCGTCTCTTTTCATCAAAAAACACTTAACCACTTTTCATTCATTCATAAAAGGGGATTTACAAGCTTGTGACCAAAGAAAAGAAAAACAAGAACCAGTAAACTAAAGTCCTATGAGGCCTTTATATAATAGGCTACAAATGTTCTAGAACTGAAAGGAAACTAAAAACCCTAATGACTTGAACTTCCCAACTTGCCCTTGGACGAATTTTGAATTTTCAGCCAAAAAAAATGCCATGTGATCTTGCAGTTGGAGTATTGTGAATGCCAGCTGTGTGGATTGATCTAAAACTTTTATCTTGTCTTTGGGAGTAAGCTAGCACTTTCTGAACGTTGATTCTCTGCCTCTTTTTGTTTAGGAGTGAATAGTGGGGCAGGGGAGAGTGGTAGAAACATGTGAGGTGATGGTGATGGGGGTTTAAGGGTGGGTTTAGGATTAGTTACCCCTTAATCAATGATCTGGAAATATTGGGACCAAAACCCTTTGGTTTGTGTTTAATCAGACCTCGAATTTTTAGGGTTTATGTGGGCGTTTAGAAAGAGTTTAATCTGAAATGGGGATTAGATTAATTTAAAAATTTGTTTGGAGGGAAAGGATTAATTAAGTTTAAATGGTGTGGGTGGAAAGTGACGTGGAGGATGGGGAGTGGTGGGTTCAACTTAGGTTGTCTGGGCAGAAACACCCCCTTAACTTCCTTACTTCCTTCATGTTGTATTAAATCAGCACAAACCCCATTTCCTTTGTAATTATCTTTCAAGGACTTGTCAAAAATGGCACAACAAGTTTCCAAACTTGTTTCAAGGACTTAAAATGCAATTTCTTCATATTTGAAGGACTGATTTTGGCATTTTCTTCATTCTTCAAGGTTTTTCTTGTTTGTTGACTTCTTGGAGGACCAATATTGACAATTTAGTTTTGTTGAGGGACTAAATTTGCCAATTCTTCAAAGTTAAGGGTCCTTTTTGAAATTTTGACAAACTTTAGGGACCAAACTTGTAATTATGAAGATACAAGGGTATAAAGTGTCAATTCTTCAAACTTGGAGGACCAATCTTCATAATTCTTCAAATCTTCAAGGTTTTTCTTTGGAAAATTCTTCATTAGGGCTTGGTTCATCGTGCGGCTTCGTTTCCCGTGTTCGTTTTTGATTGATTCTTGTGATCTTTTGTCATTTTCTCAATATCCGTACCTAAAATACACAAGCAACAAACACAAGCATATATTTGGGTATTTTGATGATATTTAATGCATTTTAAGCCCGATTTGGACGATGAGACTATGTATAAAAGCAGTCTCATCAGGTGGCTGTAGTAGTAGCATCTTGTTGTTGCTTAAGCAGTGTATCAAGAGCTCCTGGTGAGTCCATAATGTCTGATGAAGTAGTACCAATAGGAGTAGCAGTGTTGTCAGGAGCGACTGTGGTGGAATAGGATGGTATGAAAAATATGTCATCATCCTCATTGGAGTCTGAAAAGCTAGTAGTAGCACCTGCACTAGAAGACCCAAATACTTGTGCACCTGTATTTTGGTTAGTTTTGAAACAAAAATATCGCAATGAGTCACTGAGATAGTCAAGATCAAATTACCAATCACGACCTTTGCCTTAGATGATTGTCTTCTCCTCAAAATACCTGAGATTGATAGTTTCACTGACACGCTTGGAAGTGAGATTGTAGACACTATAGAATCTCGAGTGAGCTGAATATCCCACAATGTAGCCTTCATCCGCCTTGCCATCAAATTTCCCCAAATAGTCACTAGTGTTGAAAATGGTGACAGGATAGCCAAATGGCTTCAAATGTGTAATGGTTGGGACTTTGGATGTGAGTAGCTCATATGGAGTCTTCTTATGTGGATTGGTAATGGAAACCCTATTTAACATATAACACGCAGTGTTGACATCTTCTGTCCAAAACATTATCGGAAGCTTGGAAACAACAAACATGGTTCTTACAGCTTCTATAAGGGTCCTTTTTTTCCTTTCTACAACACCATTCTGTTGAGGAGTCCTAGCAGCACTATAATCTCTTTTGATACCTTTTGCATTGTAAAGTGCTATGAGGTTTGCATTCTTAAACTCAGTTCCATTGTCACAACGAATACCTTTTACCTTCTTGGACAAATGATTTTCAATTAGTGCAATGAAGTCTTTAAGAATGGGGTAGGTCTCCTTTTTAGCAGCCAGAAAGAAAACCCATGAAACCTGCTATAGTCATCAGTTACCACAAGACAATAGTGTTTATGGTCAATGCTCCTAATAGAGGTAGGACCAAACAGATCCATATGAAGTAGCTGCAATGGTTCAGTTATTAAGCTGAGAGCAGTAATGGCTTTGAAGGATGCTTTGTGCTGTTTGCCTTTGCTGCAAGCAAGGCAATTGATGTCATTCCTGAAAGTTTTGGGAGGTAAACTAGAGACCAAGTTCATATTAGCCAGCTTGTGAATGGTCTTGATGTTTACATGCCCTATCCTCATATGCCATTTAATGGCTTCATCTTCTAATGCTTTGGCAACCAAGCAAGCTAGTTGACCAGTAGGATTAACTTCATTCAACTTGATACTTTATAGGTTATGTATTCTTGGGGTTTTGAGTAGAACTTGAGATTCATCCGGTAACTTAAAGTCTTTGGACAACACCAAGCAATCAGTATCCGTAAAGAGGACAAACTGCTTCTTGTCATAAATCTGAGAGACAGAAATCAAGTTGAAGTGTTGAAGTGCTTCCACATAGTAAACCTGCTCAAAACTAAGGTTAGGGGTCTTATAGTTCCTTTCCCATAGTTCCTTCCTTCACCACCTCCAAAGTACATCTTCCCGCCTTGAAATGGTACAAAGTTAGTCAAAAGTCCTTTATTCCCTGTCATGCTCCTAGAGCATCCACTATCTACAATTCCTAGAGATGGATCTTGGTATGGAGTAATCTACAACAACACAAAAGACATATGTAACAATTAGTGTCTTAAGGGGACCCAAACCATTTCTGGCTTGAGTTTTCCTTGTGGATCATTTTTAGATAGCCATGGAGATTGATGAGATCCATTGTTGTTCTTCTGGTGCCTGTGCATCATATGGGTTTTATTTTGAGACCAAGAACAACCTACTGAGGGCTTAACAGCAGAACCCAAATTTCCCAATCCAAAATGCTTTTGGTTTGTAGTAGCAGCATAATTCTGATTAAAATTTTGAAAATAATTGCTGGTTGGTCTATTAGGGGTATATGCATTGCTTCTCCAAGTAGTAGAAGCTAAAGGAGAGGTCCTTCTAGTAGAAGGAAAAGATTGGGCACATGGATTTAATCTTCTAGAAGCAAACCCCACACCAATAGGAACAGCTCCTGGTGGACCAGGAGTACCATAAGAGTGATAGCCAGGAGGCTTTTGATCATAAAAAACGCAATCTTTAATCAAATGAAATTTACTACCACAAACAAAACATGTTTTAAAAGACCTTTTATTCTAATAACATTGTTTTGAGCTGCTATTCTTATTATAATCAAATCTAGGAGAATCAATATTCCTAGAATTAAGAAAACTAGAATTAAAAACAATGGAAGTAGTAGCAACTCTCTCATCACTCATTATATCACTAGAAGCAGCATTGTCATTTAGCTTGGGAACCACACGATGCATAGTCACTTGCCTTGTCACTGAAAGTACAAGAGACAAAGTCATTAGTATTAGTAGAGCTTTTGGGAGACTCATGCATCTGTGATCCGTCCAAGTTTTTATGCATGGACGTGGGCATGAATGTTCCTGTAAGAGGTGGAGGAAAAACATGCATTGCTGCAGCGGGTTTAAACCTATTGTAACTAGCTTTTCCCTCCCCCTCTTTGTCAGAATCAAAGACACTTGAAAAGGATAAATCAAAATATCATTTGGGCCAATATAATTTTCAAATCCTAACCCACTTTTAGTTCTACCAGACATACTGCTATCTATTAGCTTTGAAAGATTCTTGGGTGCTATTGTCATTTATCAAATTTTAACAAAGTAGTATCCAATTTCTCTTGCATTTCTTATTTTGCCTGATTACTCTCAATATTAAGGTTTTCAGTGTACTTAAGCAAGTTAGTGGTATTCTCTAAATCGATACTTAAGACCCTAATCTTATCTCCATACTCCAGTTGAGTACATTGTAACCACTTCTTTTGTTGTTCTAAAATTTTGAGAGAACTCTTATAAGCCTGAACTTCTAAAAAATACTTGTCATTTTGAGCATTTAGTTCATTGCATTGTGTTAAGAGGTCAGAATTTATATCATCACAACCAATAGGGAAATTTTGTACCTGAGGAGATATTTCCATGAGAGCAAATTCCTCTGCTTCCTCAGCCTCAGATATATGGCCGGCAATCATAGCAAACACATCAGTACCAGACTCAACTGATTCCAAGGTAGGAGTCTCATGATCATTCTAGTTGACCATGTTATCAATCGATACCAAAGATTTCTTTTCCACTTTAAGCTCTTGAACCTTAAAGGCTGAATACCTGTTCTACTCCTGGTCATTCTTATTAGGGAATTCCCTTGCAAAATTTCCTTGCTGATGACAGTTGTAGCATTTTACTTTGGTTCTATAACCCGGCTGGCTCTCTTGGGTTGTAGCTGAATTTTCTACCATCTTTCTTCTCAAACTTATGAACCCGGAGAGTGAGCATAGCCATCTGCCACTTGAGATCAATTTCATCCCAGTCAAGCTTATCAACCTGTTTGAAATCATCAAAAGCTAGCTGTTGTTGTGGATCAACATCAGCAAAAAAGGAGTGAAGAACTGTTTCTACCATGCTGCTGGTCTTGACTTTAGATTCAGGAGTAGGAGTATGTTGTGAGGAAAAAGTATAGCTTGGGCTACTTGTATAGGGCATGGAACTAGAGCCCATGGAACTCACAAAAGCAGAATTAGCAGGAGTAGAGTAGGAGTCACTTGAGTATCCTCTCACATGGGACTCAAAAGTTTTGAGTTTATAGAATAAGTCATCAAAAGAGAGATATTCAAGGCCTCCTTTTGCTTTTAGAGAGATGACTACCTGATTCCATGAATGAGGCAGAGCTATAAGAAACCTGGCATTGATGTCTTCATTCTTTGGTTTGGATCTAAGTTGATTTAATTGGCTGAGAACCTTTTGAAACTTATCATAGCCTTGATGAAGACCTTCTGTATCAAAAATCTTGAATTATGTGAACTCATCTCTCAGCATGGATCTGCACTCTTCTTGGATTCTTCATTCCCTCAAAATCTTGCCTTGATGCCATTCTAAATTTCCCTAGCATCATCCAAGTGATAGAAATCACCCATATTGTGACAATCTAACATTTTCAGGTAGTAAATTATTTTCTCGTATATTATTTTGAAACTTATTTTTGTGTTGGTTCATAACTCATAATTTACGGATTTAAATTTGGGCTTACGTGTATAATTTAACGTCCTTTACGACTAAACCAGAAACCCTTGGATTACGTATTTACGTTTTTGAACTCTGTTTTTTATGAGACAATTTTTATTAGATTCGTTTTGTGCCGTTGATTTATAATTTATAAAAATGTTTTTCGTAAAACGACCCAATGGCACGCAAATCGAGGAAACTAGAATCGAGGAGTACCCGTAAATAATTGGGGATGAGACAAAAACAAGTTTTTCCCCACCCCTAATATGGGACGGCTAAATAAGCTACACAACACCCTTAGGTGTCAAGCTTACAAAGTAAGCAAGACACATGTCTTGCTTAACTTTGCAAACTAGCTACCAAGACAAAACCACTTCACACAAACCATTTGTTCATTTCATCTCATGCAAAACCATCATATGTGTGTTATTCACACATATGATGGAGACCTCTTGAAGCTTTGTTGATTGGTGGAGATTTTAACATCCAAGGAGGAGATTTGCTTGTATCCTAGGGATGATTTTTCCAAAAGAGTTCTTGGTGATAGGTGATCTTGAAGTTAGTTGTGGTGTACCTCAAAGTGTTGTCATCCAAAGTCAAGTTATAATCTTGGTTGGTAAACAAGATCATCCTTCCCATTTTGATTGTTATTTTTGTAAATGTAAAATGTATTTTCTTTCATAATGTATATTTATATGATGATATATGATGATAAAAATATTGTGTGGGGATCATGTGTTGATAAACTTGGTTAAAAAGATTGAAAACTACATGTAAAAAGGTTAAAATCTTGCTTAAATTTATAAAAAACAGTAAAGAACTTTATGTAAACTGATAAAATGGCATAGATGAATTAATATACAGTAAGTTATAAGACTTGTACACATGTGAGAGTTGACCATACAATGGAATTTTTATAATGAGTGAGATATGATCAAAACAAAATTGAAGTGCAAATCTGAGTAGTCTGTTTTGGACGGACTATTAGGGACATTTAGAGTTAGGTTAAGCTGTAGCTAAAACTAAGTTAATTGTAGAACATAATATGAAGTTTATGTCATCCAAAAATGAACTTCTATCTCCTTTTAGAACTCAAGATATGGTAAAAATGGTGAAAGTGAAAATAAAAATCAGATTTGTGAAATAAAAGTATATAGTATAATATTAGCACTCAAGTAAATATAATATAAAATGTAAACTTAAAACCCACTAACTTATATATTACATATACTTAAGTATTTACATTAATAAATAAATGACAGTTTTATAAAAATGGCAATTTGATAAGTTTTATAAGTTATAAAACTATAAACATAAGTTTTACGTCCTTTCGGCTAAAACCGTAAAATTAACGTTTTCTTCAATTAAAACTTAGAGGTCGGACCAGTCTAATGTAAAATTTTTATAACTCATATACTGATATATAAGTACATATTACAAGTAAAAACCGACAAAACCCGAGCTTTATAACATATGGACATTAACGGGCCAAATTAGCCTCATTGGACTATTAATCCAACTAATTTGGCTAAACACTTATGAACTTACTCATTCGGCTTAATCTACTTGGGCCCAACATGTAAGTATAGGACTGATGTTAAAAGTGTAAAATGGACAAATATAAGGTAATGGGCTTATAATGGGCTTATTGGGCCTTGACAAGTAAAGAAGATAAACTAGTAAAACTAGTATAAGAATTTACCAACACATAACACTATAATGGGTAAATGAAGATGTACAATCCCACTTGATCATCATCATATTTATAAAATCATCATATGTATACACAATTATTATTTTTATAAAGTCATTGGACAAAAGTCTAAGACCGAGTATTATTTATATAGGTTTCCGTGAACGAAGCACGCCCGTAGCCGATAATCCGCCTTTCATAATCAACGTAAGTTCATAGCCTCGCACTCTTTTAAATGTTTTTTAAAAATGATTTGTAAACCCACGAGGGAGATAACATGCTAGTTTTTGATAAAAATAGAACACAAGTAGTCCCGATGGTATGCTTAATGATATGGACCCGAATGATGCTATGACCCAATAAATGAGATGAAAAGGATTATTAGTAGTTACGTTATGTCACTTAAAGTCCCATTAGCATGAATTGTGAACTACCGGGATTTGGTAGACGCTTATGCATATTATAGTACTATTTGGGGAAGATCACCCCAGTTCGCGCCTAAACGGTTGATCCCCGTTGTACCACACTGATTGGTAAGTGAATTTATGTATGAGAAGATTTACATAGCGTGATTTTTGTGATGACACGCTAACTTAGATGGGAAAATTGTTTGTTGGGTTCGCGGCCCGTTGTTTGTGATAGTAAGGTAAAAATGTCATGCGGCTAATAATAATCCAATGCAATCTAATGCAACAACACAATTCAATAATGATACAAATAATGATAATAATGTTACCTATAATGGTAATATTGAGATTACGGTCTCATGGACGGTTTAAGATGTATGCTTTGCTTATTATATTACATGACTAGCAATACGAGGACTTACTTCTGATATTATACTTGTGTTCTGATTTCGATGATTGTTTTATATAACAGATTTATTAAACTCTATGAATTCACTCGGCATTCGTTGATATGACTTTTGCATGTTTTTATCTAAGGTGCTTGAAGGTAATTCGGATAGAGATCGACTCTGATGGCCCACATAATAATAAAACTGTTCATTCGATCTATGTTTTGTAAACTGAATGACCTGTATAATTTGGGACCTGTTGTACATTTGAAACTTTTATTTCGAATGAATGTATGTTAAACCTTGTACAACCATTTTTATGCGTTGTCTATGATTGGAGTTATTGTGCTATCTCGTAACACTCTAAAGACTCTTCCGCTGTACCGATATGAAATTTGAGAGTGTTACAGTTTGGTACCAGAGCTCTCGTTATAGGGAACGAATGATTTTAAGAACCAAGATTTTGAACAAAACTTTTCAAAATCTTTTAACTATAAACATTTGAGAAAATATTTGAAAAATCTTTTGACTATAACGGTGCCAAAGATCTCCGACATTACCAACAAGCCTTATTAAGAAGATATATATTTTGATATATATAATTTAATTTATATATATGTATATATCGTGGTTTCAGTATGTAACTGTTTAATAATTATTTTTATGCTAATACGAGATATATATATATATATAAATGCAGATTGTCATGGCTGACCCTAATATTCCTGTAGAGAAAAATCTTTTGACTATAACGGTGCCAAAGATCTCCGACATTACCAACAAGCCTTATTGAGAAGATATATATTTTGATATATATAATTTAATTTAAATATATGTATATATCGTGGTTTCAGTATGTAACTGTTTAATAATTATTTTTATGCTAATACGAGATATATATAAATGCAGATTGTCATGGCTGACCCTAATATTCATGTAGAAACAAGTGAACCACCAATTCCGAAGGGCGACGTTAGTGCCATCACGACAAAGACCAATATGGGCTCGTCTTCACCACCTTCGAAGGACCACGTCTTTGAGGCTTCAACTTCTAACTCCATCGAAGTGCCTCCTTTGCCTAGCCCAACACCCGTTGAGGCTAAAGGGTTTATCGACATCGATCCTCTCGTCCTAGGAAAGTCACCTAAGCATAGTCATTCGACTTGTAAGGCCATGGTTGTGAGTGCTCACATCGACTCTTTCTTTGACGATGACGATGGCGATTTTTCCGAGATTGATCACGTACTTCGAAATCCACATGCAATTTTTGATTCTCCTAAAAAGAAACATGTGAAGTACGATGATTATGAGTTTGATCCCGAGATTGAGGAAATCATTGAACGAGAGCTAGCTCTTATGCCTTCACTTCCACCTACGAGTGAGGTCGATCTTTCCAAAATCGAGGATGAACTAAATGAGTTGGAACGTCTTATCTTCGATGACGAACCAACTCATGTGACCACTAAGAATCCAATTCTCGAGGAGTTACCTAATCAACACTCCTCATTTGAGAATGACGTTTACCACATTCGTGAGGATCTAACTTAGCAACGATCCCCACAAAAGAATGATGGTTTCGTGCTTGATCGTGATATTTTCGAGAGAGTTTCTAAGATACTCAAGGTGGGGAATGACAAACCTTGGTTTTACAAGCCTATCTTTGATGAAGAAATCGATGAGATCGACGTTCATGAGGATGACGAGTATGTTGACCCCGAGGGGGCGGTGTTCTTTATTGACAAACGTTTTGAGAACTTATACAATCCGCCACCCCCTCCCGCCAAAGACTTAAATGTGAGGATTTTTAGCGCGACTAATTTTCAATTTGACACGCCAAATATTTTCGACATTATTCAATCGGGTTTTCATAAAGAGTTTTTGAACAATGAAAAAGGAAAAGATTTAAAAAATGTTTTAAAAGATTTTTCTACGTGTTTAACTCCGTCATCACATCGTTTTATGAGTGCTACCACCTCGTCTACTCCTTTTGACGATGGTGTGTGTGGTTTTAGTGTGGGGGAAGCCCCTTATGTTCCCTCACATTTCTCCACCGAGGACGAGATTTACGATCCCGGAATTTCTTGTAAAGGGAAATCTCGGTCTTCCACCGATGCAATAAACGGAAAATCTTTTCGTTTGCTTGGTGTGAGTCTACCTCGAGTAGCTCATTATGTTGCCTTACCCATTGCCCCACCTTTCTACTTCTTATCTATTTTCTTCTACCCCATTGGGGTTTGTGTTGAAGTAGCGTTGTTTCGTCTTTCATCCGAAAACGAAGACGCTATCTTTGACCCCGGTATACGTTTATCGGGTTTTTAAAGTACTCCATGTGCTTTTGGGCATTGTTTATCATGTAAGCCCCATCAAAAATGACCAAACCAAGATTATCCCTAAATGATCAAATTTATGGGGATTCGAGTCGAGCTTTTGACTCGGTTATCAAAAACAAGGTGCCTCGTGGGGGATTCTCATGCTTATCCTTGTAAATATTATCGCTTTCTTAGTTTAACGTAATGAGGGGACTTGTGCTCTTCCAACCTTTGTTCCGTGGTTGTTTGTGATTGTGATTTATTACGTTCATCGTCATCATTGAAGCCTCTCGTGTTCGTTTTACGGATCACTCGAGCTTCGATTGTTTCCTTTGGAGATTCCGATATCCGATGATATCCTTTTATGTTCTAACGATTATCTTATTAGCATAATTCATAAACGGCTATAGGTTATTCGTTTTACCATTTCCATGCTCGAGATTAAGCATTCGACTTCGTCTCTTGTATGGGGGTGTTTTCACCCCTAGACTCGAAACATTGAGGACAATGTTTAGTTTTAGTATGGGGGGTGAGTAGATACTTCACTTGCTTACGTCACCACGCAATCTAAATTTCATCTTTTTGTTAACGTTTTGTTGCAAATAAGGCTAAAAATGGCCAAATTTTAAAAATTTTCTTGTTTTTCATAAGTGTTTAAGACACGAATGTAGGTTTTCCGATGGTGAGAACGAGAGTAGTTTTTGACTCGACCGTGCGTGTTGAGAACTTAGCTTCGATTCCTTAACTTTTTAGGCTAAGTCTATTAAATGAGGACGAGAAATGATAGAGTTATTTATAAGTCTCGTAATCGTCACGATCTCATGTGTAGTAATTATTAGCTTATTCTCCCCACGCTTTTGCATAATAAATTGTTAATAAATATTGATTTGGCGGTTTAGTCACTATTGTTGGTTTCTAATTTGTTTTGGTAGCTTCCATGTAATTAAATTGGGAAAACATTAAGGTATCGCCAGCGTCACGGTTTTGAAGTATTGACACCCGAATAATCGAAAGCTTCACCTAATAATAAGATTTCAAGTGCTCACCTAAATTAAGCAGAAATTTGAAGCTCACAAGGCCGAAAAATCTATGCCCAAATTGAAAGTGAATCAAGCCTTAATATTTGAAGCTTTAAAGATCCAAAATTCCCTTTAGCGTGGGGATATACGTCTTTGGCTAATAAAACCACCGATGAGGCGGATAATAAAAGGCAAGGCAAGACCGAAGTCATAATAAAAGCTTCATGGCGAAGTTGAATAAAAGATGGAGGTAAACCAAAGATAATAAGGCCCTTCCGTTAGGGGGCGTATAAAAGTCTTGGTAATAAGTCTCATGTTCAAAACCGTTATAAAACCGTGTTTATCGATCCTTCTTGTTGACTTAATTTTTTGACATCGTTGTATATTAGGATGAATTATTAATTTAATGATTTTGGTTACACCGTTAAGTTTCTATTTTTAGACTTAATCTCTATTCACGCATAAGTCAATAATGTATCCCCGTGATCATTAAGACAAAATAAAATATAAGAGATACCAAGTAGGAATAAGGGAGTTTAGGTTCGTAATTAACACTCATGAGATATGACCGTGTTGCTAACTTATTATAACAATGATCTCGTTACACGCTTAGCATGGAATTGGGTGAAAATAGAGGACGACGAAATTATTTCTAACGAAGCATTCACGTGTTCTTGTTCTATGATCCCAAAAGTCACATTCTCGTGATGAAAACAATACATTATGTATAAAACGCATGTAGTAGTTTATTTAAATTTATGTCTTCAATAAAAGTCATCATAAAATGAATTTTGGAAGTGCTATGATACTTAATTCTAGCATTGCGTGGGGACACGGCAATGGTTTAGTATGGGGGAGTGATGAGACTGTATTTATACATAGTCTCATCGTCCAAATCGGGCTTAAAACGCTTAAAATATCATCAAAATACCCAAAAATATGCCTGTGTTTGTTCATTGTGTATTTCAGGTACGGATATCGTGAAATCAACAAACGATCACAAGAATCAAGCAAAAACGAACAAGGGAAACGAAGTCGCACAAAGAACCGGGCCCGAATAATGAATTTTGCAAAATGCCCTTGAAGTTTGAAGAATTGGCAACTTTGGTCCCTCTACTTTGAAGATATGACACTTTATACCCCTCAATATTCCATAAATATGAGTGAGGTCCCTAAAGTTTGAAGACTTTACACATCTAGCCCTTGAAGTTTGGATAAAGTTACAAGATTACATGCTTTGTTAACTAAAGGACTATGGATGAAATTGAACAAGGATTAATGGTGCAAATCAGTTGGACTTAACATGCAAAGAGCTGTTTGAGGAATACTTAACCATGGGGGCCATAACTGCCAAATGCCCAAAGTTGTTAACACCACCCCCATTAAAACTAACCCCAACCGACAACCTTGTAATACCCACCACTCCTACTACGCCACGTCATCCCCCAACACCCTTCCAACCAATCACAATACCCCTCCCTCTCCACGTCAGAAATCCACTAACACCACCTTATACTTAATCACATTATATTAATCTTTCCCTCTAAACACTAAATTTAAAATAAATTTCCCCTAATTTAGATCAAATCCCCACCTATTATCCTATAAACCCTAATCCTCATTTCATCTAAATCAAAGGGGTTTTGACCCATTTACTCCAGAACCTTGATTAAAGGTCCTCTAACCTAAACCCACTCACAAAACTTGTATCCCGTGACTCCCATTGGGCCCCCCAAGACTCCCCTGCTTCACTATTTTTGGTAAAATGAGAATATGCTCAGAAATCAAACGGCTCTCACCAAATTCTTGCTCCCCAAGGACTACTTCAAACGGCCAAGATCATTCACAACAGCTGTCATATCACATGGGCACAAGACCAAATTTCTTGAAGACCTCACCAAAGGGCATATCCGGAATTCTGTTAGCTAGGGTTTTAGATATTGCATTTTTTTATTAGTATCTAGAATAGTCCATAGAGTAGTATTTATATGGGTGGTTTGTACCCATATGAAGTGTTCCAGTTTTATTGTAATTTTTTAAAACAAGTAATGAAAATGAAAGTTTTTGATGTTACATGCTACTGAGTTCCCAAGTTCCATACTTGTTTTAGTTAATTGTTATTCTTGTTGCAAATTTAGTTAAAACAATTTATGAAGTTTCTGTTTCTAAATTGATTTTCAGAAAATCCGTTTTACTGATCTTGAGAAATTGTTTTTTTTAGTTTGGATAAATCCTTTTGAGGAAGTGAAAGTGGAATCAAAAGGTTTATCCAAAACTTTGGTTGAGTTTTTATAAAAGGTTTCAAGTTTTGTGGTATGAAGTTGATTTTCCATTTTTTTTATATCATAAGATATAAGCCATAAGCTAGCTTAACCAATAAGCCTAGCTTATAGCCTATAAGCTATTTATATCAGTTCACTTTCACTTGTTCTTTTTGACAGGTTCACAAGGACATACAATCTCTTGTTCTCTCTTTCATTCCATGACTTATTTTTGAAGACATATGTGTTTCTTTCTCTACATCAACAACTTCCTGAAGCCTAGCATAAGCCTCCAGCTTATAGGAGAAGGCCTCAGCTAGCCTTTGTGTGGTTGGATGTTAACCACACCAGGTATGGGCTTGAACCCTCCTAGAAATAGGATTTTATGTGATGTTTTTGTGATTGTGCATGATTTTGAATTTGACTTGCTTTATAGTTCATTTATCTGCTTATTCTTGCTTGTTTACCTGTTATGTGCTTGTTTAGATAGGTATTGATCAGTTAGAATAGAATTTGAAAGCATTTAGTTTGTAAATTTTCAATTTCTGAAAATAAAGGGGTGTTTGGGATAAGGGTTTAAGCTAAAATTCTGTCAAGCTTTTGGCTTAGAAACAGCCTATACACACTTTATTTGTTAGTTAGGGTTATTATCAGTCATTGGTTCTAGTTATGATAGGATTTTAAGCAAATTTGCATGACAACATTTTGGTAAAAACAGTCAATTCAGTTAAGTCATTTTCTGTTTAATTTAGAGCAAATTTTGCCTTGAAATCTTGTTGTTTGCTAGATTATAGGTTAAATTAGGTTGTGTGATTAGATGATAGTTGGTTGGTGATGATTTGAGCAAGATCTAAGCACCCAAAAGTCGTATTTGTGCATAATAGTTCAGTCACTGTTCACAGACCCCATAGGAGCCTTTACAGTAACTGCAAATTGCTATTTTTTGTGTTATTTTTGGGAAGGACTTGTATTTTTTCTTGTTTAAACTGACTCCCCACACTTCCATGAGTGTGGGGGTGCCTTTGTTTCCCATCAAAACTAAAAAACAAGCAATCTACAAGTCAAAAGGTCCACAGACCTGTTTTTTTCATTGTCAGTGGGAACCAAGTTCCCACTGTTTGTATTAAACTTAGTACTGCTTTGCTAGAGGACAAAAGTCCATAAGTGTCACTTTCAGGTTCTTGTTTTTTTTGTCTTTAGTGAAGTAAAATAGGAATTAGGACCTGAAACATTTTTCATTATTTTTCTTATTTAATTTTTAATTTTTCAGTTTAATTTATTTTTGTGTTACTGTTCATTTGCTAATTTTTACATTAATTAGCTATTTTATTTAACTTTTTAAATATCTGTTTTTGTCTTTTAGTGGTAAAATCCAATATTTTTCAGTTTTAAAAATTTTCATAGATTAGGAAAAATATTTTAAGATTTTTAGTCAAAAAATTATTTCACTGTTCACTTTTTAATTATTTTTTATAATTAATTTAGTTTAATTAGGGTTTTAATTTTAATCAGTTTTGTCTTTTAGTGCAAAATTTTATATTTTTCAAACTTTTTCAATTTTCTACTGTTCATTAGTATAATTTAGGATTTTTAAAATTGTCAAATTTATTTTGGCATTATTTTATTATTTTTTATGATTATTTTAGTTTAAAAATAGTTTTAAGTGTTTTAAAAATAGAAAAATAGTTTTAAAAATTTAGCAAAAATAGTTTTTAGTCTTTAAATAATATAAGTGACTTATTAGTTCAATAAAATTATATTTTGGGCATTTTGTTAATTATATTTAATTTTAGGGCTTTAATTAGCATTTAAAATTGAATATTTAATTAATAAAAGGTTTTAAAATATATTTATTGGATTTTTATTCTTATTTATATTATTTTAGACTTAGTTTAATCTTTTAATTAATTTTTAGGTTTCATTTTTAATTTTGTCGCGTTTTACGTAATTACGTCATCGTTTTACGTCATATCGTCGTAGTTTAATCGTAGTCGTAGCTCGTCTTTACTTTTTCTCTCTTAAACCAAAAACGTCACTAATCCAAACTTTGATTTTATATAATTGGCACATTAATCCACACACCTCCTTCGAGAACGAACCCGCATTTATTCGGCTTTACGTTTTTCCTAAAACGTAACGCTTAATACTTGCCGCTCTTATACGTTGTTTTCCTAAACGCGTATTTCTACACCTATCATTTGGCGCCGCTGCCGGGGAGGTGTTTAGTGTGCCATTATTATTAGTATCGTGTTTGTGTGAGTAGTGCGTTTTTGCTTTTCAATTTTTGGAAAGCGTGAATATCGTACATACTCATTTTTGTTATTTTTCATTACTATATTATATTATCCAAATAAATCGTGTTTAATTTTCCTAAGTTAAACACACAACAATCATTTTACTATATTGTAGATATATTGGTTTTCGTTTTTATTGTGAATATATTATTACTATATTGTATCTACGTAAGAACAATAAATATACAAGTACTCCAAAAGCGTGAAAACGCAACCTTGATTCGGGATTTCATCACTCGATCATTGTATTCGAATCCAAAGCAAAAGTTTAAAGGCAAAATAGATAAATACTTTCGTGAGGCTTAATTTCAATTAACACAAACTATAAGGTGGGTATAAGGCGGTTGTATTTCACGACCTAAGGGAAAAAGGCTCTTAAGTGCTTAGCGCCGCCTCGTTTCCCCCGCTTGCTTGTGCGTGTTTTGAGAAAGAAGGCTAATCGAGGGTTCGCTGCCCAAGTATTATCTACGTATATTATATTTGCTTGTGTTTTCAAGATTAAACCCTCTTGAACGTTTTGGTGTTCCACCAACGTTCTAAAGTCATCGAAGGCGTTCACTCCACGTGATCGTTTTCATTCTTTCAGGCTCCTTTAATCGAGAAAGTCGATTCGAGGGGAGATTTGTAGATTTGTGTCTACGTAATACATTCAAAAATCCAAAAAAATTTAAAAACAATCAAAAACCAAAAAAAAATTTGAAAAAAATCGAAAAACCGCAAAAAGAATCTTCTTTGCTACCACCCATTCTACGCTTTGTGCATGCGCACTCGATCGAAGGATTATTGCAATTCTAGAGAAGCTTTGAATCGACGCAATCGTAATCGAAGGAATCGACGACGTAGACGAGAATTAGAAACCGACGTTCCAAATATCGTTGTTGAAGAAACCGTAGAGGAGATGGCCGACAATCGTTCGATGATGGAATTGCTCCAAGCGCCCACCGAGGGTTATGGAGACGCGATCGTAATTCCCGCTATCGAAGCGGAGAATTTTGAGATTAAGAGCGGAATGATTTCGTTAATCCAAGCTACGAAGTTTCGAGGCCGTGAAGCCGATAATCCTCACGACCATATTCGGAATTTTGATCGTCTTTTGGCCACGAGCAAGTTTAAGAACGTGGACACCGATGTCGTCAAGCTTATGCTTTTTCCGTAATCGCTCGATGGTGCCGCCAAGGATTGGTACGAGAAAGAGCCACCTAATTCCATAACTACGTGGAAGGATCTCGTTTCCAAGTTCGTTAATTATTTTTTCCCACCGTTTAAGACAACGTTTTTCAAAAACGAGATTACGAAATTTGAGCAAAAACCGAATGAATCTTTTAGAGACGCGTGGGATCGTTTTAAGGAATTGCTTAGGCAATATCCTCACCATGGTTTTTCCGAGTTGCACCAAATCGATACGTTTTACAACGGTCTTAATTTTCAAGAACAAGATTCGTTGAATTCTGCCGCCGGTGGCAACTTTTTGTGTAAGACTCCGAAAGATGCATTGATAATTATCGAAAACCGATCCAAGGTTTACCAACTCCGCAACGCACCGAGTGTTGCCAATGTCGCCAATGTTAGTAATTCTAATCGCGACATTGAGAGAGTTGATGCGAAAGTCGACAAGTTGACGAATGTGTTTACGTCTTTTCTCGTTGAGATGCAAAAGAAAGACGCTCCCGCTACGGTGAAAGCGGTTGAGGTTTCGTGTACGTTTTGTGGTGGACCTCATAATTATTACGAGTGTGCGGCTACGGATGGCCAAACGTCGAATGTGAGTGCGTTAAATGGAAACAACAATTTTTCTAATCAAAATAACGCGGGTCCATCACAACAAGGAAATTATAACCAAGGCAACAATTTTCAAAATCGTAACAATATTCAAGGAAATAAACAAGGAAATTTTTCTAATCAAAATCAAGGTTATAATCAAGGTCGTAATATAACTTGGCAAAATCGAGACAATAACCAAAACTCAAATTTTTCAAACAACAACAATCAAGGTAACAATTTTTCAAGTGGGAATCAAAACAATTTTCAAAGAAACAATCAAAACCAAGGGAACTTTAATTCAAATCAAAATAGTTCGTCAAACGATTTTCAAAATTACATGAAAACGAATGAGGCTAATATGAGACGATTAGAGGGAGAAATTGGTACTTTGAAAAACGACTTTTCTAATACATTGAAATTGCAAAACACGAAGATTGAGCAAGGGAAAATTGATATAAAAAAGATGTTTTCGGCCATAATGAACAAGTCCTCGGGTGCGTCATCGAGTTCGTTACCTAGTGACACCGTTGCAAATCCGAAGGAACAATGTAAAGCCGCCTCGTCTCGTGAGAAAGGTCATGTGATTACCCCTAACCTTGAAGGATTTCGAGTTGTTCCTTCTTCTCAACCCTCGACTTCTAAGACGTCTTATTGTTCTAAATTCGATGGGGTGAACATGGCGACCAAGGAAAAGAGTGCACACCCTCTTGTACCTCAAATTCCATCGACGGTTCAAAAAGAGAGCTTTGTCGACCTTACCAAAGTAACCCTTGAAGAAACTTGTGCTTCAATCCTTCTTAAAAAACCCAAAAGGCGTATGCCGAGAAAGGAAAAGGATCCGGGCAAATTTCTACTACCTTGTGATTTTTCCGAGATTGAGGGATGTTTAGCCCTTGCCGATTTAGGTGCTAGCATCAATCTCATGCCTCATTCTCTTTGGAAATTGATGAGATTGCCTTCACTTACCCCCACAAACATGACAATCGAGCTAGCAAATTGTACGCCTTTAATACCAATTGGAATAGCCGAGGATGTCTATGTCAAAGTTGGAAAGTTTGTTTTTCCCGTGGATTTCGTTATATCCGATTACGAGTGTGAACCTAAATGTCCCATTATTTTAGGCCGACCATTCTTATCGACGGCTAGAATCGTAATCGACGTTCACGAGGGGAGACTTACTATGAGATATGGGGATGAGAAAATAGACTTTTTCGCTAGAAAATCTCAAGGGTTTAATGAGAATGAAAAAACCGAGGTTTCAAAACCTAATGATTCAAATCCTAATGATTTCAAAATGTTCACTTTAGCGGAAAGAATGAAGCTTAATGCATGTTTTGAAAGAATTAAGAAAAACGGTTTTAAAGATGATGATTTTAATGATAAAGAATACGTGTACCTAATTCAAAAGGGTATGAGTAAATTTATGGATGAAAACTCACTTTGGGATGTTTTTAGCGAAACAAGTGAACCACCAATTCCGAAGGGCGACGTTAGTGCCATCACGACAAAGACCAATATGGGCTCGTCTTCACCACCTTCGAAGGACCACGTCTTTGAGGCTTCAACTTCTAACTCCATCGAAGTGCCTCCTTTACCTAGCCCAACACCCGTTGAGGCTAAAGGGTTTATCGACATCGATCATCTCATCCTAGGAAAGTAACCTAAGCATAGTCATTCGACTTGTAAGGCCATGGTTGTGAGTGCTCACATCGACTCTTTCTTTGACGATGACGATGGCGATTTTGCCGAGATTGATCACGTACTTCGAAATCCACATGCAATTTTTGATTCTTCTAAAAAGAAACATGTGAAGTACGATGATTATGAGTTTGATCCCGAGATTGAGGAAATCATTGAACGAGAGCTAGCTCTTATGCCTTCACTTCCACCTACGAGTGAGGTCGATCTTTCCAAAATCGAGGATGAACTAAATGAGTTGGAACGTCTTATTTTCGATGACGAACCAACTCATGTGACCACTAAGAATCCAATTCTCGAGGAGTTACCTAATCAACACTCCTCATTTGAGAATGACGTTTACCACATTCGTGAGGATCTAACTTATCAACGATCCCCACAAAAGAATGATGGTTTCGTGCTTGATCGTGATCTTTTCGAGAGAGTTTCTAAGATACTCAAGGAGGGGAATGACAAACCTTGGTTTGACAAGCCTATCTTTGATGAAGAAATCGATGAGATCGACGTTCATGAGGATGACGAGTATGTTGACCCCGAGGGGGCGGTGTTCTTTATTGACAAACGTTTTGAGAACTTATACAATCCGCCACCCCCTCCCGCTAAATACTTAAATGTGAGGATTTTTAGCGCGACTAATTTTCAATTTGACACGCCAAATATTTTCGACATTATTCAATCGGGTTTTCATAAAGAGTTTTTGAACGATGAAAATGGAAAAGATTTTAAAAAAAATTTAAAAGATTTTTCTACGTGTTTAACTCCGTCATCACATCGTTTTATGAGTGCTACCACCTCGTCTACTCCTTTTGACGATGGTGTATGTGGTTTTAGTGTGGGAGAAGCCGCTTATGTTCCCTCACATTTCTCCACCGAGGACGAGATTTACGATCCCGGAATTGCTTGTAAAGGGAAATCTCGGTCTTCCACCGATTCAATAAATGGAAAATCTTTTCGTTTCCTTGGTGTGAGTCTACCTCGAGTAGCTCATTATGTTGCCTTACCCATTGCCCCACCTTTCTACTTCGAATCTATTTTCTTCTACCCCATTGGGGTTTGTGTTGAAGTAGCGTTGTTTCGTCTTTCATCCGAAAACGAAGACGCTATCTTTGACACCGGTATACGTTTATCGGGTTTTTAAAGTACTCCATGTGCTTTTGGGCATTGTTTATCATGTAAGCCCCATCAAAATTGACCAAACCAAGATTATCCCTAAATGATCACATTTATGGGGATTCGAGTCGAGCTTTTGACTCGGTTATCAAAAACAAGGTGCCTCGTGGGGGATTCTCATGCTTATCATTGTAAATATTATAGCTTTCTTAGTTTAACGTAATGAGGGGACTTGTGCTCTTCCAACCTTTGTTCCGTGGTTGTTTGTGATTGTGATTTATTAGGTTCATCGTCATCATTGAAGCCTCTCGTGTTCGTTTTACGGATCACTTGATCTTCGATCGTTTCCTTTGGAGATTCCGATATCCGATGATATCCTTTTATGTTCTAACGATTATCTTATTAGCATAATTCATAAACGGCTATAGGTTATTCGTTTTACCCTTTCCATGCTCGAGATTAAGCATTCGACTTCGTCTCTTGTGTGGGGGTGTTTTCACCCCTAGACTCGAAACATTGAGGACAATGTTTAGTTTTAGTATGGGGGGGTGAGTAGATACTTCACCTTGCTTACGTCACCACGCAATCCAAATTTCATCTTTTTGTTATCGTTTTGTTGCAAATAAGGCTAAAAATGGCCAAATTTTAAAATTTTTCTTGTTTTTCATAAGTGTTTAAGACACGAATGTAGGTTTTCCGATGGTGAGAACGAGAGTAATTTTTGACTCGACCGTGCGTGTTGAGCACTTAGCTTCGATTCCTTAACTTTTTAGGCTAAGTCTCTTAAATGAGGACGAGAAATGATAGAGTTATTTATAAGTCTCGTAATCGTCACGATCTCATGTGTAGTAATTATTAGCTTATTCTCCCCACGCTTTTGCATAATAAATTGTTAATAGCTATTGATTTGGCGGTTTAGTCACTATTGTTGGTTTCTAATTTGTTTTGGTAGCTTCCATGTAATTAAATTGGGAAAACATTAAGGTATCGCCAGCGTCACGGTTTTAAAGTATTGGCACCCGAATAATCGAAAGCTTCACCTAATATTAAGATTTCAAGTGCTCACCTAAATTAAGCAAAAATTTGAAGCTCACAAGGCCGAAAAATCTATGCCCAAATTGAAAGTAAATCAAGCCTTAATATTTGAAGCTTTAAAGATCCAAAATTCGCTTTAGCGTGAGTATATACGTCTTTGGCTATTAAAACCACCGATGAGACGGATAATAAAAGGCAAGGCAAGACCGAAGTCATAGTAAAAGCTTCATGGCGAAGTTGAATAAAAGATGGAGGTAAACCAAAGATAATAAGGCCCTTCCGTTAGGGGGCGTATAAAAGTCTTGGTAATAAGTCTCATGTTCAAAACCGTTATAAAACCGTGATTATCGATACTTCTTGTTGACTTAGTTTTTTGACATCGTTGTCTATTAGGATGAATTATTAATTTAATGATTTTGGTTACACCGTTAAGTTTCTATTTTTAGACTTAATCTCTATTCACGCATAAGTCAATAATGTATCCTCGTGATCATTAAGACAAAATAAAATATAAGAGATACCAAGTAGGAATAAGGGAGTTTAGGTTCGTAATTAACACTCATGAGATATGATCGTGTTGCTAACTTATAATAACAATGATCTCGTTACACGCTTAGCATGGAATAGGGTGAAAATAGAGGACGACGAAATTATTTCTAACGAAGCATTCACGTGTTCTTGTTCTATGATCCCAAAAGTCACATTCTCGTGATGAAAACAATACATTATGTATAAAACGCATGTAGTAGTTTATTTAAATTTATGTCTTTAATAAAAGTCATCATAAAATGAATTTTGGAAGTGCTATGATACCTAATTCTAGCATTGCGTGGGGACACGGCAATGGTTTAGTATGGGGGAGTGATGAGACTGTATTTATACATAGTCTCATCGTCCAAATCGGGCTTAAAACGCTTAAAATATCATCAAAATACCCAAAAATATGCCTGTGTTTGTTCATTGTGTATTTCATGTACGGATATCGTGAAATCAACAAAAGATCACAAGAATCAAGCAAAAAACGAACACGCGAAACGAAGTCGCACAAAGAACCGGGCCCGAAGAATGAATTTTGCAAAATGCCCTTGAAGTTTTAAGAATTGGCAACTTTGGTCCCTCTACTTTGAAGATATGACACTTTATACCCCTCAATATTCCATAAATATGAGTGAGGTCCCTAAAGTTTGAAGACTTTACACATCTAGCCCTTGAAGTTTGGATAAAGTTACAAGATTACATGCTTTGTTAACTAAAGGACTATGGATGAAATTGAACAAGGACTAATGGTGCAAATCAGTTGGACTTAACATGCAAAGAGCTGTTTGAGGAATACTTAACCATGGGGGCCATAACTGCCAAATGCCCAAAGTTGTTAACACCACCCCTATTAAAACTAACCCCAGCCGACAACCTTGTAATACCCACCACTCCTACTACGCCACGTCATCCCCCAACACCCTTCCAACCAATCACAATACCCCTCCCTCTCCACGTCGGAAATCCACCAACACCACCTTATACTTAATCACATTATATTAATCTTTCCCTCTAAACACTAAATTTAAAATAAATTTCCCCTAATTCAGATCAAATCCCCACCTATTATCCTATAAACCCTAATCCTCATTTCATCTAAATCAAAGGGGTTTTGACCCATTTACTCCAGAACCTTGATTAAAGGTCCCCTAACCCAAACCCACTCACAAAACTTGTATCCCGTGACTCCCATTGGGCCCCCGAAGACTCCCCTGCTTTCACTATTTTTGGTAAAATGAGAATATGCTCAGAAATCAAACGGCTCTCACCAAATTCTTGCTCCCCAAGGACTACTTCAAACGACCAAGATCATTCACAACAGCTGTCATATCACATGTGCACAAGACCAAATTTCTTGAAGACCTCACCAAAGGGCATATCTGGAATTCTGTTAGCTAGGGTTTTAGATATTGCATTTTTTTATTAGTATCTAGAATAGTCCATAGAGTAGTATTTATATGGGTGGTTTGTACCCATATGAAGTGTTCCAGTTTTATTGTAATTTTTTAAAACAAGTAATGACAATGAAAGTTTTTGATGTTACATGCTACTAAGTTCCCAAGTTCCATACTTGTTTTAGTTAATTGTTATTCTTGTTGCAAATTTAGTTAAAAAAATTCATGAAGTTTCTGTTTCTAAATTGATTTTCAGAAAATCCGTTTTACTGATCTTGAGAAATTGTTTTTTTTAGTTTGGATAAATCCTTTTGAGGAAGTGAAAGTGGAATCAAAAGGTTTATCCAAAACTTTGGTTGAGTTTTTATAAAAGGTTTCAAGTTTTATGGTATGAAGTTGATTTTCCATTTTTTTATATCATAAGCTATAAGCCATAAGCTAGCTTAACCAATAAGCCTAGCTTATAGCCTATAAGCTATTTATATCAGTTCACTTTCACTTGTTCTTTTTGACAGGTTCACAAGGACATACAATCTCTTGTTCTCTATTTCATTCCATGACTTATTTTTGAAGACATTTGTGTTTCTTTCTCTACATCAGCAACTTCCTGAAGCCTAGCATAAGCCTCCAGCTTATAGGAGAAGGCCTCAGCTGGCCTTTGTGTGGTTGGATGTTAACCACACCAGGTACGGGCTTGAACCCTCCTAGAAATAGGATTTTATGTGATGTTTTTGTGATTGTCCATGATTTTGAATTTGACTTGCTTTATTGTTCATTTATCTGCTTATTCTTGCTTGTTTAGCTGTTATGTGCTTGTTTAGATAGGTATTGATCAGTTAGAATAGGATTTGAAAGCATTTAGTTTGTAAATTTTCAATTTCTGAAAATAAAGGGGTGTTTGGGATAAGGGTTTAAGCTAAAATTCTGTCAAGCTTTTGTCTTAGAAACAGCCTATACACACTTTATTTGTTAGTTAGGGTTATTATCAATCATTGGTTCTAGTTATGATAGGATTTTAAGCAAATTTGCATGACAACATTTTGGTAAAAACAGTCAATTCAGTTAAGTCATTTTCTGTCTAATTTAGAGCAAATTTTGCCTTGAAATCTTGTTGTTTGCTAGATTATAGGTTAACTTAGGTTGTGTGATTAGATGATAGTTGGTTGGTGATGCTTTGAGCAAGATCTAAGCACCTAAAAGTGGTATTTGTGCACAATAGTTCAGTCACTGTTCACATACCCCATAGGAGCCTTTATAGTAACTGCAAATTGCTATTTTGTGTGTTATTTTTGTGAATGACTTGTATTTTTTCTTGTTTAAACTGACTCCCCATACTTCCATGAGTGTGGGGGTGCCTTTGTTTCCCATCAAAACTAAAAAACAAGCAATCTACAAGTCAAAAGGTCCACAGACCTGTTTTTTCATTGTCAGTAGGAACCAAGTTCCCACTGTTTGTATTAAACTTAGTACTGCTTTGCTAGAGGACAAAAGTCCACAAGTATCACTTTCAGGTTCTTGTTTTTTTGTCTTTAGTGAAGTAAAATAGGAACTAGGACCTGAAACCTTTTTCATTGATGATGTTGTTCGAATGGCTTACCACTGTTTGTATTAAACTTAGTACTGCCTTGCTGTGTCCTCGATTGGTGGAACCCGAAGAGATCCGAATTGAACAATATATTAAAGGGTTGACCAAGAACATCCGGGGGGACGTGACGTCATCAAAACCACTGACCATTGATGATATTGTTCGAATGGCTTACCAACTCATTGGGCAAATAATTTAGGATAAGGAGGATGAAGCACGTACTGGTGAGAAAATAAAGAGAGATGGTGATCGTGTAGATAGAGGTGATAATAGGAAGAATTTCAATCGCCGTCAGAACCAGAGAAAGGGGAATGCAAATAATCTTACCAACAACACACCGCGCAATGATGAAAAATGTCCTAAGTGTGGCAATGAAGAGGCATGCTGGCGACTGCTGGAAGTGTCGAAATTGCGGAAAGCTTGGACACAAAGTTGAAAGGTGTAAGAAGGGAATCATTTGCTTCAACTGTAATGAAGAAGGTCATAAGAAATCGGATTGCCCTAAGTTGAAAGCGATCGTACCTGGAAGAAACCCCCAGGGAGGTGCTTATCAACTTGGAACAGTCGAGGTTAAGAAAGAGGATTCGAATGTCGTTACTGGTACGTTTTTACTCAACAATCATTATGTTGTTGCTTTATTCAATTTGGGTGCTGATAGGAGCTTTGTATCCACTAAATTTAGTGCCCTTATTGACATTGAACCTGTTGAGATAAATACCAGCTACAAAGTGGAATTGGCCGATGGTAAATTAGTGAAAACTAATAAGCTATTAGAAGGATGCTCTCTAAATCTCTTAAACTATTCCTTTCCGATTGATTTGATGTTGATAGAATTAGGTAGTTTTGATATTATTATTGGTATGGATTGGCTATCGTTGAATAATGCTACTATTTTATGTGGAGAAAAGAAGGTTAAGATTCCTCTTAGGAATAGGACGTTAGTAATTGATGGTAATCGGTGTGAATCCCGTTTGAAAATCGTTTCGTGTATTAAAGTCCAGAAGTACATCAAGAACGGTTGCGAGTTATTCTTAGCTCAAGTGACCGGGAATGAGTCTAAGGAGAAACGATTGGAAGATGTACCTGTTATCAGTGAATTTACAAAGGTATTTCCTAATGATTTACCCGGACTTCCGCCGATAAGGCAAGTTGAGTTTCGAATCGATTTAATTCCTGGTGCTGCACCGGTGGCACGTGCGCCTTACCGATTAGCACCTTCTGAATTAAAGGAATTATCTGAACAACTTAAGGAGTTGTCTGATAAAGGTTTTATTCGACCGAGCTCGTCGCCTTGGGGAGCTCTAGTCTTGTTCGTTAAGAAGAAGGATGGATCTTTCCGTATGTGCATTGATTATATTGAACTGAATAAGTTGACGATTAAAAATCGATATCCTTTACCAAGGATTGACGATTTGTTTGATCAACTACAAGGATCTAGTGTGTATTCTAAGATACATTTGCGGTCGGGATATCACCAACTTCGCGTCCGTGAAGAAGCTATTCATATAACTGCATTTAGAACTCGTTATAGACACTATGAATTTCAAGTAATGCCATTTGGGTTAACTAACGCACCTGTGGTTTTCATGGATCTAATGAATCGAGTATGCAAACCCTACTTGGAAAAATTTGTGATCGTCTTTATTGACGATATTCTGATCTATTCTAAGAATAAAGAGGAACATGAAGAACATTTAAGGATTATCTTGAGTTTGTTAAAGGATGAAAGGTTGTATGCTATGTTTTCGAAATGTGATTTTTTGCTAGATTCTGTGCAATTTCTTGGTCATGTGATTAACAAAGATGGAATTCATGTTGATCCTGCAAAGGTTGAAGCCATTAAGAATTTGTCAGCACCGACAACGCCAACGGAGGTTCGATAGTTCTTAGGACTGGCTGGCTATTATAGGCGATTCATTAAAGAATTTTCTTTAATAGCTAAATCCCTGACTAAGCTAACTCAGAAGAATAAACCTTTCGTTTGGGGAAGTGAATAAGATGGAGCATTTCAGATATTTAAGCAAAAATTATGTAGTGCGCCAATTCTATCATTACCCGACGGAAGTGAAGATTTTGTAGTATATTGTGATGCATCTCTTAGAGGTTATGGAGCTGTTTTAATGCAGCGAGAAAAGGTGATAGCTTATGCTTCTAGGTAATTAAGGAAGAATGAGGAGAATTATACTACTCATGATCTTGAGTTAGGAGCTGTAGTCTTTGTTCTTAGGTTGTGGAGACATTATCTGTATGGCACCAAGTGTACGGTATTCACCGATCATAAAAGCCTACAGTATATTCTCGATCAAAAGGAATTAAATATGAGGCAAGGAAGATGGATAGAGCTGTTAAGTGATTATGATTATGATATAAAATATCACCCGGGAAAAGCAAATGTTTTTGTTGATGCATTAAGTAGAAAAGATAGGGAGCCTATCAGGGTACGTTCTCTAGTCTTAACCGTGCACAATAATTTGCCTGAGCAAATTAGAAATGCACAAATAGAAGCCTGTAAGAAAGAAAATTTTGTTAATGAAGGGTTTCGAGGAGAAGGAAATCCTTTAGAGGTTAGAGCTGATGGAGTAAAATGCTTAAGAGGTCGTATGTGGATACCTAAGTTGGGAGGCTTAAGAGATTTGATCATGTTGGAATCCCATAAATCTAAATATTCCATTCATCCTAGATCTGATAAAATGTATCATGATTTGAAGAAGTTGTACTGGTGGCCGAATATGAAAGCTAATATTGCTATGTATGTTCTTCAATGCTTGACTTGTGCAAGAGTCAAAGCTGAACATCAAAAGCCATCAGGACTACTTCAACAACCAAAGATTCCTGAATGGAAGTGGGAGCGAATTACGATGGACTTTATTACCAAGATTCCTAGAACATCATCTGGAAATAACTCAATTTGGGTCATTGTCGACAGACTGACCAAATCAGCACACTTCATTCCGGTTAAAGAGCAGTTCTCACTAGAGAAGCTGACTCGTATTTATCTTAAGAATGTTGTATGCAAGAATGGAGTGCCTGTATCGATCATTTCAAATCGAGATCCTAGATTCGCATCGAATTTTTGGAAATCTCTCCAAAGAACCTTGGGAACGAATCTCGACATGAGCACTGCTTATCACCCCCAGACTGATGGGCATAGTGAAAGAACGATACAAACACTGGAAGATAAGTTGAGAGCTTGTGTGATAGATTTTGGTAAGAATTGGGATAAACATTTGCCGTTAGCAGAGTCTTCATATAACAATAGTTAATATGCTTGTATTAAGGTTGCACCGCTTGAAGCTTTGTATGGTAGGAAGTGTAGATCTCCTGTATGTTGGAGTGAAGTTGGGGATACCCAGCTCATAGGACCGGAATTGATCCAGGAGACTACGGAGATGAAGTTCAGATTAAGAATAGGCTGTTGACTGCCCGTAGTAGAAAGAAAAGTTACGCGGATGTGCGGTGGAAACTGATGGAGTTTGAAGTGGGTGACCGAGTAATGTTGAAAGTATCGCCATGGAAAGGCGTCATAAGATTTGGAAAGCGAGGGAAATTGAATCCTCGCTATATTGGACCCTTTAAGATTTTATCTAGAGTAGGTCCGGTGGCTTACAAACTAGAGTTACCCCAAGAACTTCATGGTGTTCACAACACATTCCATGTATCTAATCTGAAGAAATGTTTAGCAGTTAGTGATAAGAAAATTTCGTTGGATAAGGTCTGAATTGATGAGAAGTTGCACTTTATCGAAGAACCCGTAGAGGTTATGGATCGTGAGGTCAAGCAACTGAAACAAAGTCGGATACCTATTGTCAAGATCCGATCGAATTCAAAGCATGGACCGGAATTTACTTGGGATCGAGAGGATGAAATGTGGAAGAAATATCCGCACCTTTTTGATTTCAATAAGAAACAGACGTCAAAATGAAATGGATCACGAGGACGTTGATCCCTTTTAGGAGGAAAAGTTGTGAAAATCTAATATTTTCAGGTAGTAAATTATTTTCTCGTATATTATTTTGAAACTTATTTTTGTGTTGGTTGATGAACTCACAATTTACGGATTTAAATTTGGGCTTACGTGCATAATTTAACGTCCTTTACGACTAAACCGGAAACCCTAGGATTACGTGTTTACGTTTTTGAACTCCGTTTTTTATGAGACAATTTTTATTAGATTCGTTTTGTGCCGTTGATTCATAATTTATAAAAACATTTTTCATAAAACGACCCGAGGGCACGTAAATCGAGGAAACTAGAATCGAGGAGTACCCGTAAATAATTGGGGATGAGACAAAAAAAGTTTTGCCCCACCCCACTATGGGACGGCTAAATAAGCTACACAACACCCTTAGGTGTCAAGCTTACAAAGTAAGCAAGACACATGTCTTGCTTAACTTTGCAAAATAGCTACAAAGACAAAACCACTTCAAACAAACCATTTGTTCCTTTCATCTCATGCAAAACCACCAAAATCCTCTCTTTCTCTCTTCTCTTTGCTGTCCAAACTCAACAACAAACACCCCCATTTGATCAATTTTACCACAATATCTTGTGTTATTCACACATATGATGGAGACCTCTTGAAGCTTTGTTGATTGGTTGTTATTTTAACATCCAAGGAGGATATTTGCTTGTGTCCTAGGGCTGATTTTTCCACAAGAGTTCTTGGTGATAGGTGATCTTGAAGTTAGTTGTGGTGTACCTCAAAGTGTTGTCATCCAAAGTAAAGTTATAATCTTTGTTGGTAAACAAGATCATCCTTCCCATTTTCATTGTTATTTTTGTTAATGTAAAATGTATTTTATTTCCTAATGTATATGTATATGATGATATATGATGATAAAAATATTGTGTGGGGATCATGTGTTGATAAACTTGGTTAAAAAGATTGAAAACTACATGTAAAAAGGTTAAAATCTTGCTTAAATTTATAAAAAACAGTAAAGAACCTTATGTAAACTGATAAAATGGCATAGATGAATTAATATACAGTAGGTTATAAGACTTGTACACATGTGAGAGTTGGCCATACAATGGAATCTTTATAATGAGTGAGATATGATAAAAAAATTGAAGTGCAAATCTAAGTAGTCTGTTTTGGATGGACTGGTAGGGATATTTAGAGTTAGATTGAGCAATATCTAAAACTAAGTTAATTGTAGCACATAATATGAAGTTTATTTCATCCAAAAAAGAGCTTCTATCTCCTTGTAAACTCAAGATATGGTAAAACTGGTGAAAGTGAAAATAAAAATCAGATTTGTGAAATAAAAGTATATAGTATAATATTAGTACTCAAGTAAATATAATATAAAAGGTAAACTTAAAACCCACTAACTTATATATTACATATAATTAAGCCTGTACATTAATAAATAAATGAGACATTTCATAAAAATGGCAATTTGATAAGTTTTTATGAGTTATAAAACTATAAACATAAGTTTTACGTCTTTTCGGCTAAAACCGTAAAATTAACGTTTTCGTCAATTAAAACTTAGACGGTCGGAACCGTCTAATGTAAACTTTTTATAACTCATATACTGATATATAAGTACATATTACAAGTATAAACCGACAAAACCCGAGTTTTATAACATATGGACATTAACGGGCCAAATTAGCCTTATTGGACTATTAATCCAACTAACTTGGCTAAACACTTATGAACTTACTCATTGGGCTTAACCCACTTGGGCCTAACATGTAAGTATAAGACTGATGTTAAAAGTGTAAAATGGATTAATATAAGGTAATGGGCTTATAATGGGCTTACTGGGCCTTGACAAGTAAAGAAGATAAACTAGTAAAACTAGTATAAGAATTTACCAACACATAACACTATAATGGGTAAATGAAGATGTACAATCCCACTTGATCATCATCATATTTATAAAATCATCATATGTATACATAGTTATTATTTTTATAAAGTCATTGGACAAAAGTCTAAGACCGAGTATTATTTATATAGGTTTCCGTGAACGAAGCACGCCCGTAGCCGATAATCCGCCTTTCATAATCAACGTGAGTTCATAGCCTCGCACTCTTTTAAATGTTTTATAAAAATGATTTGTAAACCCGTGAGGGAGATAAGATGCTAGTTTTTGATAAAAATAGAACACAAGTAGTCCCGATGGTATGCTTAATGATATGGACCCGAATGATGCTATGACCCAATAAATGAGATGAAAAGGATTATTAGTAGATAGGTTATGTCACTTAAAGTTCCATTAGCATGAATTGTGAACTACTGGGATTTGGTAGGCACTTATGCATATGATAGTACTATTTGGGGAAGATCACCCCAGTTCACGCCTTGACGGTTGATCACCGTCATACCACATTGATTGGTAAGCGAATTTATGTATGAGAAGATTTACATAGCGTGATTTTTGTGACGACACGCTAACTTAGATGGGAAAATTGTTTGTCGGGTTCACGACCCGTTGTTTGTGATAGTAAGGTAACAATGTCATGCGGCTAATAATAATCCAATGCAATCTAATGCAACAACACAAATCAATAATGATACAAATAACGATAATAATGTTACCTATAATGGTAATATTGAGACTACGGTCTCATGGACGGTTTAAGATGTATGCTTTGCTTATTATATTGCCTGACTAGCAATACGAGGAATTACTTCTGATATTATACTTGTGTTCTGATTTCGATGATTGTTTTATATAACGATTTTATTAAAATTTATGAATTCAATCGACATTCGTTGATATGATTTTTGCATGTTTTTATCTCAGGTGCTTGAAGGTAATTCGGATGGAGATCGACTCTGATGGCCCTTATAATAATAAAACTGTTTATTCGATCTATGTTTTGTAAACTTAATGACCTGTATAATTTGGGACCTGTTGTACACTTGAAACTTTTATTTCGAATGAATGTATGTTAAACCTTGTACAACCATTTTTATGTGTTCTCTATGATTGGAGTTATTGTGCTATCCCGTAACACTCTAAAGACTCTTCCGTTGTACCGATATGAAATTTTAGAGTGTTACACATATCATCATCCGGAATAGACTGAAGCAAAATAGTTTTTGCTTTGATTTCCTTTTGTACAGCTGTTATTTTTTCATGAGATTTAGGATCTAGAATGATGATCTGACCATTCTTGTCTCTACTAGTTTTCTTCTTGCTGTTGCCATTATAAACAATTTTCCACAAGTCTAGATCAGTGTTGGTGATCCAGCACTCCATCTTCATGACCCAGTTATCATACTCTTCCTTCTTCAGGAGTGGGAATTTTCCATTTGTATTGGAAACAGTATCAACGATTTGTTGTGTTTGCTGTGTTGTGGTGTTGCTTGGTTGTCTTGTTTTAGTAGAACTAGAAGCAGAAATGATTAGACAAAGATGTTAGTAAAAGAATGGTTCTTCTTGTGTAGAGACGCTCCCAGGCTCTAATACCACTTGTTGGGTCCACTAGTTGTAGATCTTACAGCCTGTTAAGGATGGTGAACGACTTCAGTAATCACAAGTCTATTCACAGAGTGACTCTTAATGAAATACAAAGTATTTGTGTGGAATACAAATACAAGGAACAAGAAGAAACATAATAAGTAAATAACTTGATCCTCTCTAAGGATTTCTACTATTGATATGAAATGAATAATGGTGAAAGGTGTGTCTAACCCTTCTACCAATGGGTTCCTTTTATACTACAAGGAAACCCTAAACTACATTAACTACAAAACGTGTAAATCCTGATATGCATATCCTTTCCTAAGATATCTCATGCATATCCTAACAAACTACTAAGGATAATACTGTTTGACTTTCTACTAGACCAGCAGCACGTGTTGCTCCTCCTACTACTAGGACCAAGAGGAACTACATACCTCCTAGTTCATCTATTACAAATAACCTATTACGTAGGTCCTAACATATTCAATTGATAATATGTACTATCATAGAAGATAATGAAAATTCCAAAAATATATACTTTATTAAGCATATGCTTTTTCTATATTTAACGTAATTTTATTCATAATTACTTGTGAGAAAACCAAGAAATATGGGTTTCTTATTCCTCAAACCTAAATATGAAACGACAAGGTGAAAAACACAACTTTTACTTATTAACAACTTGTCTCGTTTATACTTATAGCACAAGCTTATCTGTTAACATAAAAGTAAAGACATAAAGTTGAAAGTATTTACAACTTAATAGTCTAATGTCTTCATCTCTCCCTCTTAAGTTCTTTGATGACATCAGAAAGACTTCGTAGGCTCAATGTCTAATAGGAATGTCCTCAATGACTAACTCAAGAGTAGAAATCTTCAGTCGATCTTGAACAATTTCTTCATCGTGTATCATTTGTCTTCTCTACAACTTAGCCTAAATTTCTTTAAAATCTCGTTTTATAATTCTTCGGCCTTTCTGAAGTCCTACAACTGTATCTTCAAGATCTTTATTACGCTCGGGAGGAAATTATTTCATATAGGGTAGGATATCTTTAATTTGTTGTTCATAGGTATTTTTGGGTAAATTTTCAAATATAGGTGATGGTACATTAATAGGGTAAGGTGATGGAAAATTTTAGTGTCGAGGTGTAAAATTTATTTCTTCATTATATACTTGTATAACTTGCATATAGGGGTCGTCATCAAAGGATAAAACGGCTTTTGGAATTTTTTGATCTTTGGGTGTATTTTCTGAAGTATCATAAGGGTTATTCATCGGAAGATTGGAAATATACTTTGGGAAATTATCAGGAATACTTGCTGAACGCTCATCTTGATAATCCGATAAGATGATAATAGGAGGAAGATAGGAATACATATTTCTAGAGACGTCAATAAATCTTAATTTATTTATATTACTCATATTATATAATATATAATTAAACATATGTACTTATAAGTATAATATTTATACTTACACTTAATCATTGTATTACACATTGTCTAAAGGGTAGAAGTACTAGTATTGGTAGAGTATTACCTCATTCTTGTAGCAGCACTGGCATGGGCACATAGGACTTTCTTGAAGTTATTTTAAAAGTAGTTATAGTCAGGGTTTTATTTCTTGTTCTCAATAACCATGGCTTTGAGTACCAATCTTTAACGCCCCCATTTTACCTTTACGCAGCAGAACATTGAACTGGGGTATTACTTCATTGAACACAAGTCATAATAATAGAAAACAACTCAAAAGAGTGACAAAATCAACTTTCATTATATATCATCAATAATTCCATGTTTTACAATATGAGGTTCCCAAAATCTGAAATAATAATTTCAATCTTGTGCCTCTTTATGCCATCCGTATGCTGCTCCATGCTATCAGTCACAATTTTATGAAATATATGCTTACAAGTCAACACAAAGGTTGAGTGAATTCATAGGTTCGTAATAATAGTTTTGAATATATGTCTATCACTTTGAGCTACGTTAATATTTGTTCACATAGAGCTATGTTTTGTTATACTAAGTTCATGACATCAAAACTAATGGAATTCACCGAAGTGACTGTCATGATAGATACACATGACAAGTAATCTTTAGGCACAGATTACCCATTAGTTCTAATAAAGTATGCCCGATTACCCCATGTACAGGGAACACAGTTAGGATTCGTTAAACCCAATAGATCTCTTCACCATATTTGTACACACATAAAGTGTTTAACAAGGATAGTTATAATAATGTATGCTCGATTACCTCACGTACAGGTAACACAAACAGGATTCATTACTTCCAATAGATCTATTCACCTTATTAGCACACACGTAAGTGTTTAATAAGTCATGAAATTCGGGTAGCAAGTAATAGTTTGGGCACTCCATGTAATAACAAATTTCAGTAAAAGCATACAGTTTAAAAACACAAGTATTCTAGCTTTAGCATATATCCCCCTCATGGGTTTTGACATCATTTAGAAAGCATTAAAAAGTTAGTCCATGAACTCACGATATTTAAAAATCATCTATTCAAAACAATTCACATTTCTTGATTAAGTAGCATATATCCCCTCCCACAGGGTTTAGAAAACATTATATAACAGTAAAAGTGGGACTATGAACTCACCTAGGATCCATAGAGTCTGACCTACATCAGATATATTTCATTCACAAATAAACAGCTTGGTCTCACATATAATAACTTGGTCTCAAACCTAGGTAGCTCCAAAATGGCTGCTAATGACTTCCTATGAGCACAACTTGCTATAAAAGCATCAAGATCTTCAATGGATACCTTCTTGAAATGGTTTCTGGTCTTGGGACATGTCCTATGATGTATATAGAAGTGGAAATGGAGAATGGGTAGGAGGTTTAAGGAAAACAGGGTGTGGGTTTCAAATGAAGTTCATATGGCTCTATTTATAGTTTTCCAACCCTTAGGCTCCAAGATAAGGCTATGTACGTGTAATATAGATATATTACTAAATAGGAGAGGCTAGTGAAACTCTACACAATTTTATAGACTCTATGTATATTTAAAATTCAAGGTAGAAGTGTTGGAAGGTTTAGAGACCACGAATTGGTTTATGGAAGAGATTTATCCGCCAAGTAGCTTATGCACAATGTTCTTGGTTGCTTGGCTTGAAAATATCTTCTATATATCCTAATTATCTGATCTTAAGTTTAAATTTAGGAGGGAAAGGTTTGAAATGAGTTATTAGAGGGAAAAAGTAAAACTGGGTCTAAATTGGGGCTTGTAACTTTATACTTTGTGATTTTGGTGATTAAGGGTTTAAAAATGTGATTAGTGATGTATTAGGGTTTAATTAGGGTATATAAATTGTAATTAAGAAGTTTGGGTCATTGGTTTGAAGCTTAACAAAGGTTTAAAGTGAAATTGGGAAGAAAACTTAGGCGAGTTAGGGTTTCTAATGATTTATGGTTAAGTCTTAATAAAATTGATTATCCTTCAATTAGCTACTGATGTAAACTTAATTTATAAATCCTACATTGTCCTAAATTTGTTCATGAAGTCCCTAAATTGGTTTTACTAAGTTATTCTAAGTAAACATGTCTAAAGGGTGAAAATACCCATTTTTACCTAATTTACAAGCCATGCATTGCAATGTTGTACCTTATGCATTAAGGTACTTTTACATTGTCTTAATATAATCTTATAACCTTAATTAAGTGTTATGGGTGATTGTAGACTTTCCTAAAAATACTAGGTAGTGATTCTATGTAGATTTCGTGATTTAAGGGTTTTTAGGTCATTAATCCTAATGACTTTCTATTTTGGGTAATTAGGGTTTCTACCTTTATAAACACTTATTCTAGGGCTTATATGATATGTTTATGACTTCTAAGGTTTCTACATTCTTAGTTTAAGGGTTTATATAGGTTGATCATATTCTAGGGATAATTATGGAAGTTTAAGATCCTATGCTTTGATAACTTGTACCTTATGCTTTACTAACTTGTAACTTAACTTGAAATAAATGTATAATATTAATATGATACATAGTTGAGTTTTATTATTTGTAGCATAAGATTAGACTCTAATTCAATGTATAATGGATTTTATATGCTAATCTTCGTTACTAGGTCTGAACTTGTAATTAGCTTTGGATTAGTGAATATTAGTATTTTGTGATCAATTAACTTTCCTTTATATGATAGATTTTAATTATTATGTTGTTTTTGATACTTGTACATATACATTATGTAGTTACATTGCTTGAAATATTGTTTACCAATGGTTTCTAGGTGGTGATCTAGACTATTATTTACATGTACTTGTACTTAGCTTTGTATAGTTTGTTCTTACCATTCGTAGATATTATTATGTCTTAAAAGTATAGTTTATAACTTGTTTATAATCTATAATGACTTATTCATATGTATTCTACATTCATAGTTCACCATTTTTGAGTTTACAACTCATTTATAGGGATTCTAGGTTTTCTAAGGGAATTTAGGGCATCATAGTTATATTTGAGTTGTTCTATTCGTAATGTACTTATTAGATTAATTTTATAACTTAGACTTGATATATACATTGTATTTCCAACATATAGGAATATGTTGAAGTGATAATTCAGGTTGTGAGAAACAATTCATGTTACCAAGTAAGGCGCACAAAGCAAAAATTTCTAGCCATATTTTCATATTAATACAATTGTATGACACATAAGTGAAATTAAGGATTGTCACGGTCTCTCCCCCTTAAATAAATCTCGTCCCGAGATTTAGATAAAGAGTAATGTCATAGAACAGAGATGAGAAAAATCCTCGCGTTTCCAATATACTATATCTGTGACAATCCGTCAATTTATGGTTGATATTTTATTCTCAAATATTATTTAAAAACATTATTTTAATGTTATATTATGAACTCACTTATTTTTGGGAAGAAATTTGGATTTACGTCTTGAAGTAGCATCGACTACGTTTAAACCGGAGGACTCTACGCTACGTGCTTACGTTTACATACACCGTTTTGGTGACAATCCGACATTTCAGAAAATAAATTTATCCGTGAATATTATTTGGAGTTTTAAATTTGTGTTGGTTCATAAACTCACAAATTTACGAGAAGAGATTAAGACTTACGATTTTATTTTAACGTCCTTTACGACTAAACCGGAAACCTTAGGATTACGTATTTACGTTTTCGAACTCCGTTTTTGATGAGACAATTTTTATTAGATTCGTTTTGTGCCATTGATTCATAATTTATAAAAACGTTTTTCGTAAAACGACCCGAGGGCACGCAAATCGAGGAAACTAGAATCGAGGAATACCCGTAAATTAGTGGGATGAGACAAAACAAGTTTTGCCCCACCCCACTAATATGGGAAGGCTAAGGAAGCTCCACCACATCAATGATGTGTCAAAAGCTTCACAAGGAAGCTTAACACTTGTATATATTTTCCCTAAACCACTTTACTAAACCATTTCCTCACAAAAACATACATGCAAAACCACTAATTTCTCTCATCTCTCTCTCTCTCTTATTTTCGTCCCATATTCACCCAAAACAACCTCCATTTGATCTTGATTCAATCATAAATCATATGTATAATTTACATATGATGAAAACCCATTGAAGTTATAAAGATTGGAGGTGATCTTAACATGTAAAAAGGAGTTTTCAAGGGAGTTTGGGGCTGATTTCTCAAGGAGTTTTCATGAAGAACAAGGGCTGATTTTTGGAGGAATCTACAAATACTTGGTGATCCTAGAAGTGATGTTGATATCTCATAAATTGGTTACCCAAAACCAAGTCTTGTTCATCATCAACCCCATCTTTTCATCACTTTGGTGGTATAGAGATTGTTCTTCCCATCCTCTTGTTATTTTTATTATGTAATCATGTATTTTATTTCTTATTGTATATGTATATGATGAATATATGATGATAAAAATGTTGTGTGGGGATCAAGTGTTGATAAATATGATTAAAAAGATGAAAAACTATAAGAAACAAGGCTAAAATCTTGTTTAAATTGTTGGCTGTATAAAATAGTAAAGACTCATATGATGAACTGATAAAATGGCATAGATTAATAGATATACAGTAAGTAATATATCTTGTACACATGTGAGAGTTGGCCATGCAATGGAATCATTAGGATGAGCGAGATATGATCAAAACAAGTTTAGAGTACAAATCTGAGTTCACTGTTTTGGACGATTTTTAGAAACTACTTAGAGGCTGATTCAACAGTAGCTATAGTAGAGTTATATGGAGCACATATCATGTATTTTATGTCATAAAAATTTGAGCTTCTATCTCCATATAGAACTCTAGATATGGCTGTTTTGGTGAACATGAAAGTAAAAATCACATTTTGAAAATTAAAGTATAATAGTATTATATAAGCATTCAAATAAAAATAGTATAAAATGTGAATTAAAACCCACTAACTTATATAATACATTTATATAAATATGTATAAGGATAAATAAATGGACATTTTATAAAAATGGTAGTTTGATAAGTTTTATAAGTTATAAAACTATAAACATGATTTTTACGACTTTTTCGGCTATTACCGTAAAATTAACGTTTTTGTTAAATAAAACTTAGACGATTGGACCCGTCTAATGTAAACTTTTATAAACTCATATACTGATATATAAACATATATAACAAGTAAAAACCGATAAAACCCGAACTATATAACATACAGACATTAACGGGCTAAGTTAACGTTATTGGACTAATAATACAACAAAATGGGCTAAAACACTTATAAACTTATTTATTGGGCTTAACCCATTTGGGCCAAACTTGTAAAATATTAATACTGATAATACAAGTATGAAATGGATTAATACAAGTTAAAGAACTTATAATAAGTTTATTGGACTTAAAATATGTAAATAGGTAAAACTAGTAAACTAGTATAAAAGTTATCGACACATAACACTAAAATGAGTAAATGAGAATATGTAAACCCACTTGATATTCATATATATAAAATCATCATATGTATGCATAATTGTTATTTTGATAAAGTCATTGGACAAAAGTCTAAGACGAGTATTATTTGTCTAGGTTTCCATGATTGAAGCACGTACCGTACGTCCGAATTGCCGACAACCCACCTTCCCACATCAACGTGAGTTCATAGACTCGCACTCTTTTAAATGTTTTTATAAAATGTTTTATAAACCCGCGAGGGAGATAACATGTTAGTTTTTATGAAATAGGACACTAGTTGTCCCGATTGTTTGTTTATTGATTTGGACCCGAATGATTGTATGACCCGATGAATGATTAAATGACCCGGTAGATGAAATGAAATGAATTATTAAAGTTAGGTTATGTCACTAAAAGTCCCATTAGCATGAATTGTGAACTACCGGGATTTGGTAGACGCTTATGCATATAATAGTACTATTTGGGGACGATCACCCCAGTTCGCGCCTTGACGGTTGATCCCTGTCGTGCCACATTGATTGGTAAGCGAATTTATGTATGAGAAGATTTACACAAGCGTGATTATTGTGACGACGCACTAATTTAGATGGGCAAATGATTGTCGGGTTAGCTACCCGTTGTTTGTTGTAGTAAGGTAACAATGTCATGCGGCTTATAATAATCCAATTAACAAAATACTGCTATACGCACCGAATTACGATGTATTGCCTGACTAGCAATACGGGGTCATACTATTGATATTATGTTCGTGTTTTGGTTTTATATAACCATATTCATATAACGGTTTTTATTTAATCTATACAACGTTATAAAACGTATTGTATGATGTTTTTAACGACAATGGTTCGTATAATGATTTTGAAGGCGAAAGCCTATATTATAGTTTTAATAAGGATTTGTATAAAATGACTTTGGCTATTTTATGGCCTATTACAATGATTTGTACAAAATGATTTTCGGTAACAATTTTATACCGATGTTATATTGATGGATTTTATTAAACTCTTTGAATTCACTCGGCGTTATCGCTGACCTTTTCTTTTAACATGTTTTATCTCAGGTACTTGAAGGTAATTCTCGGGAAGACAACAAGAATTCATGGCCCGCACTTAAACAACAAATTTCCATTCAAATTCTTTGTAAAACTTTGTATGAAATAATATGACTTGGGACCTATGTAAATTTAATATTTATGAATGGAAATGCTTTATTATTAAAACGACGCGACTTTTAAGCGTTGTCTATGATGTGAGTAATGTGCTATCCCGTAACACCAACTAGTCTTCCGCTGTACTGAGTTGTATAAATTTGGGGGTGTTACAGTTTGGTACCAGAGCTCTCGTTATAGAGAACGAAAGATTTTTAAAACCAAAGGTTTTGAATAAAACATTTCAAAATCTTTTAACTAAAAACATTTTTCTAAAAATGTCTAAAAATCTTTTGACTATAACGGTGCCGAAGAATTCCCGAGTTACCGACAAGGCCAGACTGAGAAGTGTTATTTTAGTATATATATAACTTGGATTATATATATATATGATGTAATTTTATTACATGATTGTTTGATGATTATTTTAATATTTATACGAGGTATTTATACGACGTAGATTGTCACAAGGAACCCTAAATCCCCTAGTAAATTAATCGAAGCTATTCTCGTAGGAATTCTAGCTATCCTAGATCTAAACGAAGTTGTGGATATTTATAATCTCAACAAATGGTTGATATTCGTTGAAATGTAGACATTAGTTGATTGTGATATTGAAGAAGAATTGGTGAAATTTGATATCAATGTTATGACGATCTTTCCTTATAGAGTGGAGTTTGACAAAACCTTATCACCTGGAAAGATGTCATCTGATTTGTTATCATCCAATTCTTAAATTTGAATCGAAAGGGTGAATGTTGCACTTGAGGCTGTCATTGGAACGATTACCCAAAAGCCTCATGCCACTAATACCTTTCCGAGAAGTGTAATTGAATGTATGAGTCATCTCATACTAGTAACTCATTTGATAATTGTTGTTGTAAGAGATATAGGATTGGAAATTAAGTGTTGTTCATATCGAGCTTTTATTGCCCTATTAAGGTTTATGAATAAGGTTGAAAGTATTGGAGAATGAAGTAGGATATCGCATTGAGCATAAGTTGATTGAAACTTGAATGAAGTAAAATTTAACTCGTATGGAATATGTGATTGATAAGAGGAAATTATTAAGTCATGTGATTGAATTATAAGGTTTTAAATGATTGTAGGTTCGTGTTAAGGGTTGTTCCTAGACCATTTCCCACTAACGAGGATGCCCAGTGTCTAATAAATAAAGTGAAGAAATCTTCTTCTGAATTGGGACCGATGGATCTTCTGGGACATGTGGAACACCTAATGACTCTTGTAGATTAGTATTCATTGTGGTATCTTTTAAAAATAATCCCTAACTTAACTATGACATCAGTTGGTAGGATGAGTTCTTGGAATTGTATGACATAGTGACACGTAATGTGTTACGGTACAATTTAGATTTGTTTGTGATTAATGAAAAGACTACATTTGATTGCTAAATTCTACGTGTATCGATGATATCTATCTTTTCTTGCTTGTTCCTAATGTTCACATTAGTGATGCAACCATTGAACAAGTACTCATATCGAATTGAGTTACGTTGTGAATTATTCTTTTTGAGTGCCATCGAGGTCATGAACCTTATGATTAATTGGCTAAGCTCATTTCCTGATATATTATAGTTAGTTCTTGGTGAACAACTTTTCATCACTCCTTTGCAGACCACTCATTATTTTTATAAGATAAAACAGTATCCCTTGAGAAAATTTGAATTTTCATCACCATAAGGATTACTTAAAGTAAGAATTATAAGTGATTGTTAACGAAATGAGGTTGTTTATAAAACACCTTGGAAAGACTTAATTATTTTCATAATAAAGAAAATCTTTGTAAATTTATTCTTGATTCTTATCTAAGAATTAAGCATGAAAATGATTTTACTATAAACATGGATGATAAAACTTTGACGAACTGAGTATTGCATCGTTAATCTTGAAATTGTATATAGTTGCGCGCCTACATACAATTTGGGATGGACCATGCAAGGCCGATTAGTAGTCACCATAAAACTAATGAATAAACACTACATTTTCTTTGAAGATTGTGAAAGATTAAATTTTATGAGATCTGCAAGAAGTGCAAAATAGGGACATAATTTTAGAGACATCTACATATGTGCCCGTGCCATCTATTCTTCTGAGTCGAATTTACTCATCTGTGGAAATCGTCTTATTTGACAATTGACAATTCTTTCTTGTCCAATTCTCCCGTAGTGAGATTCTTAGGAAAAGTATTTGATTACCGAGTGTTGATACCCGACTGGATGTATCGACGTTCCTATCATTTCTTTTGATTTGATTTCATTTGAATGACCTGGGTAACGATCCAAGGAGCTTTCGAATGCGTACTCAAACTATGAAAACATGGGATATATTCATATTCGTTAAATGTTTTCGTCTGTATCTGATTTGAAATCCTCTCGCGTAGATTATGCGTTGACCTTACTCTTTTTAGTAGTTGTGTCTCCATATATCCTTGAATTTGTAAAGGATTATGAGTTATTATTAGTCTTTTGAGAAGTTCACATCTTATCGACGACAATAAAACTGAAAAGTTGATAGTGCTAGTAGAATGGATTGATTGATTTTGACATGACGACATTGTCTTAATTGATGGGAACTCGAATAGAATTCCCCTAAATGATAAGATGCTGATTATCATAAGTGATCTAAATAATTCTTGATGGATGACCATATCCTGCATTTAGACTTGAAACTATACCATGAATGGTTGTGAATTAGTCATAGATATTATAATCTAGAAAGAACTTAAAATGAATTTATTAAAAGATGTTTCTGTTATCTGAAACTTTAGGAGGTAATTGCTGGTGAATTACCTAGACTTTCGCCATTAAGGCAAGTTGAATTTGGTATTGATTATATTCCTGGTGCTGCACCTGTGGCGTGTGCACTGTATGTCAGCACCATCTGAATTAAAGGAATTACCGTACAATTGAGAGAGTTGTCAGAGAAAGATTTTATTCTACCGAGCTCGTCATCATGAAGAGCTATGGTGTTATCATTCCTTATATTTATAGGTTACTGTGAACTGAGTAAATTGACAATCAAAAACGATATCCATGACTCGAAATGGAAGATTTGTTCGATCATTTACAAGGTTCTAGCGTATGTTTTAAAGATTTGATCCATGGCATGGTTATCATCAACTTCGCGTCCGCGAAAAAGATTATATATTCCAATCAATACATCCGGTACTTGTAATGAACATTATGAGTTTCACGTGATGTCGTTTGGATTGACTAATACACCTGTAGCATTCATAAAATTGGTGAATCACGTGTGTAGGCTGTAATTTGATAAATTCATGCTTGTGATCATTAAGGACCATTTGTTTGTTTATAAGAATAAGAATGAGTTAATAATTATTTGTAGAATGCCCTGAGTCGGTCGAGTAGTGAAAACTTGTATCTTGAATATTTAACATGTGATTTAAGACTTAATCATTTACATTAATAACCATGTGATTAAAAGATAATGGAATATATATTGACTCTTCAAAAATTTAGAGCCCTTTTAAGATTCTAGGTTTTACCAAAAAGAAAGTAAAAATATGTTTTGACAAATGTTTTAACAAAGAAATTTTTAAGGGATTATTCCCTTATACCCAGAACATTTAACTAAACTCCTGTTTAAGGGTAAATGTTCGTGTATACCTCAAGACAACCTAAGAGGGATTGAGGAAACCGTTAAACCATGACTTAAAACTTGAAATGACAATTTTTGCTTTTCAACTAAGAAAATTTTTACCAAAGAATAAACGAAGGTTTTTCGAACATTTACGGATTTTATTAATTATTTTAATTATTTTCGATAAATCAACAAAAATCGTGTTAATTAAATTCATATTTATTTTGAACATCTTATATAATTGGTCGAACTAAGAAATTTAAAAACTTTTTGCGTTTACGTTTCATAAAAATTAAATATTTATTTAATTACTTGTAATGATTATCGACGCTTTAAACGTAAAATTGAGCAAAACAGATGAAAATAATAGTTGAGACGAAACTAAAACTTAGAAAATATAAAGAAAGAATTTATGAGTAAATTGTACAAATGATAATTATTTCATCAGGAAAGATGAATGTAGATACTAACACACTATATAGCAAAGATAAAGAATCAATTAGGATGTGTTCTTTAGTAATGATGGTACAAAATAAATTGCCGAACAATTTAAAATATAGCTGATTCTTATAAAAAGGATAATATAGATAATAAAAAGGGATTCGCGACTAATATGAATCATTAAGATTGAGAAGCCGATGGCATTAAATGTTTTAAAGGGTCGTTTATGGTTGCCTAAATATGGAAGATTGTGAGATGTAGTTATATTGGAAATCTTGTAAGTGTAAGTATTATATGTATGTCATTTTTGACTAAAAGTATCTTTGTCTGAAGAAGTTGTACTCATGACAAACTATGAAGGCAGACATCGCCTCATACATTAGTAAACGTCTAACTATTGCAAAGGTCATCGTCTGAATTTGATTTGATTTGGATCATCGTCGACAGACTGACCAAATCTGCTAATATCATTCTCGTTAATGATAAATTCTTGATCAAGAAATTGACTCTTTGTATTTAAAGGAGTTGTGAAAACATAGTGTGCCGTATCAATCATCTCTATCAAGATCCTCGCTTCGCATCGAATTTCTAGAGATTTGCTCAGAAGTCATTGAGAACGAATCTTGATGAGAGTACTGTGTACCATCCCAATCGAAGGGACGAGGTAAAGTAACGATACAAAATGCTATAAGTGTTTTTTTATGTTTGAATGATTGACCTTTGGTAATAAACTGTAAAATCGTTTTCCTTTGGAGAGATTATCCTTGATAATTATCGTATTAGGATCGAGATTGAATCTTGTTAGGATCTATATTAGAGCATCTGTAAGCAGGAGTTGAGATGAAGACACCCAACATACAACCATTGTGAGTTGGACATGTCTTTTAAGTTTTAGGTTTCCTACGATGGCTGACCTAACCTTGCAAAATACTCGACCCGCGAGACCTGAAATGATTGTTGAAATTAGGATCTGATTATTGACTGCCGGTAGTGGGCAGGAGGTTATGTGAATATGAAAGGTAGATATCGAAGTGCCAGATGGGTAGCGAAGTTATGCCAAAAATTTTAACTATGGAAAAAAATGAATTAATGATCTGAAAGATCATGGGATATAAGTCCCAGTTATATGGGACCATTGAGATGATGTAAAAGATTGGTTTGAAAGGCATATAAGCTTGATCTACCCTAGGACTTCGAGAGCTGCGTGAATTTTGTTTCGTATATCGAACTTGATAAAATGTCTATCAAGTTAAAATCTGATTATTCCTTAATGAAGCTTAGATCGGCGAAAAGTTGCATTCATCAAAAACCCGTGAACATCATGGATAGAAAAAATAAGTCAACATTAAGCCTGATCTTATTCCCGTAGTTATGTTTGATGAAACTCGCGTATTGTAATGGATTACACTTGTGAGAAAAGACCGAATGTGGAGGAAATACCCACATGGCTTTAACTCTATAAGAAGCGAGTAGTAAGGTAAGATGATCTTTGAGGACAAAGATCCTGTTTAGGGGTAAATGATGTGACAATCCGTTAATTTATGGTTGATATTTTATTCACAAATATTATTTAAAAATATTATTTTAATGTTATATTATGAACTCACTTATTTTTGGGAAGAAATTTGGATTTACGTCTTGAAGTAGCATCGACTACGTTTAAACCGGAGGACTCAACGTTACGTGCTTACGTTTACATACACCGTTTTGGTGACAATCCGACATTTCAGAAAATAAATTTATCCGTGAATATTATTTGGAGTTTTAAATTTGTGTTGGTTCATAAACTCACAAATTTACGAGAAGAGATTAGGACTTACGATTTTATTTTAACGTCCTTTACGACTAAACCGGAAACCTTAGGATTACGTATTTACGTTTTCGAACTCCGTTTTTGATGAGACAATTTTTATTAGATTCGTTTTGTGCCATTGATTCATAATTTATAAAAACGTTTTTTGTAAAACGACCCGAGGGCACGCAAATCGAGGAAACTAGAATCGAGGAATACCCGTAAATTAGTGGGATGAGACAAAACAAGTTTTGCCCCACCCCACTAATATGGGAAGGCTAAGGAAGCTCCACCACATCAATGATGTGTTAAAAGCTTTACAAGGAAGCTTAACACTTGTATATATTTTCCCTAAACCACTTTGCTAAAGCATTTCCTCACAAAAACATACATGCAAAACCACTAATTTCTCTCATCTCTCTCTCTTATTTTCGTCCCATATTCACCCAAAACAACCTCCATTTGATCTTGATTCAATCATAAATCATATGTATAATTTACATATGATGAAAACCCATTGAAGTTATAAAGATTGGAGGTGATCTTAACATGTAAAAAGGAGTTTTCAAGGGAGTTTGGGGCTGATTTCTCAAGGAGTTTTCATGAAGAACAAGGGCTGATTTTTGGAGGAATCTACAAATACTTGGTGATCCTAGAAGTGATGTTGATATCTCATAAATTGGTTACCCAAAACCATGTCTTGTTCATCATCAACCCTATCTTTTCATCACTTTGGTGGTATAGAGATTGTTCTTCCCATCCTCTTGTTATTTTTATTATGTAATCATATATTTTCTTTCTTATTGTATATGTATATGATGAATATATGATGATAAAAATGTTGTGTGAGGATCAAGTGTTGATAAATATGATTAAAAATATGAAAAACTATAAGAAACAAGGCTAAAATCTTGTTTAAATTGTTGGCTGTATAAAACAGTAAAGACTCATATGATGAACTGATAAAATGGCATAGATTAATAGATATACAGTAAGTAATATATCTTGTACACATGTGAGAGTTGGCCATGCAATGCAATCATTAGGATGAGTGAGATATGATCAAAACAAATTTAGAGTACAAATCTGAGTTCACTGTTTTGGTCGATTTTTAGAAAATACTTAGAAGCTGATTCAACAGTAGCTATAGAAGAGTTACATGGAGCACATATCATGTAGTTTATGTCATAAAAATTTGAGCTTCTATCTCCATATAGAACTCTAGATATGGCTGTTTTGGTGAACATGAAAGTAAAAATCAGATTTTGAAAATTAAAGTATAATAGTATTATATAAGCACTCAAATAAAAATAGTATAATAAAACCCACTAACTTATATAATACATTTATATAAATATGTATAAGGATAAATAAATGGACATTTTATAAAAATGGTAGTTTGATAAGTTTTATAAGTTATAAAACTATAAACATGATTTTTACGACTTTTTCGGCTATTACCGTAAAATTAACGTTTTTGTTAAATAAAACTTAGACGATTGGACCCGTCTAATGTAAACTTTTATAAACTCATATACTGATATATAAACATATATAACAAGTAAAAACCGATAAAACTCGAACTATATAACATACGGACATTAACGGGCTAAGTTAACGTTATTGGACTAATAATACAACAAAATGGGCTAAAACACTTATAAACTTATTTATTGGGCTTAACCCATTTGGGCCAAACTTGTAAAATATTAATACTGATAATACAAGTATGAAATGGATTAATACAAGTTAAAGAACTTATAATAAGTTTATTGGACTTAAAATATGTAAATAGGTAAAACTAGTAAACTAGTATTAATGTTATCGACACATAACACTAAAATGAGTAAATGAGAATATGTAAACCCACTTGATATTCATATATATATATAATCATCATATGTATGCATAATTGTTATTTTGATAAAGTCATTGGACAAAAGTCTAAGACGAGTATTATTTGTCTAGGTTTCCGTGATTGAAGCACGTACCGTACGTCCGAATTGCCGATAACCCGCCTTCCCACATCAACGTGAGTTCATAGCCTCGCACTCTTTTAAATGTTTTTATAAAATGTTTTATAAACCCGCGAGGGAGATAACATGTTAGTTTTTATGAAACAGGACACTAGTTGTCCCGATTGTTTGTTTATTGATTTGGACCCGAATGATTGTATGACCCGATGAATGATTAAATGACCTGGTAGATGAAATGAAATGAATTATTAAAGTTAGGTTATGTCACTAAAAGTCCCATTAGCATGAATTGTGAACTACCGGGATTTGGTAGACGCTTATGCATATAATAGTACTATTTGGGGACGATCACCCCAGTTCGCGCCTTGACGGTTGATCCCTGTCGTGCCACATTGATTGGTAAGCGAATTTATGTATGAGAAGATTTACACAAGCGTGATTATTGTGACGACGCGCTAATTTAGATGGGCAAATTATTGTCGGGTTAGCTACCCGTTGTTTGTTGTAGTAAGGTAACAATGTCATGCGGCTTATAATAATCCAATTAACGAAGTACTGCTATACGCACCGAATTACGATGTATTGCCTGACTATCAATACGGGGTCATACTATTGATATTATGTTCGTGTTTTGGTTTTATATAACCATATTCATATAACGGTTTTTATTTAATCTATACAACGTTATAAAACGTATTGTATGATGTTTTTAACGACAATGGTTCGTATAATGATTTTGAAGGCGAAAGCCTATATTATAGTTTTAATAAGGATTTGTATAAAATGACTTTGGCTATTTTATGGCCTATTACAATGATTTGTACAAAATGATTTTCGGTAACAATTTTATACCGATGTTATATTGATGGATTTTATTAAACTCTTTGAATTCACTCGGCGTTATCGCTGACCTTTTCTTTTAACATGTTTTATCTCAGGTACTTGAAGGTAATTCTCGGGAAGACAACAAGAATTCATGGCCCGCACTTAAACAACAAATTTCCATTCAAATTCTTTGTAAAACTTTGTATGAAATAATATGACTTGGGACCTATGTAAATTTAATATTTATGAATGGAAATGCTTTATTATTAAAACGACGCGACTTTTAAGCGTTGTCTATGATGTGAGTAATGTGCTATCCCGTAACACCAACTAGTCTTCCGTTGTACTGAGTTGTATAAATTTGGGGGTGTTACAGTTTGGTACCAGAGCTCTCGTTATAGAGAACGAAATATTTTTAAAACCAAAGGTTTTGAATAAAACATTTCAAAATCTTTTAACTAAAAACATTTTTCTAAAAATGTCTAAAAATCTTTTGACTATAACGGTGCCGAAGAATTCCCGAGTTACCGACAAGGCCAGACTGAGAAGTGTTATTTTAGTATATATATAACTTGGATTATATATATATGATGTAATTTTATTACATGATTGTTTGATGATTATTTTAATATTTATACGAGGTATTTATACGACGTAGATTGTCACAAGGAACCCTAAATCCCCTAGTAAATTAATCGAAGCGATTCTCGTAGGAATTCTAGCTATCCTAGATCTATACCAAGTTGTGTATATTTATAATCTCAACAAATGGTTGATATTCGTAGAAATGTAGACATTAGTTGATTGTGATATTGAAGAAGAATTGGTGAAATTTTATATCAATGTTATGACGATCTTTCCTTATAGAGTGGAGTTTGACAAAGCGTTATCACCTGGAAAGATGTCATCTGATTTGTTGTCATCCAATTCTTAAATTTGAATCGAAAGAGTGAATGTTGCACTTGAGGCTGTCATTGGAACGATTACCCAAAAGCTTCATGCCACTAATACCTTTCCGAGAAGTCTAATTGAATGTATGAGTCATCTCATACTAGTGACTCATTTGATAATTGTTGTTGTAAGAGATATAGGATTGGAAATTAAGTGTTGTTCATATCGAGCTTTTATTGCCCTATTAAGGTTTATGAATAAGGTTGAAAGTATTGGAGAATGAAGTAGGATATCGCATTGAGCATAAGTTGATTGAAACTTGAATGAAGTAAAATTTAACTCGTATGGAATATGAGATTGATAAGAGGAAATTATTAAGTCATGTGATTGAATTAAAAGGTTTTAAATGATTGTAGGTTCGTGTTAAGGGTTGTTCCTTGACCATTGCCCACTAACGAGGATGCCCAGTGCCTAATAAATAAAGTGAAGAAATCTTCTTCTGAATTGGGACCGATGGATCTTCTGGGACATGTGGAACACCTAATGACTCTTGTAGATTAGTATTCATTGTGGTATCTTTTAAAAATAATCCCTAACTTAACTATGACATCAGTTGGTAGGATGAGTTCTTGGAATTGTATGACATAGTGACACGTAATGTGTTACGGTACAATTTAGACTTGTTTGTGATTAATGAAAAGACTACATTTGATTGCTAAATTCTACGTGTATCGATGATATCTATCTTTTCTTGCTTGTTCCTAATGTTCGCATTAGTGACGCAACCATTGAACAAGTACTCATATCGAATTGAGTTACGTTGTGAATTATTCTTTTTGAGTGCCATCGAGGTCATGAACCTTATGATTAATTGGCTAAGCTTATTTCCTGATATATTATAGTTAGTTCTTGGTGAACAACTTTTCATCACTCCTTTGCAGACCACTCATTGTTTTTATAAGATAAAACAGTATCCCTTGAGAAAAATTGAATTTTCATCACCATAAGGATTACTTAAAGTAACAATTATAAGTGATTGTTAACGAAATGAGGTTGTTTATAAAACACCTTGGAAAGACTTAATTGTTTTCATAATAAAGAAAATCTTTGTAAATTTATTCTTGATTCTTATCTAAGAATTAAGCATGAAAATGATTTTACTATAAACATGGATGATAAAACTTTGACGAACTGAGTATTGCATCGTTAATCTTGAAATTGTATATAGTTGCGCGCCTACATACAATTTGGAATGGGCCATGCAAGGCTGATTAGTAGTCACCATAAAACTAATGAATAAACACTACATTTTCTTTGAAGATTGTGAAAGATTAAATTTTATGAGATCTGCAAGAAGTGCAAAATAGGGACATAATTTTAGAGACATCTACATATGTGCCCGTGCCATCTATTCTTCTGAGTCGAATTACTCATCTGTGGAAATCGTCTTATTTGAAAATTGACAATTCTTTCTTGTCCAATTCTCCCATAGTGAGATTCTTAGGAAAAGTATTTGATTACCGAGTGTTGATACCCGACTGGATGTATCGACGTTCCTATCATTTCTTTTGATTTGATTTCATTTGAATGACCTGGGTAACGATCCAAGGAGCTTTCGAATGCGTACTCAAACTATGAAAACATGGGATATATTCATATTCGTTAAATGTTTTCGTCTGTATCTGATTTGAAATCCTCTCGCGTAGATTATGCGTTGACCTTACTCTTTTTAGTAGTTGTGTCTCCATATATCCTTGAATTTGTAAAGGATTATGAGTTATTATTAGTCTTTTGAAAAGTTCACATCTTATCGACGGCAATAAAACTGAAAAGTTGATAGTGCCAATAGAATAGATTGATTGATTTTGACATGCCGACATTGTCTTAATTGATGGGAACTCGAATAGAATTCCCCTAAATGATAAGATGCTGATTATCAAAAGTGATCTAAATAATTCTTGATGGATGACCATATCCTGCATTTAGACTTGAAACTATACTATGAATGGTTGTGAATTAGTCATAGATATTATAATCTAGAAAGAACTTAAAATGAATTTATTAAAAGATGTTTCTGTTATCTGAAACTTTAGGAGGTAATTGCTGGTGAATTACCTAGACTTTCGCCATTAAAGCAAGTTGAATTTGGTATTGATTATATTCCTGGTGCTGCACCTGTGGCGTGTGCACTGTATGTCAACACCATCTGAATTAAAGGAATTACCGTACAACTGAGAGAGTTGTCAGAGAAAACTTTTATTCTACCGAGCTCGTCATCATGAAGAGCTATGGTGTTATCATTCCTTATATTTATAGGTTACTGTAAACTGAGTAAATTGACAATTGAAAACGATATCCATGACTCGAAATGGAAGATTTGTTCGATCATTTACAAGGTTCTAGCGTATGTTTTAAAGATTTGATCCATGACATGGTTATCATCAACTTCGCGTCCGCGAAAAAGATTATATATTCCAATCACTACATCCGATACTTGTAATGAACATTATGAGTTTCACGTGATGTCGTTTGGATTGACTAATACACCTGTAGCATTCATAAAATTGGTGAATCACGTGTGTAGGCTGTAATTTGATAAATTCATGCTTGTGATCATTAAGGACCATTTGTTTGTTATAAGAATAAGAATGAGTTAATAATTATTTGTAGAATGCCCTGAGTCGGCCGAGTAGTGAAAACTTGTATCTTGAATATTTAACATGTGATTTAAGACTTAATCATTTACATTATTTGACCATGTGCTTAAAAGATAATGGAATCTATATTGACTCTTCAAAAATTTAGAGCCCTTTTAAGATTCTGGGTTTTACCAAAAAGAAAGTAAAAATATGTTTTGACAAATGTTTTAACAAAGAAATTTTTAAGGGATTATTCCCTTATACCCAGAACATTTAACTAAACTCCTGTTTAAGGGTAAATGTTCGTGTATACCTCAAGACAACCTAAGAGGGATTAAGGAAACCGTTAAACCATGACTTAAAACTTGAAATGACAATTTTTGCTTTTCAACTAAGAAATTTTTTACTAAAGAATAAACGAAGGTTTTTCGAACATTTACGGATTTTATTAATTATTTTAATTATTTTCGATAAATCAACAAAAATCGTGTTAATTAAATTCATATTTATTTTGAACATCTTATATAATTGGTCGAACTCAGAAATTTAAAAACTTTTTGCGTTTACGTTTCATAAAAATTAAATATTTATTTAATTACTTGTAATGATTATCGACGCTTTAAACGTCAAATTGAGCAAAACAGATAAAAATAATAGTTGAGACGAAACTAAAACTTAGAAAATATAAAGAAAGAATTTCTGAGTAAATTGTACACATGATAATTATTTCATCAGGAAAGATGAATGTAGATACTAACACATTATATAGGAAAGATAAAGAATCAATTAGGATGTGTTCTTTAGTAATGATGGTACAAAATAAATTGCCGAACAATTTAAAATATAGTTGATGCTTATAAAAAGGATAATATAGATAATAAAAAGGGATTCGCGACTAATATGAATCATTAAGATTGAGAAGCCGATGGCATTAAATGTTTTAAAGGGCCGTTTATGGTTGCCTAAATATGGAAGATTGTGAGATGTAGTTATATTGGAAATCTTGTAAGTATAAGTATTATATGTATGTATTTTTTGACTAAAAGTATCTTTGTCTGAAGAAGTTGTACTCATGACAAACTATGAAGGCAGACATCACCTCATACATTAGTAAACGTCTAACTATTGCAAAGTTCATCGTCTGAATTTGATTTGATTTGGATCATCGTCGACAGACTGACCAAATCTGCTAATATCATTCTCGTTAATGATAAATTCTTGATCAAGAAATTGACTCTTTGTATTTAAAGGAGTTGTGAAAACATAGTGTGCCGTATCAATCATCTCTATCAAGATCCTCGCTTCGCATCGAATTTCTAGAGATTTGCTCAGAAGTCATTGAGAACGAATCTTGATGAGAGTACTGTGTACCATCCCAATTGAAGGGACGAGGTAAAGTAACGATACAAAATGCTATAAGTGTTGTTTTATGTTTGAATGATTGACCTTTGGTAATAAACTGTATAATCGTTTTCCTTTGGAGAGATTATCCTTGATAATTATCGTATTAGGATCGAGATTGAATCTTGTTAGGATCTATATTAGAGCATCTGTAAGCAGGAATTGAGATGAAGACACCCAACATACAACCATTGTGAGTTGGACATGTCTTTTAAGTTTAAGGTTTCCTACGATGGCTGACCTAACCTTGCAAAATACTCGACCCGCGAGACCTGAAATGATTGTTGAAATTAGGATCTGATTATAGACTGCCGGTAGTGGGCAGGAGGTTATGTGAATATGAAAGGTAGATATTGAAGTGCCAGATGGGTAGCGAAGTTATGCCAAAAATTTTAACTTTGGAAAAAAATGAATTAATGATCTGAAAGATCATGGGATATAAGTCCCCGTTATATGGGACCATTGAGATGATGTAAAAGATTGGTTTGAAAGGCATATAAGCTGGATCTACCCTAGGACTTCGAGAGCTGCGTGAATTTTGTTTCGTATATCGAACTTGATAAAATGTCTATCAAGTTAAAATCTGATTATTCCTTAATGAAGCTTAGATCGGCGAAAAGTTGCATTTATCGAAAACCCGTGAACATCATGGATAGAGAAAATAAGTCAACATTAAGCCTGACCTTATTCCCGTAGTTATATTTGATGAAACTCGTGTATTGTAATGGATTACACTTGTGAGAAAAGACCGAATGTGGAGGAAATACCCACAAGGCTTTAACTCTATAAGAAGCGAGTAGTAAGGTAAGATGATTTTTGAGGACAAAGATCCTGTTTAGGGGTAAATGCTGTGACAATCCGTCAATTTATGGTTGATATTTTATTCTCAAATATTATTTAAAAACATTATTTTAATGTTATATTATGAACTCACTTATTTTTGGGAAGAAATTTGGATTTACGTCTTGAAGTAGCATCGACTACGTTTAAATCGGAGGACTCTACGTTACGTGCTTACGTTTACATACACCGTTTTGGTGACAATCCGACATTTCAAAAAATAAATTTATCCGTTAATATTATTTGGAGTTTTAAATTTGTGTTGGTTCATAAATTCACAAATTTACGAGAAGAGATTAGGACTTACGATTTTATTTTAACGTCCTTTACGACTAAACCGGAAACCTTAGGATTACGTATTTACGTTTTCGAACTCCGTTTTTGATGAGACAATTTTTATTAGATTCGTTTTGTGCCATTGATTCATAATTTATAAAAACGTTTTTCGTAAAACGGCCTGATGGCACGCAAATCGAGGAAACTAGAATCGAGGAATACCCGTAAATTAGTGGGATGAGACAAAACAAGTTTTGCCCCACCCCACTAATATGGGAAGGATAAGGAAGCTCCACCACATCAATGATGTGTTAAAAGCTTCACAAGGAAGCTTAACACTTGTATATATTTTCCCTAAACCACTTTGCTAAACCATTTCCTCACAAAAACATACATGCAAAACCACTAATTTCTCCCATCTCTCTCTCTTATTTTCGTCCCATATTCACCCAAAACAACCTTCATTTGATCTTGATTCAATCATAAATCATATGTATAATTTACATATGATGAAAACCCATTGAAGTTATAAAGATTTGAGGTGATCTTAACATGTAAAAAGGAGTTTTCAAGGGAGTTTGGGGCTTATTTCTCAAGGAGTTTTCATGACGAACAAGGGCTGATTTTTGGAGGAATCTACAAATACTTGGTGATCCTAGAAGTGATGTTGATATCTCATAAATTGGTTACCCAAAACCAAGTCTTGTTCATCATCAACCCCATCTTTTCATCACTTTGGTGGTATAGAGATTGTTCTTCCCATCCTCTTGTTATTTTTATTATGTAATCATGTATTTTCTTTCTTATTGTATATGTATATGATGAATATATGATGATAAAAATGTTGTGTGGGGATCAAGTGTTGATAAATATGATTAAAAAGATGAAAAACTAAAAGAAACAAGGCTAAAATCTTGTTTAAATTGTTGGCTGTATAAAACAGTAAAGACTCATATGATGAAATGATAAAATGACATAGATTAATAGATATACAGTAAGTAATATATCTTGTACACATGTGAGAGTTGGCCATGCAATGGAATCATTAGGATGAGTGAGATATGATCAAAACAAGTTTATAGTACAAATCTGAGTTCACTGTTTTGGACGATTTTTAGAAATTACTTAGAGGCTGATTCAACAGTAGCTATAGTAGAGTTACATGGAGAACATATCATTTAGTTTATGTCATAAAAATTTGAGCTTCTATCTCCATATAGAACTCTAGATATAGCTGTTTTGGTGAACATGAAAGTAAAAATCAGATTTTGGAAATTAAAGTATAATAGTATTATATAAGCACTCAAATAAAAATAGTATAATAAAACCCACTAACTTATATAATACATTTATATAAATATGTATAAGGATAAATAAATGGACATTTTATAAAAATGGTAGTTTGATAAGTTTTATAAGTTATAAAACTATAAACATGATTTTTACGACTTTTTCGGCTATTATCGTAAAATTAACGTTTTTGTTAAATAAAACTTAGACGATTGGACCCGTCTAATGTAAACTTTTATAAACTCATATACTGATATATAGACATATATAACAAGTAAAAACCGATAAAACCCGAACTATATAACATACGGACATTAACGGGCTAAGTTAACGTTATTGGACTAATAATACAACAAAATGGGCTAAAACACTTATAAACTTATTTATTGGGCTTAACCCATTTGGGCCAAACTTGTAAAATATTAATACTGATAATACAAGTATGAAATGGATTAATACAAGTTAAAGAACTTATAATAAGTTTATTGGACTTAAAATATGTAAATAGGTAAAACTAGTAAACTAGTATAAAAGTTATCGACACATAACACTAAAATGAGTAAATGAGAATATGTAAACCCACTTGATATTCATATATATAAAATCATCATATGTATGCATAATTGTTATTTTGATAAAGTCATTGGACAAAAGTCTAAGACGAGTATTATTTGTCTAGGTTTCCGTGATTGAAGCACGTACCGTACGTCCGAATTGCCGATAACCCGCCTTCCCACATCAACGTGAGTTCATAGCCTCGCACTCTTTTAAATGTTTTTATAAAATGTTTTATAAACCCGCGAGGGAGATAACATGTTAGTTTTTATGAAACAGGACACTAGTTGTCCCGATTGTTTGTTTATTGATTTGGACCCGAATGATTGTATGACCCGATGAATGATTAAATGACCCGGTAGATGAAATGAAATGAACTATTAAAGTTAGGTTATGTCACTAAAAGTCCCATTAGCATGAATTGTGAACTACCGGGATTTGGTAGACGCTTATGCATATAATAGTACTATTTGGGGACGATCACCCCAGTTCGCGCCTTGACGGTTGAAACCTGTCGTGCCACATTGATTGGTAAGCGAATTTATGTATGAGAAGATTTACACAAGCGTGATTATTGTGACGACGCGCTAATTTAGATGGGCAAATGATTGTCGGGTTAGCTACCCGTTGTTTGTTGTAGTAAGGTAACAATGTCATGCGGCTTATAATAATCCAATTAACGAAATACTGCTATACGCACCGAATTACGATGTATTGCCTGACTAGCAATACGGGGTCATACTATTGATATTATGTTCGTGTTTTGGTTTTATATAACCATATTCATATAACGGTTTTTATTTAATCTATAGAACGTTATAAAACGTATTGTATGATGTTTTTAACGACAATGGTTCGTATAATGATTTTGAAGGCGAAAGCCTATATTATAATTTTAATAAGGATTTGTATAAAATGACTTTGGCTATTTTATGGCCTATTACAATGATTTGTACAAAATGATTTTCGGTAATAATTTTATACCGATGTTATATTGATGGATTTTATTAAACTCTATGAATTCACTCGGCGTTATCGCTGACCTTTTCTTTTAACATGTTTTATCGCAGGTACTTGAAGGTAATTCTCGGGAAGACAACAAGAATTCATGGCCCGCACTTAAACAACAAATTTCCATTCAAATTCGTTGTAAAACTTTGTATGAAATAATATGACTTGGGACCTATGTAAATTTAATATTTATGAATGGAAATGCTTTATTATTAAAACGACGCGACTTTTAAGCGTTGTCTATGATGTGAGTAATGTGCTATCCCGTAACACCAACTAGTCTTCCGTTGTACTGAGTTGTATAAATTTGGGGGTGTTACAGTTTGGTACCAGAGCTCTCGTTATAGAGAACGAAAGATTTTTAAAACCAAAGGTTTTGAATAAAACATTTCAAAATCTTTTAACTAAAAACATTTTTCTAAAAATGTCTAAAAATCTTTTGACTATAACGGTGCCGAAGAATTCCCGAGTTACCGACAAGGCCAGACTGAGAAGTGTTATTTTAGTATATATATAACTTGGATTATATATATATGATGTAATTTTATTACATGATTGTTTGATGATTATTTTAATATTTATACGAGGTATTTATACGACGTAGATTGTCACAAGGAACCCTAAATCCCCTAGTAAATTAATCGAAGCTATTCTCGTAGGAATTCTAGCTATCCTAGATCTATACCAAGTTGTGTATATTTATAATCTCAACAAATGGTTTATATTCGTAGAAATGTAGACATTAGTTGATTGTGATATTGAAGAAGAATTGGTGAAATTTTATATCAATGTTATGACGATCTTTCCTTATAGAGTGGAGTTTGACAAAGCGTTATCACCTGGAAAGATGTCATCTGATTTGTTGTCATCCAATTCTTAAATTTGAATCGAAAGGGTGAATGTTGCACTTGAGGCTGTCATTGGAACGATTACCCAAAAGCCTCATGCCACTAATACCTTTCCGAGAAGTCTAATTGAATGTATGAGTCATCTCATACTAGTGACTCATTTGATAATTGTTGTTGTAAGAGATATAGGATTGGAAATTAAGTGTTGTTCATATCGAGCTTTTATTGCCCTATTAAGGTTTATGAATAAGGTTGAAAGTATTGGAGAATGAAGTAGGATATCGCATTGAGCATAAGTTGATTGAAACTTGAATGAAGTAAAATTTAACTCGTATGGAATATGAGATTGATAAGAGGAAATTATTAAGTCATGTGATTGAATTATAAGGTTTTAAATGATTGTAGGTTCGTGTTAAGGGTTGTTCCTAGACCATTGCCCACTAACGAGGATGCCCAGTGTCTAATAAATAAAGTGAAGAAATCTTCTTCTGAATTGGGACCGATGGATCTTCTGGGACATGTGGAACACCTAATGACTCTTGTAGATTAGTATTCATTGTGGTATCTTTTAAAAATAATCCCTAACTTAACTATGACATCAGTTGGTAGGATGAGTTCTTCGAATTGTATGACATAGTGACACGTAATGTGTTACGGTACAATTTAGACTTGTTTGTGATTAATGAAAAGACTACATTTGATTGCTAAATTCTACGTGTATCGATGATATCTATCTTTTCTTGCTTGTTCCTAATGTTCGCATTAGTGACGCAACCATTGAACAAGTACTCATATCGAATTGAGTTACGTTGTGAATTATTCTTTTTGAGTGCCATCGAGGTCATGAACCTTATGATTAATTGGCTAAGCTCATTTCCTGATATATTATAGTTAGTTCTTGGTGAACAACTTTTCATCACTCCTTTGCAGACCACTCATTGTTTTTATAAGATAAAACAGTATCCCTTGAGAAAAATTGAATTTTCATCACCATAAGGATTACTTAAAGTAACAATTATAAGTAATTGTTAACGAAATGAGGCTGTTTATAAAACACCTTGGAAAGACTTAATTGTTTTCATAATAAAGAAAATCTTTGTAAATTTATTCTTGATTCTTATCTAAGAATTAAGCATGAAAATGATTTTACTATAAACATGGATGATAAAACTTTGACGAACTGAGTATTGCATCGTTAATCTTGAAATTGTATATAGTTGCGCGCCTACATACAATTTGGAATGGACCATGCAAGGCTGATTAGTAGTCACCATAAAAATAATGAATAAACACTACATTTTCTTTGAAGATTGTGAAAGATTAAATTTTATGAGATCTGCAAGAAGTGCAAAATAGGGACATAATTTTAGAGACATCGACATATGTGCCCGTGCCATCTATTCTTCTGAGTCGAATTACTCATCTGTGGAAACCGTCTTATTTGACAATTGACAATTCTTTCTTGTCCAATTCTCCCGTAGTGAGATTCTTAGAAAAAGTATTTGATTACCGAGTGTTGATACCCGACTGGATGTATCGACGTTCCTATCATTTCTTTTGATTTTATTTCATTTGAATGACCTGGGTAACGATCCAAGGAGCTTTCGAGTAGTGAAAACTTGTATCTTGAATATTTAACATGTGATTTAAGACTTAATCATTTACATTATTTGACCATGTGCTTAAAAGATAATGGAATCTATATTGACTCTTCAAAAATTTAGAGCCCTTTTAAGATTCTGGGTTTTACCAAAAAGAAAGTAAAAATATGTTTTGACAAATGTTTTAACAAAGAAATTTTTAAGGGATTATTCCCTTATACCCAGAACATTTAACTAAACTCCTGTTTAAGGGTAAATGTTCGTGTATACCTCAAGACAACCTAAGAGGGATTGAGGAAACCGTTAAACCATGACTTAAAACTTGAAATGACAATTTTTGCTTTTCAACTAAGAAATTTTTTACCAAAGAATAAACGAAGGTTTTTCGAACATTTACGGATTTTATTAATTATTTTAATTATTTTCGATAAATCAACAAAAATCGTGTTAATTAAATTCATATTTATTTTGAACATCTTATATAATTGGTCGAACTAAGAAATTTAAAAACTTTTTGCGTTTACGTTTCATAAAAATTAAATATTTATTTAATTACTTGTAATGATTATCGACGCTTTAAACGTCAAATTGAGCAAAACAGATAAAAATAATAGTTGAGACGAAACTAAAACTTAGAAAATATAAAGAAAGAATTTCTGAGTAAATTGTACACATGATAATTATTTCATCAGGAAAGATGAATGTAGATACTAACACATTATATAGGAAAGATAAAGAATCAATTAGGATGTGTTCTTTAGTAATGATGGTACAAAATAAATTGCCGAACAATTTAAAATATAGCTGATGCTTATAAAAAGGATAATATAGATAATAAAAAGGGATTCGCGACTAATATGAATCATTAAGATTGAGAAGCCGATGGCATTAAATGTTTTAAAGGGCCGTTTATGGTTGCCTAAATATGGAAGATTGTGAGATGTAGTTATATTGGAAAGATTGTAAGTATAAGTATTATATGTATGTCATTTTTGACTAAAAGTATCTTTGTCTGAAGAAGTTGTACTCATGACAAACTATGAAGGCAGACATCGCCTCATACATTAGTAAACGACTAACTATTGCAAAGGTCATCGTCTGAATTTGATTTGATTTGGATCATCGTCGATAGACTGACCAAATCTGCTAATATCATTCTCGTTAATGATAAATTCTTGATCAAGAAATTGACTCTTTGTATTTAAAGGAGTTGTGAAAACATAGTGTACCGTATCAATCATCTCTATCAAGATCCTCGCTTCGCATCGAATTTCTAGAGATTTGCTCAGAAGTCATTGAGAACGAATCTTGATGAGAGTACTGTGTACCATCCCAATTGAAGGGACGAGGTAAAGTAACGATACAAAATGCTATAAGTGTTGTTTTATGTTTGAATGATTGACCTTTGGTATTAAACTGTAAAATCGTTTTCCTTTGGAGAGATTATCCTTGATAATTATCGTATTAGGATCGAGATTGAATCTTGTTAGGATCTATATTAGAGCATCTGTAAGCAGGAGTTGAGATGAAGACACCCAACATACAACCATTGTGAGTTGGACATGTCTTTTAAGTTTAAGGTTTCCTACGATGGCTGACCTAACCTTGCAAAATACTCGACCCGCGAGACCTGAAATGATTGTTGAAATTAGGATCTGATTATTGACTGCCGGTAGTGGGCAGGAGGTTATGTGAATATGAAAGGTAGATATTGAAGTGCCAGATGGGTAGCGAAGTTATGCCAAAAATTTTAACTATGGAAAAAAATGAATTAATGATCTGAAAGATCATGGGATATAAGTCCCCGTTATATAGGACCATTGAGATGATGTAAAAGATTGGTTTGAAAGGCATATAAGCTGGATCTACCCTAGGACTTCGAGAGCTGCGTGAATTTTGTTTCGTATATCGAACTTGATAAAATGTCTATCAAGTTAAAATCTGATTATTCCTTAATGAAGCTTAGATCGGCGAAAAGTTGCATTCATCGAAAACCCGTGAACATCATGGATAGAGAAAATAAGTCAACATTAAGCCTGATCTTATTCCCGTAGTTATATTTGATGAAACTCGCGTATTGTAATGGATTACACTTGTGAGAAAAGACCGAATGTGGAGGAAATACCCACATGGCTTTAACTCTATAAGAAGCGAGTAGTAAGGTAAGATGATCTTTGAGGACAAAGATCCTGTTTAGGGGTAAATGTTGTGACAATCCGTCAATTTATGGTTGATATTTTATTCTCAAATATTATTTAAAAACATTATTTTAATGTTATATTATGAACTCACTTATTTTTGGGAAGAAATTTGGATTTACGTCTTGAAGTAGCATCGACTACGTTTAAACCGGAGGACTCTACGTTACGTGCTTACGTTTACATACACCGTTTTGGTGACAATCCGACATTTCAGAAAATAAATTTATCCGTTAATATTATTTGGAGTTTTAAATTTGTGTTGGTTCATAAACTCACAAATTTACGAGAAGAGATTAGGACTTACGATTTTATATTATGAAAACATGGGATATATTCATATTCGTTAAATGTTTTCGTCTGTATCTGATTTGAAATCCTCTCGCGTAGATTATGCGTTGACCTTACTCTTTTTAGTAGTTGTGTCTCCATATATCCTTGAATTTGTAAAGGATTATGAGTTATTATTAGTCTTTTGAAAAGTTCACATCTTATCGACGGCAATAAAACTGAAAAGTTGATAGTGCCAATAGAATAGATTGATTGATTTTGACATGACGACATTGTCTTAATTGATGGGAACTCGAATAGAATTCCCCTAAATGATATGATGCTGATTATCAAAAGTGATCTAAATAATTCTTGATGGATGACCATATCCTGCATTTAGACTTGAAACTATACTATGAATGGTTGTGAATTAGTCATAGATATTATAATCTAGAAAGAACTTAAAATGAATTTATTAAAAGATGTTTCTGTTATCTGAAACTTTAGGAGGTAATTGCTGGAGAATTACCTAGACTTTCGCCATTAAGGCAAGTTGAATTTGGTATTGATTATATTCCTGGTGCTGCACCTGTGGCGTGTGCACTGTATGTCAACATCATCTGAATTAAAGGAATTACCGTACAACTGAGAGAGTTGTCAGAGAAACCTTTTATTCTACCGAGCTCGTCATCATGAAGAGCTATGGTGTTATCATTCCTTATATTCATAGGTTACTGTAAACTGAGTAAATTGACAATCGAAAACGATATCCATGACTCGAAATGGAAGATTTGTTCGATCATTTACAAGGTTCTAGCGTATGTTTTAAAGATTTGATCCATGACATGGTTATCATCAACTTCGCGTTCGCGAAAAAGATTATATATTCCAATCACTACATCTGGTACTTGTAATGAACATTATGAGTTTCACGTGATGTCGTTTGGATTGACTAATACACCTGTAGCATTCATAAAATTGGTGAATCACGTGTGTAGGCTGTAATTTGATAAATTCATGCTTGTGATCATTAAGGACCATTTGTTTGTTATAAGAATAAGAATGAGTTAATAATTATTTGTAGAATGCCCTGAGTCGGCCGAGTAGTGAAAACTTGTATCTTGAATATTTAACATGTAATTTAAGACTTAATCATTTACATTATTTGACCATGTGCTTAAAAGATAATGGAATCTATATTGACTCTTCAAAAATTTAGAGCCCTTTTAAGATTCTGGGTTTTACCAAAAAGAAAGTAAAAATATGTTTTGACAAATGTTTTAACAAAGAATTTTTTAAGGGATTATTCCCTTATACCCAGAACATTTAACTAAACTCCTGTTTAAGGGTAAATGTTCGTGTATACCTTAAGACAACCTAAGAGGGATTGAGGAAACCGTTAAACCATGACTTAAAACTTGAAATGACAATTTTTGCTTTTCAACTAAGAAATTTTTTACCAAAGAATAAACGAAGGTTTTTCGAACATTTACGGATTTTATTAATTATTTTTATTATTTTTGATAAATCAACAAAAATCGTGTTAATTAAATTCATATTTATTTTGAACATCTTATATAATTGGTCGAACTAAGAAATTTAAAAACTTTTTGCGTTTACGTTTCATAAAAATTAAATATTTATTTAATTACTTGTAATGATTATCGACGCTTTAAACGTCAAATTGAGCAAAACAGATAAAAATAATAGTTGAGACGAAACTAAAACTTAGAAAATATAAAGAAAGAATTTCTGAGTAAATTGTACACATGATAATTATTTCATCAGGAAAGATGAATGTAGATACTAACACATTATATAGGAAAGATAAAGAATCAATTAGGATGTGTTCTTTAGTAATGATGGTACAAAATAAATTGCCGAACAATTTAAAATATAGCCGATGCTTATAAAAAGGATAATATAGATAATAAAAAGGGATTCGTGACTAATATGAATCATTAAGATTGAGAAGCCGATGGCATTAAATGTTTTAAAGGGCCGTTTATGGTTGCCTAAATATGGAAGATTGTGAGATGTAGTTATATTGGAAAGCTTGTAAGTATAAGTATTATATGTATGTCATTTTTGACTAAAAGTATCTTTGTCTGAAGAAGTTGTACTCATGACAAACTATGAAGGTAGACATCGCCTCATACATTAGTAAACGTCTAACTATTGCAAAGGTCATCGTCTGAATTTGATTTGATTTGGATCATCGTCGACAGACTGACCAAATCTGCTAATATCATTCTCGTTAATGATAAATTCTTGATCAAGAAATTGACTCTTTGTATTTAAAGGAGTTGTGAAAACATAGTGTGCCGTATCAATCATCTCTATCAAGATCCTCGCTTCGCATCGAATTTCTAGAGATTTGCTCAGAAGTCATTGAGAACGAATCTTGATGAGAGTACTGTGTACCATCCCAATTGAAGGGACGAGGTAAAGTAACGATACAAAATGCTATAAGTGTTGTTTTATGTTTGAATGATTGACCTTTGGTAATAAACTGTAAAATTATTTTCCTTTGGAGAGATTATCCTTGATAATTATCGTATTAGGATCGAGATTGAATCTTGTTAGGATCTATATTAGAGCATCTGTAAGCAGGAGTTGAGATGAAGACACCCAACATACAACCATTGTGAGTTGGACATGTCTTTTAAGTTTAAGGTTTCCTACGATGGCTGACCTAACCTTGCAAAATACTCGACCCGCGAGACCTGAAATGATTGTTGAAATTAGGATCTGATTATTGACTGCCGGTAGTGGGCAGGAGGTTATGTGAATATGAAAGGTAGATATTGAAGTGCCAGATGGGTAGCGAAGTTATGCCAAAAATTTTAACTATGGAAAAAAATGAATTAATGATCTGAAAGATCATGGGATATAAGTCCCCGTTATATGGGACCATTGAGATGATGTAAAAGATTGGTTTGAAAGGCATATAAGCTGGATCTACCCTAGGACTTCGAGAGCTGCGTGAATTTTGTTTCGTATATCGAACTTGATAAAATGTCTATCAAGTTAAAATCTGATTATTCCTTAATGAAGCTTAGATCGGCGAAAAGTTGCATTCATCGAAAACCCGTGAACATCATGGATAGAGAAAATAAGTCAACATTAAGCCTGATCTTATTCCCGTAGTTATATTTGATGAAACTCGCGTATTGTAATGGATTACACTTGTGAGAAAAGACCGAATGTGGAGGAAATACCCACATGGCTTTAACTCTATAAGAAGCGAGTAGTAAGGTAAGATGATCTTTGAGGACAAAGATCCTGTTTAGGGGTAAATGTTGTGACAATCCGTCAATTTATGGTTGATATTTTATTCTCAAATATTATTTAAAAACATTATTTTAATGTTATATTATGAACTCACTTATTTTTGGGAAGAAATTTGGATTTACGTCTTGAAGTAGCATCGACTACGTTTAAACCGGAGGACTCTACGTTACGTGCTTACGTTTACATACACCGTTTTGGTGACAATCCGACATTTCAGAAAATAAATTTATCCGTTAATATTATTTGGAGTTTTAAATTTGTGTTGGTTCATAAACTCAAAAATTTACGAGAAGAGATTAGGACTTACGATTTTATATTATGAAAACATGGGATATACTCATATTCGTTAAATGTTTTCGTATGTATCTGATTTGAAATCCTCTCGCGTAGATTATGCGTTGACCTTACTCTTTTTAGTAGTTGTGTCTCCATATATCCTTGAATTTGTAAAGGATTATGAGTTATTATTAGTCTTTTGAAAAGTTCACATCTTATCGACGGCAATAAAACTGAAAAGTTGATAGTGCCAATAGAATAGATTGATTGATTTTGACATGACGACATTGTCTTAATTGATGGGAACTCGAATAGAATTCCCCTAAATGATAAGATGCTGATTATCAAAAGTGTTCTAAATAATTCTTGATGGATGACCATATCCTGCATTTAGACTTGAAACTATACTATGAATGGTTGTGAATTAGTCATAGATATTATAATCTAGAAAGAACTTAAAATGAATTTATTAAAAGATGTTTCTGTTATCTGAAACTTTAGGAGGTAATTGCTGGTGAATTACCTAGACTTTCGCCATTAAGGCAAGTTGAATTTGGTATTGATTATATTCCTGGTGCTGCACCTGTGGCGTGTGCACTGTATGTCAACACCATCTGAATTAAAGGAATTACCGTACAACTGAGAGAGTTGTCAGAGAAACCTTTTATTCTACCGAGCTCGTCATCATGAAGAGCTATGGTGTTGTCATTCCTTATATTTATAGGTTACTGTAAACTTAGTAAATTGACAATCGAAAACGATATCCATGACTCGAAATGGAAGATTTGTTCGATCATTTACAAGGTTCTAGCGTATGTTTTAAAGATTTGATCCATGACATGGTTATCATCAACTTCGCGTTCGCGAAAAAGATTATATATTCCAATCACTACATCCGGTACTTGTAATGAACATTATGAGTTTCACGTGATGTCGTTTGGATTGACTAATACACTTGTAGCATTCATAAAATTGGTGAATCACGTGTGTAGGCTGTAATTTGATAAATTCATGCTTGTGATCATTAAGGACCATTTGTTTGTTATAAGAATAAGAATGAGTTAATAATTATTTGTAGAATGCCCTGAGTCGGCCGAGTAGTGAAAACTTGTATCTTGAATATTTAACATGTAATTTAAGACTTAATCATTTACATTATTTGACCATGTGCTTAAAAGATAATGGAATCTATATTGACTCTTCAAAAATTTAGAGCCCTTTTAAGATTCTGGGTTTTACCAAAAAGAAAGTAAAAATATGTTTTGACAAATGTTTTAACAAAGAAATTTTTAAGGGATTATTCCCTTATACCCAGAACATTTAACTAAACTCCTGTTTAAGGGTAAATGTTCGTGTATACCTCAAGACAACCTAAGAGGGATTGAGGAAACCGTTAAACCGTGACTTAAAACTTGAAATGACAATTTTTGCTTTTCAACTAAGAAATTTTTTACCAAAGAATAAACGAAGGTTTTTTGAACATTTACGGATTTTATCAATTATTTTAATTATTTTTGATAAATCAACAAAAATCGTGTTAATTAAATTCATATTTATTTTGAACATCTTATATAATTGGTCGAACTAAGAAATTTAAAAACTTTTTGCGTTTACGTTTCATAAAAATTAAATATTTATTTAATTACTTGTAATGATTATCGACGCTTTAAACATCAAATTGAGCAAAACAGATAAAAATAATAGTTGAGACGAAACTAAAACTTAGAAAATATAAAGAAAGAATTTCTGAGTAAATTGTACACATGATAATTATTTCATCAGGAAAGATGAATGTAGATACTAACACATTATATAGGAAAGATAAAGAATCAATTAGGATGTGTTCTTTAGTAATGATGGTACAAAATAAATTGCCGAACAATTAAAATATAGCTGATGCTTATAAAAAGGATAATATAGATAATAAAAAGGGATTCGCGACTAATATGAATCATTAAGATTGAGAAGCCGATGGCATTAAATGTTTTAAAGGGTCGTTTATGGTTGCCTAAATATGGAAGATTGTGAGATGTAGTTATATTGGAAATCTTGTAAGTATAAGTATTATATGTATGTCATTTTTGACTAAAAGTATCTTTGTCTGAAGAAGTTGTACTCATGACAAACTATGAAGGCAGACATCGCCTCATACATTAGTAAACGTCTAACTATTGCAAAGGTCATCGTCTGAATTTGATTTGATTTGGATCATCGTCGACAGACTGTCCAAATCTGCTAATATCATTCTCGTTAATGATAAATTCTTGATCAAGAAATTGACTCTTTGTATTTAAAGGAGTTGTGAAAACATAGTGTGCCGTATCAATCATCTCTATCAAGATCCTCGCTTCGCATCGAATTTCTAGAGATTTGCTCAGAAGTCATTGAGAACGAATCTTGATGAGAGTACTGTGTACCATCCCAATTGAAGGGACGAGGTAAAGTAACGATACAAAATGCTATAAGTGTTGTTTTATGTTTGAATGATTGACCTTTGGTAATAAACTGTAAAATCGTTTTCCTTTGGAGAGATTATCCTTGATAATTATCGTATTAGGATCAAGATTGAATCTTGTTAGGATCTATATTAGAGCATTTGTAAGCAGGAGTTGAGATGAAGACACCCAACATACAACCATTGTGAGTTGGACATGTCTTTTAAGTTTAAGGTTTCCTACGATGGCTGACCTAACCTTGCAAAATACTCGACCCGCGAGACCTGAAATGATTGTTGAAATTAGGATCTGATTATTGACTGCCGGTAGTGGGCAGGAGGTTATGTGAATATGAAAGGTAGATATTGAAGTGCCAGATGGGTAGCGAAGTTATGCCAAAAATTTTAACTATGGAAAAAAATGAATTAATGATCTGAAAGATCATGGGATATAAGTCCCCGTTATATGGGACCATTGAGATGATGTAAAAGATTGGTTTGAAAGGCATATAAGATGGATCTACCCTAGGACTTCGAGAGCTGCGTGAATTTTGTTTCGTATATCGAACTTGATAAAATGTCTATCAAGTTAAAATCTGATTATTCCTTAATGAAGCTTAGATCGGCGAAAAGTTGCATTCATCGAAAACCCGTGAACATCATGGATAGAGAAAATAAGTCAACATTAAGCCTGATCTTATTCCCGTAGTTATATTTGATGAAACTCGCGTATTGTAATGGATTACACTTGTGAGAAAAGACCGAATGTGGAGGAAATACCCACATGGCTTTAACTCTATAAGAAGCGAGTAGTAAGGTAAGATGATCTTTGAGGACAAAGATCCTGTTTAGGGGTAAATGTTGTGACAATCCGTCAATTTATGGTTGATATTTTATTCTCAAATATTATTTAAAAACATTATTTTAATGTTATATTATGAACTCACTTATTTTTGGGAAGAAATTTGGATTTACGTCTTGAAGTAGCATCGACTACGTTTAAACCGGAGGACTCTACGTTACGTGCTTACGTTTACATACACCGTTTTGGTGACAATCCGACATTTCAGAAAATAAATTTATCCGTTAATATTATTTGGAGTTTTAAATTTGTGTTGGTTCATAAACTCAAAAATTTACGAGAAGAGATTAGGACTTACGATTTTATATTATGAAAACATGGGATATACTCATATTCGTTAAATGTTTTCGTCTGTATCTGATTTGAAATCCTCTCGCGTAGATTATGCGTTGACCTTACTCTTTTTAGTAGTTGTGTCTCCATATATCCTTGAATTTGTAAAGGATTATGAGTTATTATTAGTCTTTTGAAAAGTTCACATCTTATCGACGGCAATAAAACTGAAAAGTTGATAGTGCCAATAGAATAGATTGATTGATTTTGACATGACGACATTGTCTTAATTGATGGGAACTCGAATAGAATTCCCCTAAATGATAAGATGCTGATTATCAAAAGTGTTCTAAATAATTCTTGATGGATGACCATATCCTGCATTTAGACTTGAAACTATACTATGAATGGTTGTGAATTAGTCATAGATATTATAATCTAGAAAGAACTTAAAATGAATTTATTAAAAGATGTTTCTGTTATCTGAAACTTTAGGAGGTAATTGCTGGTGAATTACCTAGACTTTCGCCATTAAGGCAAGTTGAATTTGGTATTGATTATATTCCTGGTGCTGCACCTGTGGCGTGTGCACTGTATGTCAACACCATCTGAATTAAAGGAATTACCGTACAACTGAGAGAGTTGTCAGAGAAACCTTTTATTCTACCGAGCTCGTCATCATGAAGAGCTATGGTGTTGTCATTCCTTATATTTATAGGTTACTGTAAACTTAGTAAATTGACAATCGAAAACGATATCCATGACTCGAAATGGAAGATTTGTTCGATCATTTACAAGGTTCTAGCGTATGTTTTAAAGATTTGATCCATGACATGGTTATCATCAACTTCGCGTTCGCGAAAAAAGATTATATATTCCAATCACTACATCCGGTACTTGTAATGAACATTATGAGTTTCACGTGATGTCGTTTGGATTGACTAATACACTTGTAGCATTCATAAAATTGGTGAATCACGTGTGTAGGCTGTAATTTGATAAATTCATGCTTGTGATCATTAAGGACCATTTGTTTGTTATAAGAATAAGAATGAGTTAATAATTATTTGTAGAATGCCCTGAGTCGGCCGAGTAGTGAAAACTTGTATCTTGAATATTTAACATGTAATTTAAGACTTAATCATTTACATTATTTGACCATGTGCTTAAAAGATAATGGAATCTATATTGACTCTTCAAAAATTTAGAGCCCTTTTAAGATTCTGGGTTTTACCAAAAAGAAAGTAAAAATATGTTTTGACAAATATTTTAACAAAGAAATTTTTAAGGGATTATTCCCTTATACCCAGAACATTTAACTAAACTCCTGTTTAAGGGTAAATGTTCGTGTATACCTCAAGACAACCTAAGAGGGATTGAGGAAACCGTTAAACCGTGACTTAAAACTTGAAATGACAATTTTTGCTTTTCAACTAAGAAATTTTTTACCAAAGAATAAACGAAGGTTTTTTGAACATTTACGGATTTTATCAATTATTTTAATTATTTTTGATAAATCAACAAAAATCGTGTTAATTAAATTCATATTTATTTTGAACATCTTATATAATTGGTCGAACTAAGAAATTTAAAAACTTTTTGCGTTTACGTTTCATAAAAATTAAATATTTATTTAATTACTTGTAATGATTATCGACGCTTTAAATATCAAATTGAGCAAAACAGATAAAAATAATAGTTGAGACGAAACTAAAACTTAGAAAATATAAAGAAAGATTTTCTGAGTAAATTGTACACATGATAATTATTTCATCAGGAAAGATGAATGTAGATACTAACACATTATATAGGAAAGATAAAGAATCAATTAGGATGTGTTCTTTAGTAATGATGGTACAAAATAAATTGCCGAACAATTAAAATATAGCTGATGCTTATAAAAAGGATAATATAGATAATAAAAAGGGATTCGCGACTAATATGAATCATTAAGATTGAGAAGCCGATGGCATTAAATGTTTTAAAGGGTCGTTTATGGTTGCCTAAATATGGAAGATTGTGAGATGTAGTTATATTGGAAATCTTGTAAGTATAAGTATTATATGTATGTCATTTTTGACTAAAAGTATCTTTGTCTGAAGAAGTTGTACTCATGACAAACTATGAAGGCAGACATCGCCTCATACATTAGTAAACGTCTAACTATTGCAAAGGTCATCGTCTGAATTTGATTTGATTTGGATCATCGTCGACAGACTGTCCAAATCTGCTAATATCATTCTCGTTAATGATAAATTCTTGATCAAGAAATTGACTCTTTGTATTTAAAGGAGTTGTGAAAACATAGTGTGCCGTATCAATCATCTCTATCAAGATCCTCGCTTCGCATCGAATTTCTAGAGATTTGCTCAGAAGTCATTGAGAACGAATCTTGATGAGAGTACTGTATACCATCCCAATTGAAGGGACGAGGTAAAGTAATGATACAAAATGCTATAAGTGTTGTTTTATGTTTGAATGATTGACCTTTGGTAATAAACTGTAAAATCGTTTTCCTTTGGAGAGATTATCCTTGATAATTATCGTATTAGGATCAAGATTGAATCTTTTTAGGATCTATATTAGAGCATTTGTAAGCAGGAGTTGAGATGAAGACACCCAACATACAACCATTGTGAGTTGGACATGTCTTTTAAGTTTAAGGTTTCCTACGATGGCTGACCTAACCTTGCAAAATACTCGACCCGCGAGACCTGAAATGATTGTTGAAATTAGGATCTGATTATTGACTGCCAGTAGTGGGCAGGAGGTTATGTGAATATGAAAGGTAGATATTGAAGTGCCAGATGGGTAGCGAAGTTATGCCAAAAATTTTAACTATGGAAAAAAATGAATTAATGATCTGAAAGATCATGGGATATAAGTCCCCGTTATATGGGACCATTGAGATGATGTAAAAGATTGGTTTGAAAGGCATATAAGCTGGATCTACCCTAGGACTTCGAGAGCTGCGTGAATTTTGTTTCGTATATCGAACTTGATAAAATGTCTGTCAAGTTAAAATCTGATTATTCCTTAATGAAGCTTAGATCGGCGAAAAGTTGCATTCATCGAAAACCCGTGAACATCATGGATAGATAAAATAAGTCAACATTAAGCCTGATCTTATTCCCGTAGTTATATTTGATGAAACTCGCGTATTGTAATGGATTACACTTGTGAGAAAAGACCGAATGTGGAGGAAATACCCACATGGCTTTAACTCTATAAGAAGCGAGTAGTAAGGTAAGATGATCTTTGAGGACAAAGATCCTGTTTAGGGGTAAATGCTGTGACAATCCGTCAATTTATGGTTGATATTTTATTCTCAAATATTATTTAAAAACATTATTTTAATGTTATATTATGAACTCACTTATTTTTGGGAAGAAATTTGGATTTACGTCTTGAAGTAGCATCGACTACGTTTAAACCGGAGGACTCTACGTTACGTGCTTACGTTTACATACACCGTTTTGGTGACAATCCGACATTTCAGAAAATAAATTTATCCGTTAATATTATTTGGAGTTTTAAATTTGTGTTGGTTCATAAACTCACAAATTTACGAGAAGAGATTAGGACTTACGATTTTATTTTAACGTCCTTTACGACTAAACCGGAAACCTTAGGATTACGTATTTACGTTTTCGAACTCCGTTATTGATGAGACAATTTTTATTAGATTCGTTTTGTGCCATTGATTCATAATTTATAAAAACGTTTTTCGTAAAACGACCCGATGGCACGGAAATCGAGGAAACTAGAATCGAGGAATACCCGTAAATTAGTGGGATGAGACAAAACAAGTTTTGCCCCACCCCACTAATATGGGAAGGCTAAGGAAGCTCCACCACATCAATGATGTGTTAAAGCTTCACAAGGAAGCTTAACACTTGTATATATTTTCCCTAAACCACTTTGCTAAACCATTTCCTCACAAAAACATACATGCAAAACCACTAATTTCTCTCATCTCTCTCTCTTATTTTCGTCCCATATTCACCCAAAACAACCTCCATTTGATCTTGATTCAATCATAAATCATATGTATAATTTACATATGATGAAAACCCATTGAAGTTATAAAGATTGGAGGTGATCTTAACATGTAAAAAGGAGTTTTCAAGGGAGTTTGGGGCTGATTTCTCAAGGAGTTTTCATGAAGAACAAGGGCTAATTTTTGGAGGAATCTACAAATACTTGGTGATCCTAGAAGTGATGTTGATATCTCATAAATTGGTTACCCAAAACCAAGTCTTGTTCATCATCAACCCCATCTTTTCATCACTTTGGTGGTATAGAGATTGTTCTTCCCATCCTCTTGTTATTTTTATTATGTAATCATGTATTTTCTTTCTTATTGTATATGTATATGATGAATATATGATGATAAAAATGTTGTGTGGGGATCAAGTAAAAAGATGAAAAACTATAAGAAACAAGGCTAAAATCTTGTTTAAATTGTTGGCTGTATAAAACAGTAAAGACTCATATGATGAACTGATAAAATGGCATAGATTAATAGATATACAGTAAGTAATATATCTTGTACACATGTGAGAGTTGGCTATGCAATGGAATCATTAGGATGAGTGAGATATGATCAAAACAAGTTTAGAGTACAAATCTGAGTTCACTGTTTTGGACGATTTTTAGAAAATACTTAGAGGCTGATTCAACAGTAGCTATAGGAGAGTTACATGGAGCACATATCATTTAGTTTATGTCATAAAAATTTGAGCTTCTATCTCCATATAGAACTCTAGATATGGCTGTTTTGGTGAACATGAAAGTAAAAATCGGATTTTGGAAATTAAAGTATAATAGTATTATATAAGCACTCAAATAAAAATAGTATAATAAAACCCACTAACTTATATAATACATTTATATAAATATGTATAAGGATAAATAAATGGACATTTTATAAAAATGGTAGTTTGATAAGTTTTATAAGTTATAAAACTATAAACATGATTTTTACGACTTTTTCGGCTATTACCGTAAAATTAACGTTTTTGTTAAATAAAACTTAGACGATTGGACCCGTCTAATGTAAACTTTTATAAACTCATATACTGATATATAAACATATATAACAAGTAAAAACCGATAAAACCCGAACTATATAACATACGGACATTAACGGGCTAAGTTAACGTTATTGGACTAATAATACAACAAAATGGGCTAAAACACTTATAAACTTATTTATTGGGCTTAACCCATTTGGGCCAAACTTGTAAAATATTAATACTGATAATACAAGTATGAAAAGGATTAATACAAGTTAAAGAACTTATAATAAGTTTATTGGACTTAAAATATGTAAATAGATAAAACTAGTAAACTAGTATAAAAGTTATCGACACATAACACTAAAATGAGTAAATGAGAATATGTAAACCCACTTGATATTCATATATAAAATCATCATATGTATGCATAATTGTTATTTTGATAAAGTCATTGGACAAAAGTCTAAGACGAGTATTATTTGTCTAGGTTTTCGTGATTGAAGCACGTACCGTACGTCCGAATTGCCGATAACCCGCCTTCCCACATCAACGTGAGTTCATAGCCTCGCACTCTTTTAAATGTTTTTATAAAATGTTTTATAAACCCGCGAGGGAGATAACATGTTAGTTTTTATGAAACAGGACACTAGTTGTCCCGATTGTTTGTTTATTGATTTGGACCCGAATGATTGTATGACCCGATGAATGATTAAATGAACCGGTAGATGAAATGAAATGAATTATTAAAGTTAGGTTATGTCACTAAAAGTCCCATTAGCATGAATTGTGAACTACCGGGATTTGGTAGACGCTTATGCATATAATAGTACTATTTGGGGACGATCACCCCAGTTCGCGCCTTGACGGTTGATCCCTGTCGTGCCACATTGATTGGTAAGCGAATTTATGTATGAGAAGATTTACACAAGCGTGATTATTGTGACGACGCGCTAATTTAGATGGGCAAATGATTGTCGGGTTAGCTACCCGTTGTTTGTTGTAGTAAGGTAACAATGTCATGCGGCTTATAGTAATCCAATTAACGAAATACTGCTATACGCACCGAATTACGATGTATTGCCTGACTAGCAATACGGGGTCATACTATTGATATTATGTTCGTGTTTTGGTTTTATATAACCATATTCATATAACGGTTTTATTAATCTATACAACGTTATAAAACTTATTGTATTATGTTTTTAACGACAATGGTTCGTATAATGATTTTGAAGGCGAAAGCCTATATTATAATTTTAATAAGGATTTGTATAAAATGACTTTGGCTATTTTATGGCCTATTACAATGATTTGTACAAAATGATTTTCGGTAATAATTTTATACCGATGTTATATTGATGGATTTAATTAAACTCTATGAATTCACTCGGCGTTATCGCTGACCTTTTCTTTTAACATGTTTTATCTCAGGTACTTGAAGGTAATTCTCGGGAAGACAACAAGAATTCATGGCCCGCACTTAAACAACAAATTTCCATTCAAATTCTTTGTAAAACTTTGTATGAAATAATATGACTTGGGACCTATGTAAATTTAATATTTATGAATGGAAATACTTTATTATTAAAACGACGCGACTTTTAAGCGTTCTCTATGATCTGAGTAATGTGTTGTCCCGTAACACCAACTAGTCTTCCGCTGTACTGAGTTGTATAAATTTAGGGGTGTTACAATATCGTAATATACGTATTCTCTTATTCATAATTCTAATGATTTATTATCTCTACACATGTCTTATATGGTATATCCTTTAGTCCATTTATAAATTCTTACTAAATAAATATGCGCCCAACTTTATGAAAGGAAGAAATCATAAATTTGGTGATTTAAATTTATTCATTTGACTGAATAAGCATCCTAATTCAATAAAATAATTAGGATGTAAATCATTGACTTATAAATTTCCGACATAACACGAATATAAATAAATATTCTAGCATTTAATATATTTATTATACCCTTGAATTTCCTTTTTACGTCGGCGTATGTAAGACGTCTTGTATATAATATCTAAGAATACGATTTCTAGAGACGAATGACGTTAAAATAGAAGACGATATTTTATTTTTTACAACATGTATATAGGATAATTTTACCGAACATATAGCTTCTAAGGCCATTTACCTTTAGAATTCCCAATCCAATGACCTACTATGTTGAAAATATGACACCGGATGGTGCAAAGATCTGTGTTATGCAGAGTGTATTTCATATACAAAAGAAGGTTTCCATCATATTCACCGTAGGTCGGATTCTAGTTTACTTGAATTTTACAGACGTTCTTTCATCGCTGACTTTACGCTTGAAATTTTTCCGATTTTTGCACAGGATTGTGCCTAATTACCTTGTTCATTAACTCTTTGTGTAGAGTTTAATGACTTTTTCCAATATATTGGGATTTTGGAAGTGGTAATATTTCTTCAAAATCTTCGATAAAATTCCTTAATAAATTTTTCTACCAAAATCTTCTAATGAAGTTTTAAAGAATTTTAGATGAAATTCCATGACAAAATTCCGATAAAATCTTCTGATGAAATCTTTTATCATTTATATGGAATAGGATCTAACTCTACTAACCCTTGAAATTTCCTCGTGTATGTCTGGAGGTTAACTCCTTTTATCTTTAGATAGCGGAGTTCTTCTTTCATCTTCTCGATAAGAAATATTATAAATTTAAACAAGCGATCTTATGTACTCCTTTTATCTCAATGGGTTGAGCATAAAGAAATTACCAAGATAACTGAGGAAGAGATATCTTCTTATAACAAGCTTCACTTTATCATTTCAAATACAATAAGAAACTGAATTTTCTCTTTCAATCCAACGGGTGATACTAATAGCATCTTTTCTTCCATGGATATCAAAAACTAACTAGTCATCGAGTCTTTTTCCGAATAATACTTCTTATTGACAGTTTTCACTTGCAGGATTGCATCCACATCATCGTCAATTCTTCGTCAAATACTTTTAGGGTTTAGAATGAAGGGAAGTAATTGAAATAATTCAGAATCCAAGGTATACTCATATCATAAAACATTTGTCACATATGTATAGGGATACATATAAACGTTTATCGAACATAAGGTATATCTTTTAGGTTTATAGGAAACTTACTATGTTGATTATCATTCATATCTAAGGAAAATAAATCCAACTATGAAATAGAATTTAAAAGTTTACCATGGATTTATAAAGATATGACTCATACATAATCGTAAAATAATTTTTCCATGATATGGAATGGAGGAATATAACAGAAAATGTAAAAACTCGTCTTATAAAAGAAGCTTCTCTTTTACATTTCATATAAAACGAATCTTTTGATAGACAAAAGCCGAGAATAAAATATTTCTAGAAAACTTAGGAAGTTTCCTTACTCTTTCTTCAAACTTTCGGGTTATATTCAATTGATAATTTGTACTATCATATAAGATAATGAAAATTCCAAAAATATATACTTTATTCCACATGATTTTTCCAGATTTAACACAATTTTATTAATAATTACTTGTGAGAAACCAAGAAATAGGGGTTTCTTATTCCTCAAAAGTAAATATGAAACGACAAGATGAGAAACCTAACTTTTATTTATTAACAACTTGTCTTGTTTATACTTATAGGACAAGCTTCTCCGTTAACATAAAAGTAAAGACATAAAGTTGAAAGTATTTACAACTTAATAGTCTAATGTATTCATCTCTCCCAATTAAGTTCTTTGATGTCATCAAAAAGACTTCGTATATCGGCTCGATGTCTAATATAAATGTCCTCAATGACTAACTCAAGAGTAGAAATCTTCAGTCGAGCTTGAACAATTTCTTCATCGTGTATCATTTGTCGTCTCCACAACTTAGCCTTAATTTCTTCAAAGTCTGGTTTTATAATTCTTCGGCCTTTTTGAAGTCCTTCAACTTTATCTTCAAGATCTTTAATACGATCGGGAGGAAATTCTTTCATATAGGGTAGGATATCTTTAATTTTTTGTTCATAGGTATTTTTTGGTAAGTTTCCAAATATAGGAGAAGGTACATTAATAGGGTAAGGTGATGGAAAATTTTGGTGTCGAGGTGTAAAATTTATTTCTTCATTATATGCTTGTATAACTTGCATATAAGGGTCGTCATCAAAGGATAAAACGGCTTTTGGGATTTTTTTTGATCTTTGGGTATATTTTCTAAAGTATCATAAGGGTTATTCATCGGGAGATTGGAAATATACTTTGGGAAATAATCAGGAATACTTGCTGAACGCTCATCTTGAGAATTCGATAAGATGATAAAAGGAGGAAGATAGGAATACATATTTCTGGAGATGTCAATAAAACCTAATTTATTTATATTACTCATACTATATTACATATACTTAAACATATGTAATTATAAGTATAATATTTATACTTACACTTAATCATTGTATTACACATTGTTCTAAAGGGTAGAAGTACTAGTATTGGTAGAGTATTACCTCATTCTTGTAGCAGCAATGGCATGGGCAAAGAGGAATTTCTTGAATTTATTTTAAAAGTAGTTGTAGTCAAGATTTTATTTCTTGTTTTCTATAACCATGGCTTTGAGTACCAATCTGTAACATCCCCATTTTACCTTCACACAGTGGAACATTGAACTAGGGTATTACTTCATAGAACACTAGTCATAATGATAGAAAACAACTTAAAAGAGTGACAAAATAAACTTTCTTTATATATCATTAATAATTCAATGTTTTACAATATGAGGTTGCCAAAATCTAAAATAATAATTTCAATCTTGTGCATCTTCATGCCATCAGTATGCTGCTCCATGCTATCAGTCATAATTTTCTGAAATATATGCTTACAAGTCAAAACAAAGGTTGAGTGAATTTATACGTTTGTAATAACAGTTTTGAATATATGTCTACCACTTTGAGCTACGTTACTATTTGTTCACATAGAGCTATGTTTTGTTATACTAAGTTCATGACATCAAAACTAACGGAATTCACCGAAGTGACTGTCATGACAGATACTCATAACAAGTAATCTGTAGGCACAAATGACCCATTAGTTCTAATAAAGTATGCCCACAAACAGGATACGTTAAACCCAATAGATATATTCACCATATTAGTGCACACATAAAGTGTTCAACAAGGATAGTTATAATTAAGTATGCTCGATTACCTCACGTACGGGTAACACAAACAGGATTCGTTACTTCCGATAGATCTATTCACCTTATTAGCTCACACGTAAGTGTTTAATGACTCATGAAATTTGGGTAGCAAGTAACAGTTTGGGCACTCCATGTAATAATATATTTCAGTAAAAGCACACATTTTTAAAACGCAAGTATTCTATCTTTAGCATATATCCCCCTCACGTGTTTTGAAATCAATTATAAAGCATTAAAAAGTTAGGCTATGAACTCACGATATTATAGAAATCATATATTCAAAACAATTCACATTTCTTTATTAAGTAGCATATATCCCCTCCCACAAGGTTTAGAAAACATTATAAAATAGTAAAAGTAGGACTATGAACTTACCTGGGATCCATAGAGTATGAGCTATATCAGATATATTTCATTCACGGATAAATAGCTTGGTCTCACATATAATAACTTGGTCTCAAACCTAGGTAGCTCTAAAATGGCTGCTAATGGCTTCCTATGAGTACAACTTGTTATCAAAGCATCAATATCTTCAATGGCTACCTTCTTGACATGGTTTCTGGTCTTGTAACATGTCCTAGGACGTATATAGAAGTGTAAATAGAGAATGGGTAGGAGGTTTAAGGAAAATGGGGTGTGAGTTTCAAATGAAGTTCATATGGCTCTATTTATAGTTTTCCAACCCTTAGGCTCCAAGTTAAGGTTATGGAGGTGTAAGATAGATAGCGTACTAACTAAGGGAGGCTAGTGAAGCTTTACACAAGTTTATAGACTTAATGTATATTTAAAATTCAAGGTAGAAGTGTGTGAAGGTTTATAGACCACAAATTGGTTTATGGAAGAGATTTAGCCACCAAGTAGCTTATGCACCTATGTTCTTGGTTGCTTGGCTTGAAAATATCTTCTATGTATCCTAAATATCTGATCTTATGATTAAATTTAGGAGGGAACGATTTGAAATTAGTTTTTGGAGGGAAAAAGTAAAACCGGGTCTAAATTAGGGCTTGTAACTTTATACTTTGTGATTTTGCTGATTAATGATTTACAAATGTGATTAGTGATGGATTAGGGTTTAATTAGGGAATATACAATGTAATTAAGAACTTTTGGTCTTTGGTTTGAAGCTTAACAAAGGTTTGAAGTGAAATTAGGAAGAAAACTTAGGCGGATAGGGTTTCTAATGATTTATGGTTAAGTCTTAACAACATTGATTATCCTTCAATTATCTACTGATGTAAACTCAATTTATACATCCTACATTGTCCTCAATTTGGTCATGAAGTCCCTACATTGGTTTTACTAAGTTATTCTAAGTAAACATGTCTAAAGGGTGAAAATACCTATTTTTACCTAATTTACAAGCCAGCATTGAAATTTTGTACCTTTTGCATTAAGGTACTTGTACATTGTCTTAATATAATCTTATAACCTTAATGAAGTGTTATGGGTGGTTTTAGACTTGTCCAAAAATACTAGGTAGTGATTCTATGTAGATTCTTAATATAAGGGTTTTTAGGTCATTAATCCTAATGACTTTCTATTTTGGGTAATTAGGGTTTCTACCTTTATAAACACTTATTCTAGTGCTTATATGCTATGTTTATGACTTCTAAGGTTTCTACATTCTTAGTTTAAGGGTTTATATAGGTTGATCATATTCTAAGGATAATTATGGGAGCTTAAGATCCTATGCTTTGATAACTTGTACCTTATGCTTTACTAACTTGTAACTTAACTTAAAATAAATGCATAATATTAATATGAAATATAGTTGAGTTTTATAATTTTTGGCAAAAGATTAGACTCTAATTCAATGTATAATGGATTTTATATGCTAATCTTCGTTACTAGGTCTTAACTTGTAATTAGCTTTGGATTAGTGAATATTAGTATTTTGTGATCAATTAACTTTCCTTTATATGATAGATTATAATTAGTATATTGTTATTGATACTTGTACATAGGTATTATTAGTTACATTGCTTGAAATATTGTTTACCAATGGTTTATAGGTAGTGATCTAGACTATTATATACATTTACTTGTACTTAGCTTTGTATAGTTTGTTCTTACCATTATTAGGTATTATTATGTTTTAAAAGTATAGTTTATAACTTGTTATGATCTATAATGACTTATTCATATGTATTCTTCATTCATAGTTCACCATTTTTGAGTTTACAACTCATTTATAGGGATTCTAGGGTTTCTAAGGGAATTTAGGGCATCATAATTATATTTGAGTTGTTCTTATTCGTAACGTACTTATTAGATTAATTTTATAACTTAGACTTGATATATACATTGTATTTCCAACATATAGGAATATGTTAAAGTGATAATTCAGGTTGTGAGAAACAATTCATCTTACCAAGTAAGGCACACAAAGCAAAAATTTCTAGCCATATTTTCATATTAATACAATCATATGACACATAAGTGAAATTTAAGGATTGTCACATTTTTCGACAATATTCATTGTTCCTACGTATGCTACGAGTTTTTCTTGTTGTTTATTTTCGAAAACATTCTTAAAAACCTCGTTAGTTGACGCCCTCAGTTCCTTATCTTCGATGTTCTTTTCAACTTCTTCAATAGTTGGGGTATTTTTTCTTTCCATAATTAGTTTAAAGAGCATATCAAGTCGTTCATTGAAGCGATTAGAACTTTGATAGACGTGACTAGAAAACTCGTCGATACGGATAGAACCGAGATCATCATCAAAAACATGTTGTTGAGGTGATTAGTCAAAACCAGAATTATAGCATGGATCGGGTTCATGATGATTCATTGTATGGCATGAAAAAGTATTGTGAGGCGACACACAATTGTTGCAACACGGGTTTTGAGAAAAATCAGGTTCTTTGTTATCACACCCCCAATTTATCAGATTAAGGCAAAACAATGGGGTGTGACGGTCATGACTATCACAAGACATAGATACAAAGAACGACTATTTAGAAGCCGTTTTTCGTTTAATTAAAGCATAAAACTTGTTCGAAAGAGAAATACACAAGATTAAAATAAACGTTGTTTCAAAAGACTTTAACACTGATCCAAATATCCATACACTAGTCACAACCATGTTTATTGACAATCTCTCATCCATAACCATGTCACTCCTCCGTCTTAATACCTGAGAAAAACATTTATAAAGCGTCAACAAAAAGGTTGGTGAGTTCATAGGTTTAAGTTTAAATAGTGTGATGAACCATAAGATTTTCAAGGCAACCGGAATATAATCTCGTAACAAATACAAAAATATAACAAAAAATATACGTTTTAATCACCTACGTCTAAGCTCATGACACCGAAGCGTTAACCTAAACCAACAAGATATAATAAGAGCCCGAGCAAATGCCTATTCCTAAGCATTTGTAACACCTAAAATGTAAGTGTATCTAACTTTGGCCACACAACCAAATTAGATAGAGAGGTTACTCCTGATAGATCTATCCATAACATTCCCTCTTACACTAAGTAATTAATGGTTCATGATAGTGGGCTAAAAAGGCAACATGAGATAACGGGACTTAGACATCAAGTAGGCAAACATATGAGTTTAAATCAATTTTGTTCATCCGTTAAAAACAAGCAATGTTCTCACCCCAAAATAGTTAAAACAATTAAAAGTGGGGCTATGAAACTCACCTCAATGAATGGCAAATATGATGAATAGAGATAGCACGGAAAATCAGGGCACATAAAACGATGCGCAAAGGATCTACTCGTAACCTAAGTAAAATATCCATACTTAGGGTAAGCACATAAAATGAAAATATACAAGATACTTGGTTGATATTATATACTTGCATTTAATTTATAAAAGTGTTCTACTCATTTTTCAAGTTCATGAAATATGGTCACGTGCCAAATTTGAGGGTCAATAACTTGTTTAATGATGGTCTGAAAAATAAACGGATTATCAATGTGAAAACTGGGCCGCGAGGTCGTCAATAATTTATTAGCGTCGCTTTTAGACTAAGTCATTAAGGTCTCAAATAATAAGCCGGAGTAAGCTACTCGGCTAAGTGTAAGAATCAATTTAGTTTAATTAACCAAGTACTTTTCTAGTATTTTTGAACGCACGCCTCGAGTTTATTAATTGTCCATAAGTCGAAAGGAAAATATCATCATAAACTAGGCCACGTTGAGATCTATCTCATATTTTTGGTTCAATTTGATGAGGTCACTTGATAAGTTAAAATGAGGTCTAAAGAGAGGGTCCTAAGTCTAAAAACGCCTTATGGTCGAATGTTATATTTGGTTCTTGCGTTATATCTGTTTAGTGTTCCCACTTGCTTAATTTCCCGTTTTCCTTTTTGTTGCGACTTGTGCCCAACACACGCAGGCACACTCTCACACAATCCCTTTTGTTTATCCTAGTGTGGTGCTAGTCCCTTTCTATTCTTACACAAAAACAGAGATCGGCTACTTTGTAATTCCAGGTTGGTTGTAGACACGTAACATACCCACATTACTTTACTTTTTCTTTTGCTAGCGGTGGATTTGCAGTATTTTGTTTCTATACTTGCCAAATATTAATAAGTTGTCTATTTTTTAAATAGAAGGGCATTCCTATTACTTGTCCAACGTCTCCTATGCATGCATACATACAAATTTTTAATAACCAGAGCATGGCGTTTTATTCCGAGCTTGACTACCCACACTCGTTCATACTCACTACATTTCATCCTGACTTTAGCGTTTTATTAAGGGTACACATAAGGCATCCTTGTTTTATAGTTACCTACCCTAAATATCTTTACACACTCTTAGCTGTTTGAAAACTACATCCGACACTCACACATGATCACAAAAACACACACACTTGTACTTCCCCTGTTAATATATGTTTGGACAAGCACTCATGGCAGCAAGCATGTATAATTGTTACTAGCAGGAGGTGTAGATAGTTTTATGTTAAAACATTCCCACGGCACACCTATATACAATCACATACACGCACATGATATGGACTCACTTCATTTTGTGTAAAGGTGGTTTCATGACTTGTCTCATGCACCATGACTCACACTTACTTTCTCGTTCCCTCGTGTTCTGGGCATACATACGACACAAAACACATACTCATGGGACGCAGTCGCTCCCTTTCTGTTGTAAACACACACACAAGCACAATTACTATCTTTGCTCATTTTGTATGGATGTTTCCTACTGTTATATCAACACACACAAAGTAAAGTATTGATATTCTCTTTCTGGTTTAACATACGCACACTAAACACACTCGCTGCATTCACACTTGGTTTGGCAGCAACTATCATGTGCAATTTTATCCCACATATTTGTTCATTACTTGTTTTAAAATCTACATATTTTCTAGTACACACACTTTGTTTATACAAGCAACACACTCATATGGATACAAAAACACACGCATGCATACATATATATGAGAGGGTGGTACATAGGGTTACATGCAATAGAATAACATCTTGACGCACTCATTTGAGGTACTCAGCTCGTTCATTTTCTTGGTTCCATCCCTGTGGTACATCTCAACCCATGCCTCAACTTAATTCACAAGATGGTTAAAACTCGTTGTGTATCTCTTGTACTTGAACACATATAAAATCGCCTTCGTTTTTCCTTATAAATCTAACTTATCGAACACATGATATGAGTGTAATTACTCATATCAGTTGTATCATTAAACAACCATAAATTCGATAAAATGTATAAAAATAGCCTTATATATGCATGTTTGTGTTTTCATGTGTGTAGGTACCCAAGTTCACGAAAACCAGCAAAATCGACAAGAGACTGAATACAATTTCAAGAAGCCAAAAATCAAGTCGTTTATTCAAGGATTCAAGTTAATAAAGTTATATGGGCTTAGTGGGTCCCACAATTATGTAATGGGCCTTAAAGCTCATTTAAGAAGATGTTGATTCACTTTTGGGTCTAAGGCCCAAATCAAGCCCAATACAACTAACATAGTGACGGATAGATTTACTTCCAATTGGACTCAAGGCCCAAATACTCTAAAACGTGGGAAGTAAATGTTACTGAATTTGTTCCAAAAGCCCAAATTCGCAACAATTATAAGATGTGTGGAGTATTATTTAAAAGGGCCAAGACCATTAGGGTAAAGATGATGGACTATGAAAGTAATATAAGTGAAAACCTTTTAACTTTTGGTCAACCTAACCTCTCGTTACAAACAAGATACAAGAAAAGAGAGAGAAATAAAAAAAGTGACGCAGAGCAGCCAACTTGACAAACCCTAAAATCAAATTTGGGGCTTTTCCAATCAAAGGAGAGTAAACTCAACGCGCCTGAAATAATACCCCGTATTTTGGGAGGAAGAAGGTGGTACCAAGCATCACACGTGGCATCAAGTCTTGTCACATCTCTCATGTGATTGGTGGATTTCATCACCACCAATCAATTGACCAATCAAAAAGGGCCACCTCAGCTTCAAGAAAGCACAACTAGCACAAATTGACGCCTCCTTGGCAATGTGTGTGCGAGAGGCCTATTATCAGCCGTATGATCAAGAGAGAGATGAAAGAGTAGAAGGATGTAAAGACCCAAGGGCTTAAATTCGTTTTCAGCAAACCCCCACCCCCTTCGGATAGCCTATAAAAACACCCAAAAAAATGTATTCATCATCCCTTTTCTTTCTTTTACTATTATAATGTCAATTTAGATTTAGTTAATTGTATTTTTATTTTAAAAGTATTGTGATAATTTTTTTTTTATTAATGAAAGTGATTTTGAGCTTAATCTACTTTTTACATTCGCATTATATTACTATTAAAGATAATACAGTTTTCTTCTTATCTATATTAAATTGATATGTTATGGGTAGTTGTTTATATAAGCTCGAATTATAGCTTAATTTGAATGATTAAGAGAGATTTGGGGATAATATTTAAACCCACTGTTTAAGTATTATAAAAATAAAAGCTGCTGGTTCGATGGATATGGATTCTTGATTTATTTGATGTTTGGTTCGAGATTAGTAAAGTGGTTCGTATTGTTTTATTGGTTGTGTGATGTCGATTTTAAGTCTTAAGGTGGCTCAGCGCCCTACCTTCTTCATCAAAGGTTAATCATCAAAATCTGGTAAAGTTTGGTTTTGTATTTTCTGCAATATTCATTAATTTGCTATGATATTTGGTAATTGATTTGGCTGAGTTTATAGGTTGCTGATTTATGAGTTTTACCGTTTTTGCTAGTTGTTTGAATTTTACTGTTAAAATGGATAAAGTATTGTTTCACTGCTTTATTTGTGTTTTACTGTAAAAGTTAGTTTTGATTATCTGCTAATATGAATTAGATATGCTAGTTACTCTTGGTGGATTTACCTGTTGAGATATTGTAAGCTAATCTGCTATATAATGCTGGATAAATTATGTTAAGGACTTGCTTTTGGAAAGAATGTGAGTATGATCTAAGTTTTAGATGAGAATTAATAAAAAGAAAACAATCAGCTATTACATGTTCAAGCGAGATTAATTTAACTCACGTTTGCAAATTTGTAAGTCTGTAGCACTGCTTTTAGGACTGAGTTCGATTTGTTATCAGATCGTAGATTTCTTTTATTATAGGCTTTGCTTAACTGTTGCTAATCGTCTTAGTTTTCTTTTGTGTTTTAAATTCTTTTGCTGTCATTCTAGAGTTTGATTAATGATTTACTTTTTTGCAAGTTATCGCATTATTAATTTGAGCTGCAATTATAGATTTGATCTGTTATAGTAGTTTGTTGATTGTAATTTGTACTGCTATATTTATGGCCGTTGTTTGTTTATTCTCTTTGCTTATAGTAGTCTGTGAGATACTGTTAATTTGGGTTGTTTGGTTTGCTGATTCTTATAAAATATACTCTTAAAAAATAATATTATTGCAAAAATAAATCCACCCCTGTGGATCGTACCCTTGACCTCACAGTTCAAGGTCCAACATGTTAACCAATTGAGCTGTGGGCTCTTTTTATTATTTAACTGTGTCTAGTTATTAATATATCTTTTGTTTTTGAACTATCAGTTATTAGCAAAACATTTATTTTTTTATATAAAGTTAATTTTAAAGTTAAATAATATATATATTACTTAGTTTAATTAATAAAATTTGTTTAATTAAGTTTTTTGTAAAAAGTAGTAGTTAAAATAAAATAAATAAATAAATATATTTTATTACTTTTTAAAAATTTAAGTTATTTTAAAACTTGTTTTTAAAGAATTTAGTTTTAATTAATTTATTATTAAATAAATTTAGATTTAAATAATTTTGTTTAATTAAAAAAGGTAAAAGTAAATTTAAAAAAAATAAATAGTTTAATTTGTCTTTTAGATTTTATTTTAGGTTACGATTCATGCACTTTAGGATTAAAAATTTGTAGGATTATTTTAAGATTAAAAACCGAAACCGAATTCAAATCAATTGTCCAAATTATATCGAACGTCTCAAATTCACAAATTCCTTGTGTACAACGAACCGGGATCACTCTCGTGTTTAATTGATTCGTCTTTAACTTATTTATGGATCATTACCTATTCCTAAGGGTAATTTCCTAAATTTGCTCTATAACGTATTTAATTAAAATACACCGACATTTCCCAACACATCACATACAATATGTACACACAATTACTAGTTCTTGTTTTTAACTTGTTTTACAAGCTTGCACGTCTAGTTTCGTATTTCATTCATTCTAGCCGTATGGGGTATCGTTCTAGCTTCGTTTAGTCCTTTTAGGTCATATAACGTTTTAATGAGCCAAACCCCTTTTCCCGCAACTAAGTACCCATCCGTGTTTGTTTTGGTTACCCGTTAGGTTTTTAAAGCTCTCTTTTATGCAAGTATTCGTATCAACCAAAGCTAGTTTTCTTTAAACTAAACAAGGGAGGGAGAAGTCTTACGATTTGTACTTAAAACAAAGGAAGGTAGAGTGAACAAGGCTAATGTTCGTGAGATATACGCTTGAACTTAATCTCCTACTTCCTTGTTCACTTTTCTTGGCAGCGGCAAAGATGGTTTCTAACAGTGGGTAATGGGTCTTTGGGTTTTTTAAGTGTTTTGTTAAGTGTGTGTTTTCCTCTTGTAAACAAGCTACTATTTATAGGCAAATGAGAAGTGTTAGGACCAAGTAGTTCTTACTTAGGATTTGGTTAGGGTTTTTAGTTTTGTTATAACTAGATATCAACCAATGTTGGTACACTATGGGAACTTTCAATTGCATGGGGAAAGAAGAACTTGTTGGGGAAGAGCAAAAGGGGAAGGGGGTCATGTTTTATGGTAGCAAGAAAGAAGGGATTTTGGGTTTCCAAGCTTGACTTCTTGGTGAGTACATGTTGTACAAGTATAAACCTTAGGAATGTATGGGAGTAGAATGGTGCAACCGACGGTTTTTCAAAGGAGGGAGGGGACCAAAGTACTAAACCACTTATGGAGGGTATGGTACAAGTATTTTTGAGTTTAAAATGTGGGTTTTACATAGTTTGAGGGGGGGGGGGGTCCGGTTTTGATAAGGTGACAAAAAGAGATAGTTGTTTTGTTTGTAAAGTTGTAAGGATTTCAATGTTTGTAGTATTGAGTTTAAGAAAGTGTAGTGTTTAAAACTAGTTTGGTGAAAGGGAAAATATACGAATTCACTAAGTGTGTCGTAAACGTGTACCGGGTGAAAAATATTTGTTTTGTGTAGCAAAATTCTTAAATGAAATTACGTTGATATAATTTAATGTAGATTCTAAAAGTAGAAATTCCTAACACGTATTGTAAACGAATAATAGTCGTTCAAGTAATATTTCATATGAACGTCATTCATAAAAATTCAAATTCCTACGCAAAATACGCGTAACCAATTGGGAAACATCAATAGACACACAAGTCTAACCCAAACTATCGCGTTTCACGTAAATGAAATAGATTCAAAATTCACGTTTGTGACATTCGTAATCCCTTAAATTGAGTTTTGTCCTCAAAACTAGCACGTCGATGTAGTTATCAAGACAAGAGGTCAATTAAATTTGTATCTTCCTGTTAGAAATACGTTTTAACGTATATTAGAAGTATCGGTCACTCCACAATATGATTTATGTTGTAATAGCTCGTAGTTAACAATTAGTTAAATGTTACTTATTAAGTTAAGTAAGAACCGGTCCATGGGCTTGTCATGGACCGGCCCAAGCCCAATGTTTGCTTGGAGTATAAATACCCCTTTCCACCATGGAAAGGGGTTGGTTGTTGTTCATGTTTTCATATTAATAAAGACACATTTTCACTCACTTACTCTCTCTAGTTTCTCTCACTAGAAAACATCAACCCACTTCATAGATTCAAAGGTTATCAATATTCTACATTTGGTATCAGAGAGCTATGGGGTGATTTAAGGTAAGGATTGTGTTGCTTTTTTAGTTTTTGAATCAATTAGTGATCTTTAGAAAAAATCAATCTTGAATCTTGTTGTTTTTGGTGTTTTTGTTATTGGGATTGATTGATAAGGATTGGGTTTAGCTTATTTTGGTAAAAATCATAAAACTTTTTGTGGTTTGTGATCAAAAAATCAGATTTAAAGCTGTTTTTCAAGTCTCGAACTATTTTTTCCAGTTTATTCCGAATAGGGATTCCGAATAGGATAGTATTCAGAATAGCAGGATTTTTCCGAATAGACTTTCCGGTTAGAAGAATTTTTCCGAATAGCAACATTTTTTCCGAATAGCAATTCTTTACGAATAGCAATTCTTTCCGAATAGCAATTCTTTCCGAATAGCAATTCTTTCCGAATAGCCCATTTTTCCGAATAGCCAAAAAGTTTCCGAATAGTCAACCTTTCCGAATAGCCGAACTTTACGAATAGCTTTCCGAATAGCAAGTTTTCCGAATAGCCAATTGCCAAATATTCCGAATTGAAGAAATATTCCGCATAAGGGTTTTTCCGCATAAGAGTTATTCAGCATAGGGGTTATTTCGAATAGGGCATTTTCAGAATAGGGTTATTCCGCATAGGGTTATTCAGTATAAGGGTTTTTCAGCATAGGGTTATTCCGAATAGGATTGATTCCGAATAGGGTTTATTCTGAGTTAAGGTTATTCCGTATAAGCAATATCAAGGGGTATTTGAGTTTTTTCGACGATCTTTAGTGGATTTAATCTTGATTACAACCAACACAACACAAATTCTCAACCTTTCTTCACTGCTCGATCAACCGATAATCTTTGAGTCTTTTAAGTGATCACAATGAATCCGAGTTCATTAATGCCTCAGATGACATCTCTTACGGATATCTCAATTATAACGGGAACTGATAGTCGTCCACCGATGCTTATCAAAGAGGTGTTTGAGGCATGGCAGGGCCGTATGATGCAATACTTGAAGGGCAAACCAACATACGGAAGGCTTATGGTCAAATCGATTTTGAATGGTCCACTCGACTATGGTACCATTGTGGCAAATAACGTGTCTCGACCAAGAGAATATGAAGAACTCACACCGGCACAACAACTCATTGCTGATGCTGATGAAAAGGCTCTACAGACTCTTCTCCAAGCTCTTCCGCATGATATTTATCGCATGGTAAGTCAATATACGGTTGCCAGAGATTTATGGGAACGTCTAAAGGTGTTGCTACAAGGTACGTCTCTCACCAAACAGGAAAGGGAATGTCAGTTATATGATCTGTTTGATAGATTCACGTACAGCCCAGGGGAAACACTACACGACTATTACTTTAGATTCACTACTCTAATGAATGATCTGAATGTATACAATCTCGTGATTGCTCCATTCCAGGTTAACACCAAGTTTTTGAATACTTTACCTCAAGCTGAATGGGGTGAGTATATTACCGATGTTAAGTTGACCCGGGATTTGCATAAGTGCAATTTAGATCAAATCTATGCTTTTCTTCAGCAGCATGAGAAACATGTGATCATGCACCGTTCTCCTCGAGGTATGTACCCTGATTCCTTAGCTTTGATGGCGAATCAACCAAGCTTGTCACACAACAACACACCTTATATCTTGGGACATCAAGCCTATCATCCATCACCTTACATGACACCAACCTTCCCCCAATACTCGATTCTACCGCAACCACCCACCTCACATCAGCAACAATATCGGTTCAATGCACCTTCACCACAGTATGCTTCACAACTTCATCCAGCAAATATTGCACCTTATGCTCAGCCTTCATATTCTTCTTATCAAGAGAATGCAGCATATCCAACAAGCTACCCTGATCAAATGAGTATTCCTTCTAGTGATTATGCAGCTCATCAAGACCAAGCAATGTATTGTGATGATGAGGAAGTCACCATTCCTGTATTCCAACAAGGAGCTGACCCAGTTGAAGTGCTAACCACTATGTCTGCTTATCTCACAAGGACTTTAAGCAAACGAGGATACAGAGGATCAGATCCAACCAACAATCAGTTGAGGAATTCATCCAATTCTCGTCAAAAAGCTACTATTGAGAATGGCAAGGTAATGGTTCAGCCTATTCAACCATATCAGGGGAGACCTACCACATCAACTACCAATGATCGCACGGTCAATCAGGCACCAATGGTCAATCCTGCTCTACGGGCTAATTCCACAGGCAAGTTGCGAATGATTACATGCTACAACTGCAAGGAAGAGGGTCACATGTCCAGGGATTTTAAGAAACCCAAGAGGAGAAGGGATGGACAATGGTTTGCAGAGAAGATCTATCTGGTTAATGCTCAGGCACAAGGAATGGAACTTGATGAAGAGGAGCTTGCATTTCTTGCTGATCCAGGGATTGCTGAACAAGACGTTGTCACCACACAGAATGCAGCATACCAAGCCGATGATCTTGATGCGTATGACTCAGACTGTGATGACTTTCAATCTGCAAAGGCTGCTCTCATGGCAACTATCTCTAGCTTAGGGCCAGAAAAGAGATCTGAGGTACTTATTAATACCACCGATAATACCACTGATGCTAGTATTCAACCACATCAAGTTGTGCAAGAGAGTGCTGATTCGAATGAATCTTCGGTGGTGAGTCTTTCAAATGAGGAGACAAACAATGATAGCAATATCAATGTGAGTCCCCAGACTTTGAGTGAATCACAACCGGGACCCATTTCGCATACACCTACTCCTGCTCAACAAGATTTGGTCATGGTTCCTGCTACATTACTTAGCCAAATGAATGCTGCACTCTTAGAAACCTTAGCTAAGAATAAGAATTTGTCTGATGAGCTTACCTTAAGCAACGAGAAAGTTCAAACCTTGGAATTAGTGCCTTCGTCTAGTGTTCTAACTAATCCCGAATATGATCATTTTAGAAACAAACAAATGGGTCACTTGCAAGAAATCGAAACCTTAAGAGCAAATCTTTCTAAAGAACTTAGCGAAAAGGAGTTAGTGGTCACTAATTTTCAAAAACTTCAAATAGATTTTGAGTCACTTGAGTCTAAGAAGAATGAAATGGAGATTAATGCTGCTAATAAGATTAGAAGTCTAGATTACTTGCTTTTAAGACAATACTCTGCTTCTCAACTAGTGCACTTATTTGATGCTTCATTTAGAGAATTTAACTTATCACGTCAAAAAGGCCTTACCCCTAATCCACGGTATGCAAGACAAGCTTTAAGACATAGTCCTAGACTTTATAATGCAACTCAATTAGGATTGGCCTTAGACCCGATTTTTTTTCCCGATGATCGAACATGTAAGGATCTAGTTGATGAGGATCGGTCATACAATTCTGCAAAATATCCCGAGTGTGATTATTTTAAAATGAATAAGGAGCTTGCAAAAACGGATTTTAGAATTCGCTTCCATATGGACAAAGATCTCATTACAGCACCAACCTACATGTTGAATGAAGAAAACCCTAGTACATTTCCTACACTTGTCAACATGGAAGGTCCTAAGGAAATTCCAAAGGATCTTCCACCGGTTAGCACTGTATGGTTAAACTTGCAAGAGATTAATCAATAATTTACTAATTTTGACAAGGTCATTTTGGAATGTACGACTTCAAATGGCCTAAACGCCGGAGAATGGGCTTTCGAACACATGAACGAGGTGTTTAAAACTGAGATCAATCCGTTTGTCGAAAGTCTAAAAGGAACTTTTGCATCTCTTAAGGAAAATCTTGTGTTTGAAATTGGTGAAGTTCAAAAAGTGTTTTATGAAATGGACACCGCTTACGAACTACAACTAATTGAAAAAGAAAAGATTTTAACCGAATATGACCGATTCTTGTCTGCAGTAATCTCGTGTGATGTGCTTACTACTGTAAATGTTAATTATTCGAATGAGCTTACATCCGCTATGATTAATTGTGATGCTATGAATATTTGTAATGATATTTGTGATGATGTTTGTGATCTCTCTGTAAATGTTGCTGATACTGTAAATGAGGTAGATAATCATTCTTGTCACGAATCTAACGCTGAGTTTTTAAAGCTACAAGATTCTTACGATTTACTTTCAAAACGCTTTAATCAACTAGAACAACATTGTATATCTTTAGAATTAAAACAACAAACTCAAAATGAGAATCTTTTGATATCAAATGGTTGTGAAAACGGTGTTGAGACGAGTGACAAGATGATTGCAATTGTTAAGGCATTAGAGGAAGAGATTATGAGATTGAAGAGAGATGTGTCATCAAATGAAACACTCAAATTGGAACTAGAGGCTGCAGAGTCTAAAAACCAGGTCTTAGAAATTAGACTTTCGTCTGTTCTAGGGGAGATGGATCGAACAAGACAGGGACTATCCGCTCTTTATGGTTCACTAGAAGAACGCTTCGCTTTTAATGCGGCACAACAACAATCTTATGTTGAACAACTGAACCAAAAGTGCGAGGAAATCTCTGATTTGAACATCCTGCTCATTGACAAAAATATGGTTTTGGCTGAGTTAAAGGAGACACTTCTTCTCACCCGACAAGAAGTTGTTGATAACTTAGCTACCGACTCTGCACTGTCCACTAGTGCTCCAACAACCAAGTCAGTAGTGCTTTATAAGAACCCGCTTCATAAGAGAAACCCGGTTACCTACGATGATTATATGAGGAATGCCATTAAGCATGTCGATCTTCTTAGGGATATTTTAGACGATCTTTATGCCTTAGATCCCTCAAGTAGCGACTATTATTCGGCTCATGAATATATTAAGCGAGTTCAATATTGCTTAGCATATTTGCAATACATAGGTACACCAGGTTCTGCACTACTTACTAATAGGCCCATTGCTGTAACTCCATTTAATAAGACTCCAGGAGCAAAACCGTCATTGGCACAATCAAGTAAGGCACCTTTAAAATCTGTTGCTAATGTTCCCACTTTGCCTTCTACAGGATTAAAAGAGACTACTAAGGCTAAAGGATCGCCACTCAAGAAAGATAAGATCAAGCCCTCCACTAGTAGTGCCAAAAAGAAGAAAGTAGAAGATCACCATAGGAATGTTAGTTCAGTTTTAAATAAGAAGAATCATGTTAAGACTAAAAGCTCTGCGCCTGTGCAGAAGCCAAAACCATTCGTGAATTCTAATTTGTATTGTTGGAATTGTAATGAATGTATGTTTTCCCAACGTCATGATTTGTGTCTTATTGAACATGTGAATGAAATGAATGCTATTAAGAATGGTCTTGAATGGAAGCCAACGGGTAGAACTCGTGCCCAGGTTGGCTGGCAATGGCGTCCCACTGGTAGGACCTTTACTTTAGATGGAACAATGTGCCCTTTAACTAGGAATGCATCCATTGAGGTTAGGTCAGAGCGTCCTTTAGTTAGGAACACGAGCACTCAAGTATGGAAACAGCGCCCTTTAATTAGGTCAGCCCCCACTATAGTGCCTATCAGTGAAGAAATACCTCAGGATTTAAGCCAACTAGAATCTACACCACCCACTAGGAAGAAAAAGGCTAGGAAATCTAAGAAACCTAGAGTTAGCAAATCTAAGATTATTAAATCTGTACCTGCTAATAACAAGGAACACTCAGATTCCGATACCTCTACATTGTCTTTGTGTGGTGATATTTTCAGGTGGTCCAAATCATCCTATGGTATTTGGACTCCGGTTGTTCAAAACATATGACCGGAAATCGCTCGATGCTCCGAAATTTCGTCAGCAAGTTTCTTGGTACGGTTAAATTCGGGAATGATCATATAGCAAAGATAATGGGGTATGGTGAATATCAGATTGGAAATGTGACGATTTCAAGGGTATACTATGTTGAAGGTCTTGGTCATAATTTATTCTCAGTAGGACAGTTTTGTGATTCCAACCTCGAGGTTGCTTTTCGACAACACACTTGTTTCATTCGCAACTTGGAAGGAAAAGATTTGTTGAAGGGATCTCGTGGTGCAAATCTTTATACCTTGTCCTTACAAGACATGATGGCCGCCTCTCCAGTATGTCTTTTCTCTAAAGCATCTAAGACCAAGTCATGGTTATGGCATCGCAGATTATCTCATCTTAACTTTGATGCTATTAATCATCTGGCTAAAAACGAATTAATTCGTGGTCTTCCAAAGCTTAAATTTCACAAGGACCATTTATGTTCCGCGTATTCAAGGGGGAAAAGCACCAAGAAATCTTACAAGCCCAAAGCTGAAGACACCAATCAAGAAAAACTTCATCTTTTGCATATGGATCTTTGTGGACCAATGAGAACTGAAAGTGTGAGCGGTAAGAAATTCATTCTCGTCATTGTGGATGATTTCTCCAGGTTTACATGGGTTAGATTTCTACGTACAAAGGATGAAGCACCGAAGGCTATCATCACTTTTCTGAAATTCATTCAGGTACGTTTGAATACTACTGTCCGCCGTATTCGTACAGACAATGGTACAGAGTTCGTCAACCAGACTCTTCGTGATTATTATGAAGGAGTTGGTATCTCACATGAAACATCCGCTGCACGCACTCCACAACAAAACGGTGTCGTTGAAAAACGGAATCGTACACTTATGAAAGCTGCTAGGACCATGCTTATTTACGCGAACGCTCCATTGTTCTTGTGGGCAGAGGCTATATCTACTGCATGTTTCACCCAAAACCGTTCTATCATTCGGAAACGCCATGGAAAAACACCTTATGAGCTTCTACATGACCGTAAACCCGATGTTTCATTTTTTCATGTGTTTGGTGCTCTTTGTTATCCAAACATCAATAGTGAGAACTTGGGTAAGCTTCAACCGAAAGCCGATATAGGTATTTTCATTGGTTACTCACCGTCCAAGAGAGCATACCGAATCTATAACCGTCGTCTTGGCAAGATTGTAGAAACTATGGACGCAGATTTCGATGAGCTGACAGTGATGGCTTCTAAGCAACACAGCTCTGAACCCGCGCTTCATGAGATGAGAACCGGTGCTATTAGTTCCGGATTAGTTCCCAATAATCCTACTTCTACATCATTTTTACCACCAACAAGGCCCGAGTGGGATAAACTGTTTCAACCGTTGTTTGATGAATTCTTCGATCCCCCGACTGATGAAGTTCCAGCACCTGTAGTAATCGCTCCAATCCCTGAAGTGTTTGCTCAAGCTAATGAACCTTTATCTAATGCATCTTCAATTCACATTGAACCGGATGCACCTTCACCAAGTGATTCTCAAACTACACCTGAATCATCACCCCTACTTGTGCCTAATGATGTGGAAGAGGATTCCATTGATCACGACTTGGAATATGCTCACCTGCAAGAGCTTCCTTTCTTTGGTGTAGCGATACCTGAAAACCCTTCAGCCACGTCTACCTCAGAAGAAGCTCCTTCTATTGTTCACTCCAGACCACCTAGGATTGAAAACCATAGCACTAAATGGACAAAAGATCACCCAATTAGGAATGTCATTGGAGATCTAGATCGACCAGTCTCTACACGCCATCAATTACAAGAGAGTGCACTCTATTGCTACTTTGATGCATTTCTCTCTGAAGTTGAACCTAAAAATTGGCAGCAGGCTATGACCCAATCATCTTGGATTGAAGCTATGCAGGAGGAACTAAATGAATTCCAACGACTTGAAGTATGGGAATTGGTTCCTCTCCCTGACAAGGTTAACATCCTTACTTTGTTATGGGTTTATAAGGTTAAACTTGATGAGATGGGTGCGGTATTGAAGAATAAGGCTAGATTGGTCGCTAGAGGATATAAACAAGCCTTGGGTATAGACTTTGAAGAATCTTTTGCTCCTGTGGCGAGATTGGAGGCTATTAGACTATTCCTTGTGTATGCTGCTCATATGAACATGATCGTCTATCAAATGGATGTGAAGTCGGCATTTTTGAACGGTGAACTAAGGGAAGAAGTCTATGTTAGTCAGCCGGATGGGTTCGTTAGCACGGAGTTTCCTAATCATGTGTACAAGCTTAAGAAGGCTCTCTACGGGTTGAAACAAGCTCCACGCGCGTGGTATGATCTCCTCTCAACATATCTCATTGCGGAAGGCTTCTCCAAAGGCAAAGTGGACCCCACTCTATTCACTCTCAAGGAAGGCAACGACATGATTCTGGTACAAATTTATGTTGATGATATAATATTTGCTGCCACTAACATAGAATTGTCAAATCGATTTGAGAAGATAATGTCCACACGCTTTCAGATGTCGATGATGGGAAAAATTTCATTTTTCTTAGGATTACAGATTTCTCAGAATCCCAGAGGCATCTTTAATAATCAATCCAAATATGCTCTAGAATCTCTTAAGAAATATAACTTTGAAAATTGTGACCCCGTGGACACTCCAATGGTGGAGAAATCCAAGTTAGATGAAGATAGGAATGGGACTATTGTCGATCCAAAACTTTACCGTGGGATGATCGGCACCCTTCTATATCTGACTCCTAGCAGGCCTGATTTGCAATTTGCGGTATGCATGTGTGCCCGGTATCAGGCTCGGCCTACCGAAAAGCACCTACATGTAGTTAAAAGGATCTTTCGGTATCTAAAAGGAACACTTCACCGTGGTCTATGGTATCTGAAAGATTCCTCTATTGCTTTAATATCATACGCAGATGCCGATCATGCTGGATGTCAAGACACGAGGCGTAGCACGTCTGGATCTGTGCAACTCCTTGGAGATAGATTGATCAGTTGGTCTTCAAAAAGGCAGAAAAGCGCTGCAATATCAAGCACGGAGGCTGAATACATCGCCATGTCCGGTTGTTGTGCTCAAGTCCTTTGGATGAGATCACAATTAACTGACCACGGTTTGGGATTCAACAAAATCCCGATGTATAGTGACAACAAGAGCGCCATTGCCCTTTGCTGCAACTATGTTCAACACTCCCGGGCCAAGCACATAGACATTCGCTACCATTTCATTAAGGAGCAGGTGGAGAACGGAGTGATCGAGCTGTATTTTGTCACTACTGAGTACCAGCTGGCGGATATGTTCACCAAAGCCTTAGATCGAGGACGAATCGAGTTTTTGATCGACAAGCTTGGTATGAAATCATTCACCCCAGCGACTCTCAAAGAGTTGGCAGAAGAATCAGCTGAATAGTCGTGGTAAACTATTCAGAGTATCCTTTGTTCGTGATAATGTATATTATAGTAAATATATAAACCACAAAAGAAAAATACAAAAATATAAAACCAAGAAAAACCATAAAAAATATAAAACCTACAAAAACCATAAAAAATATAAAACCTACAGAAACCATAAAAATTATAAAATCAAGAAAAACAAAAATATTTTTCGTTTTTAAATCGGGCATGACTTTTAGTACGGTAATATTTACGGCCTTAGAAATGTCGATCAATATTGACACGGTGCCATAAATAGAGTCCGTATAAAAGTTCTATATTTTTAAAAACATGCCCATGATGGCTTGTAGTTATTTCAGACTGCAACCCGGTTTTCATATTAAAGTCACGTATTTCCTTGGAAAACGTTGGCTCACAACGGGAATTAATTTTCTCGGGCGTGATTTACAAGCCAAATCATGCAAAGGGATCAAGTTTACTTTACAACTTGGTCTAACACAAATTTGTGTACGTCTCAGTGCATTAATTTGTAAAAATAAGAGAAATCTTATTGCCACCACGAATCAAACTTTTCAAGATATTAATTGGAAAATGTTTTTCATCATCCTGTGCCTCGTTAAACAATGACTACAGCTCTTTAAATAGAAAACGGGTCATCGTTTAAGGGGGAGAAAATGTTACATCATCTTTCACATCAAAAAGATCTTCAAAAGTTTTCAAGGAAACTCAAAAAGCTCAATGGTTAATGGTTGGATTGCTTTGGCATTTGTCTTGTTGTTACTTATAAGCTTGTCCTGAATAGATTTGTGCTTGTGTTAAGATAGGTTAATCACTAAGGCTCGGGATGTTAGCATAAGATAGGGTCAAAATGACAAGAATTAAAACTTGGAAAAACAAAAGATTTTGTTTGTTGAAAGAAGAAAAATTGAGGGGGTAAAGTTGACAATATGTCAAACTTCTGAAAAATTTGACCTAGTCAAAATTCACCCACCCCCGTTTCCTCTCTTCTTTCACTGTTTACTTGTTTATCTCTTTGCCGCCATTAACATCCTAGCACACAAACACACGAAAACCAAACAAAACAAATTCAATCATTCATCTTCTTGTTCAAGATCTTTAAAAGGTATTCAATCGGATTAATCATTCATGCAAATCAATTTAATTAACTCTTTTAATTGAAAACAATCGATTGAAGTTACTGATTCATTAGGGTTTAATTAAAATTGGGGGTTTTGCTTGGGATCTATTCGGAATAGAGCAATTGAACTAATTTGGCCTTTAGAACACATGAATCAAACGCATAAGTGCCTAATTAGAAAAATGGTAACTGTTTGTTACTTTCCGAATAGAATGATCTTTCCGCATAAGAAAGTTTTTCCGAATAGAAAGAACTTTCCGCATAGGAGCATTTATTCAGAATAGAAAGTACATTCCGCATAGGAGCATTTATTCAGAATAGAAAGAATGTTCCGAATAGGGATTTTATTCCGCATAGGCCCAATGTTCCGAATAAGGATTTTATTCCGCATAGGCCCAATGTTCCGAATAGGGATTTTATTCCGCATAGGCCCAATGTTCCGAATAGGGATTTTATTCTGCATTGGCCAAATGTTCCGAATAGAGTTTTTATTCAGAATAGGGATTTTATTCCGCATAGGCTAAATGTTCCGAATAGACTTTTTATTCAGAATAGGGATGTTATTCCGCATAGGCTAAATGTTCCGAATAGACTTTTTATTCAGAATAGGGATTTTATTACGCATAGGCTATATGTTCCGAATAGACTTATCATTCCGCATAGGATTTATATTCAACATAGACCAAGTATTCCGAATTGAATGATTATTCCATATAATAGATGTTTGAATGGTTTACACGCTGAAGGGGTTAGGTCATATGTCCAATGCTTAAGTTTAAAGTCCTAATGATATTCATATTTGTATGTATCAATCTTTGTGTTTTATCTTAAGCAGAGACGATGACTAACCCTACAGTACAACAAATACAAGACACCAAAGCCGCCGCCATTGCTGAAGCCAAGACTCTAAAGTTTCTTCCAAACAACTTCCGGTTGAAGGAGGTATCTCATTCTACCCATAATGGATTTAAGGTAGGTACAACCATACTTGATAAATCTCATCTCAAGCATGCGCTAAGGAGAAGTGCTTCAGTGCCCTATGACTACCTTTACGAGTTCTGGGCTACCAAAGAGAGGACGTCGAACAAAATCACTTTTTCCTTGGACAACAAGCAGCAGACGCTTACTGTGTCAGACTTCAGGAAGATCTTTTGATTTCGACCGACACTCAAAGGTCTATCATACTCAGCCAACCCGACTAAGGACCAGATCATGGAGATGTTCACTGCCATTGGATGTCTTGACATACGAACCGCGTCTGAGTTTACTACTGCCAAAGTTGGTCAACCATGGAAAGCTATTTTTGGGATTCTAAGCCGATGTTTAACACCCAAAACAACTGGGTTTGATGTTGTTCGTCCACCAATCATCAAGATGTTTTATGGTATGTTTAAAGGTATGGGTATTGACTATGCATCACTGCTGTGGGAGGAGTTTACTTTTCAACTCTTCACAAACACGAAGGGTAAGGTTAAAAGTTACCAGTACCCTAGGTTTATTAAGTTGATCATACATTACTTTATGGAAAACGATGCATCCATTAACAAGCGTGCAGGTAGTCGTCACCACACGATGGATGATGATGATTTGGTAGACTTAAGGCAGGAGACTCATTCGAATACGGTTATTCCTGGTCCTATTCCCAGTCATCTTCTGACCGATGAGATTATCGCATCTGATGATTACAAGAACTTGCTAACAGAAATTAAGAATCAACGAGCAAGCATTCTAGCAGGTGAAGACTCTTCCACCACGGTTAAGAGCAAAGGTAAACGGAAGCAAACAGATTTACCTGAACCCAAAGCCAAAAAGAAGAAGACTGCAGTTAAGAAGGGAAAGGGTACGGCTGATGAGTTAGTTCTCCACGATGAAGAAGATATTGATGATCCTGCTCTTAACAAGGCTGAGAGAAAAGCGATGAAGATAGCTATGGAAAGGAGTAGGAAAGACACGGGAGGCAGTGGTTCGGGTGCACGGGTAAATATTGAAGAAGAGTACGTGGAACCAGATGATGTATTTGAGTTTGGATCACCTGAAAAGTATTCTACTTCGAAGGAGACATCCACCCCCCTGTTTCAGCAAGTGTTGCAAAAAGGACGGGTGCTCCTACAATCATAGAATCTACTCAACCTTTAGCAACTCAACTTCCACCAAAACAACCCGTACCAACCAGACCGGTTTCAACACCATTTCTTCCACCACCAATACCTCCCATCCTTAGTACCGCAGTAACAACCGAGCCTATTCCATCAACCCAGAGCAGCTCTGCAACGTCTACAATGGCTGCATTGGTAATGGCCGAAATGTTGGATAAACATACGGATAATCACAAACGAGAGATGGATGAACTTCGCCAAGAGCTACATAGACGAGTTCAAAGTGAAGAAGCATCTAGGAAAGCTCAAGAAGAGTTGATTGCAAAGTTTGCTGCAGACATGGAATTTACACGTAAAGCTCATGCAGAAGAACTTGCTCGGGTCAAAAAGGCTGAAGCTGATAGGCATCAAGCACGAATTACGAGACTTAAAGCTATTAAGGATGACTTTAAAGAGCAGAAAGAAGCTCTTGAAGCTTCTATTGAGCAGAGAGTGAAAGACTCCGTTGAATCCCTAATGCCTAAACTGCGTGATGAGTTGAAGACACTCGCTGCTGATAACTTGATGATCAAATCATCCAATCCTTCAGAAGCCGCCTACAAGATTGCTTATGACTTGACGGATTTTGAATTAAAGAAGATCCTCAAGGCTCGTATGAGGGAACTTGGATCGTTTGACAAATCTAGGATTCAACGGGCTCTATTCAAATCCCTGAATGATGCTATCATGGAGGATGATAGGTTGTTCAAGACGTTTGGAAGTGTGGTACCCTACCACATTCTCCCTGAGGAAGAAAGGGAAGAGAGTGAAGAAGAAGAGGGTACTGGTTGAGAAGAGGAAGAAGAAGAAGAAGAAGATAAGGATGAGGATGATGATGAGGATGATCATGAGGATGATGATGATAAGAATGATGATGATGATGAGGATGATGATGACGATGATGATGATGGCGATGATGGTGGTGATGGTAATGAGGAGAGTGTTAGAGGGAGCAACGGGGATGATGATGAGGATGATGATGGGGGTAAACAGCCTAAAGAGGGAGATAAGGTTACCAGCTCCAAGAAACCTGCTAAGTCTGGAACCAAGTCCAAGAAAGATGCAGCGCAGAAGGACAAATCTACTTCCACGGAATCCAGACGATCCAAGTGGCGCCACGATGTGAATGCTACTACAGCGTCATCTATTCCTGGTACATTTATCGCTGTATCTATACCTATTACCACTAACCCTATTAGTCCTGTTGTTGTTGCTCCTGTGATTGCAGAATCGGTAACAGAACCTGAAGCTGCACAACACTCACCCGTCCATGACACTGCAGAGACGCCTGAATCAGAACCAGCAGATGTTCACGTCTCCACTCCTCTACAACAAAACCCACAATCTACAGTTCCAAGCACAAGGGACTGGGCAGACACGTTGGAGATTGACGAGACAGCACCACCACAGGCTTGGATCACGGCAGCGGCGCAATATCATCCGATCACAGACGCTGACAAAGATGTCTTGTATCTCCGTATCCGCAGTCCGATTGACTTATGTGCATTTCTTGCTCATGAGTATAAGACTTCGGTTACTCCATCTTTGGTGAAGAAAGCACTGAAGGATAAGAGACTTCGCGCCAAAACCCGGTTAACCCAAATGGAGTTCGAGTATTATGCCGATGAGATCCTGAAAGCTCTGAACACCGTTCAACGGCCAGGTCTTCATGGCTCAGAAAGAGCCCCACCTCCACTTGATCCTACTCAAGATAATCAGATTGCTCTCGACTTCTTCGTCACCAACGATCTTGTGTATCTTCTGAAGGGGTCCTCAAAGTACGCAACCTTCCTGACCTTGCTGAAAGCTGCCAACTGGGGGACAATACCCTTTATCGAGGAAAAGGTAAACCGACTCTGGGTCCCAAAGGTAACTCATAATTATGATATGTATGCTGTCATAGGTGCATCACACTGGGACGAACGAGTTCGAAGGGCGTACAGGGGCTGCTGTCTAATCAACTTAGGGAGTAACGTTAGATCCGATATCCGCATCTCCAGCATCTTAGGGTTGAAAACTGAAGCCAAGAATGGCTATTATCATGTGACGGAGATTCGCTTGAAAAGGGAGGATGACAGAGAATACAAAATCCAGCAGGGAGATTTTTCTATCATTCGCCTTGAGGATATCGAAGATATGCTGCTTCTGATGACCCGAGATCAACTCACACATATTCCTCGTGAAGACCTCATTGCCTTGAATACAGCACTTCGTATGTTCACACGAAGCATTGTTATCATGAAAAGAGTTGAAGATCTTCAGTTGGGAGTCGAAAGCTATCAAAGGAAGCTCAACTTAACCCGTCTAGTGAATCAAGTTCTACCTCAACATGTAGAAAGATGTCCTTATACCAGCATCTCTGTTCCGAATTGCGGCATTTTCTACTTGAACAGTCGAGGTTTAATGAAGTTTATGAGGGTGGGTGAGCTTTATAAGTACACTGATGGGACTCTTCTACAAGTCAGAGGAAAGTTGGAGCATCTGAACTAGGGTGGGACTTTGCCAGAGATGACGGAGGATTGGCATAAGGGTTATAGGCAGATGGCGAATTATGTGATCAAGAAGATCGATCAAACGCTCCGTGAACGTAGATTGATGAGGAGCTTGGAAAGATTCGTGGGTGGTAGACCATATTTAGTGCACCACAAGCTACTGCAACGATCCATCTAATGGGTCGTACATTTCAGGTCCACTTTATATTGGTTTTCAATTGTGAATATGTATATTTGTGAATATTGTGCTTTAATGGCTTGATGTAGTGTTAAGGTATGATAATTTTTCAAGAATTTCTCACGAGATTCTAAATCTTTCAAAATATATCATACTAAAGCACTACAACTATCCCTTATTAACTTAAGGGGGAGCATGAACATGTTCTATGGCCAAACATCGATTTCATTTTTACCCAAAGACCGGTTAATCCATTCAATATCTCAAATATTAATGGTTAACATTTTGGATAAGGAGAGAAAATGGGATTAAGGAGATTTAAATGATACTTGGCTAAAAGATGAAAAAGACTTAACGATTATCCAACTTAATATGTGTAAAGCACGTGTTAAGGGGGAGCGTTTTTGATGAACAAAACACCTAAGGTACAAAACTTTTGATTTCAATATCACAAGTAATTTAGGTGATTTTCAATGATTTTTCATGGTGGCAATTCCTTCCCAAAAGACACTAAATTCACGACGAATGTGGTGACAAAAGGGTGGTAGGAATAGGTTTAGTCCAATGATTCATCAGAGCCGATGGAATCTTCCCAAGGACAATTCCCTAGATAGAATTAGAAGTCCTAGGAAAGTTGGAGAAAGATTGTGAACGTAGCTGAATGCCGACCAAGTACTTAAGCTAGCACTGGAACAATCACAACAAGGTGCTAGTGATGACGTATTGGTAAGCATTGAAGGGGTTGAAGAATGAAAAAGAATTGTAAAGATAAAGGGTGTAAAGAAAGTAGCCCTCCTTACAACTTTAGGCAGAAACCGGGTCAATACATATGCTATTGAGGTCATTTTTGCTAATGATTCTCGGTATTGAAGAAAGACATCATGGACCCAGTGATGCAATGCACAACCCTTCCCAGCTAACTCAAATATCTCTCAAAAGGTATTTGTTTTAATCACACGGAGATCAACACGTTATCTATTGGTTTATTCACTCCGAATAGACTGGTATTGAAAAGGTGGCACTCCTCTCCAGCCATCGCTCACTAAATCAAAACGCACAATCGAGTCTAGAGCCAAGAGATCATCAAAAGTCTCATTAGGACACTTTCCATTTATTCCTTGCTTTCTCACACACTGTGAAAAGTAAGAGATTCTTATGAGTCCTACGCAGTATTCTTGTAATATTGCCAAAACATCCGAGTAATACGCAAGTATTACAATGAAGATGGAAATCCTGCTTGAGCCAACATCAAACAAGCTCATGGTAGGTTACACGTGCGGTTCTTTTAGAACCAATCTTGTGAAAAACTGGAAGGAAACAGTGGTTTAATTCTTAATTAAACTTAAACTCGTTCTAGGCCTCTACGCATTATCATATGATCTTGCCAGAACACTCAGAGTGACTCTTTATTGATCATAGTGACGAGTGGAAATCCTTCTAGTGTTAACATCAAACAGCACTTGGTAGGCGACGTGCAAGATTCTTTATGAATTGAGCTCGTGACAACTGGAAAGCAACGATGGTGAAAATCTTAATTGAAATTCACTTGTTCCAAGTTTCATGAATTGACGGCTTCAAATCACAAGGATAATTTATCCAAGTGATTCACTCTTTATGTTCGCAGTCAGCTTTGGACGGTCGAATAAAGAGAACGGGTTTACCCGCGAAATCCTGTCAGGAAGTTACTTAATTGAAACTATCCGTCACGGGTACGATATCTAATATCGTCCAACGGTCTTCACCGACCGGAGGTAAAATGCTACCGAATTAGAATAAAATGTTCAAAGCCATTTTATTGGTGTCGTTGCTGTGTACCTGTTAAAGACGGTGGCGTTGCTGTGTACCTGTTGAAGACGGTGGCGTTGCTGTGTACCAGTGAAGACGGTGGTGTTGCGGTGTACCTGTAGAAGTCGTTCCCACATGCTTATGTTTTTTCTGCATCAAAGTTTAGCAAAAATTCAAGAAAGTACAAGATAAAGTCTTCCGCTGTACCAAACTCTGAAACTTTCGAGAATTCAACAAAAAGACATAAGTGTGTGGAACATGAAGTCACGAGGAGGCAAATTCGCAAGAAAGGCAAAGATCGCACGTGAAAGGCCAAAGAACAATGCTCTCAAGCCAAAGCCAAAAAGATCAAACCAACATATTCACAACAAAAGAAAGAAAAGAAGAAAAGACTACGAGCTAAAGAACGAAGACTTAGTATAGTATGCTAGGTTTAGAACTTTGTAACGTGGAGTGACCTCCCTTAGGGGGAGATTGTTAGAAATACGTTTTAACGTATATTAGAAGTATCGGTCACTCCACAATATGATTTATGTTGAAATAGCTCGTAGTTAACAATTAGTTAAATGTTACTTATTAAGTTAAGTAAGAACCGGTCCATGGGCTTGTCATGGACCGGCCTAAGCCCAATGTTTGCTTGGAGTATAAATACCCCTTTCCACCATGGAAAGGGGTTGGTTGTTGTTCATGTTTTCATATTAATAAAGACACATTTTCTCTCACTTACTCTCTCTAGTTTCTCTCACTAGAAAACATCAACCCACTTCATAGATTCAAAGGTTATCAATATTCTACACTTCCTTTCATGGTGTTCAATGCGTTTGTTTTTCTTTAGTTTATAGCTAAGATTAAAATTACTATAATCTTGTTAGGATTAAAACGAAAAATTTCTTCCGAATATTACATGGTTCTATTGCGTTCCTTAAGTCTTTTCTTGTATGTAAAACTTTTCTCGACGATGTCGGTTTTGTTTAGTGAGTTTTCTCATTATTAACTTTCGCGTCGTCTCGCGTATTACTTCCACTTTAAAGTGTCGCGTATTATCATTTCTCGCCCAGATGACTATATATCGCACATTTAAAAATCGTTCCACATGGTTTGATTAATCCCGTTCATAATAACCGTCTACTTGGTAGTGATAAGTAGCGTATGCGTCAAGGTTTCTTGAATCGGTTTCCCAAAAATCTAGGACAATTGATCGCCCTAACACATGGTGGTCAAGACGTTTCTTCTTTTATGTGACATTCTATATTAGATAATTTTGTTTAATTAATCAATATAGTTTGAGTTCCTCCTAGTTTATCTCCTTTTTCATGGAGAGGAAAACGGGTGCACAATTTATAATATATTTAAATTATAGTTTATTCGGATTCCTTCTATGAAGAAAGTATATAATATTTCTTAAGCCTATGAGTATGGTGTGATGATCAAACATCGTTATGTAAAATAGATTTTTGTCCGAGTGGTTTTGGTATTCCAATTATATATAAAAGCATGCTTATCTTGACCCAATTATTCCTTAACATGGGTTAAGTTACGGCGATTTCTCAATATACGTTAAATATGGGTCTTACCCGAATGGCATTTCGTTCTCCTCCTTATCATTTAAAATTCGTTTTCGATTTTTCCAACTCTAAGTTATTTGAGTTTAGTTGTCCTAAAAACAAGCGGCGCTCTTAGTATTTTTGTGTGATATAGGCTTTTGTATGTAATAGTAGCGAAGAAAATAATTGTACTAGGTTTACTCGTATCGCGTACTCGACGCTTTTACTTAAGACGGTATAAAGATATTCAACGTTCATAGTACATAATAAATTTTTCTTTGGCGAAAAGGGCAGCTTGAATATATTTTACTATTACTAATATATTTCTTTTTCAAGATGACTACTATGAGCATACTCGCGTTTGACCACGATCATAAGTAGTTGATCAGGCTACGTACGTCTCGGGACCAACGGTTACATCCTCCTTTTCATCATAATTTAACTCTTTGAGGTTGTAATTATATATTGGTAGTCCATAGTGCATTTCGTTCGTTATCGTTATTCACTTCCATAACCAACAGTTAGTCCATTGTGCATTTCATTTGTTACCAATGCTCACTTTTCGCAATCGAAAAAATAATTCCCATAATTATTCATACTACTTCTCGTTAAGTTTATCAATGTTTTTGTTCTCCACATTGAGTTGGTTGTCAAACCAAGTTCCAAAACTTTACATGGTAGTTCTTACCCAAAAATATGTCGCTATTAGTTATGGCATTTGATTAATAATACCTTTACTAATCTTTCAACTTACCTTATCACGATTGTTATTATTCCCACTAATAAGTTTTTCCGGTGGTGATTTCTTATTGTAAAAAAAATCATGATATTTTCTTAAAGATTATTTTACAAAAATCTTTTAGTGAAAATTTACTTTATTTATTTCTCTTCGATAGGTAAAGAGAATTTTGTAGAAGAAAACTGTTTCTTAAGTAAAAATTTTGGTGGGTAAAATTTATTTTTTTTATTTTTTTTTATTTTTTTCTTCTCCGACACATGAAAAATAAAAATAAAATTTTCTCTTGATTAAATAGAAGAGTCTTTAAAGATAAAACAACACAATTTAATTGAAGACTTGGAGTACGGTTACATAATTTAGTTTGTTGGTGGTAACATCGACGGACGTCAAGTCACTTGATTTGCATAAAAGTAAAGTATTTCATAATACATAAATTTTCACGCTCTATCCATGACGAGGGAAGAAACCCTTGGTTTGATACTTGAAGATTGTCGGTGCATTTTTCTTGAAAGACAACCGTTGTAAAACGTTGGTGGGGTATTGGACGCTCTTCGCCCCCGAGCTTCCTTCTTGGGCAATTACCTTCCCTTTTCGAAGTATATCTTGTCTTAAACGACATTCCTCCATGTAGCATTCATTCATATTCTTCTCATGGGACTTTACCACTCCGCAATCACCCTCCAAGTGCCCAAAGTCATCACAAAGCATGCAATGGTTTGTGCAATTACCTTTGTGGTGGTAGTCACACTTGCGGCAATATGGAAGGTTGCCGAGATACTTCTTGTTCAAGATCGGAGTTGGTTTGGGAACATCCTTTTGGAAATTTCTCCTTGCACAACAAGTAGGGGGTTGTAAAGTTTTTCCTTGGGGAACACGTGGCGCTTTCCACGAGTGATTATTTTGTTTAGTCATATGGTGAAGGTTAAACCTTCTGGCACCTTGCTTCATGGTGTTAAACCTTGTGTGGTTCTTCAACATATAGCATCTCCTCTCATAAGGCCCTTTTCTTCCACTAACGGAATGATTTACCTTAGTTTTTGAAAGGGTCTTTCGAGGTCCAAAAGATTTAACCGGAGTAGCACTTGTTTCCTTATCTTTTTCGTAGACACTAGGATCCATGGTTTGGTAAACCGTGTGGATACTAGCTTCAAACGCATCAACGACCCTAATGGAATTTCGGTATTGACGAGTGATGACTTCTTTAAGGTCCTTGCAACCATGTTCCGTCATTTCATTTTTTCTGCGTACCATTAAAGAACAGACGAGGTATATTTTTTCTTAGTTCTTCCATTGTTATCAATTCTTACAATTGTTCAAATTTGACCGAGCTTTTCTCACAATTATTGTAATACGATTATCAAGGGATCATATAATAAAAATTCGTATATTTCATTCTTGAATTACGTTCCATACATAGTTTTGGAGCTTAGAGTACAAAATTCCTATTCAACTAATGAATGACTTGTTTTAGTCTTGACGAAACGTCATACATTTATTACAAACCATCATACATTTATTAGAAAGGCGAGAAAATCCTAAAGACCTAGATGGTATAGGATTTCTTGAATTTGAGCATGATCCACAGCTTGCCTAGCCTCGACATCCTTGTTCCTAATTTATAAAATTGCAATCTCGGACTCAGCAGCCTCAAGCGACTCTCGTAAGTCGGCTATCACTAAGTCCTTGTCCTCATCTTGCTCGATAAAGTGATCCACTCACCCTCTACATCCTCTAGACAGCCTATCAGGTGTTCTGCATTAAATCCGAGTGCTTCTGTAGTAGGCTCGTCTTCTGGGTGAATGAGCAACATTAGGTGGTGGTGAAGGTGTATGGTTTCTTTTTCTGGAAGTTTCAGGTAATGGTGAAGGCATAGGAGTAGGGATTGGCATCGTAGTAGTAGTAGTAATATTTGGGACGGTGGAGAGAAATCCCGTAGTGACATTTGGCATCATGACATGCGAATCTTTCTCATCATCCGAATTTATTTTGATTATGCTCCTCATGGGGTTCTTTGTCGGATTCGGATTACAAAATGACAAACGGAATGAGAAACATTTTTCCTTTTTTTTTCCTGTCACCAAATGTAAAACGACAGTTATTAGATAGGTAGAAACGAAGTATTTTTCAAATGTTCTAAAAACAAAAATGAGTTGTATGATTTCTTGTAAATTTTCTTTTATTTCGAGTAAGTTCTCGTACATCGATCCATAAGTCTACTTAAATGTCCAAGTAGTCCTTACATGGAAAACAATAAGTGAATCGTGGAATGTTAAAGTCCTCTAACATGCTCTTCCACATACTTATTATTTGTACGTTCTATTAGTAGTGATTATGCACGGATGGATAAATACAATTATCCTTAGTCAATCCTTTCATCAATTTTGTCTATTTTGACGTTTATTTTTGTGCAATTTCCACTTGTTAAACGTCTATTACTTGTAACTCGGACGAGAAAGTATTTTTTTTAGGTTTAGTCGGCGTACGGCTATTACGTAGCACGTACTAGTTCTTGTTCATTCATAAGTCTTTCCTTAACTTAGTATTGCTAGTTCGTATACTTTCGATAATTTTTACACATTGAAAAATTGTTAATTTGATTTAAACGAGTCGAGTACTAAATTTTATCACAAAAAATTTCGTCACAAGAATTGTTCCATTTGTTTTTACTCCATAATCGTTCAAATTGTTCAATCCGAGCAATTTCTAAATTTTATCACAAGAATTTTTCTGATTTTGGAATATGCTCCGTTATACATTATGTGTTTCGGTTATTTTTCTCTCGTCTAGCGTTTTGCTTGCAATCATTAGATACACTTTACCGTCATTGATGTATATTTATACCTTGAATTCAAGATCTAAATATATGACCACATTTCGCATCTGGGGTTCTCAAATTTCACGCAACACGATAATCCCTTTGATGTAGAAATTGACATAATTGTTTAACCAATGGTAAACCCTTTAATTTATATCTATATCTTAACTTCGAAATAATAATAAGGTCATGGTAACTTAGTCGCAACCAATGGACTAATAAAAACTTTGATTCGTCTTTGCATAATTTATTTCCAATAAAAATTTTCTTCGGTAATCATTTGACTACGCGTCAGCGTATTTATTGATAGTTCATATATTGCGAAAATTTATTCTTTCTTTGAATTGTAGTATTCTTTGGAGCATTACAAGAGTAATTGTAACACCCCACTTTGATAAGTGGACCGTTACGCGTAATTATGGCGTGTCATCAAAGCATGCAAGGTAATATGTATTAAAACATACATGACCATAGGGTAAACCAGAATCAAACATCGGTTCTCAAACATAAGCCCAAAACATAAATAAAGTAAAGGAAAAGAAAAATGACTAAACAAGCATAAGTATATTAAGGCAAAAGGAGAAAAAGTTTATGGCAGCTTCCATCCTATGCACGTCCTCCAAATGCTCGAGTCCTGGGTACCTGTCGTTTTGGGACATGGAAAGGAAAGTAACGGCTGAGCAAAATGCTCAGTGCACGGATATAGACATACTATGAATGACTGAACATAATAAAGACCTAATTACAGCGGAAATGTATAAGTGCTGGAAAACCTGGAACATGTTCATAAAACTGGTTTTATAGTGTGAAAAGCCTTATGATTATCTTGTAAAAACTGTTTAACATATTTTACCATTAGCCAATATAGGTCATGAAATATCAACGTGCATGAATACTTGGAGGGTGACCTCGTCATGCAAATTTGAGGGGTTGCCTCTAATTTAATATACTAGTTTGGGTAGGAGGGATCTGCTCCTTGTGAAGGATGCAAGGCACACACCACATTCACACTGAATAATCTGCTGAAAAAATGTAACTAGGATGCACCCATACGTCCCACATGATAATAATAATAATAGGGCCAAAAACTGAAGGGACGCCACGAGCAGTCACACCGCCGTGGGGAAGTCATAACACCAGTGCCTCTAGTGTTATGGTTATGGTACCTCCATAAGTAGGTGAAACTGGTCATGCATGTATATGGATTTATGTATTCTAATTAAACATAAGCAATCAAAACATATAAAACATATACTAGGGAAAACAATTGGCTGCATACGGGGAATCCTAATAAGGAAAGAATGTCCATACTGAAAGGACGGAGAATCCGTACCTTATGTCTAGTGAACGAAGAATACGAACGAAAGAAAGTTCTACTTCGGTTTCACTAATGCTACATAAATACATACGTGTATAAGTATCTGATTACTAAGTACGTAACTGGTCTTATATCATGTCTTAGCTTGTTTTATATGTTCATGTCATGTTTTACTGATTTAAGCTTTATACTGTGTTTATCATATATTTTGTCTATTCGGATTAAGTATTACTTGTATTTCATGTATTATTATACTAGTTGTGTAATAATAAGTAACTTTCTAAAAATAGTAGGTTTCCTAAAATAGAAAGTTTCCAAAAATAGAAAGTTACCAAAAATAGAAAGTTTCCAAAAATAGAAAGTTTCCAAAAATAGAAAGTTTCCAAAATAGAAAGTTTCCAAAAATAGAATTACTGCATAAAATAGATAAGTTTCTAAAAATAGAAAGTTTCCATAAATAGATTAGCTGGCTTAAATAAATTAGTTTTCTAAAAATAGAAAGTTTCCATAAATAGATATAAGCTAGATAATTAAGCTAATTATATAAGCTTAAGTGTTTTACTGATTAATATTCTAAGTCATGTGATTATATAGTATAGTTTATTAATTATTTCATTAAATTAAATAAACTATAGGTTAGCGTATTTAATTAAATATAACATGATTTTAATTAAATAAAGGTAAAATACTTAGGTTAAAACATGTATTATTATCTATTAATAATATAACCTAAGTCATGTAAATTAATTAATTATAAGTCATGGTTTTAATAATTAATTAATTATATAGTCTAATTAAAAGATAAATACTTAGGTTGAAATTAATGAATTAATAATTAAATTAATAACCTAAGCCATGTAAATTAAATTAATCATGTTCATGCTTTAACTAATTTAATTTTTAAGTCTTGTAAAAAAATAATATAACTTGTAAAAATAATAAACCTTGAAAAATAATCTCATGAAGCGGACCGTGTTTTAAATCTAAACATGTAAACCAGACCCGTGTTTAAAATCCATGATCCGGACCCGACACACCACCATACTTCGACCTAGGTCGGGGTTCCCTTCCTTGCTGCTGCCGTGACAACACCACCACCACCAAACCGAGACCTTAAGGTCTCGGTGGTGTGAGTTTAAGCCAAGCCGAGACCCCCTTGGGCTCGGTTTAGGCGGCGGCCAACAAAGAAACACCCCTAAATCATCATATTAATTAAACCCCATGATCAAAACAACATGTTTATATCTTGTTTTTAATTAGTTAATTAAAAACATTCATGATTTTATTTGATTAATAAATCAAAACATAAAAGAAGAGAGATTAAAGGTTATACCAATCACGTGAATCCAAAGAGATGAACACACTAACGATCCTTGCAAAAAGTCAAAGACCAAAATCAAACCGAATCACCCCTCTATGGTGATTATAAGTGGCGGCCAAAAGGAGAAGGAAGAAGGAGAATTAGGGTTCCTTAGTTTTTCTAATTTTTGTTATAATGAAACAAGTTCTTCCCTTTTTCTTGTTTAGTAAAACCAATGGGCTTGGCCCTTTTCTTTGCTTCTAGCCGTGGGTAATGGGGCCCACATGGGGTAACCCGAATGTTTTCCGTGTCTAATTAATAAGTGTGTTCTCGTGTTCTTAATTTACGTGATCTAATTAGTTATCGATCGTGACTTAATATATTTATTCATGTTCGTAATAAATATATACATCTACGTAATATTATCTCGTGATTAATTTACGTTCATGATTTCATGTTCGTATGTTCGTGATTATAATTATTATTGGAATAATTATCGTGTGTTCATACGTAATAAATACTTATCGTGTTATAACACGTACGTAATACTTGGAATTCTTGTTCGTGAAACGTAAACATGTTATTAAAGGAAAGTCCTAATCATTTATCGTAAGGGTACTATTCATGGTAAAAGCAAGCGGGTTTTACAGTAATACTTATAATAAGTGTTTTATTCGTCATATGTCATCTTAAATAGTGACGTCGTCGTCGTTCCTCGGTCGTACTCAAAATAATAATTTGATATGATAACTCACGCATTCAATTTTGATTTCAAAACCGCTAATTAATGTAGATCATTTTTCAACCGATTCTATTATAAATGTTTAATGGAGTAACAATTTACCAAACCTAATAAATAGTTACTCCTCTCGACTTTTATTATAACATCGCTTGATTCAAGTATTACTAAAAATTAACATACTACCAAACACATGGTAAATAAATATGTTCATATAGTTTTCGTTCTAGGAATCATGGCGATATTTTTAATTCGGTGTATAGTGATATGAATCACACAAATGTTTTGATAGTCGATAATAGCCCTGCAGACTATCTAAAATATGTGAGAGCATAAATATGCGTACGTTTAATCCCAAAATATACATATGGTACAAACCAAATAAATATGGCACAAACTATTCTTATAAAGATGGCACAAACCATTCATATGAATATGGCACAAACCATTTGAGTATCGTAACAATCCATACACGGATGTTAGGTATTTTATTTCAACTTAAAAATCATTTTATTACATATCCCTATGGGTATCACTCAAACACGGGAGGGGAATACCTAACGCTAATAACACGTAGCAATAAAATTCAAAACTTAGCATTTCAAAATTCATAAACTATTTCAAGTCACAACTTGTATCGAAGACATGGAGTGAAGTGGTTCTTGGAGATTTTTGAGAGTTAGTTATAGTCTAGAATTATTTTTCCAACAATTAAATTTTTGACTCGTGTTTATAAAAATCATTTTTAAAATAACCTAGTTCTCTATAACTACATGTCATACCGCCAATTTATCATAGTAAGGCAAAACAATGGGGTGCGACGGTTATGACTATCATAAGACATAGATACAAAGAACGAATATTTAAAAGCCGTTTTCATTTAATTAAAGCATAAAACTTGTTCAGAAGCGAATTACACAAGATCATAGTAAACGTTGTTTCAAAAGACTTTAACACTGATCCAAATATCCATACACTAGGCACGACCATGTTTATTGAAAATCTCCCATCCATAACCACGTCACTTGATATGAGTGTAATTACTCATATCATTTGTATCTTAAAACAACTAAAAAATGCATAAATATTATGAAAATGCCTTGTATATATGTTGTTTTGTTGTTTCGTGTGTGTAGGTACCAAGTTCGAGAAAACTGGCAAAACCGACACGAAGTTTGAAGAAAAGATCGACGAAGCCAAAAACGAGCTTGATGTAAGCGGATTTGAATTTATTGAAGATTATTTGTACCAAGTGAGTCCCACATTTGCTAAATGGGCCTAAAAACCCATTTATAAGTTATGTTGTCATTTTTTTAAATAAAAGCCCATTTACAAGCCCAATTGACAACAAAATGACGGATTGAAGTAATTGCAAAGTTTGGTCCATCAAGGCCCAATACCAAACAAAAAAGAGATGAATGAAAGTATTATTCATTTTATTTGGATTGGATCGCCCATGTACTAAAAAGTGACGGTGGAAAAGATGTATAAAGTTTTCATTTGGTCAATGTTATACAGTCAAAGAAAGTTAATAAACACAAAGAGAAAAAAAATCGTGACAGAAAAATAAAGGGAAGAACGAGTAGCAGTGAAGAACCCTAGAATTTAGGGCTTCCAAAATAAATCGTCGATTGATGTCACGCGCTGGCTTTTCAGATAATTAAGGGTATAATGAGCGTGGTCTACACTTGGATTCCAAGAACAAGGCTCACACGTGGAACCATGAAGCGTCACATCCCATCCCCTATTGGTCAATTACTTATAAATCAGTCAGAGAACCAATGAAATCCATCCACTTCAGCAAGAAACTAGCACACCTTGTGCCACGGTGGCAATCCGTGTGCACAAGGGTATATCTCTACCGTTGGATCGAAACAACAAAGAGAGAGAAGAAAGAAGAGATGATCTAATGGCTCAGAATCGCTTCATCACCAACAACCCACCCCTCGTTTTAGCTATAAAATCCCCCTCAAAAATCAGTAATATCCATCCCTTTCTTTCTCTTAGAGTTATTATGTTAGTTTTTAGTTAGAAATTTTGTAATTTCTTTTTCAAAGTATTGTAATATTTCGATTTAAATAATAAAGGAATTTCAGTTTCAATTTCTTGTTTTTACATTCGATTTATGTTACTGCTAAAATTAATTTTCAGCCTATTATCTCTATGATATAGTGTGTGTTCATTTTTGGATGATATGGTACCATTTTATTACTAAATAACAATTAATGATATAATGACTTATTAACTGTTTAAGCTGAATTCATAGCTTGAATGATTAATTTTGAGTTAGATGGGATAAAAGTCAAACCTACTGTTTGATTTATAAGAAGCTGTTAGTTCAAAGTTCATATGTTGATTCGAAGGATCTGATTATGGTTCGAGTCGTATCGATTGTTCGAGATATATTGATGCTTCATGATGTCTGTGGTTCGTGATGTTTATTATGGTGTTTTGATCGTGTTTGGGTATCGTTTAAGATAAGTCGGTTCAGCGCCGCACTTCTACATCAAGGGTTTTCGTCATTTAATGGTTAAGCTCTATTAGTTTTTCTGCATTTCAGAGTAAAATACTGTTTGTTAGAAGTGTTTGAGGCTTTGCTTTAATTTGTTGGATGTTTATCTGCTAATGAATAGTGTTTTATGATTTAGTGATTTAAATGTATTTAGTTTATATGTTTGTAGATTTTAAACTTGCCTGATTTACTTGTTTTAGTTTGAAATCTGTAATGGGTTTAGATATCATATATTATTCGATCTGCTTGAGTTCATAAGTATGAGTCTGTTTTGCATTGGTTTAATATTACTGTGAGTACGATTATGTTGGAATAATTATGTTATTCATTTTGTTAAAGCATATTGATAATTTAAACTAGTCTTTACTGTTATGTTTGATATTCAAATTTAATTTTGCGAAGTTTGTATGGCCTGTATGATGATTCCGCCGTAGGTTTTTAATCCTTGCTCATTTTCTTTTCTTGCTGAGATATTGACTTCGTCTCGTCACGTTTGCTTAAACAGCTTGGTAGTTGCTCGTAATAGGAATATATAGGAGCTAGAGGTTTAATTATTTTGATGCTTGCTGCTTTGCTTGTTAGATGTTGCTCGTGCGCCAATATTATGAGTGTTAATTAGATAATCCTAATCATTGAGTTTTATTACTGATGTTAATTTCGTTCCATCATTTCCTGCATCATTGAGTTAAGTTGTTGTAGGATTGCATTCCTTAGTATGAATTACCTGTTATCACTGTTCGTTTATGGCTTACTGTATGTTAGAGTTGTGGCCTTATTTAATCTGTTTGTAGAAATATTGTTACTGTAAATTGAGTTTGTCTACATTTGAATTTCACTACTGCTTTTGTTATTTTTGGTATGATTATATACTGGTGGTTGAATATAACTGGTTACTGTTCAAATTCGAGTTAAAAAATAAATTAGCATAAATTTGGCACTAGCAGGTCTCGAACTCGAGACCTGTCCCTCATTCACACAACGTGATAACCAGCTTGTCTGGTTAGTTATTTGTGTTTTATTACCATCTTTTTAATTAATAAAGTCACTTTAATTGAAACTGTCAGTTTCTAGTTTCATTTTAATACATATTTTTTATTGTATAGTTTAAAACATAAGTTTTTCAAAGTTTATAAATAATAATTAGTTATAAAACAGAATAAAAAAGTTTTAGAAATTTAAATTGTTATTAGAATTAGATTTTAAATAAATTAGATTTTATTAATCTAGTAAAAAAAATTAAAATAATAAAAAAATTAAAAAAAATTAAAATAAAAAAATAAATAATAAAAATAAAATAGTTTTAAATATATTTTGTTTAACAAATGTAAAAGTAAATTTTAAATGAATTAAATTAGTTTATAATTTTTAGATAGATTTTAAATACTTTAATATCTTTAATTTTTTTAAACCATTATCTTTTAAATTAAATAACTCGGGAACGATTCATGCACCTAGTTTTAATTTGTAGGAATAAAATTAGTTTAAAAACCGAAAAACCAATTCAAATCAATTGTCCTAATCAAAACAAAACGTCTCAATTTCACTCGATCTTTGTGTACAACGAACTTGGTTCATCCTCGTGTTTAATTGAATTCGTCTTTGGTAATTTTAGACTATTACTTTTTTCTAAAGGTAATTTTCTAATTTACCCTATAACGTATCTAATTGTCACTATACTATCATGATCACATCAAAACTTTTGGCGCCGCTGCTGGGGATCTTGTGTACGATTCGTTTTCGTGGAGATTTGTTGATCGTTGATTTGAAGACCCTTTCCGTCCTCGGAAAGTTTTTATTGATTTATGAAAATACAAAAAATAATCTTCTTAATCCTCTATCATGTTTAATTCTTTTTCTCCTCACCCTCTAAATTTTAATTCTTCCATGAATTCCTTCGTCGATTATGTAGGGTGTGGAGAACCGTTATATGGTTTTTTACCATGTCGGTGGTGTACGTGTGAGCGTTGTGGAAATAACTTACGAAACGATGTACGAGTTGGATTTTGTCCTTGTTGTAATGAGATTACTTCTTGTGGAAACCCGAATGTTTCAAATAATTCTCTCGATTTTTACCCACCTACACATCCAACATACGAGACACCCTCGTTTGAGTTTTGTGGAAACGATTCTCATTTTGGTGATGATTGTTCGCATCGATTCTCGCTTAATTACGAGCAAGAACCGAGCTACAATCAAAACTTTAATGATAATTGTTATCCACAAGATTTACCGAGTTTATCACAACAACATCCTTGTTGTGAGTATTGTGGAGGTCCTCACGAGAGCTTTAATAGTCAACCGAGGGATAATAATTTCTATGAGCCCTTTTCTCGCGTGAATGAAAATTTTAAACGACTTGAAACAATGTTCCAACAAATAATGAATCAAAGAAATGTGGAAATTGTTGAAAAAAGCATTGAAGATATGTTGCTTGAAAAGAGACAAATCAATCAAGAGATTAATGATATAACTAATGATTTAGGAAGTCGTAGATTTCATGGAGAAATAATTGATGAGGGATTTAAAAGAGATTGTGAACTTAAGATTAGACAACTTTCGCAAGATAATAATGGATTAAGCATTGAAATTCGAGAGAAAGAACGAGCTCAAGCGGAAGAAAAATACCTTGCTAATCGTGAACTCGAGCGTTCTCTTCTTTTGTATGATGACGAGGATAGTACTATTTCTTTGAGAGATCTTATTGCTCTACATCCTTCGTCTAGTGCAATCGTGCTTCCTTTTCATGTCTTGCCGGCTAAGGAGCCTGAGGATTCACCCATCCTAGATGATGAGGAAATCTATCATGACATCACCACTCCTATTCATGATTCTTCCACTGTGGAACCCGAAAATTCTCTTAGCAAGGGGGACGAGCATATTAGCACTATCCTTGTCGTAAACCCAACATAGTTTGACGGTATTTCCAATGAAATGTGTGATTTGCCACATTGTGATGACTCTACTTCTTCCATTCACTTTGATATTTTCTCCAATTCTAATGATGAAAATTGTGATGGAAATGAAGATTTTGAGAATGATTCGACTTCTAGTGAATTTTCTAATGAGGAGTTCTCCGATGAACTTTCTTATAAAGATGACATTCACGACTCGGATTTTGAGGGATTTTCCGATGAACCTACTCTTCTTCACCCATTTCCACCGGGAAATGAGGATGATAGTGATCCGGTTTTTGAGAGGTTCACTTTTGAACTTGCTCCTTTAGACCCATTTCCACCAGGAAATGAGGTTGATTTGACTATTCTGATCCTTGAGAAGTTCTCCGATGAACTTACTCATTTAGATGTGGAAGACGTGATTCTTCGTGAGAAGTTATCAAACGTCTATCTTCTCATTTCTAGGATCGAGGCCTTGAATTCTAAGCCTATTAGAAAGTCTTTCTCTCCATCTCCTATTCCCGTTGAGGATAGTGATCCGTTTATGGAGGAGATTGACACTTTTCTTGCTTCTAATGATTCGGTACCACCGGGTGTTGATGAAATTGACCCGGAGGGGGACGCTATCTTTTTAGAGAATTTACTTGATGATGATTTCGTCCCAGGTCCTCCTCCCACCCACTTTGACCTTAATGTGCGGGTTTTTCACGTGTCTCATATTGAGTACCATGACCCTATTGATCACATTCCGAAGGGTGAAATGGTCGTTAAAGCAAAGAATGTTGATTCCATTATGGATGAAACTTTTACCACACCATTACCATTTACTTTCTATGATCTTGAATTAGCATGGGGGGACGACACCGTGTTGTCTATTCCTTTCTCCACCGAGGACGAGGTATTCAACCCCAGAATCGTTGTTTTAGGGAAATCTCGGCCTTTCACCGATGCAATAATTGAAAGACTTTTTAATCATCTTGGTGCGAGTTTATCTCGGGGAGCATGCTACATCCATACCATTATTTGTGACTACCATCTCTTTTTAGAGATTTGTGTTGGAGTTTTATCCTTTCGTTTTTCATCCGACAACGAGGATGTAATCTTTGACCCCGGCATCGTGCTTCATGTTGGATTTTATTCCATTATGCCGGTTTTCACCATTTTCCCTAAGGACCAATGAATGCGGGGATCGAGTCGAGCTCATGACTCAGTTAAAAAAACGAGGTGCCTTGTGGGGGAGTCTCATACATTCTATCTTCTTTCTATTTTCTAACAACTAATAAGGCTTGATCTTTCAAGCTCGTGCTCGTGTTTTGTTGTGTTGTGAATCTTAGGTATAACCCTTATCATTGAAGACTCTCGTGTTCGGTTTTTGTCGGTCCACTTGATCTTCCATTCTTTGAATGCCAAAAAGGGGCACACTCTTTATCTTTTGATTTTTATCGACTAACGTTTTATCTTGAGGCATAATTAATAAACGGCTTATAGATTTGCGTGCTCTTTCCATGCTAGTATTTTGCATTAGACTCTTCGTCTTAGCAAGGGGGTGTTACTCTTGAGCTAAGAAACATTGAGGACAATGTTTTGTTTTAGCATGGGGGAGTCAATCGATATTATCGCTTGCTATTGCTTTTGTCGTGTCCAAACGTATTTTTTTTCTCATTTTTCAATAAAATTTTAAATTTTTTAGTGTTATTTTTAAGTTTTTAATAAATAAAATAAGTGCTTTTGACACGAATGTAGGCTTTCCGTTGGTGAAAATAAAAATAGTTTTTGACTCGACTCGGTTTTTACCTTAGCTTTTCCTTAACGTGTTTAAATTAAGTTTTGCTAGGCTTTTATATAGGGAGCTTTAAAACGTGAAAGTCCTATAATTGATCCTAGAAAGTCGTTTATCAAGGGAACTTTAAAACACAAATTCTAAAACTTGAAAGAGTCTAAGAAGATGCAAGATCCTATAGATGACTTGAAAACCCAAAACTTTGATTTAATAGGCTAAGTATCCATTGATTTCACATTTTTGAAATTTTACAATATGGAGAACAAGAGATGATAGAGTTCAATCATAAGTTTCTAAAATTAACTCTTCTTTATGCAAGTATTTTTGTGTTTGATTTAATCTCCTCGTATTTACTTTCCACACTTGAATAATAATTGCTTAATAAATGAAGTTTTTAGCGGTTTAGGCTTGATATCTTAACTCGTAACTCCTTCTTTTTCTTCCCTTGTAATTAAAGTGAGAACACAATAAGGGTGTCAGCGTCATGGACTTTTGATCATGGGATTACGGAAATTTGGCTTACTATAAATATCATATTAATAAAGAAGAATAAATAAAAACATGTTCTCTAGGAGCCTTCGGGTGGGAGTCATGTAGCACTAACCTTGTCATTAGAGCCTTAGGGTATATGGCGAGGGGACGTGTTGAATAAAAATTGCTTCATCATCATGAGCCATAAGGTGGGATGGTGATGTCAATTCCCTTATTTTTGTCCAAGGAGCCTTAGGGTGTGGATTTTAAATAAGGAGCACAATTGCATCTTAAAGAGCCACAAAGTGTTATGGTGTGATTGTTGCTAACTCCATTAATAAGGTCATAATTGACTTTGGAGGTTTTATTTTTGCTTTTAATTAGCCATATTAGCCAAATTTCGGGTCCGGGATTTAGCCCTCAAATCGTGTTAAGTTATCCTTAATGTGGGCTTTCTGTAACACCACCAAATTTATACAACTCAATACAGCGAAAGACTCGTTGGGGTTACGGGATAGCACATTACTCACATCATAGACAACGCATAAAAATCGCGTCGTTTAATAATAAAAGCATTTCCATTCATAAATATCAAATTTACATAGGTCCCAAGTCATTGTATTTCATACAAGTTTTACAAAGCATTTGAATGGAAATTATTATTTAAGTGCGAGCCATGAATTCTTGTTGTCTTCCCGAGAATTACCTTCAAGTACCTGAGATAAAACATGTTAAAAGAAAAGGTCAGCGATAACGCCAGGTGAATTCATAGAGTTTAATGAAAACCATTAATATATCATCGGTATATATTTATTACCGAAAATCATTTTGTACAAATCTTTGTAGTAGGCCATGAAATAGCCAAAGTCATTTTATACAAATCGTTATCAAAAATCATAATACAGGCTTTCGCCTTCAAAATCATTATACGAACCATTGTCGTTAAAACATCATACAATACATTTTATGACGTTTTATAAAGCTAAATAAAAATCGTTATATGAATATGGTTATGTAAAACCAAAACACGAACATAAAATCAATAATAAGACCCCGTATTGCTAGTCAGGCAATATATCGTAATTCGGTGCTTATAGCAGTATTTCGTTAATTCGATTATTATAAGCCGCATGACATTGTTACCTTACTACAACAAACAACGGGTAGCTAGCCCAAAACTCAATTTGCCCATCTAAATTAGCGTGTCGTCACAATAATCACGCCTGTGTAAATCTTCTCATACATAAATTCGCTTACCAATCGATGTGGCACGACGGGGATCAACCGTCAAGGCGCGAGTTGGGGTGATCGTCCCCAAATAGTACTATTATATGCATAAGCGTCTACCAAATCCCGGTAGTTCACAATTCATGCTAATGGGACTTTTAGTGACATAACCTAACTTTAATAATCCATTTCATTTCATCTATCGGGTCATTTAATCATTCATCGGGTCATACAATCATTCGGGTCGAAATCAATAAACAGACAATCGGGACAACTAGTGTCCTATTTTATAAAAACTAACAGGTTATCTCCCTCGCGGGTTTATAAAACATTTCATAAAAACATTTAAAAGAGTGCGAGGCTATGAACTCACGTTGATGTGGGAAAGCAGGTTATCGGCAATTCGGATGTACGGTACGTGCTTCAATCACAGAAACCTAGACAAATAATACTCGTCTTAGACTTTTGTCCAATGACTTTATCAAAATAACAATTATGTATACATATGATGATTTTATATATGATGATGATCAAGTGGGTTTATACATTTTTACTCATTCATTGTAGTGTTTATGTGTTGGTAACATTTTTTATACTAGTTTTACTTATTTACATGTGTTAGGCCCAATAATCCTATTACAAGCCCAATACTTTATATTAGTCCATTTTACACTTTTATTATCAGTATTATACTTTTCATGTTGGGCCCAAGTGGGTTAAGCCCAATAACTAAGTTTATAAGTGTTTTACCAAATTAGTCGGGTTTATTGTCCATTAAGACTACTTTGTCCCGTTAATGTCTATATGTTGTAACGCTCGAGTTTTATCGGTTTTTACTTGTTATATATGTTTATACATCAGTAGTGAGTTTATAAAAGATTACATTAGACGGGTTCAACCGTCTAAGTTTTATTAAACAAAAACGTTAATCTTTCGGTTTTAGCCGAAAAGACGTAAAAATTATGTTTATAGTTTTTATAACTTATAAAACTTACCAAACTACCATTTTTATAAAATGTCCATTTATTTATCCTTATAAATATTTATATAAAAGTAATATATAAGTTATTAGGTTTTAATTCACATTTTATACTATATTTATTTGAGTGCTTATATAATAATATTAAACTTTAATTTCACAAAATCAGTCCTAAATATTAAGTTCACTAAAATGTCCATATCTAGAGTTCTATATGGAGATAGGACCTCAAATTTTTGTCACAGAAACTTCATGATATGTGCTTCATTTTATTCCTTTATAGCTACTGATGAATCAACCTCTAAATATTTTAATAAATTCGTCCAAAACAGTGTAGGCAGATTTGCACTCTAAACTTGTTTTGATCATATCTCACTCTTTTTTATGATTCCATTGCATGGCCAACTCTCACATGTGTATAAAACCTAATACTTACTGTATATTGATTCCACTTTACTATTTTATCAGTTTATCATTTGGTTACTTACTTTTTTTATACAGCCATCTTATTAAGCAAGATTTAACCATTTTTACATGTGGTTTTTCCATCTTTTTACCCATGTTTATCAAATCTATCGACACCAAATCCCCACATAATATTTTTAATCATCATTAATCATCATATACATATACATAAATAAAGAAAATACAAGATTACATAATCAAAATAACAAGAGGATAGGAAGAACAATCTCTATACCACCAAGGTTGTGTAGTTTATGATCAAGGCTTGGATTTTGATGGAAGAACTTGTGATAGATCAACACCAACTTTAAAGACCACCAATCTTTGTAAAATTCTTGTAGAAATCAGCCCTTGGACATCACCAAATCTTCTCCTTAGATGTTAAAATCACCACCAATCAATAGAGCTTGAAAAGAGCTTCATCATATGTGTGAATAACATATGATTTCATGGTTAAATTTGATCAAATGAGGGTGTTTAGGGGTGATATGGGACGAATTTAGAGAGAGAGGGAGGAGAGTATGAGTAGTTTGCATGTATGTACATGGAGAAATTGTTTTGGAGTGAGTGGTTTTGTGGTTTTGGTGTCAGAGTAGCTTACTTTGTAAGCTTAAGTTAACAAGTGTACTACTTGTTGTTTACAAGTTCACACCTAAGCGTGTTGTGGATAGATGTTGCCATCCATTTGTGGGGTGGGGCAAGATTTATCTTGTCTCATCCCACTAATTTACGGGTACTCCTCGATTCTAATTTCCTCGATTTGCGTGCCCTCGGGTCGTTTTACGAAAAACGTTTTTATAAATTATGAATCAACGGCACAAAACGAATCTAATAAAAATTGTCTCATCAAAAACGGAGTTCGAAAACATAAATACGTAATCCTAAGGTTTCCGGTTTAGTCGTAAAGGACGTTAAATTATAATCGTAAGTCCTAATCTCTTCTCGTAAATTTGTGAGTTTATGAACCAACACAAATTTAAAATCCCAAAATAATATTCGCGTATAAATTTATTTTCTGAAATGTCGAAATGTCACCAAAACGGTGTATGTAAACATAAGCACGTAACGTAGAATCCTCTGTTTAGACGTAGTCGATGCTACTTCAAGGCGTAAACCCAAATTACTTCCCAAAAATAAGTGAGTTCATAATGTAACAATAAAATAATGTTTTTAAATAATACTTGAGAATAAAATATCAACCATAAATTGACGGATTGTCACAGCATTTACCCCTAAACAGGATCCTTGTCCTTAAAGATCATCTTATCTTACTACTCGCTTCTTATAGAGTTAAAGCCATGTGGGTATTTCCTCCACATTCGATCTTTTCTCACAAGTGTAATTCATTATAATACGCGAGTTTCATCAAACATAACTACGGGAATAAGATCAGGCTTAATGTTGACTTACTTTCTCTATCCATGATGTTCACGGGTTTCTGATGAATGCAACTTTTCGCCGATCTAAACTTCATCAAGAAGAGTTCAGATTTTCACTTGATAGACATTTTATCAAGTTAGATATATGAATCATAATTCACGCAGCTCTTGAAGTCCTAGGGTAGATCCAGCTTATATGCCTTTCAAACGAATCTTTTACATCATCTCAATGGTCCCATACAACGGGGACTTATATCCCATGATCTTTCAGATCATCTATTCGTTTTTACAAAGTAAAATTTTTTGGCATCACTTCGCTACCCATCAGGCACTTCAAAATCTACTTTTCATATTCATATAACCTCCTTCCTACTACCGACAGTCAATAATCAGATCCTAATTTCAACAATCATCTCAGGTTTCATGGATCGGGTAATTTGTAAGGTTACGTTCGCCATCATAGGAAACCTTAAACCTAAAAGATATGTTCATCTCACAATAGGTGTATGTCGGGTGTCTTCATCCCAACTCCTGCTTACAGATGCTCTAATATATATCCTCACAAGATTCGATCTTGATCCTAATACGATAATTATCAATGATAATCTCTTCAAAGGAAAACGATTATACGGTCTATTACCAAAGGTCAATCATTCAAACATAAAACAGCACTTATAGTATTTTGTATCGTTACTTTATCTCGTCCCTTCGATTGGGGTGGTACACAGTACTCTCATCAAGATTCGTTCTCAATGACTTCTGAGCAAATCTATAAAAATTCGATGCAAAGCGAGGATCTTGATAGAGATGATCGATACAGGCACACCATGTTTACACAACTCCTTTAAATACAAAAGAGTTAATTTCTTCATCGAAAATCTATCATTAACAGGAATGATATTAGCAGATTTGGTCAGTCTGTCGACGATGACCCAAATCGAATCGAATTCAGATGATGACCTTTGCAATAGTTAGACGTTTACTAATGTATGAGGCGATGTTTGCCTTCATAATTTTCCATTAGTACAACTTCTTCAGACAAAGATACTTTTAGTCAGGAATGACAGGAATAGAATACTTATACTTACGAGATTCCAACATAACTAAATCTCAAAATCTCCATATTTAGGCAACCACAAGTGTTCTTTTAATCATTTAACGCCATCGGCTTCTCAATTCTAATGATTCATATTAGCCGCGAACCCCTTTTTATTATCTATATTATCCTTTTTACAAGCATCAGCTATTTTTAAATTGTTTAGCAATTTATTTTGCACCGTCATTATTTAAGGATCACATCCTAATTAATTCTTTATCCTTCTTATATAATGTGTCAGTATCTATATTCACCTTCTCGATGAAATAAATATCATGACCGTATTTATTCAGAAATTATTCCTTCATATTTTCTAAGTCTTAGTTCTATCTCAACTATTAATTTTTTTTCCAGTTTTGCTCAATCAGACGTTTAAAGCGTCGATAATTACTACAAGTAATTAAATAATAAATATTTAATTTTTATGAAACGTAAACGCAAAAAGTTTTTAAATTTTCTCAGTTTGTCCAATTATATAAAAATGTTCGAAATAAATTTGAATAAATTAACACATTTTTTGTTGATTTATCGGAAATAATTAGTAAGATCCGTAAATGTTCGAAAAACCTTCGTTTATTCTTTGGTAAAAAATTTCTTAGTTGAAAAGCAAAAATTGTCGTTTCAAATTTTAAGTCATGGTTTAACGGTTTCCTAAATCCCTCTTAGGTTGTCTTGAGGTATACACAAACATTTACCCCTAAACAGGAGTTTAGTTAAATGATTTGTGTATAAGGGAATAATCCCTTAAAAATCCTTTGTTAAAACATTTGTCAAAACATATTTCCATTTTCTTTTTGGTAAAACCCAAAGCCTTAATGGTTCGAATTTTTTTTTGAAGAGTCAATATATTCCATTTTCTATTAATCACACGGTCAAATAATGTAAAGGATTAAGTCTTTCATCACATGTTAAATATTCAAGGTACAAGTTTTCACTACTCGGCCGACTCAGGGCATTCTACAAATAATTATTAACTCATTCTTATTCTTATAAATAAACAAATGGTCCTTAATGATCACAAGCATAAATTTATCAAATTACAGCCTACACACGTGATTCACCAAATTTATGGATGCTACATGTGTATTAGTCAACCCAAACGACATCACGTGAAACTCATAATGTTCATTACAAGTACCGGATGTAGTGATTGGAATAGATAATCTTTTTCGCGGATGCGAAATTGATGATAACCATGCCGAGGATCAAAATTTTTAAAACATACGCTAGAACCTCGTAAATTATCGAACAAATCTATCATCTTGGGTAGTGGATATAGATTTTTAATCGTCAATTTACCTAGTTCACGGTAATCAATAAATATAAGAAATAATAACACCATAGCTCTTCATGATGACGAGCTTGGTAGAATAAAAGTCTTCTCCGACAACTCTCTCAGTTGTACGGTAATACTTTCGATTCAGATGGTGCTGAAGTATAGTGCACATGCCACAGGTGCAGCACCGAGAATATAATCAATAGCAAATTCAACTTACCTTAATGGCGAAACTCTAGGTAATTTACCAGCAAATACCTCCTAAAGTTTCAGATAACGGAAACATCTTTTTATTAAATTCAAATTAGGTTCTTTCTAGATTATAATATCTATGACTAATTCACAACCATTCACAGTATAACTTCAAGTCTAAATGCAGGATATGGTCATCCATCAAGAATTATTTAGATCAATTTTGATAATCAACATCTTATCATTTAGGGGAATTCTACTCGAGTTCCCATCAATTAAGACAATGTCGTCATGTCATAATCAATCAATCCATTCTACTGGCACTATTAACTTTCCAGTTTTATTGCCGTCGATAAGATGTGAACTTCTCAAAAGACTAATACTAACTCATAATCCTCCACAATTCAAGGATACCTGGAGACATAACTAATATCAAAAGAGTAAGGTCAACGCATAACTACGCGAGAGAATTTCAAATCAGATACAGCCGAAAACATTTAATGAATATGAATATATCCCATGTTTTCATAATTTGAGTACGCATTCGAAAGCTCCTCGGATCGTTACCCGGGTCATTTAAATGAAATCAAATCAAAAGAAATGATAGCAATGTCGATACATCCAGTCTGGTATCAATACTCGGCAATCAGATACTTTTCCTAAGAATCTCACTATGAGAGAATTGGACAAGAAGGGAATATCAATCGTCAAATAAGACAAATTCCGCAGATGAGTAAATTCGACTCAGAAGAATAAATAATACAAAAACATATGTAGGTGTCCCTATCAATATGTTCCTATTTTTCACTTCTTGCAGATCTTATAAAATTTAATCTTTCACAATCTTCAAAGAAAATTTAGTGTTTATTAATAATTTCATGGTGACTACTAATCAGCCTTGCATGGTCACTTCCAAATTGTATGTAGGCGCGCAACTATATACAATTTCAAGATTAACGATGCAATACTCAGTTCGTCAAAATTTTATCATCATGTTTATAATAAAAACATTTTCATGCTTAATTCTTAAATAAGAATCAAAAATAAATTTACAAAGATTTTCTTTGTTATGAAAACAATTAAGTTTTCCAAGATGTTTCATAAACAACTTCATTTCGATAACGATTATTTATAAATCTCACTTTGAATAATCCTTATAGTGATGAAAATTAAATTTTCTCAAAGGATACTGTTTTATCTTATAAAAACAATGAGTGATCTGCAAAAGAGTGATGAAAAGTTTTTCACCAGGAACTAACTTCAATATATCAGGAAATGAGCTTAGCCAAATAATCATGAGGTTTATGACCTCGATGGCACTCAAAAAGAATAATCCACAAGGTAACTCAATTCGAGATGAGTACTTGTTCAATGGTTGCATCACTAATGCGAGCATTAGAAAGAAGCAATAAAAGATAGATATCATCGATACATGTAGGATTTAGCAATCAAATGTAGTCTTTTTCATTAATCACAAACAAGTCAAAATTGTACCGTAACACATTACGTGTCACTATGTCATACAATTCTCAGAACTCATCCTACCAACTGATGTCTCAGTTAAGTTAGGGATTTTTAAAAGATACCACAATGAATACTAATCTACAAGAGTCATGGGGGTTCCACCTGTCCCGGAAGATCCATCGGTCCCTATTCAGAAGAAGATTTCTTCAATTTATTTCCTGGACACTAGGCATCCTCATTATTGGACAATGGCCTAGGAACAACCCTTAACACGAATCAACAATCAATTAAAACCTTATAATTCAATCACAGGACTTAATGACTTCCTCTTAATAATCTCATATTCCATACGGGTTAAATTTTACTTTATTCAAGTTTCAATCAACTTATGCTCAATTCGATATCCTACCTCATTCTCCAATACTTTCAACCTTATTCTTAGACCTTAATAGGGCAATAAAAGCTCGATATGAACAACGCTTAATTTCCAATCCTATAGCTCTTTCATCAATAGTTATCAAATGAGTCACTAGTATGAAATGACTCACACATTCAATTAGACTTCTTGGAAAGGTACTAGTGGCATGAGGCTTTTGGGTAATGGTTCCAATGACAGCCTCAAGTGCAACATTCACCCTTTCGATTTCAATTTAAGAATTGGATGACAACGAATCAGATGACATCTTTCTAGGTGGTAACGTTTTGTCAAACTCCACTGTATAAGGAAAGATCGTCATGACATCGATATCAGTTTTAATCTCGCCAATTCTTTTTCAATATAGCAATCAACTAATCTACATTTCTACGAATAGCAACCATTTTGTTGGGATCATAAACATCCACATCTTGGTTTAGATCTAGGATAGCTAGAATTCCTACGATAATAGCTTCGATTAATTTACTAGGGGATTTAGGGTTCCTTGTGACAATTTACGTCGTATAAATACCTCGTATAAATATCAAAATAATCATCAAACAATCATGTAATAAAATTACATCATATATATATACATAATCCAAGTTATATATATATTAAAATAACACTTCTCAGTCTGGCCTTGTCGGTAACTCGAGAATTCTTCGGCACTGTTATAGTCAAAAGATTTTTAGACATTTTTAGAAAAATGTTTATAGTTAAAAGATTTTGAAATGTTTTATTCAAAAGCTTGGTTATAAAAATCTTTTGTTCTCTATAACGAGAGCTCTGGTACCAAACTGTAACACCCCCAAATTTATACAACTCAATACAACGGAAGACTCGTTGGTGTTACGGGATAGCACATTACTCACATCATAGACAACGCATAAAAATCGCGTCGTTTAATAATAAAAGTATTTCCATTCATAAATATCAAATTTACATAGGTCCTAAGTCATTGTATTTCATACAAGTTTTACAAAGCATTTGAATGAAAATTATTATTTAAGTGCGGGCCATGAATTCTTGTTGTCTTCCCGAGAATTACCTTCAAGTACCTGAGATAAAACATGTTAAAAGAAAAGGTCAGCGATAACGCCGGGTGAATTCATAGAGTTTAATGAAAACCATTAATATATCATCGGTATATATATATTACCGAAAATCATTTCGTACAAATATTTGTAGTAGGCCATGAAATAGCCAAAGCCATTTTATACAAATCCTTCTCCAAAATCATAATATAGGCTTTCGCCTTCAAAATCATTATATGAACCATTGTCGTTAAAACATCAAACAATACGTTTTATAACGTTGTATAAAGCTAAATAAAAATCGTTATATGAATATGGTTATGTAAAACCAAAACACGAACATAAAATCAATATAAGACCCCGTATTGCTAGTCAGGCAATATATCGTAATTCGGTGCTTATAGCAATATTTCGTTAATTGGATAATTATAAGCCGCATGACATTTTTACCTTACTACAACAAACAACGGGTAGCTAGCCCGAAACTCAATTTGCCCATCTAAATTAGCGTGTCGTCACAATAATCACGCTTGTGTAAATCTTCTTATACATAAATTCGCTTACCAATCAATGTGGCACGACGGGGATCAACCGTCAAGGCGCGAACTGGGGTGATCGTCCCCAAATAGTACTATTATATGCATAAGCGTCTACCAAATCCCGGTAGTTCACAATTCATGATAATGGGAATTTTAGTGACATAACCTAACTTTAATAATCCATTTCATTTCATCTATCGGGTCATTTAATCATTCATCGGGTCATATAAGGTTTCCGGTTTAGTCGTAAAGGACGGTAAATTATAATCGTAAGTCCTAATCTCTTCTCGTAAATTTATGAGTTTATGATCCAACACAAATTTAAAATCCCAAAATAATATTCGCGGATAAATTTATTTTCTGAAATGTCGGAATGTCACCAAAACGGTGTATGTAAATGATAGGTGTGTAAACACCCATCCTTTTTACCACTTAATTACAATAATAACCGGACAAAAACGTGTATTTTATGTCAATTATGTCGGCATTATGTGTTGTTTGTGTTTTTGTTCTGATTTAGGACGAAATTGTGAAAAGGGGAGAAAACACGGGCATTTACGGGCTTTTATAGAAGAAAAAGATGAAAGACAAAGTCAAGAAGTCAAGAGTGCAAAAAGAACGGAAGTCCAAGACCAATTCTGAAGATTTATCAAAGAAAAAGTCAAAAGACGGAAGTTTACTAAAAGCCGAAGAACTCGAGTCTTATTTATTGAAGAACTAAAAGACGAGTTTAAAGAAATCCCGAGCCAAAAGTCATTAAAGTCCAAGATTAACAAAAGATTAAGAAGGGAAGGACTTAATGGTGCAATTAAGAAGAAATGAAGGAGGGGAGGAAGCTTCCTAAGCATTCCTTAATCCTCCCCTATAAATAGTTATTAGATAAATCATTTTCATTTTATTGGCTAGAGTGACACTAGTTCTTCCATCTTTATTTACTTGCACATTTACTTTATTGCACTTTAATTACCTTGTCTTGCACCTTATTTTCCAAGTAAGTTACTTTTATTTTTATTGCACCTTTACTTTACTTGTTTAATCTCTCATTCTTCCTTTCTTTCTATGCTTTATTATTTGTTTACATGCTTATTGTGTTGCTTATTTGATTAAAGATTATCTTTTTATGCTTTTGATTGTTTTGGTTTATTGATTTTTATAGCTTATTTGTGTTTATTTTAAGTTTCTTAAGTTTTTATAAAAGTTATTTTCATATAAAAGTTTGTTTTCGTAAACATTGTTTCATTTAGTGTTTTTAAAAAGTCTTTAAACTGTAGCTTATTAGCTTTTTCTTACACGGTTTTCATTAGGATTTTAGGTGTGTGCTTATTTGGTTTATAGCTTATTAGTTTTGCTTATTTTCGTTTCCTTTTACTGTATTCCGATCTCTTTGATCGGAAAAGGGTTTATTATTCCGACCATAGCTTCATTTGCTTGGTCGGAATAAGGTTTGTAACATTCCGATTGGGAGGTCCTTAACATTCCGATCAGAGTTGTTTGTGGGGTTTTCCGATTGGTCTCGTTGTGACAGCATTCCGACCAAGGGTATTCTCACCATATTCTGATCTAGGTTTGTGACATTCCGATCAGGGTAAGTTTGGTATTCCGATTAGTTAGGTGACAGCATTCCGATCAGGGTTCCATTCTTTATTCCGACGAGATCATCATTCCGATCAGGGTGATAAGCAACATTCCGATCAAGGTGAGTTTGGTATTCCGATCAGGTAGGTGACATTCCGATTGGAATTCCAATCATCATTCCGATCAGGGTGATAAGCAACATTCCGATCAAGGTGAGTTTGGTATTCCGATCAGGTAGGTGACATTCCGATTGGAATTCCAATCATCATTCCGATCGGAGGGGTAGGTTTATTATTCCGATTGTGTTCCGTTCGGAATACATTCCGATCAGGAAGGTTTGTTTCTTCTATTTCGTTTTATTTTATTTTTAAGTTCACATTTTAATACTTTGTCAAATTCTAATTTTAGTCACGCTTTTTAATTCCCGTCATTTAGTTATTACTTTTCAAAGTTTTAAATATTGCGTCCTTCTTTTAATTAGACTTAGATTTATTTTAACGCCTTTTATTTTAACGTTCATTTACTTTTACGTCTTGCACTTTTTAATATACTACAACGACACACTTTTGTTTCCACCAAAGAACGACTGAGTCGCACATTAAACTCCGTTTTCAATTCGAAGAGACATACTTAATCGAATTTAATTTTTACCTGGCCAAAACTTAGTTATCAAAGGTCGGAATAGGGTTTGTAACATTCCGATTGGGAGGTTCTTAACATTCCGATCAGAGTTGTTTGTGGGGTATTCCGATTGGTCTTGTGGTGACAGCATTCCGAGCAAGGGTATTCTCACCATATTCCGATCTAGGTTTGTGACATTCCGATCAGGGTAAGTTTGGTATTCCGATCCGGTAGGTGACAGCATTCCGATCAGGGTTCCATTCGTTATTCCGACGAGATCATCATTCCGATCAGGGTGATAAGCAACATTCCGATCAAGGTGAGTTTGGTATTCCGATCAGGTAGGTGACATTCCGATTGGAATTCCGATCATCATTCTGATCGGAGGGGTAGGTTTATTATTCCGATTGTGTTCTGATCGAAATACATTCCGATCAGGAAGGTTTGTTTCTTCTATTTCGTTTTATTTTATTTTTAAGTTCACATTTTAATACTTTGTCAAATTCAAATTTTAGTCACGCTTTTAAATTCCCGTCATTTAGTTATTTACTTTTCAAAGTTTTAAATATTGCGTCCTTCCTTTTAATTAGACTTAGATTTATTTTAACGCCTTTTATTTTAACGTCCATTTACTTTTACGTCTTGCACTTTTTAATATACTACAACGACACACTTTTGTTTCCACCAAAGAACGACTGAGTCGCACATTAAACTCCGTTTTCTATTCGAAGAGACATACTTAATCGAATTTAATTTTTACCTGGCCAAAACTTAGTTATCAAATGGCGCCGCTGCCGGCTCTTTTCGTAAAGATTAACGGTTTTCTATGAGAGACGCGTTGCTTTTTGGGATCCGTTCATTCGTAAGCGTTATTTTTCTTGCATAAAAATTTCAAAAAACCATAAAAATTAAAAATTGATAAAAATCCATAAAAATTAAAAATTTCAAAAATCCAAAAAGATTTTATTTTTATTGTGTATATATATTGTCTTTGAATTTGGCATTGTTTTCTTTTGCCTTTGTAGGTGTATGCGTACTAGATCTTATAATTATTAAGTGCCCGAGACTCGAGAAGATTTAAGTATGTCAGGTGTTAACAACAACAATAATCCACCGCACCTCCACAATAACAACAATGTTCTTCCACAGCCCGATCTTCGGACAATGGAGGAGCTTTGTCAACCTACCATGTTTGGACGAGGAGGACCGATTGCACCGATGCAAATCACGGCTCCTGAGTTTTCGTTGAAGCACCACATGATTCAGCAAGTGCAAACAAATCCTTTCCGTGGATTGCTTGATGATGATGCCAACAAACACCTCGACAAGTTCATTACAATCACCCAAAGCATGAAGTTGCCCGGTGCCACAATGGATGTTCTTCACCTACAACTCTTTCCACATACTTTATCCCATCATGCCGAGAAATGGTTTGATCGTCTTCCAAAGAATTCAATTCATACTTGGGATGACATGACTCAACGCTTTTTGTCGCGCTACTTTCCACCATCCATGGTCACGAGCCTTCGCAATCAAATCAGCGGTTTCATGCAAGAACCCGATGAATCTCTCTTTGATGCTTGGGAAAGATATAATGTCTTGATCGATCGTTGTCCAAACCACAACATGCTCCCTGTCACATTGATTGATACTTTCTACAACGGTTTGACTTTTCGAGATCGTGATCCGATTAATGCAGCTGCCGGTGGCACATTCATGAAAAAGAGACCCGAGGAGTGTAGAGAGCTTATTGAGAACATGACTACTCACCACAAAAACTGGGATTCCTCCGCTTCTTCAAGGAACCACCCGAGAGTCAATGTTTCTTCTACTTCAGCAAACCCCGACATGACCAAACTCACCCGCATGATGACTGAAATGAGCAAAAGTTAAAGCGGTTGCACCTTCTTGTGAAACATGCGGCGGTCCTCACTCATACACCGATTGTCCTTCAACACAAGGAAATCCAGAAAATGTGTATGCAGCTTATGGTAATTATTCACCAGAAAATTACCAAGCTCGACCTCAAGGGGATAGAAATTTGCTGAGTTATCGAACAAACAATTACCTTTCACCCGGTTTTTCTCTTCAAAACCAAAACCCCGCCAACAACTATAATAGAAGCAACCAAATCCCACCAAAAGCTTCTAATCCTTATCACCCACCCGCCCAACAAAACCCACCCATTAACCCGGATGTTGAAGCCATAATGAGAACCCAAGGTGAGCAAATCAAGAATCTGCAGAGCCAAATTATCAATCTGAAAGGAGATATCACCAAGCAAGGAAATGAGATCAGATCCGAGCTTCGAGATAATATCCAATCATCTTTCAGCAATCAAACGAATGATTTGAAGAATATGCTTGCTAGTTTCTTGCCCGCCGCTCAATCTTCTACTTCAAGTTCTCTACCTTCAAACACAGTCACCAATCCGCGAGCAAATGTGAGTGCTATTACTACCCGTAGTGGAGTCACCATCGTAGGACCACCGATCCTGCCCCCATCATCTACACCTCCTCCACCACCATTTATCCCTACTCCTCCTACACCTAGTATTAGTGCACCATTACCGTCTCCGCCTCGTCATGACGATGTACCTAGGAAGGAACCTTCAACATCTCAACCTTTACCACCTTCACCTTCCCCCACCCAAACCCAATATCCCATATCCTTCTCGCTTAGGCAAGACCAACGAGCTAACCAAGAATGACTGTCAAGTGTCAAGCTATGTGAAGATGCTCTCTCAAGTGAACATCAACATTAGCCTTGTTGAAGCACTTGTCCACATGCCGAAATTTATGAAAGCATTCAAGGAACTTCTTAACAAGAAGGAGAAGTTGATTGAGCTAGCCAGCACACGCTTAAATGAAAACTGTTCTGCAGTTATTCTTAAAGAACTTCCGGAAAAGCTTAGAGATCCCGGTCGTTTTGTGTTGCCGTGCATCTTTAACAAAACTTAAGAATTTACTGCCCTAGCTGATCTCGGGGCCAGTATTAATCTTATGCCTTTGAGTGTTTGGAAAACACTATCATTACCCGACCTCACTCCAACAAGGATGACTCTTGAACTTGCAAATCGCACTCTCGCTTACCCCGTTGGTATTGCCGAAGACGTGTTCATTAAAGTTGGCACATTTACTTTCCCGGTCGACTTTGTCGTTGTTGATTATGAAATGGACCCTCGTATTCCTTTAATACTTGGTCGGCCATTCTTGAGAACCGGATGAGCTTTAGTTGATGTTGCCGAAGGTGAGTTAATCTTAAGAGTCGGGAATGATTCACAAGTTTTCAAAATGGGTAAGCTTACAAGCAAATCCTTTGGAAGAGAATCCGTGAATATGATTAATGTGCTTGATGATTTTGTCGTCTACAACAATCCTCTATTCGACTCTTGCATTGATAATCTACTTTTTCAAGATGATGTGGATGATTCTCTCTCCAATTTGGAACCTTGTCCCATATATGATTCTCCACCGGTCTTTGATGCTTATGATGATGAGTCTAGCTCAGATTCGGATGATTATGATGACCTTACTTCTGAGTATCCCGATCTGCCCACATATGATGATTTTGATGAGGTCGATACTCTTTCGAGTGATTCTTCACATGATGAAGATCCTCCGCCATCACTCGATCCTACTTTGGACGATTACTCATTTGAGGAAGACTTCTCTACATTTCTCAATACTTACTTCCCTCATGAGAGTGATGCACCTCCTTTGGACTTTGAATATTATCGTCTTGATCCTACTTTGGATTTGAAGAACATTCTTTCAAAGGAGACGAAACCGGTCGACACCAATATCCGCAGCACATATGATTTAACACCTCTTTGTCCCCCTTCTGAGGACGAGGTTGTGCATCTTCTTCGCGAATCTTCTTCACACTCTGCTGAGCCTAAGTGCTATTTTCCCCTAAAGGAAAAGGTGTTCGACCCCGGTATTAATATTCTACAGCCATCTTAGTATCCACCTGATGAAATAAAAGGAAATATTTTTGGAACTTATGGAAATCTGCTTGCACCACTTCACCCTTGCTTCCACCGTGCTCCGTCATTTCTTAGGGGAACCTTGCCTATCCTTCTTTGGCTTGCCTTGTTCGCCTTAAGCTTGTGCTATTTGATGGACGAAAACTATGTCTTTGATCCTGGTGGATATGTTTCATGCTTCTTCCTATGATGATCATGGTCGAGTCAGGCTCACGACTCGGTTAACAAAAACCAAGCGCTTCTTGGGAGGCAACCCATGTATCTATCTTTTCACTTTCTTTATCCTAAGTGTAGGGGAGACCCGTTGGTGTTTGTTGTTTCCTTTCCTCTCTTAATCAGGGATTCGAGCTCAATGATCCATTCTTGATGATTCTTGACGACCCGTGATTCCGTGTTCCCTTCTTCCCAGTTCTATCATAAACTCTTTTAGATTCACTATTTTATATTTTTCCAATATTAAAAATAGGAATCTCTTTAGTTGTCTCTTCCTTAGAGAGATTTAAACAAAGTGCACAATGTCCTAAGTGTAGGGGGGTTTACTCCCACATGCATAAACATTGAGGACAATGTTTATCTTAAGTGTAGGGGGACTTCTATCGAAGTTAAGTGGCCTTTTCCTTGTATTTGTCCTCATTTTAACCGGAAAATCAATTTTTCGACATTTTTCAAAATTTTTGATCTATTTTGGCCTATTAGTTTTTACTTTTGTATAGTTATTTTCTTTCCTTGTTAGAATAAATCTTTAATAAAGTGGTTTTAAATTTTCAAACGTTGTGAATCTTTTGACTCAACCCGAGTTTACTTGTCTAAGTTTACTCTAGCTAGTATCCTTAACGTGTTTAAGTCAAGTTTTGCTAGGCTTTTATATAGGGAGCTATAAAACGCGAAAGTCTTAACTCTCACGGGTTAAGAACAAGAACTTTTCGCAAGTTCCTATAATTGATCCTAGAGAGTCGTTTATCAAGGGAACTTTAAAATGCGATTTCTAAACTTGAAAAAGTCTAAGAGTTTGCAAGATCCTATAGACGACTCGAAAACCCAAAACTTTGATTTAATAGGCTAAGCATCCACGAGTCTCATTCTTTGAGATTTTAAACTGTGGAGAACGAGAGATGATAGAGCCAATTATAAGTTTGGTATTCTTTCGGGAATTTATGTGAGTTAATTATAAGCCTATTCTCCCATCGCTTGCTAATAAATTTATCTGCAATAAATAAGGTTGTACGATTTGAAAAGTTACTTAGCTTCTAGCCCAAGATCGTTTAAAAGTTGCTCGGTATGGATTAGAGTTCATAGCCAATTCATAACTTATTGAAGCGGGATGCGAAGATTGGCGAGTCCAAAAAAGTCCTAACAAGACATGAGGGCTATATTTTGTTGCTAAAGATCCAAAGTTATGTGAAAAATCATTTATCGAAAATCAATATGAAGGATCGAGACACACGACGAAAAGCAAAAACTCCCCAAAAGTCATGGAGAAGTGTATCCCAAAAGACCCTAGCAAGGTATGAGGATAAATAGATCCAAGTCATAAAAGGAGGCGGATCGTTGTATATCAAAGTCCAAAACAAAGATTGGAGAAAAATAAAGAAGTCGTGGTCCATATATGAAGAATCTCTCAAAACTTCAAGTGAAGAAATTTCATTATGAAGAGAAGACCATTATTTCATGAACGTCTCTCAAGGTTTGAAGTATGAAGTCTCTGCCAAATATCGGTCCGAGAAAGGTCTCAAATCGCGAAGCGAGTTATGCCAAGATATGAACTTTATGAGGTCCAGAGAATAAGTTTTAAAAGATTTTGTCCTTTAGCTAACTATTGATTAAATCGTTCACTTTATTTTCGGACTAAATAACTATCAAAATAAGTCAACAATGCATCCTCGTGATCATTCAAGACAACAATAAAATATAAGAGATACCCCTAGGAATAAGGGAGTCTAAGTGAATAATTGGCCCATATGAGTTCGTGTTAGTTTGCTAACTTATAATAACAATTATCTCGTTTTTAAGCTTGGTTTGGAGAAAGAGAAAACTTGAGGATGATGATTATTCATGACAATTTCAGAACCCAAGGTATGCTTTTGATTTCTTTACTTTGAATGTTTATAGTTTTCTATCTCTTTAATAAAGGCCAATGTGGATTGATTATGATGAAATATGTAAACGAGCTTTGTAACTAATGCATTGCATGAGGACATTGCAATGGTCAAGTGTAGGGGATTTGATAGGTGTGTAAACACCCATCCTTTTTACCACTTAATTACAATAATAACCGGACCAAAACATGTATTTTATGTCAATTATGTCGGAATTATGCGTGGTTTGTGTTTTTGTTGTGATTTTGGACGAAATTGTGAAAAGGGGAGAAAATACGGGCATTTACGGGCTTTTATTGAAGAAAAAGATGAAAGACGAAGTCAAGAAGTCAAGAGTGCAAAAACAAAGGAAGTCCAAGACCAATTCTGAAGATTTATCGAAGAAAAAGTCAAAAGACGGAAGTTTACTAAAAGCCGAAGAACTCGAGTCTTAATTATTGAAGAATTAAAAGACGAGTTTAAAGAAATCTCGAGCCAAAAGTCATTAAAGTCGAAGATTAACAAAAGATTAAGAAGGGAAGGACTTAATGGTGCAATTAAGAAGAAATGAAGGAGGGGAGGAAGCTTCCTAAGCATTCCTTAATCCTCCCCTATAAATAGTCATTAGATAAATCATTTTCATTTTGTTGGCTAGAGTGACACTAGTTCTTCCATCTTTATTTACTTGCACATTTACTTTATTGCACTTTAATTACCCTGCCTTGCACCTTATTTTCCAAGTAAGTTACTTTTATTTTTATTGCACCTTTACTTTACTTGTTTAATCTCTCATTCTTTCTTTCTTTCTATGCTTTAATCTTTGTTTACATGCTTATTGTGTTGCTTATTTGATTAAAGATTATGTTTTTATGCTTTTGATTGTTTTGGTTTATTGATTTTTATAGCTTATTTGTGTTTATTTTAAGTTTCTTAAGTTTTTATAAAAGTGATTTTTATATAAAAGTTTGTTTTCGTAAACTTTGTTTCATTTAGTGTTTTTAAAAAGTCTTTAAACTGTAGCTTATTAGCTTTTTCTTACACGGTCTTCATTAGGATTTTAGGTGTGTGCTTATTTGGTTTATAGCTTATTAGTTTTTCTTATTTTCGTTTCCTTTTACTGCATTCCGATCTCTTTGATCGGAAAAGGGTTTATTATTCCGACCATAGCTTCATTTGCTTGGTCGGTATAGGGTTTGTAACATTCCGATTGGGAGGTTCTTAGCATTCCGATCAGAGTTGTTGGTGGGGTATTCCGATTGGTCTCGTGGTGACAGCATTCCGACCAAGGGTATTCTCACCATATTCCGATCTAGGTTTGTGACATTCCGATCAGGGTAAGTTTGGTATTGATCAGGTAGGTGACAGCATTCCGATCAGGGTTCCATTCTTTATTACGACGAGATCATCATTCCGATCAGGGTGATAAGCAACATTCCGATCAAGGTGAGTTTGGTAATCCGATCAGGTAGGTGACATTCCGATTGGAATTCCGATCATCATTCCGATCGGAGGGGTAGGTTTATTATTCCGATTGTGTTCCGATCGGAATACATTCCGATCAGGAAGGTTTGTTTCTTCTATTTCGTTTTATTTTATTTTTAAGTTCACATTTTAATACTTTGTCAAATTATAATTTTAGTCACGCTTTTAAATTCCCGTCATTTAGTTATTTACTTTTCAAAGTTTTAAATATTGCGTCCTTTCTTTTAATTAGACTTAGATTTATTTTAACGCCTTTTATTTTAACGTCCATTTACTTTTACGTCTTGCACTTTTTAATATACTACAACGACACACTTTTGTTTCCACCAAAGAACGACTGAGTCGTACATTAAACTCCATTTTCAATTCGAAGAGACATACTTAATTGAATTTAATTTTTACCTGGCCAAAACTTAGTTATCAGTAAACATAAGCACGTAACGTAGAATCCTCTGGTTTAGACGTAGTCGATGCTACTTCAAGGCGTAAACCCAAATTACTTCCCAAAAATAAGTGAGTTCATAATGTAACATTAAAATAATGTTTTTAAATAATACTTGAGAATAAAATATCAACCATAAATTGACGGATTGTCACACTTTCTTTAGTGACAACAATTTTTGAAGTCGAGGTTAGGTTTTGAGTGTTGAGTTTACACCGTTCTTGCCTTCATTTTTGGACTAATAAATATCAAATAAAGTCAAATGAGCCTTTGGGTGAATGACAAATAAAATCTAGAGATACAATTAGGAATAATAGGAGATTGAGTTTAACACAAATTACTTGTATGAGTTGGTTTAATTTTGGGGCTTATGATTGACAATGATCTTGTTATTGCACTTGGCATGGAAAAGTGAAAAGTCGAGGGACGATGAATCTATTTGAGTTTTATGATCCTAAAAGTTATTTTTCAAATAATGAAAGCAATACATTATGTCTTTGCAAAATAAAGTTTCAAAAGTCAAATAAAAGTGTAGTTGGTGTTTTATTTTATCATTGCGTGAGGACACGACAATTGCTTAGCAAGGGGGAGTTTGATATGAGTGTAATTACTCATATCATTTGTATCTTAAAACAACTAAAAAATGCATAAATATTATGAAAATGCCTTGTATATATGTTTTTTTGTTGTTTCGTTTGTGTAGGTACCAAGTTCGCGAAAGCCGGCAAAACCGACACGAAGTTTGAAGAAAAGATCGACGAAGCCAAAAACGAGCTCGATTTAAGCGGATTTGTATTTATCGAATATTATTTGTACCAAGTGGGTCCCACATTTGCTAAATGGGCCTAAGACCCCATTTATAAGTTATGTTGTCATTTTTTTGAATAAAAGCCCATTTACAAGCCCAATTGACAACAAAATGACGGATTGAAGTCATTGCAAAGTTGGGTCCATCAAGGCCCAATACCAAAAAAAAAGAGACGAATGAAAGTATTATTCATTTTATTTGGATTGGATCGCCCATGTACTAAAAAGTGACGGTGGAAAAGATGTATAAAGTTTTCATTTGGTCATTGTTATACAGTCAAAGAAAGTTAATAAACACAAAGAGAAAAAAAAATCGTGACAGAAAAATAAAGGGAAGAATGAGTAGCAGTGAAGAACCCTAGAATTTAGGGATTCCTAAATAAATCGTCGATTGATGTCACGTGCTGGCTTTTCAGATAATTAAGGGTATAATGATGCGTGGTCTACACTTGGATTCCAAGAACAAGGCTCCCAAGTGGAACCATGAAGCGTCACATCCCATCCCCTATTGGTCAATTACTTGTCAATCAGTCAGAGAACCAATGAAATCCCTCCACTTCAGCAAGAAACTAGCACACCTTGTGCCACGGTGGCAATCCGTGTGCACAAGGGTATATCTCAACCGTTGGATCGAAACAGAAAAGAGAGAGAAGAAAGAAGAGATGATCTAATGGCTCAGAATCGCTTCATCACCAACAACCCACCCCTCGTTTTAGCTATAAAATCCCCCTCAAAAATAAGTAATATCCATCCCTTTCTTTCTCTTAGAGTTATTATGTTAGTTTTTAGTTAGAAAATTTGTAATTTCTTTTTCAAATTATTGTAATATTTCGATTTAAATAATAAAGGAATTTCAATTTCAATTTCTTGTTTTTACATTCGATTTATGTTACTGCTAAAATTAATTTTCAGCCTATTATCTCTTTGATATAGTGTATGTTCATTTTTGGATGATATGGTACCGATTTAATACTAAATAACAATTAAGGATATAATGACTTATTAACTGTTTAAGCTGAAATCATAGCTTGAATGATTAATTTTGAGTTAGATGGGATAAAAGTCAAACCTACTGTTTGATTTATAAGAAGCTGTTAGTTCAAAGTTCGTATGCTGATTCGAAGGATCTGATTATGGTTCGAGTCGTATCGATTGTTCGAGATATATTGATGCTTCATGGTGTTTGTGGTTCGTGATGTTTATTATGGTGTTTTGATCGTGTTTGGGTATCGTTTAAGATAAGTCGGTTCAGCGCCGCACTTCTACATCAAGGGTTTTCGTCATTTAATGGTTAAGCTCTATTAGTTTTTCTGCATTTTAGAGTAAAATACTGTTTGTTAGAAGTGTTTGAGGCTTTGCTTTACTTTGTTTGATGTTTATCTGCTAATGAATAATGTTTTATGATTTAGTGATTTAAATGTATTTAGTTTATATGTTTGTAGATTTTAAACTTGCCTGATTTACTTGTATTTGTTTGAAATCTGTAATGGGTTTAGATTTCATATATTATTCGATCTGCTTGAGTTCATAAGTATGAGTCTGTTTTGCATTGGTTTAATATTACTGTGAGTACGATTATGTTGGAATAATTATGTTATTCATTTTGTTAAAGCATATTGATAATTTAAACTAGTCTTTACTGTTATGTTTGATATTCAAATTTAATTTTGCGAAGTTTGTATGGCCTGTATGATGATTCCGCCGTAGGTTTTTAATCCTTGCTCATTTTATTTTCTTGCTGAGATATTGACTTCGTCTCGTCACGTTTGCTTAAACAACTTGGTAGTTGCTCGTAATAGGAATATATAGGAGCTAGAGGTTTCATGATTTTGATGCTTGCTGCTTTGCTTGTTAGATGTTGCTCGTGCGCCTATATTCTGAGTGTTAATTAGATAATCCTAATCATTGAGTTTTATTACTGATGTTAATTTCGTTCCATCATTTCTTGCATAATTGATAGTTGAGTTTTTACTACTCTTTAGGAAAAGAGAGCAAATAGGGCAAGTAGTGAATACGACGATTTAGGAAAACCGTGTATTAAAGACCCTAAAAAGAGTTCGTTCTCAAGGAGGCTTAGTGTGTGTGTAATGAATTGATTATCTTTGTGATTATACTTTTGAGAAAGAAAAATAGAAAGGGGATTAGAAGAGAATGACGGTTACGAAGACGGATTAAACTAAGTCGAAAAAGGTGTACACGTAAAATCGTAAAAAGTACCAAAATTAAAATTTTAACCTAAAAATTCCTAAAAATTACCAAAAATCCACAATAATATTCTAAGAGTTCAGAAAAAATCCAAACTTGCTAAAACCTTTTAATTAATTAGATAATGACTTTTTAATGCTAATTAAAGCCCTAAAAATCAAAATTAATTATTAAAAAGTCCCAAGCAAGATTTTAAAGTTTGTAAACCTCAAAAATACCCTAATTAAGCTAAAAAGTATTTTTCAAAATTTTAAAACCAATAAAAACTATTTTTAAACAATTAAAAACTACTAAAATCAATTAAAACTTAAATTAATTCTAGAAAATAATTAAAAGACTCGAAAAATATTTGGAAAGTTGCAAAAATCCTAATTAAGTGTTTAGAACCTAGGAAAAATATAAAAACTTAGAAAATCAGAATTTTAATTTTCGATAATAAAATAATATTAAAAATTCAAAAATCATAAAAAATTCTAAAAACTTGCAAACTAGCTTAATTTAACCTAAATAACTCAGAAATGAAAGTGAAGTTACCAAAATACCCCTAATGGGCCTAGAAAATGGGCTAAACCCAAAACAGTACCTTATTGGGCCAAATTTGGGCCCAATAACAAAAAGTGTTCAAAATAAGCCCAAAAAGCACAGGTTGACTCAAAATTTGATTTTAAACAACTTTTTCCAAAGGCCCAAAAGCTTAAAGTGTCAAATAAGCTAGCTTATACCAAGTAGCTTATTCTTAATGGGCTTTTTGGCCCATTAAGCTATAAGCCAATGCCATAAGCTAAAATGTGACACACAAGCTTCTTTTGACCTAAATAAGACTTCTGCAAAAAGAAATTTGAAATAAGCCCAAGGAATAAGCCTGAAAATGCAATAAGCAATCTATAGAAAACGACAAAATAGTCGTTTTTGAGTTCTAGGCCACCCCAAGTGCTGATTCAAGTTTCTATAGCTTCTAAATGACTTAATTAAGCAAACTCAACAAAGAGTTTTCAAATAAGTTGACTCAATAAGCTGGAAAAAGCAAATAAGCACTTATGTAAAAGTCAAATAAGTTGGTTTTCTAGTAAAAAGTCAAAGTCAAAGTCCAATAAGCTCCAGTCTACTTAAATGGGTCAAATAATGAAGACCTATCACAAAAAATAAGTTGTTGCAAGTCTAGATAAGCTAGAATAGCTTATTGATAAGCTGAGTTCAAAATTACACTAGCAGGGGCTAGTTTTGGGTGTTGAGCAGTGGGAACTTTTCCCACTGCTTGACTTGTTTGACTTTTTGTCTTTAGTGGCTGTTTTGGAGATTCAAATTACACAAAGGCACCCAAATGATCTTTGGATCATAAGGAGTCAATAACAATCAACAAATCACAACAAGAAACAGCCAAATGATATAGTTAATTCAAACAAGTACCAGATCTGGGCAAAATAAGAACAAGTATAGCAGATTTGACCAATAAGCTGTTTTAGCAAGAATAAGCTAACCAAATTACACCAAAAGCATACACAGGATAAAATAAACTTAAATGAGCAAGTATAAATAAGTTTCATGCAAAAATTACAAGAATTGAACAAGATCTAAGCAGTTTAAAGTTACTGATGAACAAGTTTTGGCCAAATGGTGTTCTTGCTGATACACTTGACCCAAAGCTCAGATTCAAACACTCAAATCTTTCAAGTATGTTATATTAATGAGGTTTAAACAACTTTTACACCTAAGCATGCATAAACTCTAGGTTTTCCCAAAATCTTAGGCAAAAATCAGTAAAACTCAACAAGATATAGCAGATTGAACAATTCAAGGTTTCAAGTCCAAATATTTGCAGGTTTGTGGTCTATTATGAGCATACAACAGATAACAAGCACAAACACAAACTTCCCTTAACACAATAACATAAAATCAACACAAACAGGTAGACCCAAACACCCCTTTATCTTTTCAAATCCAAATTTTTCAAAGTAAAAGTGAGATTTAAGACCACCCAAGCATCAATTAACACAAAAACAAGTAAGATTAACAGATTCAAGCAAGTATAAGCCACAAAATACACAAGAACAAAGGCAACACTCAAATATCACAAAAATCCAAAGTATTATTAGATTTTGGGATTAAGGGTGTGTACCTCATGGATGTACATCCACACCCACGGATTTTGAGCTTATGTGCTAGCAAGAACAAGCATAAGCTTCCACTACAAAGCCTGCTAAGATTGAACAAGGTTAAAGCAAAATAAATTCAAAAAAATGGCAGAAAATGAAACTTGCTTGATTAATGCAACCAATTGATCCCACACTTGATTATCCCCAAACTTTGAGCTCACAACACCTTGATATTAACAATATCAGGATGTATAGATCACTCTTAGCCCAGAAATTCCAAGATTTGATCAATGACTTAGCAAAATATCAAGAATGAGGAAAATTGCAAACTTTTGCAACCTCCAATTGAAAACAGGTTTTTAACTTCTAAACTAACAATCATATAACAATAATAAGCATTAATAAAGATTGGCCAATGACTTTTCTTCAATGCTTCAAACACAATTTCATTAAACTGAAATGGGATTTACAGAAGTTGAACAAGGAAAAAATCAAAAGCAAACGTCTATGTTGGACCCTATACCCTTTATATAGAGGGTGTACATGGTCAGTTTAAACCTAAAAACTTAAAACCCTAAATTGTAGAAGCCCAAAAATGCCCTTGAGATTTTGTCTTCTTTGGAGAATCATGTGACTTGTTTTGGAGTTATGTAAGAGCTGGAAAGTGCAAAGTTGATCCAAAGGTGTGAAACAAGCTTAAGATACAAGCTAGAATTGAGCCCGTTGGATGGCTGGCAAATTCTTGTCTTCTTCCCTTTTGACGTACCAGGTGAGGCCCCATGCAGCATGTGGGTTGGTGGGGTGCAATGTTTAAGGGTTGGGTTGTGTTAAGTATCACCTTAATCTTAAATCTGGAGAAGATTAAGGTTTAATTGTGAAAAATGAAGGAATACCCAATTTGTCTCAAGAACATCAAGAACAAGGTTTTGATCTTTTTAATGTTTAAACAAAGTGTTAGGCGCCATAATCTTTATAAAATAAAGATTAGTTAAAAACGAGTATAAGTGGGGTGTGATGTGGCACCAGGGAGGGATTTGGTTGGTGGAGAGAGTGAGTAGGGCACGTGTCACCCACTCACTGGTTAAGGTAAGTTTAGTGTCTGGCCAAATATGACCCCCTCTCTTTCTTTCTTTTGTCATTTCCATCTTTTTCACTTGCAAACTCGTTTTCCTTAGTATTGAAAGTTTTCAATTTCACACTTTGGCCACAAAAGGTTTTAAAAGATGAAATCAGGGGTATTTCTTGCCATTTTTGAATTCTTCAAGGGCTGATTTGGCATTTTGATGATGGATAATGGTCTTGACTTGTATGTTGAGCATTTTGGAGGACTGAAATTGCCAAGTCTTGTTTGATGAGGGACCATTTTTGCCAAATGTTGAAAGTCAAGGGTCCTTTTTGTAATTTTGGGATTTTCAAAGGACCAAACTTGTAATTTCTTGTACTTTGAAGGAATTCATGATATATTTGACTTTGTGGAGGATATTGGTTGACAATTTAGCTTTGTTGAGGGGCTAAACTTGCCAAATCTTCAAAGTGGAGGGCCCTTTTTGTAATTTTGACAAACTTTAGGGACCAAACTTGTAATTATGAGGATACAAGGGTATAAAGTGTAAATTCTTCCATATTGAAGGACCCTTCTTCATAATTCTTCAAATCTTCAAGGGTTGATCTTGGGAAAGTCTTCATTAGGGCTAGGTTCATTGTGCGGCTTCGTTTCTCGTGTTCGTTTTTGCATGATTCTTGTGATCTTTTGTCATTTTCTCAATATCCGTACCTAAAATACACAAGTAAAAAACACAAGCATATATATGGGTATTTTGATGATATTTAATGCATTTTAAGCCCTACTTGGAAGATGAGACTATGTATAAAAGCAGTCTCATCACTCCCCCATACTAAACCATTACCGTGCCCTCACGCAATGCTAGAATAAAGTATCGTAGCACCTCCAAAATTCATTTTTATTCACTTTATTGAACGATAAACTAGCTACACTACTTCTATTGCTACTACTACTTGTGTGTTAGACATAATGTATGATTTTCATCGCAAAATGGGACGTTTAGGTTCATAGAATAAGAACCCGTGAATGCTTCGTTAGAAATAATTTCATCGTCCTCGATTTTCACCCCAATTCCATGCCAAGCGTGTAACGAGATAATTGTCATTATAAGTTAGTAATGCTAACACTACTCATATGCCCTAATCACGTACTTATCCTCCCATTATTCCTAAGTTGTATCTCTTATATTTTATATTTTCTTGAATGTTTCACGAGGATACATTGTTTGACTTATGCGATAATAGAGATTTAGGTCTAAAAATAGAGTCCTAACGGTGTAACCAAGACCATCAAATCAATAACCCCTCCCAATAGACAACGATGTCAAAAAATTAAGTTGACAAGAAGAATCGATAAACACAGTTTTGAACATGAGACTTATTACCAAGACTTTTATACGCCCCCTAACGGAAGGGCCTTATTATCTTTGTTTTACCTCCATCTTTTATTCAACTTCGCCATGAAGCTTTTATTATGACTTCGGTCTTGCCTTGCCTTTTATTATCCACCTCATCGGTAGTTTTATTAGCCAAAGACGTATATCCTCACGCTAAGGCGAATTTTGGATCTTTAAAGCTTCGAAGATTAAGGCTTGATTCACTTTCAATTTTGCATAGATTTTTCGGCCTTGTGGGGCTTCAAATTGTTTGCTTGATTTAGGTGAGCACTTGAAATCTTATTATTGGGTGAAGCTTTTGATTATTAGGGTGCCAATACTTCAAAACCGTGACGCTGGCGATGCCTTAATGTCTTCCCAATTTAATTACACGGAAGCTACTAGAAAAGACTAGAAACCCAACAATCCCAACTAAACCGCTAAGTCAATATTTATTAAGCAAAAAATATTTACGTGCGAAGGGAGAATAAGCAAACAACGAGAACACATGAGTTTTTGAAAGGATACGAGTACTCTACGTTTAGCATAGTAACTTATAATTAACCCTATCATTTCTCGTCCTCATTTAAGAGACTTAGCCTAATGTGTAGTTAAGGAATCAAAGCTAAGTGCTCAACACGCACGGTCGAGTCAAAAATTACTGTTATTCTCGGCATCGGAAAATCTACATTCGTGTCTTCAAACACTTATAAAACATGAGAAAATTTTTAAAATTTGGCCATTTTTAGCCTTATTTTGCAATAAAAACGATAAACAAAAAGATAAACTTTGGAAAGCGTGAAGGTTTGGCAAGGCAAGTATCTATTCACCCCCCATACTAAAGTTAAACATTGTCCTCAATGTTTCGAGTCTAGGGGTGCAAACACCCCCATACTAGAGACGTAGTCGAATGCCTAATCTAGCATGGAAAGGGTGTAACCAATAAATTAATAGCCGTTTATGAAGTGTGCTAATAACCTAAGGTTAGAACATCAAAAGGATATATCATGGATATTGAGAAAGTCTTCAAAGCAAACGATCGAGTGCTCCCATAGAACGAACACGAGAGGCTCCAATCGTGAAGATCATGATCATCTAAAGTCCACAATTCACAAACAACCACGAAACAAGGGTTGGAAGGGCACAAATCCCCTCACATTAAACTAATTAGAAAGCGATAATATATACATAGGATAAGCATGGGACCCCCCCACGAGGCACCTCGTTTTTTATTACCGAGTCATGAGCTCGACTCGATCCCCTCAATACTAATTATCATTGGGGAAGGTGACTTGGTCGAGGTAGTTCAAGGATGGAACTTCCCCGCCAAAGTAGTGCTTCAACCTATGTCCATTCACCTTGAAGTTAGGACCATCATATTGAGCTAGCTCGATGGTCCCATACGGAAACACTTGAGTCGCGGTGAATGGACCGGACCAACGGGATTTCAACTTACCGGAAAAGATTTTCAAACGAGAATTAAAAAGCGAAACTTGATCCCCAATGTTAAAAACCCGGTTTTTAATTTTAGAATCATGCAACTTTTTAGTTTTTTCTTTATAAATCAATGAATTTTCATAAGCAATGTCCCTCAATTCATCCAATTCATTTAATTGCATTTTCCGGTGTTTTCCCGCGGTCTCCATATCATCATTACAATGCTTTAGGGCCCAATAAGCCTTGTGTTCTAACTCGATAGGCAAATGACAATTCTTTCCATACACAAGCTTATAGGGAGTGCACCCAATGGCCGTCTTATGAGCGGTCCTAAAGGCCCATAAAGCATCGTCCAACTTATCCGACCACAATTGTCGGTTTTCCCCAACGGATCTCTCCAAGATCCTCTTCAACGCTCGGTTTGAAACCTCGACTTGCCCACTCGTTTGTGGGTGATAAGCCGTAGAAAGCCGATGTGTAACCCCATATTTTCTTAGGACCCTTTCGAATTGGTCGTTACAAAAATGGGTTCCACGATCGCTTATGATCGCACGAGGGGTTCCAAACCGAGAAAACAAGCTTTTCAAGATCTTGACTACCACACGAGCATCATTGGTGGGCAAAGCCTTAGCTTCCACCCACTTAGATAGGTAGTCAACCGCAACGAGAATGTACTTATTACCATGAGATGATGGGAACGGCCCCATAAAGTCTATACCCCAAACGTCAAAGATCTCACACACTTGTATGATGTTTTGTGGCATTTCATATTTTTGTGAGGCTTTTCCTTGTCGTTGGCATGAATCACACGACTTCACAAGATCTTGTGCATCTCGGTAAATAGTAGGCCAAAAGAAGCCAGCATCAAACACCTTCTTCGTCGTGATATTAGCACTGTGGTGACCACCCGTGGGTCCCTCATGGCAAGCTCTAAGGATGTTAGAAGCTTCGGTGCCAAATACACAACGTCGGATGATTTGATCCGCACAAGTTCGAAACAAGTAAGGGTCGTTCCAAAAGTAGAACTTGACGTCACGAAAGAATTTTCGTTTTTCTTGAGTCGTCATACCCTTAACGATAAAGTTACCCGCATGGTAATTTGCAAAATCCGCAAACCATGGGGTGGAAGGATCAAGCTTAGAATTCACTACACCGAGTGTCTCGAGCGGAAATTTTCGGTGATTTCCTTTGGCTCGTAAACACTTTGGTGAGGATCTTCCAAACGAGAAAGATGATCGGCCGCTAGATTCTCGGCTCCTTTTTTGTCAATGATGGTGTGATCAAATTCTTGAAGGAGGAGAATCCAACGAAGTAATCTAGGCTTAGCATCTTGCTTTGCCATGAGATACTTGATAGCCGAATGGTCCGTATACACTATGCATTTAGCTAAGACGAGGTAAGGTCGGAACTTCTCAAATGCATACACCACGGCAAGGAATTCCTTCTCCGTTGTAGTGTATTTTAGTTGAGCCTCGGTCATTGTCTTGCTAGCATAGTGAATAGGCAAGAAGTGCTTATCATGACGTTGCCCCAAAACGGCCCCAATAGCGTAATCACTAGCATCACACATGAGCTCAAAGGGGAGGTTCCAATTGGGTGCAACAAGAATAGCAGCTTCGGTAAGTTTTCTCTTAAGGATTTCAAAGGCTCGTACACAATCTTCGTCAAAGAAAAAACGTGCCTCTTTTTCAAGAAGATGTGTAATGGGTAGAGAAATCTTCGAAAAGTCCTTGATGATTCAACGATAAAAGCCCGCGTGGCCTAGGAAACTCCTAACTCCCTTGACGGTTTTGGGATGAGGTAATTTGGCGATGACATCTACCTTAGCTTGATCTACCTTAATCCCCGCTTTCGAGACCTTGTGCCCTAAGACGATTCCACTCTTAACCATAAAATGACACTTTTCCCAATTGAGCACAAGGTTGGTTTCCTCACAACGTTTCAACATTCTATCAAGGTTTGACAAACACGAAGTGAACGAATTACCAAACACGGAAAAGTCATCCATGAAGACTTCCATCTTCTTCTCGATCATGTCATGAAAAATAGCCATCATGCACCTTTGAAAGGTTCCCGGTGCATTGCAAAGTCCGAATGGCATTCTACGATAGGCAAACTTTCCATATGGACACGTAAACGTAGTTTTTTCTTGATCACGAGGATCGATGGGAATTTGGAAGTAACCGGAAAAACCATCTAAAAAGCAATAGAAATCGTTTCCCGCAAGACGCTACAACATTTGGTTCATGAAGGGCAAGGGAAAATGGTCTTTTCGAGTGGCTTCATTCAACTTACGATAGTCAATGCACACTCTCCATCCGGTCACGAGTCTAGTGGGAATCAACTCGTTGGCATCGTTTGACACAACGGTCATCCCTCCCTTTTTAGGGACACAATGAATAGGACTCACCCAAGGGCTATCGGAAATAGGGTAAATCATTCCCGCGTCAAGGAGTTTAAGGACCTCCTTTTTTATGACGTCGTGAATTTTGGGGTTCATCCTCCTTTAACTTTGGATTGCGGGCTTGTAATCCTCCTCCATTAAGATTTTGTGGGTACAAAACTTTGGATCGATTCCCTTAATGTCGGATAACTTCCACGCAATTGCCCTTTTGTGATCCTTTAGAACATCGACAAGTGCGGTTTTTTCATCATTCGAAAGTTCCTTCGCAATAATAACCGGCAACTTGTCGTCCTCCTCCAAATAGACTTATTCGAGATGAGGAGGTAATTCTTTCAACTCGAGAATAGGTGGTTCCTCAAGTGAAGACTTGGGCTCGATACTCATAACCTCCTCGGGTGGAGGTAATGGGAAATCGTTAAGAAAATACTTGATAATCGAGAAGTCCTCATCGTTGTCGAGGTCTTCGTCACAATTACGTGGAACATCGAATTCTTCCAATGTAAAACCACCACCTTCAAATGGAGTGAAGGTTGATGTCGAATTATCAAGAACTGGATCTAAGATAGTGGGATTGCCACTAGTTTCTTCATCACCAAAACCTAGAACTTCTTGTGAGAATTCCTCGCAAACCACGTCAATCATATCAACGAGGTTTATAGTTGCAATGGAATAAACATGAGAAATTTGAGAGTTTTGAGTTGCGTTTATAACAAGTTCCTCGTCGTTGAAACGTAAGGTGATCTTTCTAGCATGAACATCGATCAAAGCCATAGACGTATCTAAAAACGAACGACCTAAAATGAGAGGAACTTGAGGATCCGTGGGGATATCAACAACGATAAAGTCTACGGGATAGTAGAACTTCCCTACTTTCACAAAAACGTCTTCCGCCAAACCACATGCGGGAATCGTAGAATGGTCGGCCAACTCGATAGACATTAGTGAAGGAGTAAGATTAGGAAGATTGAGCGACTTGAAGATTGTAAGTGGCATCAAATTAATGCTAGCGCCAAGATCGGCCAAGGCATAGCATTCTTCCATATCTTGGATTGCACAAAGGATCAAAGATATACCGGGATCACCGACTTTTTGAGGTATGCGATTAAGATAAACCGATGAACAACTAGACAATTGGTGCAATTTCTCCTTGTTGTTCAACATACTCTTAAAGTTAGCGTCAAATCGAGGCATCATGACCAAAGCATCGGCGAAACTCACATTAAAGTGCAATCACGAAACATTTTCATAAAAAGCTCAAACTGATAATTGTCGCGCTCTTGACGTTTCTCCTTCCTAAGTCTCGATGGATAGGGCAAAGGTGGTGTGGGTTGAGGCATAGTAGGCATAGCCTTTGGAATCTCGGGTTCCAATGATGGTAATGGGTCAACCGTAGGTGTGGTATGAGCGGTACTTCGTGGGATTGGGCCATGCTCCTTTTGGACCACCACCTCGAGTTCTTCCTCAATTGCTTCCTCCGTAGGAGCAATTGGTCGAGGAGTCAGTTCCTTAAGTGTCTTACCACTACGTTTGGTAATCACATTCATCTCACCCTTAGGGTTGGATACGGTGTTGCTAGGAAGACTACTCGAAGACAGTTTACACATTATTGCCTCAAACATAGATGAGATTTTATCTTCAAAATTGGATTGCCTCAATACGGCCTCGGTTTGCCTTTTCTCGGCCTTAATCATCTCTTGTTTAATCTCATGTTGCCCTTGTTCCATTTTTTGTTGGTTTTGTTGTAACCTAGTGACATTTCCTTCCATCTTGTTGGTGTGGATCTTAAGTTCATTAGCTAACTCATTTTTCAACTCTTTCTTTAAGTCGTTCTTAAACTCGGATCTTAGGCTAATGATTTCTCTTTGAATATTGTCAAACCTAGCATCATTCCCACTAGCGTATTCAACAAACTCACTTGGAAGATCTTTCAATGTTTGTAAACCCTTGTTGTTGTTTTGAAAATCATTTTGATTCTTGTTTGAAACTTGATTATTATCCCCTTGATTCCCATAGTTTCCCTTGTTGTAATTGTTTTTGAAACCAACTTGATTGTTGCGATAATTGTTGTTAGCATTTTGATTTGAACCAAAACCCGGTGGAGTCATTTTATTAGAGCGGGAAACTTGACTGTTTTGGTTGTAATTTCCCGTGGCCGCGAAGGCACTCGAAGTGTTACCACCGTTGGTAATGCACTCGGAGAAATCATGACCTCCACCACAATGCATGCAAGAAACCTCAACCACTTTAGCCGTAGCGGGGGCACTTTGTTCACCAACTTTAAATTCAATCAATAGTCCTTTTAGCTTATCAAAAATCTTGTTTTCCAAGTTTGCCTCAATTTGGCAAGCATCGATGGTATTAGACAAAGAAGGTGAAGCCGAAGATGAAGCCTTACGAACACTAGACGTGCTACGAGGACTATACACCTTAGATCTATTCTCAATTATCACCAAAGCTTCCTCAACCGTTTTACACAAAAAATTACCACCCGCGGCGGCATTCAAATAATCCCTTTCATGATCATTAAGTCCATTGTAAAACGTGTCAATTTGATGCAAGTCGGAAAAACCGTGATGAGGACATTCATGTAATATTTCCTTAAACCTATTCCAAGCCGTTGAAAAACTTTCATTAAATTCTTGTGAAAACTTTGAAATCTCGTTTTTCAAGTGCGTAGTCTTAGAGGGCGGAAAAAATTGATTAACAAACTTAGACACGAGATCCTTCCACGTCAATATAGAATTGGGTGGCTCTTTCTCTAACAAAATTTTAGCGGGCCCCGCTAAGGAATACGGAAAAAGCATCATCTTAATCGAGTCATTCGAGACATCCTTAAACTTGCAAGTGGCGGTAAGACGATTGAATTGGCGGATATGGTTGTGTGGATTGTCCTTCTCATCACCACGGAATTTGTTGTTTTGGATCATCGACAACAAACCCGTTTTCACCTAAAAATTCTCCGCAAGGATAGTGGGAATCACAATAGCCTCTCCATAACCCTCGGTGGGTGCTTGAAGTAACTCCATCATAGTTCGATTCGCCATGGTTGGTGCTTCTCTTACAATGGGTTCGTCAATAGGAGACTCCTCACTAGAAAGATTGGGAGTGGGAGTTTTGTTCTTTCGTTTACGTGCACGTCTTGCTTGATTACGAGTTAGCATAAACGTCACGTACAACGAGGGGACGAGCAAAGAATATTCTTTTTGGTGTTTTGTATTTTTCAATTTTTTTTGTGGTTTTTGATTGTATTAACCTTTTTGGATTTGGTGAATGTATTAAGTAGACACAAATCTACAAATCTCCTCCTTAATCAAATCTCTTGATTAAAGAAGCCTCGAGGAATGAAAACGATCACGTGAAGTGAACGCCTTCGATGACTTTAGAACGTTGGTGGAACACCAAAACGTTCAAGAGGGTTTAATCAATGGAAACCAAGAAAATATATATGATACTTAGTAATACTTTGGGCGGCAAAACCCTCGATTAGCTCTCAAAATCAAATACTCACAAGCAAGCGGGGAAACGAGGCGGCGCGAAGCACTTAAGAGCCTTTTTCCTTAGGATATATTTTATAATATCCGCCTTATACCCACCTTATAGTTTGTATTTTTCAAGATTAAGCTTCACGAAAGTATTTATCTATTTTTGCCTTTTTCTTTGGTTTGAGATTCGAATACAATGATTGGGTAATGACCTCCCAAGTCAAGGTTGTGATTTCTCACGTATTTGGAGTACTTGTGAATTTATTGTTCTACGTATACACTATAGTAATAGTATTCACACAAAAACCGAAAACTGATAATACGTATTAGTAGTGTGCTACTAATACAAATACTATTTATGGTTAGTATATAAAAACAACAATTCCAATCAAAACACAACACGCCTCCCCGGCAGCGGCGCCAAAATGATAGTTGAGTTTTTACTACTCTTTAGGAAAAGAGAGCAAATAGGGCAAGTAGTGAATACGACGATTTAGGAAAACCGTGTATTAAAGACCCTAAAATGAGTTCGTTCTCAAGGAGGCTTAGTGTGTGTGTAATGAATTGATTATCTTTGTGATTATACTTTTGAGAAAGAAAAATAGAAAGGGGATTAGAAGAGAATGACGGTTACGAAGACGGATTAAACTAAGTCGAAAAAGGTGTACACGTAAAATCGTAAAAAGTACAAAAATTAAAATTTTAACCTAAAAATTCCTAAAAATTACCAAAAATCCACAATAATATTCTAAGAGTTCACAAAAAATCCAAACTTGCTAAAACCTTTTAATTAATTAGATAATGACTTTTTAATGCTAATTAAAGCCCTAAAAATTAAAATTAATTATTAAAAAGTCCCAAGCAAGATTTTAAAGTTTGTAAATCTCAAAAATACCTAATTAAGCTAAAAAATATTTTTCAAAATTTTAAAACCAATAAAAACTATTTTGAAACAATTAAAAACTACTAAAATCAATTAAAACTTAAATTAATTCTAGAAAATAATTAAAAGACTCTAAAAATATTTGGAAAGTTGAAAAATCCTAATTAAGTGTTTAGAACCTAGGAAAAATATAAAAACTTAGAAAATCAGACTTTAATTTTTGATAATAAAATAATATTAAAAATTCAAAAATCATAAAAAATTCTAAAAACTTGCAAACTAGCTTAATTTAACCTAAATAACTCAGAAATGAAAGTGAAATTACCTAAATACCCCTAATGGGCCTAGAAAATGGGCTAAACACAAAACAGTACCTTATTGGGCCAAATTTGGGCCCAATAACAAAAAGTGTTCAAAATAAGCCCAAAAAGCACAGGTTGACTCAAAATTTGATTTTAAACAACTTTTTCCAAAGACCCAAAAGCTGAAAGTGTGAAATAAGCTAGCTTATACCAAGTAGCTTATTCTTAATGGGCTTTTTGGCCCATTAAGCTATAAGCCAATGCCATAAGCTAATATTTGACACACAAGCTTCTTTTGACCTAAATAAGACTTCTGCAAAAAGAAATTTGAAATAAGCCCAAGGAATAAGCCTGAAAATGCAATAAGCAATCTATAGAAAACGACAAAATAGTCGTTTTTGAGTTCTAGGCCACCCCAAATGCTGATTCAAGTTTCTATAGCTTCTAAATGACTTAATTAAGTAAAATCAACAAAGAGTTTTCAAATAAGTTGACTCAATAAGCTGTAAAAATTAAATAAGCACTTATGTAAAAGTCAAATAAGTTGGTTTTCTAGTAAAAAGTCAAAGTCAAAGTCCAATAAGCTCTAGTCTACTTAAATGGGTCAAATAATGAAGACCTATCACAAAAAATAAGTTGTTGCAAGTCTGGATAAGCTAGAATAGCTTATTGATAAGCTGAGTTCAAAATTACACTAGCAGGGGCTAGTTTTGGGTGTTGAGTAGTGGGAACTTTTCCCACTGCTTGACTTGTTTGACTTTTTGTCTTTAGTGACTGTTTTGGAGATTCAGATTACACAAAGGCACCCAAATGATCTTTGGATCATAAGGAGTCAATAACAATCAACAAATCACAACAAGAAACAGCTAAATGATATAGTTAATTCAAACAAGTACCAGATCTGGGCAAAATAAGAACAAGTATAGCAGATTTGACCAATAAGCTGTTTTAGCAAGAATAAGCTAACCAAATTACACCAAAAGCATACACAGGCTAAAATAAACTTAAATGAGCAAGTCTAAATAAGTTTCATGCAAAACTTACAAGAATTGAACAAGATCTAAGCAGTTTAAAGTTACTGATGAACAAGTTTTGGCCAAATGGTGTTCTTGCTGATACACTTGACCCAAAGCTCAGATTCAAACACTCAAATCTTTCAAGTATGTTATATTAATGAGGTTTAAACAACTTTTACACCTAAGCATGCATAAACTCTAGGTTTTCCCAAAATCTTAGGCAAAAATCAGTAAAACTCAACAAGATATAGCAGATTGAACAATTCAAGGTTTCAAGTCCAAATATTTGCAGGTTTGTGGTCTATTATGAGCATACAATAGATAACAAGCACAAACACTAACTTCCCTTAACACAATAACACAAAATCAACACAAACAGGTAGACCCAAACACCCCTTTATCTTTTCAAATCCAAATTTTTCAAAGTAAAAGTGAGATTTAAGACCACCCAAGCATCAATTAACACAAAAACAAGTAAGATTAACAGATTCAAGCAAGTATAAGCCACAAAATACACAAGAACAAAGGCAACACTCAAATATCACAAAAATCCAAAGTATTATCAGATTTTGGGATTAAGGGTGTGTACCTCATGGATGTACATCCACACCCACAGATTTTGAGCTTATGTGCTAACAAGAACAAGCACAAGCTTCCACTACAAAGCCTGCTAAGATTGAATAAGGTTAAAGCACAATAAATTCAGAAAAATGGCAGAAAATGATACTTGCTTGATTAATGCAACCAATTGATCCCACACTTGATTATCCCTAAACTTGGAGCTCACAACACCTTGATATTAACAATATCAGGATGTATAGATCACTCTTATCCCAGAAATTCCAAGATTTGATCAATGACTTAGCAAATATCAAGAATGAGGAAAATTGCAAACTTTTGCAACCTCCAATTGAAAACAGGTTTTTAACTTCTAAACTAACAATCATATAAAAATAATAAGCATTAATAAAGATTGGCCAATGACTTTTCTTCAATGCTTCAAGCACAATTTCATTAAACTGAAATGGGATTTACAGAAGTTGAACAAGGAAAAAATCAAAAGCAAACATCTATGTTGGACCCTATACCCTTTATATAGAGGGTGTACATGGTCTGTTTAAACCTAAAAACTTAAAACCCTAAATTGTAGAAGCCCAAAAATGCCCTTGAGGTTTTGTCTTCTTTGGAGAATCATGTTACTTGTTTTGGAGTTATGTAAGAGCTGGCAAGTGCAAAGTTGATCCAAAGGTGTGAAACAAGCTTAAGATGCAAGCTAGAATTGAGCCCGTTGGATGGCTGGCAAATTATTGTCTTCTTCCCTTTTGACGCAGCAGGGGAGGCCCCATGCAGCATGTGGGTTGGTGGGGTGCAATGTTTAAGGGTTGGGTTGTGTTAAGTATCACCTTAATTGTTAATATGAGATTCACTATGAACACGGGTTCGATCCGGAGGTCGGAGAGGATAGAAGAGATGTTTAGCCATTTTAGTGAGAGAAACAAGAGAGAATAAAAGTGTGTTTTATTCTAGAGAGAGAAAGGTAAGACAAGAAATGAAAAGCCTCACCCCTCCATGGAAGTATGGAGGGGTTTATATAGCACGGGACTTGGACTTTACATATGATAATATTAGTCCCTGCAAGTCCCGGCTATGAAACTAATGTAATTCCGTTAGTCGCACACATTTTAAGGCTAACAATCTTCCCCCAATGTGGTGACATACGGAATTACTTACAATGTTCCTAACAAATGCAAATACAACAAAAATATGACAGTATTAAGTTTGCTTCCAATGCTGAGGGTGACACCGTTGTCTTCAAGTCTTCTAGAAAAACTTATACCCCAGTTTGAATCCTCTTTGTCTTTGCTTGTTGAGGAACCATTGTATCATGTATGAACTGGATTAACTTCCCCCCAATTCATACCACATGTCTTGAAAAGCTTTCTTCATAGACTTCTTTTTGACGAAGCTTCTGAATCAGCTTCCCCCCAAACCAATATCCCTGTCTTGAGCAGAACTTGTAGCTTGAGCAATATTCTATCTTTGACATTTAAAGTGCACAGCGGAATTTTATAGAAGAAGAAGCAAACCACACCAAGTAGCTACTACCTTGAAATTTTTGGTCTTAATGATTATGTGTTTGGGGGAACATGTAAGAAATCAGCAACAAATATTCTCACGCTTGTAGAATACTTCCCCCTGGAAGTTGAACTAAGTACTCCAGAGTGGGAACTAAGTCTCCAAAGTACACGTTCTTCCCCCATGATGGTGATGAACTCTCGGAAGCATCATCTGACGTGTACGGTCAAAATCGCGAGATGTTCTTATCGAATGTATGATGGTGACGAACACTCGGTAGCGTTCTTGTCAAAGGAATGGTGGTTAAGAATACTCGGTAGCATTCTTGTCAAAAGTATGGTGATTAAGAACACTCGGTAGCATTCTTGTCAAAAGTATGGTGGTAAAGAACACTCGGAAGCATCATTTGACGAGTACAATCAGAATCACGAGATATTCGTGTCTGAAGCATAAATATTTGTTGACATTCTGTTGCTCAAGTTGCTCGTGAGAATTGGTTGCTGATCACATCTCTACTCTTGTACTCTCTGGCTAAACTTACAAACCTCGTATTCTTTCGGCTATCTGTAGTGACCACTAGTGAAGTAAACCTGATATTCCAAACTTGAAACTGAAGTACAATCCCCCAAATTTGTTACTTACGCTTAGCACTTGTGTTGATTGACGAGCGGTGCAGAGAAATGTCTCTTAGAATCTTATACATAAAGAGAGAGGTATAAGATGTAGAACATCTCTTGAAGTATCCACAACTCCCGGTGAGCGTGACACTGAGCACTACAACGTAACTCCTTAAGTGATAGTTGTCCATGTCTTCGACCATCCACCCCTTGACAGTGGAAACTAGATAAATCAAGTCTTAATCATTAATGCTGAAGCGAATCATCAATCGATAGAATGGGGTGAAAGAGGCTCGATGATGAATTGAGTAGATGCCTTCGTGATATTCCACTTCACCTTCAAATAATAAATACCAAGTCCACTTCGTAATCACTTGACATTACTTTTCCCGAATACTAGCCGTTTTTGACAGTATCAGTGGATCTTAAAGGATCGTTTTGGTGTTTGTTTGTTTTTGTCGTGAGTTTGTCGTGTGTGTCTGTGTTGTTTGAGTGCCATTAACTAGACATTGACTAAAAGAGATGAGAAGCTGTCAATGTCATCTAGTTAACTTTACTTGGAAGCCAAATCAATCATATACCCAACTGATGTGCGGATCGACCTCTGCGGTGATTTCCTTTGGTCGATATGGATCTGAAATTACCATACATGTTGTATACTTGGACCATGAAAAAGACATCACCAAATTCAATATATCATTTGAATGGAGAAAACGTGGTATAAGTATTTTTCAAGTCATACATTTTGTGCAACCAAAAGCCCATCAGTTGTGAATATTCGGTAACCACAAAGATTGAGGCCCAACAGTTATACGGTTCATGAAAGATCAGGCCCAATCCATTCTTCATTAGGTTATATAAAAGCTATAACCCCTAATTAGCAGCTCATACTCTCTTAACCTCATCACAAAGTCAACAACTGATTTCTTTCTTAGTTTCCATCGCCTACCTTCTTCACAACTTCCAAAAACGAATCTCCATCTCTGGCTTTCATTAATCAGCTCATTAATCTCCATCACCAGATATTAATAAATCCCAAAACTAAATCCCAAAACTGTAAAACACAAATCCAACCCAATTTCCCTCTCATCTCGTCTCATTCCATCACAAAGACAAGGATACGACAGCAAAGATCTCCTCGGTGGAGGTCTCGGGTAGGTATAATTGGGTTTGATCTAATCCGTGCATCCTAAATCGAATAGAAGATTGATTATAACATAAATTGTTATTAATCTCTCTTTAAATTAGTAAATCAAATATGGTTAAGAACCATTACAGGATCTGTGATGATTGAGCTTTTCTGGTTATTGATCTTAAGGGATCTAAACATGCATTTGTGCCACAAGAAAAATGATAACTGAGATCTGTTTTGTTTTTTTTTTTCGAGTCTAGATTCGAGTATACAGTTTTGAGATTAGTAGTGGCGATTAGGAGACGATGGGATTAGGATTAGATGTGGATTTGTTTGGAGTGATAAGGCTGTATCGCAATGTTTTCAACATCACAGTATCACAATGTTATTAAAAAAATGCAATCGCAATGTTTTCGAAAAACATGCTATCGCAATGTCTTTTAAAAAAACACCATCGCAATGTATTTTTTTTTCAATACAATCCATCGCAATAATGCTGTAACCATCGCAATAAACCAAAATCCATCGCAATGTTGGAAAAATTTTGGCAGCATGACGACATGAATGCTATTGCGATGGATCAAGCCACCCATCGCAATGAGAGCCTGATAGGTGTGTAAACACCCATCCTTTTACCACTTAATTATGGCTAAAACAAGACCAAAACACGTATTTAATATCATTTGTTTGGAATTATGCATGGTTTTTGTGTTTATTGTGTTTTCAGAGCTAACTAGTTGAATATTAAAGAAAACATGGGATTGCACGGGTTTTATCAAGGAAAAAGACTAAAGACGAAGTCTATTGTCCAAGAGATGCAAAAGATTTGAAGTCAATGGGCCTATTTGAAGATTTATCGAAGAAAAGGACCAAAGACGGAAGATTTACATATGTCGAAGAAACTCCAGTCTATTAAACGAAGAAATTAAAAGACGAGTTGAATTTAATCGACGACAAATCCCGAATCAGAATCGAAAACGTCAACTTTTCTGAAAAGACGAGAAGACAAGAAGAAAGGGGGAAAGCCCACTCACCAACCAACCACTAGGACTATAAATAGTTTCTTCCTTCACATTTTAGGGAGTTAGTTTTCATTTTTTTTCTTTTCCCAGTTCCTTAGGGTCGTTCCATCACCAACACCATTAGGGTGTTTGGTGATTGTTTTAATTTCCTTTCAATCTTGTAAGTTTTAATCATTACTCTTGTTACTTTTACATTAATCTTTCAATTCCATCTTTCCATTTTTCATCTTGTTCATCATCATCTTTCATCTCAAGTTCTTAAGTTTTATTTGGTTCAAGTTTGATTTTTAAAAGTTGTTGAATTTGTGTTTTTATGATTGGGATTTGATCCTTGTAGTTAGTAGATGATTTCTGTTTAGTTTGGTAAAACCTTTTTGAGTATTTGGGTCAATTTGATTAAAAATCGTTCTTCCCTTACTGATACTGTTCTTCAGTTCTGAATATTCCGAACAGAGTTACTTTTTCCGCATAAGGCTATTTTTCCGCATAGACCACTTTTTCCGCGTAGACCACTTTTTCCGCATAGACCACTTTTTCCGCATAAGGCTATTTTTCCGCTTAAGGCTATTTTTCCGCATAAGGCACTTTTTCCGCATAAGGCACTTTTTCCGCATAGACCACTTTTTCCGCATAAGGTTATTTTTCCGCATAGACCACTTTTTCCGCATAAGGCTATTTTTCCGCATAAGGATATTTTTCCGCATAAGGCACTTTTTCCGCATAAGGCTATTTTTCCGCATAAGGCTATTTTTCCGAGTATGATATTTTTCAGTTTTAATTCAAGTGTTGCTTTTTAATTGTTGATTGTTTTAAGTTTATATCATTATCATTTTATTCATTTCCCTGTTTAGTAGATTAGAAAACCAAACCCACTTTTTTGTCACCAAGAACAAACCGTTCCACTTAGAGCTGAGATCAATTCGAGAGGATTCCGAGAATTGTTTTGAACCCATAACAGAAAGCTTGTATCAAATGGCGCCGCTGCCGGCTCTTCTCGTTAAGATCAAAAGTTTTTTGTGAGAACTTGGATTTTGGGATCCGTTCCCCGTGAACGTTACTTTTTCATCATAAAAATTTTCAAAAATCCTAAAAAATATAAAATTTTCAAAAATACAAAAAAATTAAAAAACATAAAAACCAAAAATATTTTTGCTTTGTTTTTCTTTGTTCGTTCTTTTGCAGGTGTATGCGCACTCGATCCACGTCTTATCAAGAGCCCGAGCCTCTCGATCACTCAGACATGGCCGGTGTACCACCTCCAAGCAATAATAACAACAACAACCCGCCTTTCAACAACATGAACAATAACAACAACAATGAGCCCCTTCCGGATAATCGCCCGATGATTGAACTGCTGCAAGCTCATGTAGATGGCAACACGGACCCAATTGTCATACCTCCAATTGCCGCCAACAATTTCGAGCTAAAATCAGGCTTTATCCAGATGGTCTCCGCTCAACCATTCTTGGGACGTACCATTGATGATCCACACGACCACATCAAGAGATTCTTACAACTCACCAACACGGTCAAATTCAATGGCGTTTCACAAGAGGTTATAAGGTTACAACTTTTTACCTTTTCTTTAGAGGGACAAGCCCGGCATTGGCTTGCTAAGCAACCGCCACAGAGTATTCTCTCGTGGACGGATTTGGAAACAAAGTTTATCAATTACTTTTTTCCACCGTCTCGTACTACCGCTTTGCGGAATGAAATCATAAATTTTGAACAAAAGTACGATGAGTCGTTCAGTGAATCTTGGGATCGTTTTAAAGATCTTTTAAGAAAATGCCCACAACATGGTTTTACCAAAGTACATCAAATTAATACTTTTTACAATGGTTTAAGCATGAGTGATCAAGATTCACTGAACAGTGCCTCGGGGGGTAATCTATTGGCTAAGACTTCCAATGCTGCTTGGGACATCATTGAGAATAAATCTCGTGTGCAAACCAAGAGTGTTCGGACCAATGTCGCTAGTGCTAGCACTAGTGACAGCGACAAGCGATTAGACAAAATCACTGTGCTTCTTGAATCGCTTGTCACCCACACCGTCAGCAACAACAACAGCAACAACGCCAAAAACGCTCAAGTGAACGCTGTCAGCCAACCTTGTGAGATATGCGGTGGTCCTCACTCTTACACAACTTGTACCGCCACCCAAGACTACCCTGCTGAGAATGTAAATGCGGCATATGGCACCTATCCTCAACCTGCTTATCAAGCTAGACCTCAAGGTGACCGTAACTTGCTTAGCTACCGCAGCAACAACTATCTTTCACCACCTGGTTTTCCCCCAACCAACCCAAACCAACAACAAAACCTTAATCGCCCTCCTCAACAACAACAACAACCTCGACAACCATACATCCCACCTCACAAGCAGCAACAACCACCTCAACGAAACAACCAAGTCTACCAGCAACCTGCTTATCAACCACCCGCATACAATGCTCCTACCAACCAACCCACCGCTCTTCACCAAGAAGTGGAAACTTATATGAGGACTAACGATGTGATAGTAGGAAATCTTCAGAAAGAAGTGCTCAACCTGAAAGCGGACTTGGTCAAACAAGGTAACGATTTGAGAGCCGACATGAGAAATACGTTGGATAGCCAAACTAATGATCTGAGGAATATGATGGCTAGTTTCTTCCAAGGTAATCAACCCTCTTCTTCGGGTACTCTTCCGAGTAACACCGTTGCAAATCCAAGAGGGGAGATGAAAGCAATCACCACTCGCAGTGGCAAAGGTACCAAGGAACCCGAGCTTCCTATACCTCCACCGGTGGTTGTGACTAAGGAAAACGAGTCACCTGCTCCTATTCCTCATCCTTCTCCTTCCCCAATTTCCCCACCTCTTCCTTCTACCCCTCCTCCACCCGTGGTTGTGAGTGATCCTATTCCCCTAAAGCCTTCCTCTTCTTCCAATATACCTTATCCATCTAGGTTGAGGAAAGAGAAGCAAAAGAGCAAGGATGATATTCAGGTTTCGAACTTCCTTAAAATGTTCAAACAATTGAATTTCAATATCTCCTTCGCTGAGGCTCTCGCTCACATGCCTAAATATGCAAAAATGTTTAAAGATCTTCTGAGCGACAAGGAAAAGCTCCTCGATATTGCCAACACCCAACTTAATGAGAATTGCTCTGCAGTGCTCTTAAGGAAATTGCCAACCAAGCTTGGTGATCCGGGTCGTTTTCTTATCCCTTGCAATTTCCCGGGAGTAGAGAATTGCATGGCCCTAGCCGATCTAGGTGCCAGTATTAATCTCATGCCTCTAAGTGTTTGGAAGAAATTATCTCTCCCAGAGCTAGTCCCCACCAAAATGACTTTGGAATTAGCTAACCGTACGGTTACTTATCCAGTGGGGATAGCCGAAGACGTCATTGTAGGAGTCGACAAATTTACCTTCCCTGCTGATTTTGTTGTCGTCGACTACGAGATGGACCCCCGTGTACCACTAATTGTTGGTCGTCCATTCCTGAGAACCGGTCGCACTCTCATCGATGTTGAAGCCAGTGAGCTTATCATGAGAGTGGGTGACGATAAAGTAGTCTTCAACATGGGAAAGTTGTCTAAACAACCTTATTCCAACGAGAGTGTTAATTGTATTGACGTTCTGGATGAGGTTTGTGAAGCACACTTTATTGATGCTTGCAAAAGTATTCCTTCCTCTCTTCCCAATGTTGAGACCGTGTCCTTCATTGATTCATCGTTGTCTCTATTTGGAGATAGTGATTTATTTTGGAACAATCTTGAAGATACCATGGGAGATGTGACTTTAACCACTGATGATTCTCCTACCGATGGGGACGAAGACATGCATTTCTTTGAAAGCCTTCTTACCGAAGACGATCCTTCTCCTCCATCTCCCACGGTCATTGCTATCGATACTCCGACTTTGAATTCGCCTCCCGTCGAAAATCCTCCAGATTTGGAACTTAAGGAGTTGCCGCCACATCTTGAGTATGTATTCCTTGAAGAAGAGAAAAAGTCGCCAGTCATCATTGCTAAGGATTTGAAGGATGAAGAGAAAGCCCGACTTGTCGCTGTTTTGAAGAAGCATAAAACAGCTATTGCTTGGAAGATTTCTGATATTCGTGGAATTGATCCTCACTTCTGCACACACAAAATTCTCATGGAGGACGACTTTAAGCCCACAATTCAAAGCCAACGAAGGGTGAATCCAAAAATACATGAAGTCATCAAAACAGAGGTTCTCAAACTTCTTGATGCGGGTATGATTTACCCTATTTCGGATTCACCATGGGTTAGTCCAATCCATTGTGTGCCCAAGAAGGGCGGAATAACCGTTGTTCCCAATGAACACAGCGAGTTGATTTCCACTCGTCTCGTTACTGGGTGGAGAGTTTGTATAGACTACCGCAAACTCAATGATGCCATGAGAAAGGATCATTTCCCTCTACCTTTTATGGACCAAATGCTTGAACGTTTAGCCGGTAATGAATATTACTGCTTTCTTGATGGTTTCTCGGGTTATTTTCAAATACCCATCGATCCCCAAGATCAAGAGAAGACAACATTCACTTGTCCCTATGGCACATTTGCTTACAAAAGAATGCCTTTTGGCTTATGTAATGCGCCCGGGACTTTTCAAAGGTGTATGTTAGCTATCTTCCATGACATGGTTGAACAAACCATGGAAGTCTTCATGGATGATTTCTCGGTCTTCGGGGATTCCTTCTCTTCTTGCCTTGCCAATTTGGAACGTATGCTTAAGCGGTGCGAAGACACTCGCCTAGTTCTGAATTGGGGAAAATGCCATTTTATGGTAAAAGAAGGCATCGTGCTGGGACACAAGATTTCCAAAGCCGGTCTTGAAGTAGACCGTGCTAAAGTCGATGTTATCGCCAAGTTGCCTCCACCTTCAACCGTGAAGGGTGTGAGAAGTTTTCTGGGTCATGCGGGCTTCTACCGTCGATTCATCAAAGATTTTTCTCAAATCGCTCGCCCGATGACCCACCTCTTGGAAAAAGATACTCCTTTTATCTTTTCCAAAGAGTGTCTTGAAGCCTTCAACTCGCTTAAGGATAAGCTAACTAAGGCACCCGGCTTGGTTACCCCTAATTGGGAGCTTCCCTTTGAGTTGATGTGCGATGCTAGTGACTTTGCTATTGGTGCGGTTTTGGGCCAAAGAGTGAATAAACACTTCCAACCAATCCACTATGCTAGCAAGACAATGACGGGGGCACAATTGCATTATACGACAACCGAAAAAGAGCTTTTAGCTGTTGTCTATGCTTTTGAAAAATTCCGCCCCTATCTTGTCCTTTCCACCACGATCGTGTATACCGATCATTCCGCGCTAAAGTACTTGTTGACAAAGCAAGATTCCAAACCAAGACTTCTTCGCGGGGTTTTGCTGCTCCAGGAATTTAAAATCGAAATTCGCGATAAAAAAGGAGCAGAAAACTTAGCCGCGGACCATCTCATCAGACTTGAGGATCCTTACCAAGGGGATCATCCGAACAAAGAAATCAATGATTCTTTCCCCTTGGAGACCTTAATGTCTATAAATTCGAATTCTAATGAAACCCCGTGGTTTGTGGACTTTGCAAACTACTTGGCGGGTGGAATTCTCAAGGAAGGGTTGACGTCCCAACAAAAGAAAAAGTTCTTCACCGACATCAAGACTTATTTTTGGGACGACCCTTACCTATTCAAACAATGTGCTGACCTGATTATCCGCCGATGTGTTGATGGACCGGCAGATTCGGAAATCCTTGATGCTTGCCACAAAGGACCCACCGGTGGTCACTTTGGTCCCAACTACACCGCCAAAAAAGTGTTTGATTCGGGATTTTATTGGCCCTCCATATATCGTGATGCTCACAATATGGTTAAACGATGTGATGTTTGCCAAAAGCAAGGCAAAATCACACATAAAGACGAGATGCCTCAGAATTTCATATAAGAATGTGAAATTTTTGATGTTTGGGTATCGAATTTATGGGGCCATTCCCTTCCTCTAAAGGAAACAAATACATCCTTGTAGCCGTTGACTACGTTTCAAAGTGGGTTGAAGCCAAAGCTTTACCTACTAATGACGCAAGGGTGGTTTGTAACTTTTTGAAAGCTCTTTTCGCTAGATTCGGTGTGCCTCGTGCCATTATTAGTGATCGTGGGACTCATTTCTGCAATGACCAATTTGCTAGAGTCATGGCTAAGTACGGTGTAAACCATCGTCTTTCCACAGCCTACCACCCACAAACTAATGGCCAGGCTGAAATATCCAACCGAGGACTTAAGCGAATTCTAGAAAGAACCGTGGGAGAGCATCGTGCCTCATGGGCTGATAAACTTGATGATGCTTTGTGGGCTTTCCGTACTGCTTACAAGACCCCGATCGGCTGTACGCCTTATCGTCTTGTGTACGGGAAAGTGTGCCACCTCCCCATTGAGTTGGAGCACAAGGCTTATTGGGCCTTGAAGTGGGCTAATTTTGATATCAACAAAGCCGGTGACCTACGCAAGATCCAACTCAATGAGCTCAATGAACTTCGGAATGAGGCTTATGAAAATTCTTTAATCTATAAGGAACGAACTAAGCTCATTCACGACTCCAAGATCAAAAACCGAGAGTTCCATGTTGGAGACAAAGTCTTACTTTTTAACTCTTGGTTGAAAATCTTTTCGGGCAAGCTGAAATCTCGTTGGTCCGGCCCATTCACCATTGCCCAAATTTTTCCATATGGTACTCTCGAGCTCGCTCAACCTAATGGACCTAATTTTAAGGTGAATGGCCAACGAGTGAAGTTGTACTTTGGTGAGGACACCTCTCAGGAGGTGATTCCATCCCTCACCACGTTCCCCATGAACTAATTTTGGGTCGAGTCAGGCTCGTGACTCGGTTATCAAAAACAAGCGCTCCTCGGGAGGCAGCCCGAGTATCTATCTTTTTATGTGTTAACCTCCTAAGTGTAGGGGGACCTCTATAGGTTCTTTGTGTTTGTGTGGTGATGTGATTACAGGGATAAGTGCACTCTTGGAATCTCTGAAGAACCGTGCTCCCGTGTTATCCGAAATCCGGTTCTATCTCTCAACTATCGTGATTCAATTTTCTTCATATTCATATTTGAAATTGATCACGTTAGTCGTCTCTTCCTTAATTTGAGTTAACTAACGTGCACAATGTCATAAGTGTAGAGGAGACTTTTCCCACATGCTTAAACATTAAGGACAATGTTTATCTTAAGTGTAGGGGGGACTTCTATCGAAGTTTTAAGTGGACTTTTCCATGAAAATGCCTTCATTTAACCGGAAAATCCTATTTTTCAACATTTTTCAAATTTTTTATTAACTTTGGCCATTTAGTCGTAATTTTTAAATTTTTATCGTTGCTTTCATATGTATATATCCCGCAATAAAGTCAAAAATTTTAATAAAGTGGTGTAGCTAGTTTTGAAATCTTTGACATATTAGGCCCGTTGCGTTTATTTTGACTCAACCCGAATAGACTTATCCAAGTTTATTCTAGCTAGTATCCTTAACCATGTAGACCTTAATTGGTTTATTAGGCTAAGTGTACACGAGTCTCATTACTTGAGATTTTAAATTGTGGAGAACGAGAAATGATAGAGTCAATTATAAGTCGGTATTCTTGCACAAGCTCACTTGGTGTAATTATTTGCCTATTCTCCCATCACTTGCTAATAATTTATCTGCAATAAGTAAGGTCGTACGATTTGAAAGGTTACTTAGCTTCTAGCCCAAGATCGTTTAAAAGTTGCTCGGTAATGATAAGAGTTCATAGCCAAGGCATAACTTATGAAGCGGGGCGCGAAGATTGGCGAGTCCGAAAAGGCCCTAACAAGGCATGAGGATTCAATTTTATTGCTGAAGATCCGAAGTGATGTGAAAAGCATTATTCCCAAAATCAATATGAAGGATCAAGACTCACGACGAAAAGCAATCAACATAAAGATCATGGAGAAGTCTATCCGAAAAGACCCTAACAAGGTATGAGGATAAATAGATCCAAGTCCGAAAAGGAGGCGGATCGTTGTATCTCAAAATCCCAATTAGAGATTGAAGAAATAATCATGAAGTCGTGGTCAACAAAGTTGGAGTACCCCTCAAAAGTCTCCAAGTGAAGAAACTCTATTATGATGAGAAGACCATTATCTCAAGAACGTCTCTCGAAGATATGAAGTATGAAGTACATGCCAAATATCGGCCCGAAAAAGGTCTCAAATCGTGAACCGAGTTATGCCAAGATATGAACTTTTTGATATCCCGAGAAGCAGTTTTAAGAGATTTTGTCCTTTAGCTAATTATTGATCAAATCGTCCTACTTTGCTTTCAGCCTAAATAAACTATCGAAATAAGTCCAAAAATGCATCTTCATGATCATTCTAAGACAAAAATAAAATATAAGAGATACACCTAGGAATAAGGGAGTTTAAGCATTTAATTAAGCCATGTGTGTAAGTGTTTGAGTTGCTAACTTATAATAACAATGATCTCGTTTTTAAGCTTAGTTTGGGGAACGTGAAACTTGAGGGTGATAAATCTTCGCAGCACCGAAACCCTAATGTAAGTCCTCGATCTCTTTGCAAGTTATTTCCATCCTTCTGTTTATTCTAAAAGTTTTAATTTCTCTTAGTATTTTCATTTTCGTTTATTAGTATATTAATAAGGCCAAGGTTGATTAATTATGAGAAAAATGTAAAATTGCTTTATCACTAAGCATTGCATGAGGGCATGGCAATGGTTAAGTGTAGGGGATTTGATAGGTGTGTAAACACCCATCCTTTTACCACTTAATTCTGGCTAAAACAAGACCAAAACACGTATTTAATATCATTTGTTTGGAATTATGCGTGGTTTTTGTGTTTATTGTGTTTTCAGAGCTAACCGGATGAATATTAAAGAAAACATGGGATTGCACGGGTTTTATCAAGGAAAAAGACTAAAGACGAAGTCTATTGTCCAAGAGATGCAAAAGATTTGAAGTCAATGGGCCTATTTGAAGATTTATCGAAGAAAAGGACCAAAGACGGAAGATTTACATATGTCGAAGAAACTCCAGTCTATTAAACGAAGAAATTAAAAGACGAGTTGAATTTAATCGACGACAAATCCCGAATCAGAATCGAAAACGTCAACTTTTCTGAAGAGACAAGAAGACAAGAAGAAAGGGGGAAAGCCCACTCACCAACCAACCACTAGGACTATAAATAGTTTCTTCCTTCACATTTTAGGGAGTTAGTTTTCATTTTTTTTCTTTTCCCAGTTCCTTAGGGTCGTTCCATCACCAACACCATTAGGGTGTTTGGTGATTGTTTTAATTTCCTTTCAATCTTGTAAGTTTTAATCATTACTCTTGTTACTTTTACATTAATCTTTCAATTCCATCTTTCCATTTTTCATCTTGTTCATCATCATCTTTCATCTCAAGTTCTTAAGTTTTATTTGGTTCAAGTTTGATTTTAAAAAGTTGTTGAATTTGTGTTTTTATGATTGGGATTTGATCCTTGTAGTTAGTAGATGATTTGTGTTTAGTTTGGTAAAACCTTTTTGAGTATTTGGGTCAATTTGATTAAAAATCGTTCTTCCCTTACTGTTACTGTTCTTCAGTTCTGAATATTCCGAACAGAGTTACTTTTTCCGCATAAGGCTATTTTTCCGCATAGACCACTTTTTCCGCATAGACCACTTTTTCCGCATAAGGCTATTTTTCCGCTTAAGGCTATTTTTCCGCATAAGGCACTTTTTCCGCATAAGGCACTTTTTTCGCATAGACCACTTTTTCCGCATAAGGTTATTTTTCCGCATAGACCACTTTTTCCGCATAAGGCTATTTTTCCGCATAAGGATATTTTTCCGCATAAGGCACTTTTTCCGCATAAGGCTATTTTTCCGCATAAGGCTATTTTTCCGAGTAGGATATTTTTAAGTTTTAATTCAAGTGTTGCTTTTTAATTGTTGATTGTTTTAAGTTTATATCATTATCATTTTATTCATTTCCCTGTTTAGTAGATTAGAAAACCAAACCCACTTTTTTGTCACCAAGAACAAACCGTTCCACTTAGAGCTGAGATCAATTCGAGAGGATTCCGAGAATTGTTTTGAACCCATAACAGAAAACTTGTATCAGAGCCATCGGAATGAGTCCCATCGCAATAGATACAGCCCTACCATCGGAATGTGAAAAAAGACCCCATCGGAATAAATCCGAAAAAAGAAGTCGTCGCAATATCCATCTGAAAAGGCATCGTAATATCCATCGGAAAGTATAAACCCATTTTCGATGGATTTTGGTCGAAATGTTCAAACTATGTAGACACCAAAAAATAGATCTGGTCCATCTGTTTTTTTTTTGTCTTTTTCCCAAAAATTAAGATTAGATCTTGTGATGAAGGGACAAAAACTTAAAAAACGAGTATACAAAGTTGTATTACCAGACAAAACTTGACACATATTTCGACAAATCTTGATATATTGGGACAACACTGATAAGAAATAGATAAAAAGAAACAGAAAGTTGATATTTCAAGATAGGAATTGATATAAAAAAAATGCCAACCGTGAACGAGAATTGTACGAAATCTGATAACACGACACAAACACGAACCACACGGATAAAAAACACGAAACCGTGAGACAAAAACACGAAACCGTGAGACAAAAACACGAAACACCCCCGGTTAGCTCTGATGCCAATTGTTAAACTGGATTCACTAATAACACGGGTAAAAGATCCGGAGGTCGGGGAGGATAGAAGAGATGTTTAGCCATTTTAGTGAGAGAAACAAGAGAGAATAAAAGTGTGTTTTATTCTAGAGAGAGAAAGGTAAGACAAGAAATGAAAAGCCTCACCCCTCCATGGAAGTATGGAGGGGTTTATATAGCACGGGACTTGGACTTTACATATGACAATATTAGTCCCTGCAAGTCACGGCTATGAAACTAATGTAATTCCGTTAGTCGCACACATTTTAAGGCTAACATTAATCTTAAATCTGGAGAAGATTAAGGTTTAATTGTGAAAAATGAAGGAATACCCAATTTGGCTCAAGAACATCAAGAACAAGGTTTTGATCTTTTTAATGTTTAAACAAAGTGTTAGGCGCCATAATCTTTATTAAATAAAGATTAGTTAAAAACGGGTATAAGTGGGGTGTGATGTGGCACCAGGGAGGGATTTGATTGGTGGAGAGAGTGAGCGGGGCACGTGTCACCCACTCACTGGTTAAGGTAAGTTTAGTGTCTGGCCAAATATGACCCCCTCTCTTTCTTTATTTTGTGATTTCCATCTTTTTCACTTGCAAACTCGTTTTCCTTTGTATTGAAAGTTTTCAATTTCACACTTTGGCCACAAAAGGTTTTAAAACATGAAATCAGGGGTATTTCTTGCCATTTTTGAATTCTTCAACGGCTGATTTGGCATTTTGATGATGGATAATGGTCTTGACTTGTATGTTGAGCATTTTGGAGGACTGAAATTGCCAATTCTTGTTTGATGAGGGACCATTTTTGCCAAATGTTGAAAGTCAAGGGTCCTTTTTGTAATTTTGGGATTTTCAAAGGACCAAACTTGTAATTTCTTGTTCTTTGAAGGACTTCATGATATATTTGACTTTGTGGAGGATATTGGTTGACAATTTAGCTTTGTTGAGGGGCTAAACTTGCCAAATCTTCAAAGTGGAGGGCCCTTTTTGTAATTTTGACAAACTTTGGGGACCAAACTTGTAATTATGAGGATACAAGGGTATAAAGTGTCAATTCTTCCATATTGAAGGACCCTTCTTAATAATTCTTCAAATCTTCAAGGGTTGATCTTGGGAAAGTCTTCATTAGGGCTAGGTTCATTGTGCGGCTTCATTTCCCGTGTTCGTTTTTGCATGATTCTTGTGATCTTTTGTCATTTTCTCAATATCCGTACCTAAAATACACAAGTAACAAACACAAGCATATATATGGGTATTTTGATGATATTTAATGCATTTTAAGCCCTATTTGGAAGATGAGACTATGTATAAAATAAGTCTCATCAATAATTGAGTTAAGTTGCTGTAGGATTGCATTCCTTAGTATGAATTATCTGTTATCACTGTTCGTTTATGGCTTAAGGTATGTTAGAATTGTGGCCTTATTTAATCTGTTTGTAGAAATATTGTTACTGTAAATTGAGTTTGTCTGCATTTGAATTTCACTACTGCTTTTGTTATTTTTGGTATGATAATATACTACTGGTTGAATATAACTGGTTACTGTTCAAATTCGAGTTAAAAAATAAATTAGCATAAATTTGGCACTAGCAGGTCTCGAACTCGAGACCTGTCCCTCATTCACACAACGTGATAACCAGCTTGTCTGGTTAGTTATTTGTGTTTTATTACCATCTTTTTAATTAATAAAGTCACTTTAATTGAAACTGTCAATTTCTAGTTTCATTTTAATACATATTTTTTTTATTGTATAGTTTAAAACATAAGTTTTTCAAATTTTATAAATAATAATTAGTTATAAAACAGAATAAAAAAGTTTTACAAATTTAAATTGTTATTAGAATTAGTTTTTAAATAAATTAGATTTTATTAATCTAGTAAAAAAAATTAAAAAAATAAATAAATAATAAAAATAAAATAGTTTTAAATATATTTTGTTTAACAAAAGTAAAAGTAAATTTTAAATGAATTAAATTAGTTTATAATTTTTAGATAGATTTTAAATACTTTAATAGCTTTAATTTTTTAAACAATTATCTTTTAAATTAAAGAACTCGGGAACGATTCATGCACCTAGTTTGAATTTGTAGGAATAAAATTAGTTTAAAAACCGAAAAACCAATTCAAATCAATTGTCCTAATCAAAACAAAACGTCTCAAATTCACTCGATCTTCGTGTACAACGAACTTGGTTCATCCTCGTGTTTAATTGAATTCGTCTTTGGTAATTTTAGACTATTACTTTTTCCTAAAGGTAATTTTCTAATTTACCCTATAACGTATCTAATTATCACTATACTATCACGATCACATCATCACTCCTCCGTCTTTATACCTGAGAAAAACATTGCTAAAGCGTCAACACAAAGGTTGGTGAGTTCATAGGTTTATGAATAAATAGTGTGATGAACCATAAGATTTTCAAGGAAACCGGAATATAATCTTGTAACAAATACAAAATTATAATCAAAAGTATACGTTTTAATCACCTATGTCTAAGCTCATGACACCGAAGCGTTAACCTAAACCAACAAGATATATTAAGAGCCTGAGCAAATTCCTATCACGAAGCATTTGTAACACCTCAAATGTAAGTGTATCTAACTTTGGCCGCACAACCAAATTAGATAGAGAGGTTAGTCCTGATAGATCTATCCATAACATTCACTCTTACACTAAGTAATTAACGGTTCATGATAGTGGGCTAAAAAGACAACATGAGATAACGGGACTTAGACATCAAGTTGGCAAACGTATGAGTTTCAAGAACTTATGTTCATCCGTTAAAAACAAGCAATTTTCTCACCTCAAAATAGTTAAAACAATTAAAAGTGGGGCTATGAAACTCACCTTAATGAATGGCAAATATTATCAATAGAGATAGCACGTAAAATCAGGGCACGCAAAACGATGTACAAAGGATCTACTCGTAACCTAAGTAAAACATCCATACTTAGGCTAAGAACATAAAATAAAAATATATAAGGCACTTGGTTGATATTATATACTTGCATTTAAATTATAAAAGTGTTTTACTCATTTTTCAAGTTCATGAAATATGGTCACGGGCCGACTTTGAGGGTCAATAACTTGTTTAATGATGGTCTGAAAAATAAACGGATTATCAATGAGAAAACTGGGCCGCGAGGTCGTCAATAATTTATTAGCGTCGCTTTTAGACTTAGTCATTAAGGGTCTCAATTAATAAGTCGGAGTAAGCTACTCGGCTAAGTGTAAAAATCAATTTAGTTTAATTAACCAAGTACTTTTTTAGTATTTTTGAATGCACGCCTCGAGTTTATTAATGGTCCATAAGTCGAACGGAAAATATCATCAAAAACTAGGCCACGTCGAGATTTATCTCATATTTTTGGTTCAATTTGATGAGGTCGCTTGCTAAGTTAAAATGTGGCGTAAAGAGAGGGTCCTAGGTCGAAAAACGCCTTATGATCGAATGTTTTATTTGGTTCTTGCGTTTTATATGTTTAGTGTTCCCACTTTCTTAATTTCCCTTTTTCCTTTTTGTTGCGACTTGTGCCCAACACACGCAGGCACACTCTCACACAATCCCTTTTGTTTATCCTAGTGTGATCCTAGTCCCCGCCTATTCTTACACAAAAACATAAATTCGCTACTTTGTACTTCCAGGTTGGCTGTAGACACGTAACATACCCACATTACTTTACTTTATCTTTTGCTAGCTGTCTTAGTATTTTGTGTCTATACTTGCTAAACATTAATAAGGTGTCTATTTTTAAAATAGAAGGGCATTGCTATTACTTGTCCAACGTCTCCTATGCATGCATACATATAAATTTTTAAGAAAAAATTTCATGTTTGGTCCCTATCGTTTACATCAAACATCAAGTCTGGTCCCTATTTCCAACTAAGTCCGCAGATAGTCCCTATCGTATGCATTTTGGATCAAGAATGGTCCCTATCTTGGATGAGAGTTAGTTTTCTCCGTTAAGTCTTGAGAGAGGAGGGGCATTTCAGTCTTTTACTTACTTTGACTTCATTTAATACAAACACCCACCATTTTCATCCCACATGATCAAACATACACCCTTTTCATCCCATAAATAAACTCTTCATCAAAATAAACCCAGAAATTAAAGATCTAAAAATTAAACAAGATCCAAAATATAAATTAACAAAGATGGCAATTCTTGCTCCAAGGATATATGCATCAACACCATTTGAACAAGTTAACATCCTATACCAAAACCCTTTTGATATTAAACAGAAAGAAAAAAGATACTATTCTAGTTTCAACAAAGGTTTGACTTTTTCAGCTTTTTCATTTCCTGGACTTAATTCACTACTACCAGCACTTGTTCTTCTTGATAATACTCTAGTTTTGATGGTTCTTTCACAGGAAACACTTTGATCGTTATTCCATTATTGTCTTCTATTCTTTATCTGAATTGGGCTACTTTTCTTTGCATCATTTAAACCATTTATTAAGTCCTTATTCACTTCAAATCTAATCTTTACATCTGGATTAGTATCAGCTTTCCATGTTTTCCTCTTTCCAACACCACTTATCACTGGAGTTGTCTGCTTGGATCTCAAAACACCTTTTTCTTTATCATTTTGACCCATTTCACCCATTTGACCCGTTTTACCACTTGGGCTGTTTTGCTCAGTTGGATTTTCACTTGTTTGATTGTTATTATCATTGAAAACTTTTAAGCTACCTCTCATTTTGCTTTCCCAAACATACCCAACAATAACTCCATTTTTTGATGTATTAGCAGCCATTATCTCCTGTAGTTGCAGTTTGACAAAAACCTTTCATTCGATTTGTCTCAGCCTACATCTAAACATCCACAATCAACTAATCCAATAAATGCTAACCTAAATCCCTTCCTCTCTTATCACTCAACATCAAACCTGACTCATGTTAACTGATTAACATATCACTTCTATCACAAACATGGACTCATTCTTAATTAAATACTGATCCCAACTTAAGTTTCGGGTGTATCTAGATCTTTTAAGATCTAAACATCCGAAAATCAGTCATCACAAATCTGTGAGTACGAACTCATTTGATTTACGAAATAAAGATAAACTAATAACAAATATGTTATAGTTTTCTTGTCTTCATTTCGATTTATAGTATCTAAAGACATGTATCACGTATCGAACCTACCCGAGACCCTAATGGATCTTAAAGCTGATATCTCACGTTCTTCATTTATATGTGGTGTCTTGATAACAGTTCCAAATGAACCGAATTTGATTCAATTGAAATCGATTACACTCATATCATTTTGATGTGTGTGATTCGTTTGGGATTTCATACGGCGGGTTTAGATGAGATCGGGAGTAATAAAAAAAGAAAGTGAGAGAAAAATATTAAAAGAAAAAAAGAGTAAAGGACCAAATTACCCCTCCCCTCATACCACTTAACGGAGAAAACTAACTCTCATCCAATATAGGGACCATTGTTGATCCAAAATGCATACGATAGGGACTATCTGCGGACTTAGTTTGAAATAGGGACCAGACTTGATGTTTGGTGTAAACGTTATGGACCAAACATGAAATTTTTTCAATTTTTAATAACCAGACCATGGCGATTTATTCCGAGCTTGACTACCCACACTCGTTCATACTCACTACATTTCCTCCTGACTTTAGCGTTTTATTAAGGGTACACATAAGGCATCCTTGTTTTATAGTTACCTACCCTACATATCTTTACACACTCTTAACTGTTTGAAAACATACATCCGACACTCACACATAATCACAAAACCACACACTTGTACTTCCCTTGTTAATATATGTTTGGACAAGCACTCATGGCTGCAAGCATGTATAATTGTTACTAGCAGGATGTGTAGATAGTTTTCTGTTAAAACATTCCCACGACACACCTATATGCAATCACATACACGCACATGATGGACTCACTTCATTTTTTGTAAAGGTGGTTTCATGACATGTCTCATGCACCATGACTAACACTTACTTTCTCGTTCCCTCTTGTTCTAGGCATCCACACGACAAAAAACGCATACTCATAGGACGCAGTGGCTCCCTTTCTGTTGTAAACACACACACAAGCACAGTTACTATCTTTGCTCATTTTGTATATGTTTCCTACTATTATATCAACACACGTAAAATAAAGTATTGATGTTCTCTTTCTGGTTTAACATACGCACACTAAACACACTCGCTGCATTCACAATTGGTTTGGCAGCAACTATCATGTGCACTTTTATCCCACATTTTTGTTCATTACTTGTTTTAAAAACTACATATTTTCTAGTACACACACTTGGTTAATTCTTGTTTTGACTCCACAATACCCAACACTCATACGTAACCTTTATTCATTATGGTGATATAATTTTTATATTAAACTTGTTTTGACATGTCGCCTCCTGATTTGATTCATACAAGCAACACACTTATATGGATACAAAAACACACGCATGCATACATATATATGAGAGGGTGGTACCTAGGGTTTCATGCAATAGAATCACATCTTGACACACTCATTTGAGGTACTTAGCTCGTTCATTTGCTTGGTTCCGTCCCTGTGGTACATCTCAACCCATGCCCCAACTTAATTCACAAGATGGTTAAAACTCGTTGTATATCTCTTGTACTTGAACACATATAAAATCACCTTCGTTTTTCCTTATAAACCTAACTTATCGAACACATGATACATGAATACGATATGTACACACATTTACTAGTTCGTGTTTAACTTGTTTTACAATCTTGCACGTCTAGTTCTGTATTTCATTCATTCTAGCCGTATGGGGTATCGTTCTAGCTTGGTTTAGTCCTTTTAGGTCCTATAACGTTTTAACGAGCGAAACCCATTGTCCCCGCAACTAAGTACCCATCCGTGTTTGTTTTGGTTACCCGTTAGGTTTTTAAAGCTCTTTTTTACGCAAGTATTCATATCAACCAAAGCTTGTTTTTGAAAGTTTATGGACTTAAAATTAATAGTCGTGAGATAGGATCGAACTCGGGATCACGGGATTGCACACATAACGTAAAGGGTTAATTTATTTATTAAATATATTTTATATATATTTATTAAATCAAACCAAAGCTTAACTAACGATTGTTAATAAATAAAAGTTAAGTTATAAACGACCGTTATGGAAACTAATAGAAGGTAAAAGAAGAAAGACAAAAATTACGCAAACACCCCCTTGGGGGCTTGCGACCGTCGTCCAAAGGAGAGGGGGGCAAAGGGAAACTTTTGTTTCATAATTCTTGTTTATTTACTTGGAGCCCAAGGATTGCCAAGCCTATATAAACAACCCCAAGGCTTTCATAATTTTTGTCCCTCTCCTTCTCTTCCTTCCTGCGATCGACACCCACACGCCCTAAGGGGTTTTCGTTGGTTTTCGATTTAGCTATTTATCTAGTCCTAGCCCCTCTCTAGGATTGTTGGGTAGATATTCCATAAACGTTGAAGCTCGGTTTGTTCGTGCTAGACTCACGGTTAACTCGCCGTATTACTTGTGTACAAGAACGTGATATAGTCTTGCTTTAGACTATATTATTGGTGGTGTTCGTGATAAACCCTAGTTTTCGTTTGTTCCGTCGTCTTGTGAATCTTGCTAGGATAAAGGTATGTAACCCTAATCTTGATTAGTACAATTGTGTTAAATTAATGATCTTGTTAATTGCTTCCGCTATGCGTTCTTTGATCTATATTAGGGTTTTAAATAATTGTTATGAACTATATAAACCTTCAGTGGCATCGAGAGCCGTTTTAACATGATTATAATTATCAAGATCTAAAGTTTTTTAACTAATATTTATTTGTGTTAAAAATTACATGTTGTTTTTTTAGGTTTTATAAAAATTAGGGTTTTGTTTTTTATTGTTTTTTTTTAAATCGGCTATGCCGAATTTTTTATAAAAAATTTTTTTTTTGTAAACCCCAAAATTACATGGTAATTAACTTTAGATATTTTGCATGAATTAATTGTTATGTCATGTGTGGTTACGATCCGTAGTTTTTTTATTTTTAAGAGAATGTGGGAGATCCGTAATAAACATGCATGTTTCTTACGGATCATATAATTTTGATTGCTATTTACTTTATTTGATTCAAAGTTTTAAAATTAGGGAAGACTTTTTATGTTTATAAAAACCCTAGAATTGATGTTCTTTGAATAAATTGTTTTGCATGTGGCTATTTGATTTAGTTTTTTTGTACTACTTGTTTTCATGCGTTTTATATTGTATGTTGTAAACAAGGGTAATTTTTTCTAAGAAAAATAATATGGACTAAATCTTATCAAAATTAATGAATTGTTTTGAGATGTAAATTACATATGATTTGCGTTGATTAGAATTGCAATAGCAACTTAACGCCCTACTCAATTTTGGCAAACTATAAAGTGGGTATAACGCACCGCTGGTCATGTACCCGGTTAAGGAAGGAGGTGTTATGCTTCAGCGCTGACCAAATTCCTGGCTCGCCTGTGCGTCAAATTGGAATTACCTACGGTTGTTATTGGTACAATTCTTTAAGGTTGATTTAACTACATTAATTCACATCTGAAACATAATGAATAAGGTTATTGCTTTGTGCTATAACTAAGTTCTAGAAAAAGTACGGTGTGAATTTAGTTTTGTGTAAAACCTTTAATTGGTTTAACCAATACCTCAACTTGCAAGTATATGATGAACTTTTAGTCTCACTAAAAAGTTTACTAAACCTTTTATTAAACTTATGTTATGGAGATGTATGCATGCTTCTCCATACATGATTTTGACACCAAAATCTATACCCTAAAATTTAAGTCATATGCCCTCTAATTGACGAACACTTGAAGTTACAATTGTCGTCATATAAGATATCGTACGATGTTGTAATGGACAGAAAACTTCATGACTGAATAAGATTGCACATGAAGGTTTTACGTTCTTTAGATTAGTCGACTTAATTGAGTTACTCAGTGAGAACTGGAAACTTAAGGCATAAAGTAGGGATAAAACATATTTACAATGCAAATGATTTTGGCAATGTAAATCCCTAACATATCTAGAAATTGCAAATTTGTTTGTCAATTATTGTTCGACAAGTTACTATGTTGAATACATTTGTCACTAGCAGATCAACTGATGTGATGAATCTATATCAATATGGATTCTAGTTTCAAGGAAATACTATGGTTTTATTACCGGGGTAATTTTATTTTCTTGAATTATATTATCAAAAATACTAATGTTTGAACTTATTTCTGTAGAAATAGCTCAACCTGAAAGCAATCTGACAATAAGCTCGGCGTTCAAAGCTTTCTTTGAACGGCCTGAACTTACTGGCCCTAATTTCAATGACTGGTATCGCTCACTAAGAATTGTTCTAAGAGCAGCGGGTACTATCAATATCTTGGAAACTCCTTTTCCGGAGGATCTTGCTGAAGGAGCATCTGATGCGGAAAGGCTTCAGCACGCTGCTAACGTAAGAAGCACCATGAGGTGGCTGCTGTAATGTTAGGTACAATGTCTCCATCACTTAAAAGGAAGTATGAGCCATTTCTACCTCAGCAAATGCTTGAAGAGCTCAAGGCTATGTATGAAACGCCGCAAGCTGTAGAGATCTATGATCTGGTTGATGCTCTACATAGTTGCAAGCAAGCTCCTGGAAACTCCGTAAGTGCTCATTATATGGAGATGAGGGGTTATATGGACCAACTCATCGCACTAGGACAACCCTTTGATCATAATATGGCTATTAACTTGATCAATAGGTCCCTTAATAAGGACTTCAATGATTTTATTCGTAACTATAATATGCATTGCACGGGGAAGACAATTAATGATTTGCATGCAATGCTCATTGACTTCAAAAAGCGTTTGAAAGATAAGGCATCCACTGCTACTCCTCAAGTACTTTATGTACAAAAGGGTAGAGTGACGAAACCAAAACCGCAAGTGAATAAGAAGTAGAAAGGCAAAGGCAAGGTTGATAAGAGCAAACAAGTTGTGACTACATCAAAACCGAAGCAGAACTTTGCTAAGTAATCTTAGAAAGATGAGACTTGTCACTACTGCAAGATGACTGGACATTGGAAGAGAAATTTCTCTCTATATCTCCATGAAATGGCAGAACATAAGAAGAAGGCTGAGCTAGCTGCTACAGCACCATCTTCATGTAACTTATTTATGATAGAGTTATTTAATCTTTCATACAAATCAAACTCATGGGTATATGATACGGGATGTGGTATTAACATTTGTAATACCCTGCAGGGATTTGAGTTGAAGAGGAGGCTTACCTATGGGGAACAATTTCTACAAGTGGGCAATGGCGCACAAGCAGCGGTTGAAGCTATAAGAATATTTAATTTTTCTTGATCTACCCAATTGGTCAAGGAAGCTTTTCTGATGGTATGCCTCTAGGAATTTCTGGTACTTTCAACTTCATGATTGTATTCCAGGCTGAGCACAACATTCTTATGCACCCATTTCACATGCTAGGCGTGGCTGGTGTATTCGGCGGTTAGTTTTACCTTCGGGTTTAGTACTATTTTTAAATAACTGTCATTATGCACCTACAATTGTTAGGGGTGTCATTTCCTTTTCTTGTATGTTTGATCTTGGATTTAATCACACGAATGATAATAATAGAATTTCTGTTTTCAAAGATGGTTTATTCTATTTTGATGCAATTTCTGTGAATGGTGTTTTTTGAAATTAACATGCATAATAAAAATTTCAAGAGAAAAAATAATTATGTTTTTAGCATGAATAAGAAGAGTAAGTTAGACAAGAACTCTTCTTATCTTTGGCATTGTATACTTGCCCATATTGGGAAGACTCGCATACAAAAGTTTCAACGTGATGGGCTTTTGGAAAGTATCAATGATGAATGATTTGATAAATGTGAATCTTGTATCTCTGGAAAGATGACCAAGAAACCTTTTAATAGCAATATTGAAAGGGCTACTAAACTACTTGGTTTGATACATACTGATGTGTGTGGACCACTTAGACATGTGTCAAGGAAAGGTGCTAGCTACTTTTTGACGTTTACGGATGATTATAGCCGTTATGGTTATGTTTATTTACTTAAGCATAAACATGAGGTATTTGAAACATTCAAAACGTTTAAAGCAGAAGTAGAGTTACAACTAGGAAAGAAGATTAAAGCTATTCGTTCTAATCGTGGTGGTGAATATTTAAGTCAAGAGTTTAAAGATTATTTAAGTGAGAATGGAATTGTTTATAAACTTACTTTTCCATATACTCCACAACAAAATGGTGTATCTGAAAGGAGAAATCATGCATTATTGGATATGGTACGATCTATGTTTAATCTAACAACTTTACCATTATCTTTTTGGGATTATGCTCTTGAATCTGTTGTTCGTATTCTGAATATGGTTCCACAAAGAAGGTTGATAAGACACCATATGAACTATGGCATGGCAAGAAGCCATATTTGTCTTATTTGAAAGTCTGGGGTTGTGAGGCGTATGTGAAACGTGACTCTAGAGATAAAATCCAACAACGCTAAGTAAAATGTATCTTTGTAGGTTACCCTAAGGAAACTATGGGTTACTACTTTTATTATCCGACTGAGAACAAAATAGTTGAGGCTCGGTATTGAGACTTCCTTGAAAATGATCTTGTAAATCTAGAATTCAGTGGGAGAAATTATGATCTTGAAGAAATTCAGGAAGATACATTGCCTTCTGAAAATAATAGCGAAGAAATTCTTGTAGAACCATAAAGTCTGAGTGTTCCACCAGAATTAATTCCTCCACGTAGGTCTCAAAGGACCATATGTGCGCCAGACAAACTATGTCTTTACATAGAGGATGATGAGGAGGAAGTAGGGGATCTTGGTGAACCTGCTAACTATCGATCCGCAATGTCTGATCCAGAAAAGTTAAAATGGATAGTTGCGATGAATGAGGAAATTAAATCCATGGAAATCAATGATGTTTGGATTCTTGTAGATGCGCCTAAAAATGCTAAAGTAGTGAAAAATAGGTGTATTTATAAGAAGAAAACCGACATGGATGGTGATGTACAATCCTATAAAGCATGTTTAGTAGCTAAAGGTTTTACTCAAACTTTTGGCATAGACTACGAGGAGACATTTTCTCCTGTAGCAGACTTGCGGGCTATTAGGTTTCTCATAGCTATAGCAGCATACTATGACTATGAGATATGGCAAATGGATGTTAAAACTTCCTTCTTGAACAATCGTTTAGATGAAGACATCTATATGCAACAACCGGAAGGGTACGTTGATCCTAAATATCCAAAGCGCGTGTGCAAACATCAAAGATCTATTTATGGTTTGAAGCAAGCATCACGTCAACGGAATAAGCGATTTGATGAACAAATCAAAAGTTCGGATTTATTCAAAATCGTGATGAGCCATGTGTATACCGCAAAGCTAGTGGGACTAATGTAGTGTTCCTAATTCTATATGTCGATGACATATTAATCATGGGAAGTAACATTCCAAGACTTAAGGAAGTTAAGGATTATCTTGGTAAATGTTTTTCTATGAAGGATTTGGGAGATGTTGCATATATTCTGGGAATTAAAATCTATCGAGATAGGAGTAGACAGTTAATTGGTCTTAGCCAAGATGCTTATATTGATAAGATATTGAAGAAGTATAACATGCATAACTCTAAGAAAGGTTTTCTACCGATGGAGGTTAAGCATGAGTTAAGTCATGAGAAAGATGCATCATCACCTGAAGAGGTGGCTTACATGAAGAAGGTGCCTTATGCTTCGGCAGTAGGATCTATTATGTATGCTGTAAGATGCACAAGGCCTGATGTGGCGTTTGCTCAGAACTTGGTCAGTAGATACCAACAGAATCCAGGAAAGTTCCACTGGACTGCTGTTAAGCATATTCTAAAGTATTTGAGGAGTACGAAAGATATGTTTTTGGTATTCGGGGGTAAACCAGACACAGAATTGAATGTAACAGGATTCTATGATGCTTCCTGGCAATGTGATAAAGACGATACGAAGTCTCAGACGGGTTACGTGTTTGTCATCAATGGAGGAGCAGTTGACTGGAAGAGCAGTAAGCAAAAAAACCATTGCTATGCATGCTACTCAATCTAAGTACATGGCCGCTTCAGAAGCTGCAATGGAAGCTGTTTGGATTAGGAAGTTTATTGGAGATCTTGGAGTGATGCCTTCAATTAAAGAACCTATTGATATATATTGCGACAATTCTGCTGCAATAATATTCGCCAATGGCCCTGGAGTTATGAAAGGCGTCAGACACTTTAAACGTAGATATCACTACGTTCGAGAACAAGTGGAAGCTTGAGAAATAAAATTAATAAAAGTTCACACAGATGATAATATGGCTGATCCTTTTACTAAGGCTTTATCTAGGCCAAAGGTAGTTAAGCATGCCAAGGCAATTGGGCTGCAACTAGCTAGCGAATTCATGCAATAAATCTGTTCATTAGTATTTGGATAAAGGATGTAAGACATTATTGAATTGATGAAATAAAGATTGGATTTCGTTTATTTTTCTGTTATTTGATTTTGTATCCTATTTTACATGTTTTAATCCGTGAGCATTATGATGTTTCTAAATGTGCGTTGTCGATTAATAATATGGGAGTATTATTAAACTAAGACAATTCAAAAAAGTGACAGAGTATACTTGAAAGTATATTGGTCAATTTTGGATGATATTTGATGGATAAAATATTGGACTTATCCCAACTAAGTGATTTTACTTTATGGATCTTTGTCATTAAGTAAATCATAAATAGTTATCCTTAGACCTGAGATACCAGAAAACTGCATTGAATGTAGTGCATTTTTGTGAGGTAACCTAACGCTAAACGTAACTGGTAGTTATAAGGGTTATTTTCAGAAGTGTTGCAAAGTTGATGTGTTTTGCTTGTAGTTAAAATGGGATTTGTTTCCTTCAAATTATTTTGAAGTATAAATACAACTGGGCCCCTCGGGGGAGTAGTAAGATGTTTGTGTGGCCACACCCAAATGTGTTTTGGTAATATTGCTATATCCGTAAACGAGAAACAGAATAGTTAATGAAGGAATGACTGAGATCCATATCCTTATTAACGATGTATTTGAAATGAAAGGATAATAATAATGATATAATCATTAAAAGGTTCTTGTCCAGGAGACCTTACCCGGTTTGTACTAGTGACATTGCTAGTGTAACTAGACGCTAGTCAATGTGATCACGATATTAGAGTTTTGTCCAAGTGGGAGCTGAAAGTTTATGGACTTAAAATTAATAGTCGTGAGATAGGGTCGAACTCGGGATCACGGGATTGCACACATAACGTAAAGGGTTAATTTATTTATTAAATATATTATATATATATTTATTAAATCAAACCAAAGCTTAACTAACGATCGTTAATAAATAAAAGTTAAGTTATAAACGACCGTTATGGAAACTAATAGAAGGTAAAAGAAGAAAGACAAAAATTACGCGAACACCCACTTCGGGGCTTGCGACCGTCGGCCAAAGGAGAGGGGGGCAAAGGGAAACTTTTGTTTCTTAATTTTTGTTTATTTACTTGGAGCCTAAGGATTACCAAGCCTATATAAAGAACCCCAAGGCCTTCATAATTTTTTGCCCCTCTCCTTCTCTTCCTTCCTACGATCGACACACACAGACCCTAAGGGGTTTTCGTTGGTTTTCGATTTAGCTATTTATCTAGTCCTAGCCCCTCTCTATGGTTGTTGGGTAGATATTCCATAAGCGTTGAAGCTCGGTTTGTTCGTGCTAGACTCACGGTGAACTCTCCGTAATACGTGTGTACAAGAACGTGATATAGTCTTGCTTTAGACTATATTCTTGGTGGTGTTCCTGATAAACCCTAGTTGCCGTTTGTTCCGTCGTCTTGTGGATCTTTCTAGGATAAAGGTATGTAACCCTAATCTTGATTAATATAATTGTGTTAAATTAATGATCTTGTTAATTTCTTCCGCTATGCGTTCTTTGATCTATATTAGGGTTTTAAATAATTGTTATGAACTATATAAATCTTCAGTTTTCTTTAAACAAAACAAGGGAGGGAGAAGTCTTACGATTTGTCCTTAGAAACGAAGGAATGTAGAGTGAACAAGGCCAATGTTCGTGAGATATACGCTTGAACTTAATCTCCTACTTCCTTGTTCACTTTTCTTGGCAGCGGCAAAGATGGTTTCTAACTGTCGGTAATGGGTCTTTTGGTTTTTTAAGTGTTTTGTTAAGTGTGTGTTTTCCACTTGTAAACAAGCTGCTATTTATAGGCAAATAAGAAGTGTTAGGACTAAGTAGTTCTTATTTAGGATTTGGTTAGGGTTGTTAGTTTGGTTGTAACTAGTTATCAACCAATGTTGGTACACTATGGGAACTTTCAATTGCATGAGGAAAGGAGAAATTATTGGGGAAGAGCAAAAGGGGAAAGGAGTCACGTTTTATGGTAGCAAGAAAGAAGGGGTTTTGGGTTTCCAAGCTTGACTTCTTGGTTAGTACATGTTGTAAAAGTATAAAGCTTAGGAAAGTATGGGAGTAGAATGGTGCAACCGATGGTTTTTCAAAGGCGGGAGGGGACCAAAGTACTAAACCACTTATGGATGGTATGGTACAAGTAGTTTTGAGTTTAAAATGTGGGTTTTACATAGTTTGGGGGGGGGGTCCGGTTTTGATAAGGTGACAAAAAGAGATAATTGTTTAGTTTTGTAAAGTTGTGAGGATTTCAATGTTTGTAGTATTGAGTTTAAAAAGTGTAGTGTTTAAAACTAGTTTGGTGAAAGGGAAAATATACGAATTCTCTAAGTGTGTGATAGGTGTGTAAACACCCATCCTTTTTACCACTTAATTACAACAATAACCGAGCCAAAACATGTATTTTATGTCTTTTATGTCGGAATTATGCGTGGTTTGTGTTTTTGTTGTGATTTAGGACGAAATTGTGAAAAGTGGAGAAAATACGGCATTCACGGGCTTTTATTGAAGAAAAAGATGAAAGATGAAGTCGAGATGTCAAAAGTGCAAAAAGAACGGAAGTCCAAGACCAATTCTGAAGATTTATCGAAGAACAAGTCGAAAGACGGAAGTTTACTTAAAGCCGAAGAACTCAAGTCTATTGTATTAAAGAATTAAAAGACGGGTTCAAAGAAATCCCGAGCCAAAAGTCATTAAAGTCCAAGATTAAAGAAGATTTAAAGGCTTAAGGACTAATGGTGCAATTAACAAAGAGATTAAGAAGGAAGGACCTAATGATGCAATTAAGAGAAAATGAAGGAGGGGAGGAAGCTTCCTAAGAACCCCTTAATCCTCCCCTATAAATAGTCATTAGAATTAATCTTTTCATTTTTGTTGGATAATAGTGACAATTAGTTCTTCCACTTTTAATTACCTTGTCATATTATTTACTTGTCAAATTTAAATACTTGTCTTGCACCTTAATTACCATTTAATTTCAAGTAAGTTTTTCTTTTAATTCTTGTTAATCTTTATCTTTATTGTTCATCTCTCATTCTACCTTTCTTAATCTTTTATTTTTATTGTTTATGTTCATGTTCATGTTCTTATGTTCTTATTTTGATCAAAGTGGGTTTTGATTATCTTGATTAGTTTTGTTAGTTTGATTGTTTTGGATTGATTGTTTATTCTTAATAGATGTTTATTGCTTAGTTTGATTTAATCTTTCGGTTGATTTGCTTTAGTTTTGTTTAGATTCGTGTGATTTGTGTTTCCTTGTTCTTCGGGGTGTTTGTTGTTGTATTTCCCAGGTACTGACCTTTCCCAGGAACATTCCGAGTGAAGCATAAAATACGTGGTTCATCCGGAATATTAAGTATTCCGGATAAGGGGTGATATTCCGAATAAGGCCTTGACCAAAGTACTCTATGCGGAATATTCATTATTCCGAATAGGGCACTATTCCGCATAGGAGAATATTCCGCATAGGGCAGCTTATTACGGATAGGACTTTATTCCGAATAGGGCCAATTATTCCGAGTAGGAACTTTATTCCGGATAGCCAGGTATTCCGAGTAGGAGATTATTCCGAGTTGGATATTATTCCGAGTATGAACTTATTCCGAATAGGCTGAGTATTCCGGATAGCCAAGACATTCCGAGTAGACAAATATTCCGGATAGAGAGGATTATTCCGGATAGGTGACATATTCCGAGTAAGACTTTTATTCCGAATAAGGGTTTATTCCGGATAGGTAATTTTCAGTTTCTTTAATTTTAGTTTTTAATTTTCTGCTTTTTAATTTCGAGCTTTATTTTTCCCGCCTTTTTCCTTACTCGCACTTTTACTTTAAATTATATTTAGACTTAGATTTACTTTTAAGTCATTTATTTTAATTGTTTTGCACTTTTATTTTAAATACTACATCGACACACTTTTGTTTCACCAAAGAACAGTAGAGTCGCACACTAAACTCATTTTTCAATTCGAAGAGACATACTTAAACGAACTAATTTTTAACTGAGTAAAATCTAGTTATCAAATGGCGCCGCTGCCGGCTCTTTTCGTAAAGATTAACGGTTTTCTGTGAAAGACGCGTTGCTTTTTAGGATCCGTTCACTTGTGAGCGTTATTTTTTTGCTTAAAAAATTTCAAAAAACCATAAAAATAAAAAATTGATAGAAATCCATAAAAATTCAAAATTTCAAAAATCCAAAATGATTTTATTTTTATTGTGTATATATATTGTCTTTGTTTGGTATTGATTTCTTTTGCCTTTGTACGTGTATGCGTACTAGGTCTTCTAATTATCAAGACCCGAGACTCGAGAAGATTTAAGTATGTCAGGTGTTAACAACAACAATAATCCACCGCACCTCAACAATAACAACAATGTTCTTCCACAGCCCGATCTTCGGACCATGGAGGAGCTTTGTCAAGCTACCATGTTTGGACGAGGAGGACCGATTGCGCCGATGCAAATCAACGCTCCTGAGTTTTCGTTGAAGCACCACATGATTCAGCAAGTGCAAACTAACCCATTCCGTGGATTGCCTGATGATGATGCCAACAAACACCTCGACAAGTTCATTACAATCACCCAAAGCATGAAGTTGCCTGGTGCCACAATGGATGTTCTACGCCTTCAACTCTTCCCACATACTTTATCACATCACGCCGAGAAATGGTTTGATCGTCTTCCAAAGAATTCTATTCACACTTGGGATGACATGACTCAACGCTTTTTGTCGCGCTACTTTCCACCATCCATGGTCACAAGCCTTCGCAATCAAATCAACGGTTTTATGCAAGACCCCGATGAATCTCTTTTTGATGCTTGGGAAAGATATAATGTCTTGATTGATCGTTGTCCAAACCACAACATGCTTCCAGTCACATTGATTGATACTTTCTACAACGGTTTGACTTTTCGTGATCGTGATACGATTAATGTAGCCGCCGGTGGCACATTCATGAAAAGGAGATCCGAGGAGTGTAGAGAGCTTATTGAGAACATGACTACTCACCACAAAAACTGGGATTCCTCCGCTTCTTCAAGGAACAACCCGAGAGTCAATGTTTCTTCTACCTCAGCAAACCCTGATATGACCGAACTCACCCGCATGATGACTGAAATGAGCAAAAGTATCTTGCTTCTCGCTTCAAACCAACAACAACAAGTTAAAGTGGTTGCCAATCCTTGTGAAACATGCGGCGGTCTTCACTGATACACCGATTGTCCTTCAACTCAAGGAAATACGGAAAATGTGTATGCAGCTTATGGTAATTATTCACCGGAAAAATACCAAGCTCGACCACAAGGGGATAGAAATTTGCTGAGTTACCGGTCCAACAACTACCTTTCACCCGGTTTTTCTCCTCAAAACCAAAACCACGCCAACAACTACAATAGAAGCAACCAAATCCCACCAAGAGCTTCTAATCCTTATCACCCACCCGCTCAACAAACCCCACCCATTAATCCCGATGTTAAAGCCATAATGAGAACCCAAGGTGAGCAAATCAAGAATCTGCAGAGTCAAATTATCAATCTTAAAGGAGATATTACCAAGCAAGGAAATGAGATAAGATCCGAGCTTCGCGATAATATTCAATCATCCTTCAGCAATCAAACAAATGATTTGAAGAATATGCTTGCTAGTTTCTTGCCCGCCGCTCAACCTTCTACTTCGAGTTCTCTACCTTCAAACACCGTCACCAATCTGCGAGCAAATTTGAGTGATATTACTACCCGTAGTGGAATTACCATTGTCGATCCACCTATCCCGCCCCCATCATCTACACCTCCTCCACCACCATTTATCCCTACTCCTCCTACACCTAGTATTAGTGCACTCGTCTCCGCCTCATCATGACGATGTATCTAGGAAGGACCCTTCGACATCTCAACCTTTACCTACACCTACACCTTCACCACCCAAACCTAATATCCCATATCCTTCTCGCTTAGGCAAGACCAAAATGCTAACCAAGGATGACTCTCAAGTGTCAAGCTATGTGAAGATAATCTCTCAAATTAACTTCAACATTAGCTTTCTCGAAGCACTTGTCCACATGCCGAAATTTGTCAAAGCATTCAAGGAATTGCTTAACAAGAAGGAAAAGTTGCTTGAGCTCGCCAACACACGCTTATATGAAAACTGCTCTGTAGTTATTCTTAAAGAACTTCCGGAAAAGCTTGGAGATCCCGGTCGTTTTGTGTTGCCTTGCGTTTTCAACAAAACTAAAGAATTTACTACCCTTGCTGATCTCGGGGCCAGTATTAATTTGATGCCATTGAGTGTTTGGAAAACACTATCATTACCCGACCTCACTCCAACAAAGATGACTCTTGAACTCGCTAATCGCACTCTCGCTTACTCCGTTGGTATAGCCGAAGACGTGTTCATTAAAGTTGGCACATTTACTTTCCCGGTCGACTTTGTCGTTGTTAATTATGAAATGGACCCTCGTATTCCTTTAATACTTGGTCGGCAATTCTTGAGAACCGAACGAGCTTTAGTTGATGTTGCCGAAGGTGAGTTAATCTTAAGAGTCGGGAATGATTCACAAGTTTTTAAAATGGGAAAGCTTACAAGCAAATCCTTTGGACGAGAATCAATGAATATGATTAATGTGCTTGATGATTTTGTCATCTACAACAATCCTCTATTCGAGTCTTGCAATGATAACCCACTTTTTCAAGATGATGTGGATGATTCTCTCTCCAATTTGGAACCTTCTCCCATTTATGATTTTCCACCGGTCTTTGATGCTTATGATGATGATTCTAGCTCAGATTCGGATGATTATGATGACCTTACTTCTGAGTATCCCGATCTGCCCACATATGATGATTTTGATGAGGCCGATACTCTTTCGAGCGATTCTTCACATGATGAAGATCCTCCACCATCACTTGATCCTACTTTGGACGATTACTCATTTGAGGAAGACTTCTCTACGTTTCTCAACACTTACTTCCCTCATGAGAGTGAGTGATGCTCCTCCTTTAGATTTTGAAGATTATCGTCTTGATTCTACTTTGGATTTGAAGAACATTCTTTCAAAGGAGAAGAAACCGGTCGACACCAATATCCGCAGCACATATGATTTAACACCTCTTTGTCCCCCTTCTGCGGACGAGATTGTGCTTCTTCGCGGATCTTCTTCCCATTCTGCTGAGCCTGAGTGCTATTTTCCCTTAAAGGAAAAGGTGTTCGACCCCGGTATTGATATTCTGCAGCCATCTCAGTATCCACCTGATGAAATAAAAGGAAAAATCTTTGGAAATTTTGAAGACATGCTTGCACCTCACCATACTTGCTCCCACCGGGCTCCATCACTGCTTAAGGGAACCTTGCCTATTCTTCTTTGGCTTGCCTTGTTCGCCTTAAGCTTGTGCTATTTGATGGACGAAAACTATGTCTTTGATCCTGGTGAATATATTTCATGCTTCTTCCGTTGATAATCAAGGTCGAGTCAGGCTCACGACTCGGTAATCAAAAATCAAGCGCTTCTTGGGAGGCAACCCATGTATCTATCTTTTCGCTTTCTTTATCCTAAGTGTAGGGGAGACCCGTTGGTTTGCTTTTTCCTCTCCTCTCTTAATCAGGGATTCGAGCTTCAAAGACACACTCTTGATGATTCTTGACGACCCGTGATTCCGTATCCACTTCTTCCCGGTTCTATCTTAAACTCTTTTCGATTCACTATTTTATATTTTCCAATATTAAAATAGGAATCTCTTTAGTTGTCTTTTCCTTAGCGAGACTTAAACAACGTGCACAATGTCCTAAGTGTAGGGGAGTTTACTCCCACATGCTTAAATATTGCGGACAATGTTTATCTTAAGTGTAGGGGGACTTCTATCGAAGTTAAGTGTCCTTTTCCTTGTATTTGTCCTCATTTTAACCGGAAAATCAATTTTTCGACATTTTTCAAAATTTTTGATCTATTTTGGCCTATTAGTTTTCCCTTTGTATAGTTATTTTCTTTCCTTATTAGAATAAATGCTTAATAAAGTTGTTTTAATTTTTAAAACGTTGTGAAACTTTTGACTCAACCCAAGTTTACTTATCTAAGTTACTCTAGCTAGTATCCTTAACGTGTTTAGGTCAAGTTTTGCTAGGCTTTTAGCTAGGGAGCTATAAAACGCGGAAGTCTTAACTCTCACGGGTTAAGAACAAGAACTTTTCGCAAGTTCCTATAATTGATCCTAGAGAGTCGTTTATCAAGGGAACTTTAAAACGCGATTTTTAAACTTGAAAAAGTCTAAGAGTTTGCAAGATTGATTGTGGTAAATTACACCTCTTGTTTAGGAAAACAAAAGAGCGTAAATGAGCGGTAAGTATCGAGTGATGATTTAGGAAAATCAACACTAATGACCCTTAATGAAATGAAAGTTCGTTTCCCAAGGAGGTATATGTGTGTGAGAAATTTGTTAAATGTTTGTGATTAATGATTGGTTTAGAAGGGGATGAGAAAAGAAGATGACGAAGACGTAAAAATAAAAATAAGTACTACTAGAAAGTTAAAACGTAGAACCTTAAAAACCGCAAAAATAAAAATTAATTCTAAAAATTACCAAAAATTCATCAAAAATCAAAATAAATAAACTAAGAGTTTACCAATGATCAAAACTTTTTCAAACCTTTTAAATAATTAAATAATCAATTTTTAAATGCTAATTAAAGCCCTAAAAATCAAATAAATTATTAAAAAGCCCAAATAAAGATTTTTTAATTGGTAAACCTCTAAAATGACCTAAAAAGATTAAAAACTATTTTTAGAAATTTTTAAACTAATAAAAACTATTTAAAATGATTTAAAAACTATTAAAACTTAAAACAATTATAAAAATTAATCTAAAAGAGATAAAATTATTCTAAAAGTTGTTAAATTCCTATTTTAATGTATTAAACCTAAGAAAAATGTAAAAAGTTGGAAAAAGTGAAATTTTAAAAATAATAATGAAATAATAATAAAATAATATTAAAAATCCAAAAAATTATAAAAAATTCTAAAAACTTGCAAACTAGTTTATTTAAACCTAAATAATCAGAAAATCAAAGTGAAATTACCAGAATACCCCTATTGGGCCCTCAAATGGGCCAAAACCAAAAACAGTCAACCAAATTGGGCTTTTGGGCCGAAAAAGTCAAACTTGGCCCAATTGACTTGGAAAAGCTCTATCTGACTTAAAATTCAATTCTAAGAACAAAACTCTAAAGGCCCAAAAGCTGAATATGAGCTTATCATAGCTTATTAAGCACAAAGCTTATTCTTATTGGGCTTTTCAGCCCATTAAGCCATAAGCTAATGCCATAAGCTCTAATTTGACACACAACCTTCTTTTGGGATGCTTATGAGATCTGTAAAAAGAATTTTTGAAAAAGCTCACTCAATAAGCCAGAAATAAGCAAAGTAAAAATTCACTAAAAGACAAAATAGTCGTTTTAGAGATTTAGGGCACCTCAGGACTTGATTCAACTTGCAAAAGATTTCAAATGGACTCAATAAGCAAAATCAATCAACAAAAATCCAATAAGAACAACCAATAAGGCAGAATAAGCACAAATGAACTTATGAAAAACTCAATGGAGTTGGTTTTCTAGTCAAACCCTAAAGTCAACCACCCAAATGCTCCAGTATGAACAAATGGGTCAAAATATGAGCACCTATTACAAAAACAAAGTTGTTGCTGGTTAAAATAAGCAATTATAGATTATTGATAAGCTGAACCTAATTTTACACTATCAGTGGCAACTAGCAGGGGAAAGGAGTTCCCACTGCTTTGACTATTTGACCAAGCTTATATGAGAGTTCTGGTTTGATTCAATTGGAAACAAAGGCACCCTTGTGATCAGTGAATCACAAGGAGTCAATAGCAACAATACAATCACAAATTGGTTCACACAATAAGCCACAATAAGCCAAACAGTCACCAGATATGCACCAGATATGGAAATAAGCAGTTAAGCACTTAATAAGCAGATTAAGATTGAATAAGCCAACCAAACTTAACAGGATGCATACACAAGCTATATAAACTAAGAACAAACACAAAGAAACAAGAATCAAACACTGAATCAAAGTAAATAACAAGATCAAAGCACAAAAAGTTTCTGATGAACAATGAACAATATGCAGACAAGTTTTGCTGATCTATTTGGCACTTGATCCAATTTCAAGCCTTAAATCCTTCTTCCCTGGTGTGATTAACTCAGATTTAGCACTTGTTAGCCCTAACCTAAGCTTAGATCTAGGTGTCCTCAAAATCCTAGCCAATTTTACCAAGTATTTAAGATTTTATAGCCAAATTATGAATCTATGTGTTCAAACCCACAAAACCTGCAAACAGATGAACAAATGCACCTAACAAGCAGATACCAACACTTAGCAACAAATAACAACCACTTAGCAAACCACAAATCCAATTCAAGCAGTAGACCCAAACACTCCTTAATCTACCACTTAACAAAGAAACTTGTGATTTCAACTAATAACCTACTGATTTTAATGATCAAACACACTTACTAGATAGCAACTAACACAATCAAACACAAAAATCACCAGCATAAACATAAATACTCAAAATCAAAGAACAAAATCAAAATCAGTCATAAACATGAAATTTTTAGGGGAATCTTAACCAAGAGATTATACCTGCCTTCCACAACTTCCTAGGAAGGCCAGCTATGCTCCTTGGACCTTGTTCAACAACTAGAACAAGACCAAGGTACTTCAATGAAGATGATGCAAACTGCCTTGGTTAATGGTTCAAAGTAGAACCTCAAGGACTTTATGTCTTCAACACAAGCAGCAAACAACTCAACCAAGGGCTCTAATCCCTTCACAAGCTTGGTGTCAACAAGCTTGTAAGAGCTTATAGCAAATGGCCAAGGGTTAGTACACAAAATAAGCCAAAACAGAACCTAGGATTTCAAGGTATTTGAACCTTAAAAACCTTATGAACCAAGACGTGCCTTAACTATAAGATTAAGGTAGGTCTTAACAATCAAATGGAACTCAGAATTAGGCTACTCAAACACCAACTATTAATTAAATCAAAAAGAGAATTCAAAATTTTCAGAAATTCTAATTTTATTAAACTTAAAAAGGAATTACAAAGATTGATAGCCTAAAACTGGAACAAAGGGACTCTCACATGTTGAGGTCTCCTTTTATAGGCAAATGCCTGGCTACACTATTCACAAACCCTAGATGTGATTTCTCTAAAATGCCCTAGAGTCCTTGAGTGCGTTTGTTGTTGATGAGCTGTCCAAAGTGATCCCAAACGTTCATTTTAGCTTTGTGATCAAGCAAAGACTCTCAGCTGTTGATCTTGACACGTGGCATGACTTGGAGGGCAAGTAGTCATGTGATGGGTGAAACGGTTTGAATGGTGGGGTCCTTTGGTTGAGTGGGAGTGTGGGTTTAAGGTTGGGATGGGATTTAGAGTGTGTGAATCAAACGTGGGAACAACCAATTTTATTTTACCCTTTGTTGGTAAAAAGTTAATTCTGGGTTCTTACTTGCTACGGTAACAAGTTTTGATCCGTTTTCTTAGGGAGAAAGTTGTTTGGCGCGTGTTTAGGGATTTAAACTTCCAAACTTGGCAGTTTTGGTCCTTTTTCTTCCTTTCTTTTGTCACTTGTGAATAAAAGTCTGTCAGCGCCCATTTTCTTTGTAACAACTTTCAGCCTTTGTCATTTTTGGCACCAAACTTTCCAAAAAGTGTTTCAAGGGTTATTTTTGACACTTTTGCATATTTCAAGGGTTGATTTTGGACAATGTTGATCTTCAAAGGTCTTCAATGTATCTTTGGCTTGATGAGGGACCATAACTGACAATTTGAAATTATTGAGGGACTAATCTTGCCATGTTTTCAAAGTTGAAGGACCTTTTGTGTAATTTTGACAAACTTAAGGGACCAAAATTGTAATTATGAATATACAAGGGTTTTAAGTGTCATTTCTTCATTCATTTGAGGATCAAACTTGCACATCTTTAAGTCTTCAAGGATAAATGTTGAATATTCCATGATTTAGGGCCCGGTTCTTTGTACGGCTTCGTTTCTCGTGTCCGTTTTTCCTTGTAACTTGTGATCTTTTGTATTTTTCACGATATCCATACCTAAAATACACAAGTAAACAAACACAAGCATATATATGGTATTTTATGACATTTTTATGCATTTAAAGCCCAAAAAGAACGATGAGATCATGTATAAATGCCATCTCATCACTCCCCCATACTAAGCCATTGTCGTGCCTTCACGCAATGCTAGAATAAAGTATCTAAGCATCACCAAAGTTCAATTTTATTAACCTTTATTGAAGAGTAAAAAAAATACTTGCAACATACTACGAAGATGTGTAAAGACATAATGTATGATTTTCATCACAAAAAGTGACTTTTAGGGTCAAAGAATAGAAACAAGTAAATGTCCCTTAGAGTAAACTTCGTCATCCTTGATTGTCATACATTTCATGCTAAGTGCAAAAACAAGATCATTGTTGGTACAAGTCACAATGCTAACACTACTCATACGTCCAAATTGTGTAATACTTTTTCTCCCCGCAATCCTAGTTATTATAAAAGGAAATGGGTTACTAGCATTTTTTTATCTATTTGTCATGGATCACAAGTGATTCATATTGGCTTATTTGAGTAGTTATTAGTCCGAACGCAAAGTAGCACAATTTGATCAATAGTTAGCCGAAGGGCAAAATCTTTGAAAACGGCTTCTCATGTATCTCCTTAAGTTCATATCTTGGCATAACTCGTTTCACGATTTGAGACCTTTCTCGGACCGATATTTGGCATGTACTTCATACTTCAAATCTTGGGAAGACGTTCTTGAAATTATGGTCTTCTCTTCACATATTTGGAATTTCTTCACTTGACGTTTTTGAGAGATTCTTCATATTGGACCATGACTTCATCATTTTTCTTCAATCTTTACTTTGGATTTTGATATACAACGATCCGCCTCCTTTTCGGACTTGGATATATTTATCCTCATACCTTGTTAGGGTCTTTTTGGATAGACTTTCTCCATGATCTTTAGGGGAGTAATTGCTTTTCGTCGTGTGTCTCGATCCTTCATATTGATTTAGGAATAATGATACTTCACATCATCTTTGGATCTTTAGCAAAAATAGAGCTCCTCATGCCTTGTTAGGGCCTTTTTGGATAATCTCCAATCTTCGCGTCCCGCTTCAATAAGTTATGCCTTGGCTATGAATTCTATTCAACCCCGAGCAACTTCTAAACGATCTTGCGCTAGAGGCTAAGTAACCTTTCAAATCGTACGACCTTACTTATTGCAATTATGATTTATTCCTAATGCATTGATCTTATGGGAAGAAAAAGCCACAATTAAAAACATATGAGTTTTTGAAAGAACATTTTCATGTTCTACGTTTAGCATGATCACTTGTCTAACTCTATCATTTCTCGTTCTTCACTATATAAAGACCTCTAATTAAAGAGACTCGTGAATACTTAGACATGCAAGTCAAAATTAAGCCAAATTTGGATTTGCTTTCATTAAGACTATATCAAATCAAAGTTTTGGGTTTTCAAGCCACCTATAGGATCTTGCACTTTCTTGGACTTTTTCAAGTTTAGAGAATGCGTTTTAAAGTTCCCTTGATAAGTGACTTTCTAGAATCAATTATAGGAACTTGCGAAAAGTTCTTGTTCTTAACCCAAATGAATTAAGACTTTCGCGTTTTAAAGCTCCCAATATAAAAGTCTAGCAAAACTTGAATTGAGCGGGTTAAGGAATGTAAATGGCTCCAAATGCCCATCAAGTCAAAAATTAACTCTTATTCTACCCAACGGAAAATATACATTCGTGTCTTAAAAACACTTATGAAAACTAAGAAAATTTTTAAAATTTGGCCATTTTTAGCCTTATTAGCTAAACAAAACATTGAAAGTTGGAAAGCGTGAGGGCGTAGCAAAGCAAGTACCTATTCACCTCCCATACTAAAAACAAACATTGTCCTCAATGTTTCGAGTCTAAAGGTGGAGCACCCCCATACTAGAGACGAAGAGTCGAATGCTTAGGATCTAGCATGGAAAGGGTGATCAACAATATATCTAAAGCCGTTAATTAAGTATGCTAAAAGATAATTGTTAGAACAATAAAGGATATGTCATGGATTCGTGAAAAACTTCTTCAAGCAAACGATGGAGGCTTACGTAAACGAACACGAGAGTCTTCAATCGTAGATGATGATGACCTAGATAACACAATCACAAACAACCACGAGACAACGAGTTGAAAGGGTATAAGTCCCCTTATTAGTGAATAGTGAGCATAAAAGATAAGCATGGGATCTCCTCCACGAGGCACCTCGTTTTTGATTACCGAGTCAAGAGCTCGACTCGATCCCCTCAATGCTAATTATCATTGGGGAAGGTGACTTGGTCGAGGGCAACCATTGAAGGAATTTCCCCACCAAAGTAGTGCTTAAGCCTATGTCCATTCACCTTGAAATTAGGACCATCATCTTGAAATAGCTCAATGGTCCCATAAGGAAACACTTGTGTAATGGTGAACGGACCCGACCAACGAGATTTCAATTTCCCGGAAAATATCTTAAGACGAGAGTTAAAAACCAACACTTGATCACCAACGTTTAAAACCCGGTTTTTAATCTTTGAATCATGAAACTTTTTAGTCTTCTCTTTAAAAATTAATGAATTTTCATAAGCATTATCTCTTAATTCATCCAATTCATTCAATTGTATTTTCTGATGATCTCCCGCGGTCTTCAAGTCAAAGTTTGCATGCTTAAGGGCCCAATATGCCTTGTGCTCCAACTCAATGGGCAAATGGCAATTCTTCCCATAGACTAAATTATAAGGAGTGCAACCAATAGGTGTCTTATAAGCGGTCCTAAAGGCCCATAAAGCGTCATCAAGTTTGTCGGACCATGAAGCACGGTTTTCTCCAATTGACCTCTCTAAAATCCTCTTCATAGCTCGGTTCGAAACCTCGACTTCCCACTAGTTTGCGGGTGATAAGCCGTAGAAAGACGATGAGTAACTCCATATTTCTTTAGAACCTTTTCGAATTGGTCATTACAAAAATGGGTTCCACGATCGCTTATAATAGCACGAGGGGTTTCGAACCGAGAGAATAGTTGCTTCAAAAACTTCACTACCACACGAGCATCATTAGTAGGCAAAGCCTTAGCTTCCACCCACTTAGAAAGGTAGTCCACCGCGACGAGGATATATTTGTTGCCATGAGACGATGGGAACGGCCCCATAAAGTCTATTCCCCATATGTTGAAAATCTCACACACTTGAATTATGTTCTACGGCATTTCATCACGTTGAGACGATTTTCCTTGACGTTGGCATGAATCACACGACTTTACAAGTGCGTGTGCATCACGGTAGATAGAAGGCCAAAATAAACCGGCATCGAACACTTTCTTAGCCGTGAGATTAGCACCGTGGTGACCACCCGTGGGTCCCTCGTGACAAGCTCTAAGGATATTAAAAGCTTCGGCACCAAACACACAACGTCGAACGAGTTGATCCGCACAAACCCGAAAGAGATAAGGGTCGTCCCAAAAATAGAACTTGACGTCACGAAAGAATTTTCGTTTTTGTTGTGTCGTCATACCCTTGATTATGAAATTGCCCGCATGGTAATTTGCAATGTCGGCAAACCATGGGGTGGTGTCTTTAGAATTCACTACACCGAGAGTCTCAAGAGGAAATGTTTCGGTGATTTCCTTGTTCTCGAAAACATCTTTGTGAGGATCTTCTAGACGAGAGAGATGATCGGCCGCTAGATTCTCGGCTCCTTTTTTGTCAAGCACGGTGACACCAAATTCTTGGAGGAGGAGCATCCAACGAAGAAATCTTGGCTTAGCATCTTGCTTAGCTAAGAGATACTTCATAGCCGAATGGTCGGTATACACAATGCTTTTAGTCAAAACGAGATAAGGTCGGAATTTCTCAAAAGCATAGACCACGGCAAGGAATTCCTTTTCCGTTGTGGTGTACTTTAATTGAGCCTCGGTGATCGTCTTACTAGCATAGTGGATAGGACGGAAATGCTTGTCATAACGTTTCCCTAAGACGGCCCCTATAGCATAATCACTTGCATCGCACATGATTTCAAAGGGTAATTCCCAATTAGGAGCAACAAGAATGGGAGCTTCGGTAAGTTTCCTTTTGAGAGTTTCGAAAGCCTTAACACAATCCTCATTGAAGTTAATAGGAGCATCCTTCTCGAGAAGGTGTGTCATAGGTCGAGAGATTTTCGAAAAGTCCTTGATGAAACGACGATAAAAGCCCGCGTGGCCTAGGAAACTCCTAACTCCCTTAACGGTTTTGGGATGAGGTAACTTGGCGATGACGTCTACCTTAGCTTTATCGACCTCAATCCCCGCCTTCGACACTTTATGTCCTAAGACGATTCCTTGTTTACACATAAAATGACATTTTTCCCAATTAAGCACAAGATTGGTTTCTTCACAACGTTTTAACATTTGCTCGAGATTAGATAAACATGACGTGAACGAATTACCAAACACCGAGAAGTCATCCATAAACACTTCCATCGACTTCTCGATCATATCGTGAAAAATCGCCATCATACACCGTTGAAACGTACCGGGTGCATTACAAAGTCCGAAAGGCATCCTACGATAAGCGAACGTTCCATAAGGACACGTAAAAGTAGTCTTCTCTTGATCACGAGGGTCGATAGGGATTTGAAAGTAACCAGAAAAACCATCTAAAAAGTAATAGAATTCATTTCCCGCAAGTCGCTCCAACATTTGATCCATGAAGGGCAAAGGAAAGTGGTCTTTACGAGTGGCGTCATTCAACTTTCGGTAGTGAATACATACCCTCCAACCGGTCACAACACGAGTGGGAATTAACTCGTTGTTTTCATTTGGCACAACGGTCATTCCTCCCTTTTTAGGGACACAATGGATTGGGCTCACCCATGGGCTATCGGATATAGGATAAATCATTCCCGCGTCAAGGAGTTTAAGGACCTCCTTTTTTATGACATCGTGAATTTTGGGATTCGCCCTTCTTTGACTTTAAATTGCGGGTTTGTAGTCCTCCTCCATTAAAATCTTGTGAGTACAAAATTTTGGGTCAATACCCTTAATGTCGGATATTTTCCACGTAATTGCCCCTTTGTGAGCCTTAAGAACTTTCAAGAGCTCGGTTTTTTTATCATTGGCAAGACCTTTTGCAATAATAACCGGCAACTTGTCATCACCTTCCAAGAATGCCTATTTAAGGTGAGAAGGAAGATCTTTCAATTCAAGGATAGGTGGTTCCTCGATTGAAGATTTTGGTTCAACACTCATAACTTCCATCGGCGAAAGAAATGGTGGAATAGAAGTATCATCACTAATCAACACCTCATCTTCATTGTTGATTTCATTTTAAGTGAGATCGCCTCCTTGGAATGGAGTGAGATTTGGTGTGTAATTAGCAAGAATCGGATCCAAAATAGTGGGATTGCCACTTGACGAGCTATCGGAAAAACCTAACACTTCTTGTGAAAACTCATCGCAAACCACATCAACGATGTCAATGTGATTGATGGTAGCGATTGCATAAACATGAAATGGTTTCGAGTTTTGAGTAGCGTTTATAACAAGTTCCTCTTCATTGAATCTCAAAGTGATAGTTCTCGCATGAACATCGATAAGCGATCTCGAAGTATCTAAAAATGAACGACCTAAAATTAGAGGAACTTGAGGATCCGCGGGGATGTCAACTACTATAAAATCAACGGGATAGTAGAACTTCCCCACTTTCACGAAAACATCTTCAGCTACTCCACATGCCATAATCGTAGAATGATCGGCCATCTCGATGGACATGTTCGAAGGAATGAGAGCCGGAAGCGAAAGCGATTTCCAAATGGAAAATGGCATCAAATTAATGCTCGCACCAAGATCGGCCAAGGCGAGGCATTCTTTCATATCTTGTATGCCACAAGGAATGAGAAACTTTCCGGGATCACCAACTTTTTCCGGTATGCGGTTAAGATAAACCGAAGAACAATTAGCAAGCTTTGAAAGCTTTTCCTTATCGCTCATCATACTTTTAAAAGTGGAAGCGAAACGAGGCATATATAACAACGCGTCGGCTAAACTCACATCAAAATGCACTTGTTGAAACATTTTTATAAAAAGCTCGATTTGTTGTTTGTTACGTTCTTGCAACTTCTCTTTGTTTCGTCTCGAAGGGTAGGGTAAAGGTGGTGTGGGTTGGTCATTAGGCAACGGCCTTGGAAACTCGGGTTCCATAATTGGTATTGGTTCAACCGTAGGTGTGGTATGAGCGGTACTTCGTGGGATTGTAATGTGCTCCTTTTCGACCATCACCGCGGGTTCTTTCTCGATTTCCTTCTCCGTAGAAGTACTTGGACGAGAGATTGGTTCCTTGAAAGTTTTACCACTTCGTGTAGTAATAACCTTCATTCTCCCTTCGGGTTTGCAATGGTATCACTAGGAAGACCACCCAAGGAAGAGGGTTTACACATGATTGCTTCAAACATCTTAGCCATTCGGTCCTCAAATTTTGATTGCCTAGCATCCGCTTTTAATAACTCTTGCTTAATCTCATGTTGTCCTAATTCCATCTTTTGTTGATTTTGTTGAAGACGTTGGACATTTCCTTCCATTTTGTTTGCATGAGTTTTAAGTTCATTAGCAAGTTCATTTTTAAGCTCGTTTTTCAACTCGGATCTTAAGCTAATCATCTCACGTTGCATGTTATCAAATTTAGCATCATTTGCTTTAGCATAATCCAAAAATTCTCCTTGCAAATTTTTAGTGTGAGCATTTTGAAAACCTTGTGTAGTGTTTTGAAAATCACGGTTTTGGTTTTGATTAGAAATTTGTCCATTCCCATTTTGATAATTCCCTTTGTTGTAATTGCGTGAATTGCCTTGGTAATTACCTTGGTTGTTGTTTCGATAATTGTTAACATTTTGATTTGGTGGAGCTTGATTTTGACGGGAACCTTGGCCGTTTTGGTTGTAAGTTCCCGTTGCTACATAAGCACTCGAAGTGTTACCATCCGCGGTAATGCACTCGGAAAGATCATGAGCTCCCCCACAAGATAAACAACTCTTAGCAACCGCTTTAACCGAAGCGGAATTGGAAGCTTCTTGAGCCTTCCAATGGGACATTAGATTAGCAAATCTATCAAAAAACCGATTTTCCTCATTAGCTTCATCATGTAAGGCATTAATGCTACGAGACGATTGTGACGATGATGACGAACCCAAATTGGCAACACTCGGTGTGTTACGAGGGTTATAAACCTTAGATCTATTCTCGATGATTTGTAAAGACTCATTTGTCGTCTTGCAGAAAAAATTACCACCCGCGGCGGCATTCAAATAATCTCGTTCATGATCATTAAGCCCATTATAAAAAGTATCAACTTGATGCAATTCCGTAAAGTCATGGTGTGGACATTCATGTAACATTTCTTTAAATCGTTCCCATGCCATTGAAAAACTTTCATTATTCCTTTGCACAAATCGTGAAATCTCATTTTTCAAATGTGTTGTTTTAGATGGTGGAAAAAACTTGTTCACAAACTTAGAAACGAGATCGGCCCATGTCAAAATCGAATTTGGCGGTTCTTTCTCGAGCCAAATTTTTGCGGGTCCATCCAACGAGTATGGAAACAACATCATCTTAATGGCGTCATGTGGAACATCCTTAAACTTGCTAGTAGCAGTGAGACGGTTAAAATTCCTAATGTGGTAGTGCGGGTTGTCTTTCTCGTGACCTCTAAACTTATTTGCTTGCAACATCGACATTAAACCCGTCTTAATCTCGAAATTCTCCGCAAGGATGGCGGGAATCACAATAGCCTCTCCAAAACCCTCGGTGGGTGCTTGTAGCAACTCCATCATAGTACGATTAGCCATGACGACTTCTTGTTCTACAATAGGTTCAACAATTGGAGGTTCTTCAACAATCAACGTCTCTTGATTGGCTTGCTTTTGAAGTCGTTTACGAGCTCGTTTTGCTTGATTACGAGTGATCATAAACTTCACGAAGAATGGTGTATCTTCGAAGACAACAATATACAAAATCTCTCCTCGAATCAAACTCTTGATTAAAGAAGCCTCAAAGGAATGAAAACGATCACGTGGAGTGAACGCCTTCGAATGACTTTAGAACTTTGGTGAAAACCAAATTGTTCAAGAGGTTTTAATTACAAAGAAACCAAGCAAATATATTATACGTAATAATACTTTGGGCGGCAAAACCCTCGATTAGCCTTCAATCTCAAAATACTCACAAGCAAGCGGGGAAACGAGGCGGCGTGAAGCACTTAAGAGCCTTTTTCCGTAGGGTATATTTTATAATACCCGCCTTATACCCACCTTATAGTTTGTATTTTTCAAAATCGAGCTTCACGAAAGTATTTATCTATTTTTGCCTTTTTCTTTTTGTTTGAGATTCGAATACAATAATTGAGTGATGAAATCCCAATTAAGGTTGTGTTTTCACACTTTTGGAGATATTGTGAATTTATTGTGATACTTAATACAATATAGTAATAATATTTTTACAAGAAAAACCAAGAAAACCGATAATACGTATTAGTAGAGTTCTACTAATACAAATACTATTTTGGTTAATATTAAAAACAACAATGCAAATTAATCACGACACACCTCCCCGGCAGCGGCGCCAAAATGATTGTGGTAAACTACACCTCTTGTTTAGGAAAGCAAAAGAGCGTAAATGAGCGATAAGTATCGAGTGATGATTTAGGAAAATCAACACTAATGACCCTTAATGAAATGAAAGTTCGTTTCCCAAGGAGGTATATGTGTGTGAGAAATTTGTTAAATGTTTGTGATTAATGATTGGTTTAGAAGGGGATGAGAAAAGAAGATGACGAAGACGTAAAAATAAAAATAAGTACTACTAGAAAGTTAAAACGTAGAACCTTAAAAACCACAAAAAATTAATTCTAAAAATTACCAAAAATTCACCAAAAATCAAAATAAATAAACTAAGAGTTTACCAATGATCAAAACTTTTTCAAACCTTTTAAATAATTAAATAATCAATTTTTAAATGCTAATTAAAGCCCTAAAAATCAAATAAATTATTAAAAAGCCCAAATAAAGATTTTTCAATTGGTAAACCTCTAAAATGACCTAAAAAGATTAAAAACTATTTTTAGAAATTTTTAAACTAATAAAAACTATTTAAAATGATTTAAAAACTATTAAAACTTAAAATAATTATAAAAATTAATCTAAAAGAGATAAAATTATTCTAAAAGTTGCTAAATTCCTATTTTAATGTATTAAACCTAAGAAAAATGTACAAAGTTGGAAAAAGTGAAATTTTAAAAATAATAATGAAATAATAATAAAATAATATTAAAAATCAAAAAAATTATAAAAAATTCTAAAAACTTGCAAACTAGTTTATTTTAACCTAAATAATCAGAAAATCAAAGTGAAATTACCAGAATACCCCTATTGGGCCCTCAAATGGGCCAAAACCAAAAACAGTCAACCAAATTGGGCTTTTGGGCCCAAAAAGTCAAACTTGGCCCAATTGACTTGGAAAAGCCCTATCTGACTTAAAATTCAATTCTAAGAACAAAATTCTAAAGGCCCAAAAGCTGAATATGAGCTTATCACAGTCTATTAAGCACAAAGCTTATTCTTATTGGGCTTTTCAACCCATTAAGCCATAAGCTAATGCCATAAGCTCTAATTTGACACACAACCTTCTTTTGGGATGCTTATGAGATCTGTAAAAAGAATTTTTGAAAAAGCTCACTCAATAAGCCAGAAATAAGCAAAGTAAAAATTCACTAAAAGACAAAATAGTCGTTTTAGAGATTTAGGGCACCTTAGGACTTGATTCAACTTAAAGATTTCAAATGGACTCAATAAGCAAAATCAATCAACAAAAATCCAATAAGCACAACCAATAAGCCAGAATAAGCACAAATGAACTTATGAAAAAGTCAATGGAGTTGGTTTTCTAGTCAAACCCTAAAGTCAACCACCCAAATGCTCCAGTATGAACAAATGGGTCAAAATATGAGCACCTATTACAAAAACAAAGTTGTTGCTGGTTAAAATAAGCTATTATAGCTTATTGATAAGCTGAACCCAATTTTACACTATCAGTGGCAACTAGCAGGGGAAAGGAGTTCCCACTGCTTTGACTATTTGACCAAGCTTATATGAGAGTTCTGGTTTGATTCAATTGGAAACAAAGGCACCCTTGTGATTAGTGAATCACAAGGAGTCAATAGCAACAAGACAATCACTAATTGGTTCACACAATAAGCCACAATAAGCCAAACAGTCACCAGATATGCACCAGATATAGAAATAAGTAGTTAAGCACTTAATAAGCAGATTTAGACTGAATAAGCCAACCAAACTTAACAGGATGCATACAAAAGCTATATAAACTAAGAACAAACAAAAAGCAACAAGAATCAAACACTGAATCAAAGTAAATAACAAGATCAAAGCACAAAAAAGTTTCTGATGAACAATGAACAATATGCAGACAAGTTTTGCTGATCTATTTGGCACTTGATCTAATTTCAAGCCTCAAATCCTTCTTCCCTGGTGTGATTAACTCAGATTTAGCACTTGTTAGCCCTAGCCTAAGCTTAGATCTAGGTGTCCTCAAAATCCTAACCAATTTTACCAAGTATTTAAGATTTTATAGCCAAATTATGAATCTATGTGTTCAAACCCACAAAACCTGCAAACAGCTGAACAAATGCACCTAACAAGTAGATACCAACACTTAGCAACAAATAACAACCACTTAGCAAACGACAAATCCAATTCAAGCAGTAGACCCAAACACTCCTTAATCTACCACTTAACAAAGAAACTTGTGATTTCAACTAATAACCTACTGATTTTAATGATCAAACACACTTACTAGATAGCAACTAACATAATCAAACACAAAAATCACCAGCACAAACATAAATACTCAAAATCAAATCACCAAATCAAAATCAGTCATAAACATGAAATTTTTAGGGGAATCTTAACCAAGAGATTATACCTGCCTTCCACAACTTCCTAGGAAGGCCAGCTATGCTCCTTGGACCTTGTTCAACAACTAGAACAAGACCAAGGTACTTCAATGAAGATGATGCAAACTGCCTTGGTTGATGGTTCAAAGTAGAACCTCAAGGACTTTATGTCTTCAACACAAGCAGCAAACAACTCAACCAAGGGATCTAATCCCTTCACAAGCTTGGTGTCAACAAACTTGTAAGAGCTTATAGCAAATGGCCAAGGGTTAGTACACAAAATAAGCCAAAACAGAACCTAGGATTTCAAGGTATTTGAACCTTAAAAACCTTATGAACCAAGACGTGCCTTAACCACAAGATTAAGGTAGGTCTTAACAATCAAATGGAACTCAGAATTAGGCTACTCAAACACCAACTTTTAATTAAATCAAAAAGAGAATTCAAAATTTTCAGAAATTCAAATTTTATTAAACTTAAAAAGGAATTACAAAGATTGATAGCCTAAAACTGGAACAAAGGGACTCTCACATGTTGAGGTCTCCTTTTATAGGAAAATGCCTGGCTACACTATTCACAAACCCTAGATGTGATTTCTCTAAAATGCCCTTGAGTCCTTGAGTGCGTTTGTTGTTGATGAGCTGTCCAAAGTGATCCCAAACGTTCATTTTAGCTTTGTGATCAAGCAAAGACTCTCAGCTGTTGATCTTGACACGTGGCATGACTTGGAGGGCAAGTAGTCATGTGATGGGTGAAACGGTTTGAATGGTGGGGTCCTTTGGGTGAGTGGGAGTGTGGGTTTAAGGTTGGGATGAGATTTAGAGTGTGTGAATCAAACGTGGGAACAACCAATTTCATTTTACCCTTTGTTGGTAAAAAGTTAATTCTGGGTTCTTACTTGCTACAGTAACAAGTTTTGATCCGTTTTCTTAGGGAGAAAGTTGTTTGGCGCGTGTTTAGGGATTTAAACTTCCAAACTTGGCAGTTTTGGTCCTTTTCCTTCCTTTCTTTTGTCACTTGTGAATAAAAGTCTGTCAGCGCCCATTTTCTTTGTAACAACTTTCAGCCTTTGTCATTTTTGGCACCAAACTTTCCAAAAAGTGTTTCAAGGGTTATTTTTGACACTTTTGCATATTTTAAGGGCTGATTTTGGACAATGTTGATCTTTAAATGTCTTCAATGTATCTTTGGCTTGATGAGGGACCATAATTGACAATTTGAAATTGTTGAGGGACTAATCTTGCCATTTTTCAAAGTTGAAGGACCTTTTGTGTAATTTTGACAAACTTAAGGGACCAAACTTGTAATTATGAATATACAAGGGTTTTAAGTGTCATTTCTTCATTCATTTGAGGATCAAACTTGCACATCTTTAAGTCTTCAAGGATAAATGTTGAATATTCCATGATTTAGGGCCCGGTTCTTTGTACGGCTTCGTTTCTCGTGTCCGTTTTTCCTTGTAACTTGTGATCTTTTGTCTTTTTCACGATATCCATACCTAAAATACACAAGTAAACAAACACAAGCATATATATTGACATTTTTATGCATTTAAAGCCCAAAAAGAACGATGAGATCATGTATAAATGCCATCTCATCAAAGATCCTATAGGCGACTCGAAAACCCAAAACTTTGACTTAATAGGCTAAGCATCCACGACTCTTATTCCTTGAGATTTTAAACTGTGGAGAACGAGAGATGATAGAGCCAATTATAAGTTTGGTATTCTTTCGTGAATTTATGTGAGTTAATTATAAGCCTATTCTCCCATCGCTTGCTAATAAATTTATCTGCAATAAATAAGGTTGTACGATTTGAAAAGTTACTTAGCTTCTAGCCCAAGATCGTTTAAAAGTTGCTCGATATGGATTAGAGTTCATAGCCAAGGCATAACTTATTGAAGCGGGATGCGAAGATTGGCGAGTCCAAAAAGGTCCTAACAAGACATGAGGGCTATATTTTGTTGCTAAAGATCCAAAGTGATGTGAAGAATCATTTATCAAAAATCAATATGAAGGATCGAGACACACGACGAAAAGCAAAAACTCCCCAAAAGTCATGGAGAAGTGTATCCGAAAAGAACCTAGCAAGGTATGAGGATAAATAGATCCAAGTCATAAAAGGATGCGGATCGTTGTATATCAAAGTCCAAAATAAAGATTGGAGAAAAATGAAGAAGTCGTGGTCCAAGTATGAATCTCTCAAAACATCAAGTGAAGAAATTCCTATATGAAGAGAAGACCATAATTTCATGAACGTCTCTCAAGGTTCCAAGTATGAAGTCGCTGCCAAATATCGGTCCGAGAAAGGTCTCAAATCGCGAAGCGAGTTATGCCAAGATATGAACTTTATGAGGTCCCGATTTTAAAAGATTTTGTCCTTTAGCTAACTATTGATTAAATCGTTCACTTTATTTTCGGACTAAATAACTATCGAAATAAGTCAAAAATGCATCTTCGTGATCATTCAAGACAACAATAAAATATAAGAGATACCCCTAGTAATAAGAATGTTTAAGTGAATAATTGGCCCACATGAGTTCGTGTTAGTCTACTAACTTATAATAACAATGATCTCGTTTTTAAGCTTGGTTTGGAGAAAGTGAAAACTTGAGGATGATGATTATTCATGACATTTCCAAAACCCAAGGTATGTTTTTGATTTCTTTATTTTGAATGTTTATAATTTTCTATCTCTTTAATAAAGGCCAACGTGGATTGATTATGATGAAAAATGTAAACGTGCTTTGTAACTAATGCATTGCATGAGGACATTGCAATGGTCAAGTGTAGGGGATTTGATAGGTGTGTAAACACCCATCCTTGTTACCACTTAATTACAATAATAACCGAGCCAAAACGTGTATTTTATGTCTTTTATGTCAGAATTATGCGTAGTTTTTGTTTTTGTTGTGATTTAGGACGAAATTGTGAAAAGTGGAGAAAACACGGCATTCACGGGCTTTTATTGCAGAAAAAGATGAAAGATGAAGTCGAGAAGTCAAAAGTGCAAAAAGAACGGAAGTCCAAGACCAATTCTGAAGATTTTTCAAAGAAAAAGTCGAAAGACGGAAGTTTACTTAAAGCCGAAGAACTCAAGTCTATTGTATTGAAGAATTAAAAGACGAGTTCAAAGAAATCCCGAGCCAAAAGTCATTAAAGTCCAAGATTAAATAAGATTTAAAGGCTTAAGGACTAATGGTGCAATTAACAAAGAGATTAAGAAGGAAGGACCTAATGATGCAATTAAGAGAAAATGAAGGAGGGGAGGAAGCTTCCTAAGCACCCCTTAATCCTCCCCTATAAATAGTCATTAGAATTAATCTTTCATTTTTGTTGGCTAATAGTGACAATTAGTTCTTCCACTTTTAATTACCTTGTCATTTTATTTACTTGTCAAATTTAAATACTTGTCTTGCACCTTAATTACCATTTAATTTCAAGTAAGTTTTTCTTTTTATTCTTTTTAATCTTTATCTTTATTGTTCATCTCTCATTCTACCTTTCTTAATCTTTGATTTTTATTGTCTATGTTCATGTTCATGTTCTTATGTTCTTATTTTGATCAAAGTGGGTTTTGATTATCTTGATTAGTTTTGTTAGTTTGATTGTTTTGGATTGATTATTTATGCTTAATAGATGTTTATTGCATAGTTTGATTTAATCTTTCGGTTGATTTGCTTTAGTTTTGTTTAGATTCGTGTGATTTGTGTTTCCTTGTTCTTCGGGGTGTTTGTTGTTGTATTTCCCAGGTACTGACCTTTCCCAGGAACATTCCGAGTGAAGCATAAAATACGTGGTTCATCCGGAATATTAAGTATTCCGGATAAGGGGTGATATTCCGAATAAGGCCTTGACCAAATTACTCTATGCGGAATATTCATTATTCCGAATAGGGCACTATTCCGCATAGGAGAATATTCCGCATAGGGCAGCTTATTCCGGATAGGACTTTATTCTGAATAGGGCTAGTTATTCCGAGTAGGAACTTTATTCCGGATAGCCAGGTATTCCGAGTAGGAGATTATTCCGAGTAGGAGATTATTCCGAGTAGGAACTTATTCCGAATAGGCTGAGTATTCCGGATAGCCAAGAAATTCCGAGTAGACAAATATTCCGGATAGAGAGGATTATTCCGGATAGGTGACATATTCCGAGTAAGACTTTTATTCCGAATAAGGGTTTATTCCAGATAGGTAATTTTTAGTTTCTTTAATTTCAGTTTTTAATTTTCTGCTTTTTAATTTCGAGCTTTATTTTTCCCGCCTTTTTCCTTACTCGCACTTTTACTTTAAATTAGATTTAGACTTAGATTTACTTTTAAGTCATTTATTTTAATTGTTTTGCACTTTTATTTTAAATACTACATCGACACACTTTTGTTTCACCAAAGAACAGCAGAGTCGCACACTAAACTCATTTTTCAATTCGAAGAGACATACTTAAACGAACTAATTTTTAACTGAGTAAAATCTAGTTATCATTGTGTCGTAAACGTATACCGGGTGAAAAATATTTGTTTTGTGTAGCAAAATTCTTAAATGAAATTACGTTGATATAATTAAATGTTGATTCTAAAAGTATAAATTCCTAGCACGTATTGTAAATGAATAATAGTCGTTCAAGTAATATTTCATATGAAAGTCATTCATAAAAATTCAAATTCCTAAGCAAAATACGTGTAACCAATCGGGAACATCAATAGACACACAAGTCTAACCCGAACTATCACGTTTAACGTAAATTAAATAGATTCAAAATTCATGTATGTGATAGTTGTGTGGATAACAATCCCCATCGTTATAATTGTAACTCATATATTTTGGAGGTGATTCGTAAAAAACGGAAAATTGATTGTCGAAAGACGTATTTTGATTCATCGATTGACAATCATACCCATAATGAGGTTCGTTTTCTCAAATCTCACATGAATATGATGGTGGGTATGGCGAAGATTGGTAAAAGAAATTAGGATTTGGTTCGGGTTCATTATAATCAATTTTACAACTAAACCCGAAATCATGCTCCAAACCGCAAAAATCACACGAATAAGACGAGGGCGGTTCTGGAGTATGGTCATATGATTGGATTCGTAACCATAGGCGTTTTGATTCGTTTCCTTATCTTGATTATTATCACAATAATAAGACGAATCACACGACGAATAAAACGAAGACGATTGTGGATCTTGGTCATAGGATTGAAATCCGTCACCATGATCGTTTTGAGGAGAGTTGTAGATATACCCCTCCCTTCCTCCTAAAATCTCGCAATTATAACAATTACCACAATCGCGTGGACCTCCACAATATGGACACGAGTAATAACCACCATCATCCGACATGATGCGAGAGCGTCGTTGTGAGAATTAAACGATTTAGAGGGTTAAAGAAGAGAATTATGAAAATAGAGGTGAAAGTAGAAGATTCTTTTTGTTGTTTTTGGGTTTTCAAGTTTTTTTTTTGGAATTTTTCTGTATTACGTAGAAATTAATCTACAATAATTTCCCACTAATCAAAGGTCTTGATTAATGAATCCAAAGGGAGTGAAGGTAATTACGTGAAGTAAAAACCTTCGTTCGACTTTGAAACGTTGGCGGAACGCCAAAACATTTCGAGGGTTCAATAATTTAAACTCACAAAAATAGATTAATAATACTTAAAGTGGCAAACCCCTAATTAATCGTCACTTTCAAAATACGCACAAGCGATCGGAGAAAACGAGGCGGCGCGAAGCATTTAAGAGCCTTTTTTTCTTTGGTCGTAAAATGCAACCGCCTTATACCTACCTTATAATTTCTATTTATCGAGATTAAATCAATTAAGAGTATTTATCTATTTTGCCTTGGACTTTCGTTTGAATTCGATACGCTTAATAATGACTAGAACGCCCAATATAAGGTGCGATTTCTCGCGTATTTGGATAATTATTGTGTATTAATTGTAATACGTAAATACAATATATTATTCACAAATAAAACGAAAAAACGATTTTGTGTTAATAGATTTCTATTTAACACGTTTTTACTTGTATGGATACTATATAGAAAAATAAAAAACGAGTATGTACGATAAAAACGTGAATACCCAAACAAACACGATAAATAAATATGGCTAACCACACCTCCCCGGCAGCGGCACCAAAATTGATGTAGTATTTTTGAATATACTTTATTTTAGGTAAAAAAAATCAAACACAAATGTCGTGGGTAAGTATTAAGTATCATATTTTATGAAAAATGCGAATACTCGTCGTTGAGTTTGTTCTCGAGGAGGTATCGTGTTTGAGCCAACAATATAGAATTTAAAATGAGTTATTACGCTTATGCAGAGAAGAAAATAAAAGAAAAGGAGAACGGATTATGCTAAAATAGAACGAAAACGCGTAAATATAAAAACGTAAAATGCGTTGAAAAATTCGAACTACCTACAATTTTTTTGAAAAATACCTAATAAATTCTAAAAAATCTAATTAAGAAAAGTTTATAAACCAATTTTAATAAAAAAGATTTAATTAATTATTGTTAAATTTAATGTTTAATAAAAATCCTGAAAATAAAATATTTAAATAAAAGTCAAAATCCAAAACTTACTATTAGTAAAACTAAATTATATTTATCTAAACCTAAAATGATTTTTTGGGAATTATAATCTTACTTTTACTATTTTTAAATGACTTTCTAAAATTTAAAATTAAAATAATCCTAATAATTAATCTAGAAAATGAAAAAATACAAGACTTGTCTAAAAAAAACACTAATCTACTTTTGAGAAATATAAAATAAAAGAGAAAAAATGTGAGCAAAATAAGCCTAAATCTACCAATAAACCTACGGCTTTTTATTAATAAGCCAAAACAAACTGTCTATTAATACCAAGTGATCCACAGGTTTGACAAGAAAAACCCGATGGATCACTGGTTAACACACTAAGTCCCCCAACGATGGGTCGCGTGTTCGATCCCATGCCATAGCAGGTTTTTTTATCCTTTTTGCTTCGTTTTCAACTTGACTAGCAACCACTGACAAGCTTTATCTACAAGCATAACTTTAATTTTAACACTTCCAAACTAATATTAGGAGGGATCAAATTACAACAGTGGTGATATGATCATTTAAGACCCCTTTTTTAATGTAGTACTAACAGTGGCTTTTAAGCCCGTTATTTGTGGATTTATATAGTGATGTTTTATGAAATAGGGTCACCTCCAATATTAGTTGCTATTGGGGAGTCAGTGATAACAACAACAAAACCAAAAACAACAAAAATGTACCACTTGGATCAGTTCACCCTAAAGAAAGAAAAAAATACGAAGACAAGGAAAAAAAGATTGCTGAAACAAATTTCCAAATGGCCAGATTTTAAACTAACATAACTTGCAAATAAATAAGTGAATTTTCACAAAAGAGATACACACAAACCTAGATTAACCTACAAACCAGCTGTGGAAGTAATTGTCATGCAGAAAGACTCAGAATTAACCCCTATGAGCCTACTGGTGGTTTTTAAAAGATTTTTATGTTGAAATATTGGAACACACATACATGAAACTTATTCATATGACACCACAACCAATCTCAAACTCATTTGAATCATACTAACACCGGTATTGTAACACCCCACTTTCATAAGTGGACGGTTACGTGATAATTATGGCGTGTCATCCAAGCATGCAAGATAATATGTCCTAAAACATACATGACCAAAAAGGAAAACTGGAATCAAACATCGGCTCCAAAAACATCAACTCAAAACATGCATAAAGTAAATGAAGTTGAAGGACTAAAAGTGTCCAAGCAAGCATAAATATAGGAAGTGCAAAGGAAGAAAAGTCTAAGGTAGCTCCCATCCTATGCACGTACTCAATAGCTTATGTTTGTTTTTGGGTACCTAACGTATGGGACATGGAAAGTAAATTACAATTGAGCAACACGCTCAGTGAACAGATATATTAACATAAATAAAATAATTGAAACATAATAAAAGATCTGAAATGCAGCGGAATGAGTGTAAGTCCTGGAAACCTGGAATCATGTTTTCTAACGGTTTTATATCTTAAAATTCGTATGTTTAATCATGATAACGTGTTTAAATTCCAAAAGCCTATATAGGTCATGAAAGGTATCAACGTGCATGAAAACATAGAGGGGTGACCTCGTCATGCAATTAGAGGGGTTACCTCTAGTTATATTAGTCTGAGTGGAGGGATCAGCTCCATGCGACCTATGTACAGCACACACCACAGTCACCGTGTAAATATGATAAACATGTCCTAGGATGCACCCATTCCCTCCACATGATAATAATAATAATAATAATAATATTGGTCAAAACGTGAAGGTACGTCTCGAGCAATCACTCTCGTCGCGGAAGAGTCATAACACCAGTGCCTCAAGTGTTATGATTATGGTACCTCCATAGGCAGGTGAAACATGGCATGCGTGTATATAGCTTAGGCAATTTAAAATCAAAGCATGGTAATCACTGAAAGGTTCAATGACATGTAAACTACTAGGGAAATCATATGGAAGCAAACGGGGAATCCTAATCATACATAGAAAAGGAATGTCCTTATTGAAGGACAAAATATATGTACCTTATGTCCAATGACGAAGAAGATGAAGGGCGGAAAGAAATCTACTCCGAATTCACGAATGCTACATAATAAAGGACGTGAATGAGTTGTGTGTTTCATGTATAAATTGCTGAGTATTACTTACTTTACTTGTTCTTGTCTTGTATTACTTGTTCTTGACACGTTTTACATGTTCTTGACTTGTTTTACATGTTCTTGACTTGTTTCACTGCTTCATGTGTTATCATGTATTTCTTAGTGATTTCATGTGTTCTTGATTCATGTGTAATGTGTTATTATACTTGATGTTTCATAAGGAGTAACTTTCTATAAAAAAATAGGTTTCTATATATAGGAACATTCCAAAATAGCAGGTTTCTATAAATAGTAAGTTTCCAAAAATAGAACGTTTCCATAATTAGTAAGTTTCCAAAAATAGAAAGTTTCCATAAATAGTATATTTCTATAAATTTCATGTTTACATAAATTAGTATGTTCCATAAATAGCATGTTTCCATAATTAGTATGTTTCCATAAATAGCATGTTTTCATAATTAGTAATAAGCTTGTTTAATAAGCATGTGATATAAGCTAAAGGTAAATAATTATATTTACAAGTGATGATTAATTAAATGTAATAATATAGTAAAGTTTATTAATAAATAATACTTTAGGTTAACATGATAATTATTAACTAATAATATAATACATGGTATATAAAAAATTATTAATTAATAATAGAACTTGATTTATATTAATAATAATTTACCATAACTTGATATTATGTAATTAAATTAAAGTAAGATGTTATTTTAACTAAACCATGGTTAACATGTAATAAAAGTAATTATGCTAAGTTCTTAATAAATTTAATAATGTACATGTAATTTATCATGAATAATTATATGCATAATTATTATAATGTATAGTTTATTTAATTAATAGCCATGTAAATTTTCATGATTAATAAATTATATCCTAAGTCTTGATTAATTAAATTAACTATAACATGATTATTAATATAACTTAATTAAAATAATAAAACTAATTTAGTAAAACTCTAAGCCAAACACACCCTTGTGTGTTATTCAGGTACCCGAGCCACACTGAGACACTAAACAATCTCGGTTGCACACAACAAAACCAAACAAACACCACAACCTCCCCCGGCTATGGTTCCGTGCCACCGACAGTGGCTTTTACAACTTTTCGTCTTCCTTACCCCTTGGCCGAGAGCAGGTACCCACCGGCTACAGCCGGTTTCCCACTAACTGCTCATAAGTCCCACCGAGGCATGAGCCTCGCTTGCCACTGCCTGAGTCAAACACCCCCCTGCGGGTGGTGTTGGTTTTGCTACTGAACCAACAAAACATCCACCGACCCACTGTGAGGTGTGGCTCGCCGAGTCACACCCACACCGAGAGCCTTGTGCTCTAGATTTCCGTACAAAAACAAACCAAAAACCCCTTCCAGCTTGTTTTTGTTACGGTTTCATAAATATTTCACATGTTCAATAATCAGTCTAAAATGAACTCGTGATTAAGGGAGAATTAGTAAAATAAATTTTTTAAAAAGATGATACCGGTTGTGACGATTAAATGAAGAAATAGCACGAGCACAAACCTCGAACAATAGATCAAACTCTTTTTCCCTCTCCCCTTTTCCTTGTTTTTGATGGCGGCCACAACAAAAAACAAAACCCTAGTGTTTATTTTATTTTCTTTCTAAAATTGAAATGAAAGTAAAAATTGTTTCCCCTGGTTGTTTAATTTGCTAAATGTGTCGGGCCTAAAGCCCTTTTCTCTTGTTTTCTTTTTTAGGCCGGCCAAAATACACTTTTAAAGTGTATGTTTCGTGTTCGTGATTTATTAATTTTCGTGTGTTGAAATTCGTAACGTGAGTTTGTGTTTAATCGCGTAATGATTTATTTATATATACGTAAATACTTGTTGTGTACATAATTAATAATATACGTAGTACCTGTCTTGGTACATTAAAAATTCATGATACGTGTCGTGTATTAATTAATTAAATTTTTTTAATTAATTTTTTTTTTCGTGTATTTAATGTTTTTGGTATTTTATGCGGGTTCTACAACTCTTCCCCTCTAAAAAGAATAATTCGTCATCGAATTAGAGACTTGATATGGCTGATAGGAACATGGACGTGATGTGGCTGAAGAGAACATGGGACGTGACATGGTTGAAAAGGACATATCCGGATTATGGAAGGAAATGAAGATAAGAAATCCAGATGGATTCCTCCGTTCTCCAAGTGGCTTCCCGCTTGGGATGGTTCCTCCAAAAGATCTTGACGAAAAGAATAATCTTGGTCTTCATGACCCTGTCTTGACTATACAAAAAAGTTTATGGTCCCTCAACTTAAGATAGATCTTCATGAATCTGATCGAGTGGATAAGAAATAACGTGAAGAGGGTACATTAAATGATACTATATGAAGTAACATGAAAAAAATGATATTAGTAACCTCTGAGCAATGATACGAGAGACATATTGTGTATGTAGTAGGTGATGAATTGTGAACGTGATACATGAACAATTGTGAACGTGATATGTGAACAATTATAAACTTGATACGTAGACATATGGTGAATGTGATACATGAAACATATGGTGAACGTGATACGTGAAACTTATCGTGAACGTGATACCTGAAACATACGGTGAACGTGATACGCCAAACAATACGAGACGAGACATGAAATGTGACGTGGAACACCTATCTAAGGATGTAAAACCATGCTAAACTTGAGTCTGGTCTCCCAAGCTTTCTACATCCCTTTCTAAAACGAAAAGTGAAATGTAAATCACGAGATAAAATACGATCATGAACGTGAACAATGTCGTGAACGTGAATGTGAAAAGAAAATCGTGAAATGGAACAAGGACGTAATCGTGTACAAGGTCATGATCGTGAACGTGAGACGTTAATGTGAGGGTCAACGTAAACGTGAATGTAAACATGAATGTGAACATAAATTTCTGTCTAATACAATTGTTGACGGAATACCGTGAAATCGTACGATTTCATGTTGAAATATCTTTGTCAACTGGTTAACTGCATGATTCTTACGGATAGGAAGGAAATGTGTAGACTTGGTCAATGATTTCCACGACCCAGGTAGCATCATGCTTCCTCTAAGTCTGTGCTAGTCTGGTAGCAAAATCTATGGAGATCTTGTCCCACTTCCATTCGGAAATTTCTAATGGTTGAAATAAACTACTAGCATGTTGGCGTTCTATCTTAACCTACTGGTATGTCAGACATTTATATATGAACATAATTGCATCTTGTTTCACACTGCTCCACAAAAATGTGGTTTGAGATCATGATACAATTTGTAGAACCTGGATACATAGAAATTTGAAAACTATGAGTCTTGGTAATTTAGACCTCTCTTAGCGTAGGATCTTCTGGAACATATAATTTAGTGTAGGATTCTCTCTTTACCCGTAAGCTAGTCATGGTAAACTAACCGTTAGAAACAACATGATTTAGAGTGTCACTTTAATCAGCCAAAATTCGTACTTGAAAAGTTCAGTGTGAAATTTATTCTGTCGTAGAATTTGTAACATAATGCAAAGATGGTCTTCGTTCCCTTCTCTAGACTTAGAGAAGGTCCAAATGTTAGCAATGAACATAGTGACGAACTTTTCAAAGAACTCATAAAATTCAATTTATCAAGTCCATAATTACAGCTGGGCATTCGTGAGACCAAAAGGCATAATCACGAATTTAGAATAATCATGACGTGTGCGAAAAGAAGTCACGGAAATGTCCTGCTCTTAACTCGTAAATGTTGGTATTTTTATCGTTAATCGATCTTGGAAAGTGCTTAGCACCTTGCAGTTGATAGTATAAATCATTAATGCGTGGAAAGGAATAACTATTACGATGGTGATCCCGTTCAATTTACGGTAGTCGATACATAAAAAATTTCATGCTGCCGTCCTTCTTCTTTGATAAACAAAAGCAGTAAATCTCATGGTGATACACTCGGAGAATAAAGCTTCGTTCCGGCAATTTTTGCAACTGATCCTTAAACTCCTTTAACTCAAAGAATCCATGCGATTAGGAGCCTTGGATGCTAGTCCTGCTCCCATAACATGCTCGATGCGCAACTCTATTCCACGGTTAGGAAGTATACCCCGAAGCTCTTCTAGAAATTCCTCTGAAAATTCAATATAAAGGCTGATCATGGATTTTAGAAACTACAAAAATCGCGTCATAAATGGTAGCTTGAAAATTTTCGTAGCCATGGGATAATAAGAACGTACTTGTAAAGAAGAAATAATTTGTATAGATCTTCCTGGTAGGGGACCATGATGAATGTATTCAAGGCTTGTGTATTGCCGAATATGACCCGATATGAGTGGAAATCAACCGTAGCGTGGATTGCTGCTAACCAGCTCATGCCTAAAATCATATCAGACTCGCACATGCCCAAATGGAAAGTGAGTTAGTAGAATGTATCTTGTCGTCAAACTGAAAGAATTTCTTTATACCTGGTGATACGAACTGTCTTTTCTAGGCGTGGTTATAGGTAATACATGATCAGGAAATGAAGGTGCACTATCAATACATGAAATAAACGTGGCAGATCTAATTGAATGTGTTTTACCCGTCTCACACAGAACGAACAATGATTGTCCAAACGTGAAAAATACGCCGGTGATGGTTCCTGAAATTTTAGTGGTCTGATTCACACATGGCACAACATGATAGGTATACCCCTTGGAGGGTACCGTAAATTACTAAGAAGATAGACCTGAATTATGTATTGACTCGTGCTTTGAGAAAGTATTCGTATGACATGTGTTTTGACTGGTGCCTTTACATGTGTCTCCAACAATATATGTGGGACATGCGTCTTGACTGATGTCTTAACATGAGTCTTCAAAAAATGTACGTGAGACATGTGTCTTGACGGATATCTTTACATGTGTCTTTAGAAAATGTACGTGAGACATGTGTCTTAACGGATGTTATGTGTCTTCATGAAATATACGTGAGACGTGTGTCTTGACGGATGTCTTGACATGTGTCTTCAGATGTGAAAACGAATAAAGTTGTAAGTTTTGGTCATAATGCCAGGATTGGCATATCGGTTGGACTGCTGACCCCTGTACTCCTAGTTACGTCCGTACCAGAGTTTCTGTCGTTATTGCCAGAGTATTTGTTGTCATGGTAATGGTCACTATTGCCTTGTCTGTTAGTTCCATGACGGTTATTATCATGACTGTGATTCATGTAACTATTCAGCTGAGTGGCCGGCTAGTACCGGTTCCCACTCATATACTTGAAAAGACAACTGAATGGCATGTGACATATAACTGTGAAGATAAAGACATGGAATGAAATTTTAACGTCTGGTGGATGAAGTATATTTCACGTATGGTCGTCTCGATCTAACTCCTTCGTCTCCATCTTGTAGAATATCCAAATTACGAGCAACATCAGCATTTTGTGGAATCTCTAAATTATGAGCAGCATCAACATCTTGTGGAATCTCCAATTTATGAGCAGCATCAGCATCTTGTAGAATTTCCAATGATTAGCAATACACATGGAATATGGTAATGTGATATACTTGAAATACGGTGCGTATAGTACACATGGAATATGGTACATGGAGTACACATGGAATACGCTACATGGAGTACATATGGAATACGGTACATGGAGTAACCTGGAATACAGTAAAAGAAGTACACATGAAGTACATTACATGAAGTATACATGGAATACACATGAGATGGCTGGCACGGGTGTGAACCATTTGACATGATCTGTAACACCCCACTTTGATAAGTGGACCGTTACGCGTGATTATGGCGTTTCCTCAAAACATGCAAGGTAATATGTACTAAAACATACAAGACCATAGGGAAAACCGGAATCAAACATCGGTTCCCAACATAAGCCCAAAACATAAATAAAGTAAATAAAATATGAATAACAAGACAAGCATAAGTATATGGGCAAAAAGGAGAAGAAGTCTATGGCAGCTTCCATCCTATGCACTTCTTCCCAACGCTCGAGTCCGTCCTTGGGTACCTGCCGTTTTGGGACATGGAAAGGAAAGTAACGGCTGAGCATAATGCTCAACGCACGGATATACGACATAGTATGATTGGCTGAAACATAAATAAGACTAATAGCAGTGGAATAATCTATGTTCTAAACAATCTGGATTTATGTTCATAAAACTGGTTTCATAGTTTGAAAAGACTTATGTTTCTATGAAAATCTGTATTAATTAGCCAAGTAATCCATATAGGTCATGAGGTTCCACCGTACATGAATACTTGGAGGGAAGACCTCGTCATGCAATTAGAGGGGTTACCTCTAATTAAATAGTCTGGGTAAGAGGGATCAACTCCTAGTGAAGGATGCAAGGCACACATCACATTCACTCTGTTGATACTGATAAACATGTAATTAGGATGCACCCATACGCCCCACAAGATAATATAATATAATGGCCAAAACTGAAAAGGGACGCCACGAGCAATCACTTCGCCGTGGGGAAGTCATAACACTAGTGCCTCTAGTGTTATGGTTATGGTACCTCCATAATTAAATGACACTAGTCATGCATGTATATGGCTTAGGCTCTTAATCTAACATAAGTATCAAACATATAAAACAAATACTGGTAAAATAGTTGGCTGTAGACGGGGAATCCTAATAAGGAAAGAATGTCCATACTGAAAGGACGGGAAATTCGTACCTTAAGTCCAGTGAACGAAGAAGACGAACGGAAGAGAGTCCTACTTCGATCTTACTAATGCTACATAAATAGTATACGTGTATAAATATTCGGATTACTGAGTACATAACTGATTTTATATCATGTCTTAGCTTGTTTTATATGTTCATGTCTTGTTTTAATAATTTTAACGTTATGTTGTGTTTATCATGTATTCTATATATTCTCATTAAGTATTACTTGTATTTCTTGTATTATTATTCTTGTGGTGTAATAATAAGTGACTTTCTAAAAATAGCAGGTTTCCTCAAATAGAAAGTTTCCAAAAATAGATTAACTTCTTAAAATAGATCAGTTTCTAAAAATAGAAAGTTTTCCAAAAACAGTAAGTTTCCTGAATTAGAAAGTTTCCATATTTAGAATTAAGCTGAATTAATATCATAAGTCATGTAGTTATAGTATAGTTTATTAATAAAAAAATTTTTTAATTAAATAAACTATAGGTTATACGATTTAATTAAATATAAGCATGATTTAATTAAATAAAAGTGTAAAAAATACTTAGGTTAAAACATGTATTAATACTATATTAATATAACCTAAGTCATGATTATTAATTAATTATATGCCATGTTTAATAATTAATTAATACTCTAATGTAAAATAAATAAATAAATACTTAGGTTAAAACATGTATTACTTAATAATAATAATAACCTAAGTTTCATGTTTAATTAAATTAATTATAAGTCATGTATTAATTAATTTAATTATCTTAAAAATAATATACTTGTAAAATTAATTAGACTTGTAAAAATAAATCATGAACCGAACGCGTGTGTCATTTAATTAAAACATGTCGTGAACCAGATCCGTGAAAACCCATGAACCGGTCCGAACTAAACACCCCTAAAAACAGTGGCAAACTAGCTGAGCCGGTTGCCCTGTTTTCGTTATGTTGCCACTGGCTTAAGCCGGTGGTCTTTGTTTCCCCTGCTCTCGGCTAGCCGCTGACCACAAGGGTTCCCACCGGCTGTTGCCGGTGGTTCCCCCTGCCTGCGCTACGTCCCCCTGCTTGACCAACCTAGACACCGGCTGGGCCGGTGGTGTTGGTTTGCTTGCTGCCGAGACCCACATAAACCACAAGGACACCCCCGACACAAGGCGGGGTGCCTTATACCAGCTGTCGACCGAACACCGACACCACCGAGTCATAGATCTCGGTTGGTGGTCGTCACAAGAACACGCCGAGAGCCATGGGGCTCTGGGTTTGTGTGTCGGCCGAAACAACCAACCCGAAAACACCCTTAATCTTTACCCCTTGATCCCATGTCATGTTTTTATCCATGTTTCTATTTAATTAAAGTTCATGTTTCAATTAATTAATTAAAAGAAAAAAACAAAAGAGTTTACGGATTACCAAAACACGTGGAATAAATGGGCAATGATTGCACGAACACACTCCTATGATTTCTTTAATCAAGATCAAACAAACACCTCTTGTGGTGTTGTGATGCCGCCGGCCAAGGAGCGAGACATAGAGATTTAGGGTTTTGTGATTTTATGAAAAACTCTGTAAATCAATTATTCCCTTATTTATTTATTTTAATAAAACGAAAACATGGGCTGGGCCCCTCCCTTCTCTTGTGCCGCGGTGTGTAGGGCCCACCACGAAGCCTTTCTCGTGTCTATTTTATTACGTGTTCGTGTGTTCGTGTTTACGTGTTACGCTATTATTAATTTCGTGTTATTATTAAGATTTGTACGTAACGATGTTTATCATATTAATAATATACGTAAATACATAATTATATATTCGTGATTCTTACGTTCATGATTTCATGATCGTGATTATAATTATTATTGATAATAATTATCGTGTACTAACACGTATTTAATACTTGTCGTAATTATAATACGTACATAACTTCTGTAATTACTAATCGTGACACGTGTTTATGCTATAAAAGGAAGGTTTTTAATATGTACGTACGTTACTAAGTGTACTGTTCATGGTAAAAGTATGCGGGTTTTACAACTCTTCCCCCTTAAAAAGAATAATTCGTCCCTAAATTATAGATAAAATAATTGAAAGAGTGATGGATGTAGATTTTACACTTTGTTTAGGAAAACAAAGGTAATTAGGGTAAGTACACAAGTGATTTAGGAAAACCACAAGTTATGACCCAAAGTGGGGATCGTTCTCAAGGAGGCTTGGTGTGTGTGTTAAGAGATGATTAATGATGTGATTATGATTACGAGAAAAGAAAATAGAAATGAGATTAGAAGAGAATGACGGTTACGATGACGAATTAAACTAAGACGATAAAGTCGTACACGTAAAACCGTAAAAAGTAGCAAAATAAAATATTTACCTTAAAAATTCCTAGAAAATTGCAATAAATCCTAAATAATTTAATTAGAGTTTAAAAAAAATCAAAAATCACTCAAACCTTTTATTTAATTAAATAATAATTTTTTAATGCTAATAAAAGCCCAAAAAATCAATTTAATTAACAAAAAGCCCAAAATGAGATTTTTCAATTGTAAACCTCTAAAATGACTTAACTAAATTTAAAACTATTTTTGAAAATTTTAAAATTAATTAAAACTATTTAAAAACAATTAAAAACTATTTAAACTTAGAATAATTATAAAAATTAATCTAAGGACAATAAAAATATTCTAAAAATTGTAAAATTCCTAACTTAAAGTATTTAACCTAAAAAATATAAAAACTTGAAAAATATAAATTTTAATTTTTAATAATAAAATAATAAAAAAATAATATTAAAAATCCAAAATTTATAAAAGATTCTAAAAAGTTGAAAACTAGCTTATTTTAACCTAATAAACACAGAAATGAAGTTGAAATTACCTAAATACCCCTAATAGGCCTAGAATGGGCCAAAATTCCAAACAGTTAGCTTAATCGGTTTTTAAGGCCCAATAAGAAAAATGTTGTCCAAATAAGCCCAAAAGCTCCTATCTGACTCAAAATTTGATTTTAAACACAAAACTCTGAAGGCCCAAAAGCTAAAAATGAGTATAAGCTAGCTTATTTCAAAGCAGCTTATTCTTAATGGGCTATTTGGCCCATTAAGCTATATGCTGATGCCATAAGCTCAAATTAGACACACGAGCTTCTTTTGAGTTACTTAAGAGTTTTGTAAAAAGAAATTTGAAATAAGCACAAGGAATAAGCCTGAAAAAGCAATAAGCTATCTTCACAAAACGACAAAATAGTCGTTTTCGAGTTCTAGGCCACCCCAAGAGCTGATTCAAGTTTCAAAAGATTTTAAATGACTTAACTAAGCTTAATCAACAAAAAGTTTTTCAATAAGTTCACTCAATAAGCTAAAATAAGCAAATAAGCACTTAGTTAAAAGTCAACTTATGAGTTTTCTAGCAAAAAGTCAAAGTCAAGGTCTTATAAGCTCCAGTTCAAACCAATGGGTCAAATGAGGAAGATTGATCACAAAAAGTAAGTTGTTGCAGGTCTAGATAAGCCAATATGGCTTATTAATAAGCTGGATCAAAATTAACACTAGCAGGGGCTAGTTTTGGGTGTTGAGTAGTGGAAACTTTTTCCACTACTTGACTTAATTGACTTTTTGTCTTTGGTGACTTTTTTGTGGATTCAAGTTTCACAAAGGCACCCAAATGATCAGTTAATCATAAGGAGTCAATAGCAATCACAAAAACACAATCACAATCAGCCAATTAGCACAGTTAATTCAAAACATCAACAGATCTAACCCAGACATGAACAACAAGCAGTTATGAACTTATAAGCTGTTTAAGCAAATTTCAGCCAACCAAATTGCACCAAAAGCATACACAAGCTATAATAAACTCAAATGAACGAGTTTAAACAGGTTTCATGCAATGGTACAAGGCCTAAATCAAGATTCAAGCACAATAAGGTTACTGATGAACACTAACAAGCAGATTTTTACTTTTGCTGATATACTTGACCAACAAGCCAAATTCAAACACTCAAATCTATCACATAGGTTGTATTAACAATGATTTAACAACTTTTAGCCCAAAGCATGCATATACTCTAGATATTTCCAAAATCTTAGATCAAAATCAGTCAAATCCAACGAGATATAGCACAATGTTTGATTCAAGGGTTTAAGGCCAATAACTTGCAGGTTTTAGTTCTCAACCAAGTAAATAACAGATAACAAGTATAAACAACAACTTTCAACATGTAGGATATGTATATCTATGCTTATGTTTTAGAGAGAGAAAGAGATAGAGAGATGGTGAGAACACACACACTTAGAGAGATAAACTTATGTTTACCATATGAAAAAATGAATAACCACACCACCCTCTCCATCTAATGAGAGGGTTTATATACCAAGCCCATAAGATGGGCTTGGGCTTGCATTTGGGCCGTCCATACATAACATGGACTAGGCCTTTCCTTGTTTACTTAATGTAAGATATCTAGACTACGAGCTACAACTTAATATATTGTTAGAGTGACCGAATCTTCCTAAATATGTAAAAACATATTCCTAACAATCTCCCCCTAAGGGAGGTCACTCCAAACAAGGGCGTTACCCAAGTTACAATAATAAAATAAAGCTAGCATACTATGCTTGTCTTGAGCTCGTAGTCTTCGTCTTTCTTTTCTTTTTATTTTCAGGTGAACATGCTGATGTGATCTTTGATATCAATCTTTAGCATTAATCTCTTACCTTGAACTTGTGCATCCATCACTTGTGATCTTCGCAACTTTGTGACCTCACGTCCCACATACTTATACCTTTGTAATTCTTGAAAGCTTCAGAGTTCGTTACAGCGGAGGACTTAACGTTTAGGCTTTCTTGAATTAGATGAGGTATTAAGTGCATAAAGTATAAGCATGCGGGGACGACTTCTTCTTGGATCCTGCAACGCTACCGTCTTCAAATGCCGCAACATAAGTAGACACGAACGAAATGGCTTTGAACATTTCATTCTAATTCGGTAGCATTTTACCTCCGGTCGGTGAAGACCGTTGGACGATATTAGATATCGTACCCGTGACGGATAGTTTCAATTAAGTAACTTCCTGACAGGATTTCGCGAGTAAACCCGTTCTCTTTATTCGACCGTCCAAAGCTGACTGCGAACATAAAGATTGAATCATTTGGATAATAATATCCGCATGATTTGAAGCCGCTAATTCATGTTCCTGGAACAAGTGAAATTCAATTAAGAACCGCACCATCGTTGCTTTCCAGTTGTCATGAGCTTGATTCGTATAGAATCTTGCAAGTTACCTACCAAGTGCTGTTTGAGGTTAACACTAGAAGGATTTCCACTCATCACTGTGAACACTAAGGTAACACTCTGAGTGTTCTGGCAAGATCACTTAGATATTGCGTAGAGGCCTGAAACGTGTTTAAATTCAGTTAAGAATTAAACCACTGATGCTTTCCAGTTATCACAAGTTTGATTCATAAAGAATCGCACAAGTCACCTACCATGAGCTTTTTGATATTCGCTCAAGAAGGATTTCCATCTTCATTGTAAATACTTTCGTATTACTCGGATGTTCAGGCAGGATCATGAAGATTTTGCGTAGGACTCTTAAAATCATTCTTACTTTACACAGTGTGTGAAGAAGCAAGGAAATATGGAAGTGTGTCCTAATGAGATATTTGATGATCTCAAATGGCTCTACACTCGATCGTGCATTTTGGATTTTAGTGATCGGAGGCTGGAGAGGAGTGCCACCATTTCAATACCAATTTATTCGGAGTGAATAAATCAATAGATAATGTGTTGTCTCCGTGTGATTAAAACAAATACCTTTTGAGAGATATCTGAGTTAGCTGGAATGGGTTGTGCATTGCATCACTGGGTCTATGATGTCTTATCTTCAATATCAAGCATCATTAAAAATGATCTCAATAGCATATGTGTTGACCCGGTTTCTGCCTAAAGTTGTAAGGAGGGCTTCTTTCTTTACACCCTTTATCTTTACAATTCTTTTTCATTCTTCAACCCCTTCAATGCTTACCAATACGTCATAACTAGCACCTTGTTGTGATTGTTCCAGTGCTAACTTAAGTACTTGGTCGGCATTCAGCTACGTACACAATCTTTCTCCAACTTTCCTAAGGACTACTATTTCTAGCTATGGAATGTCCTTGGGAAGATTCCTCCGGTTCTGGAAGAATCATAGGACTTAACGTATCCTACCATCCTTATGTCACTACAATCTTCATCGTCGTGAAATAAATGGCTTTTGGGTAAGTATATGTCACCATGAAAATCCATTTTGATATGCAAATCCATTTTGCTCCCCCTAACATATGCCACGTTATTCGAAAACATTTCACACATGTCGGGAAGAGCCAGCACATTAAGTCAAACTATTTGTGATAATATCCCATATTAAATCACATTTTCTCCCCCATATTAAAAATATTAACCCAATCGATGTTTTTAATATCAATTGATTTAATGAAGTTTTATCAAAGGTTTTGGAAGAAAAGTGCAAGTCCATTTTATCTTCATGATACCATATGTATGAGATATGATACCGATTTGTAACATGATCACATATTCACCATATTAGAAAAGAATTGACAAGGTTGGACCTGATAGATGAGAACATCATATGATAAGATCAAATGGTTCTTGTCAGCATATGAGAACATCATTTGATGAGAACATCAAATGGTTCTCGTCACGTCTGAAGTCATCTCTTGACACCACATGTACGATTGGTATTGTTGTCTTGACACCAGTTAGTGAGCTTGGCACGTTCGACATCAAAGATTCTGAATGCTTGACAATTGCTCCCCCTCAATTGTTGACCCGTGTTCTATTGAAAGAGCCGTAGTCATCGTTTGAGTAGTCGCATTGTCAACACTTTTATTCACACAGACATAAACTATATCATAAGACATCACTTGCTTCAGAAGCAGATCATTTTGGCGTGAAACACGTTCTATTTTAAGTAAACTGTTTTCATAGGCATCATCCATTTCATTGAAAACACGTCTAACTTCTTCTATTTCCAAAAGCAAATCTTGATCAAGAGTACTAAGACAAGCTTTAACATTGTCTACAAACGGAACAATTTCGTTTCGGAACGCAGCTCTAGTGTGCTCAAAGTTCCAATCACCTTCCGTTATGGCCGAAGCCGTCGTACGTTCCAAAATGACCTTGTCAAAATCGGCTAAGTGTTGGTGTACCGCATTTAAGTTAACGGACGCCTTACTTACCGGTGGAATTAAATCCGTTTTAACAAGTGTAGGAGACGTACTAGGAAGGTTTTCATTTGACAAACTTTGGGGCACAAGAACTGTCAATTCAGCTAATTCCTTTTGTAAGCGAATGCGCGTCTTTTTCGAAAATTGATCTTTGTTATGTTGATCATAATCATTTGTATGGAATTTTGAAATCATTTTAGAATGAGTTTCATCCACAAGTGACTGTGTCTCCTCAGTACTACGAACAAAAGGTGCTTCTTTCGGTTTGCCAATTATGGTCATATCATAAAGACCGGGAATATGTTCCTGAGCTTGTTTTGCATAACCTAGATTAGGTGGTAAATCTTGAAGAGGCTTAAGTTCGAGTTCTTTAAATGATTTAGTTAAAAGATGAACCTTTTCTGTCGAAGCGTATTGTTTTAAAAGCTGTTGTTCTTTAAATTTAAGAAGTTTGGTAGCATTAATTTCCGATTCAACCTTTTTAGACTCGAGAGTTTTGAAATCAATTTTAAGTTTCTGAAAATCATTGACAACCGACTCTTTTGCTTTTAATTCATTCGAAAGATTAGCTTTTAATGATTCTATTTCTTTCAAGTGTTCAATCTTTTCAAAACGAAATTGGTCAAATTCAGAACATGTTATTTTCTATGCTTGAGGGACCATTTCAAAAGTTTTGACCTTTTCTTTATGCAACGCAAGCTCAGCAGTTAGGGTGGAATTCGTATCTATGGATTGTCTGAGTGCCATATGCATTTGATCAATAATATGTTTAGGCACCATGACCAAATCATGTTGAGCATAAGATTCCATACCCGTCGTAGCATTTGGTTGAGGTCCAATCAAATGTGTAGGTTTGGGTACCACATCATTTGAATTACTAGTTCCCCAATGCTGTTCGAGGTTGTCATTTTCATGCCCAACTTGATGTTGGTTATCATAAATATTATTAGATGTGGTTGGTACCTCACTGATGACATCAGAACCGTAGTGAGAGAGATTAGCAACGAGAGCAGCTTGGGCAGAGTGAATGTCATCACAATCCGAATCATATGCGTCAAGATCATCTGCTTGATAAGCTACATTAGAAGTAGAAACGACTGCAATGCCTTCAGTATCTGCTGCCACTGGGTCTGCAAGAAATGCCAACTCCTCTGAATCCAAAATCTTCCCCTTAGACTGAGCATCAACCAAATACATATTCTCACGAAACCATGCATCATCCCTCCTCCTTTTCGGCTGAGTGCATTCCCTAGCCATATGACCTTGTCCTCGGCAATTGTAGCAAGTCACAACCTTTTTAGGACCAATAGGACTCCAATTTCCACTAGCTTGCAAATTCACAACTTGATTATTCCCAGTCCTTGTAGGAGGTCCATATGAATTTTTCCTTCCCTGAATAGGTTGCACCGTCACTTGACCATCTTGAACAGTGGCTTGTTGTCGAGGATTTGATGAGGTGCGGAGCTGATTGTTTGTTGGTGGAAATCCTCTAGTTGCAACAAGTTTTGACAAGTAGGCTGTGAGACGGTTTAGAACATCAGCTGGCGTATCATTTGGAGTAAAGACCAGTGCTTGGATTGGTGGAAGTTCATTAGAGTAGAAAGCTTGTGCTGGTTGTGCTTCTATTGGAAAATATCATTGCTGAGGAGTATAGCCCATTGGAGAAGTGTTCGCTTGTGATGGTGATGTCTGATATGGTGGTTGCTGTGGAAAAGATTGTTGATGAAAACTTTGTTGAAATGCTTGTTGTGGGATCATTGGTGGTTGAAAAGATGGTTGCTGATAGGTGTGTGGTGGTGGTTGCTGCAAGTATGATGGTTGTTGATAAGTATAAGCCATGTTTTGTTGAGAAGGATACATTGCAAGTGGATCATGAACTTGAGGTGTAGACAACCGAGCCTCGATCACATGGCATTCGTGTTGTTGAAGAAAATCTTGAAGTTGATCCACATTGGTGTTATGCAAGTCCTTAGCCAATTTAACATCCGTCACGTATTTTTTCCATTCTGAAGGAAGAGTGTTCAAATACTTGTTGTTCAATTGAAAGGTAGGAATTGTCATGCCATAGATATTGAGCTCATTCAACAATAGGGTAAATCTCAGATAGTAGTCATTGAGAGTCTCCCCTGGCACATAGGCAAACTTATCAAAAGTATCATAAAGCTTACACTCTCGTTCTTGTTTTGTTAACGAAGTGCCTTGCATGAGAACACGAATTCTATCCCATAACTCTTTGGCAACTTTATGTTTGCTGACGAGTTTGTAGACATCTGGAGGAAGGGCTTGGAGAATGATGTTTGTAGCATACTTATCACATTTGTATTGAATCTTCATATCTCCAGTCAATTCACCTGTTGTGCGAGGACGAGTAGTTGTACCTTCCGTCACTGTACCATAATCTAATGGTCCATTGAGCACCGATGCCCAAATGAAATATCCATTCTCCTTGTTCAACATATAAAGTTCCATTCGGGAAGCCCATTCCTCATACATAATCTTCACCAACATTGGTGGACGATTATCCGTACCCGAGAGGATGGACTTATCCGTAAGAGATGTGTACTCCATTTCAATAAGTTAAGATTTACAAACGTTGATCGATCAACGAAAGAAAGTAAATGTGTTTGTTGTTGTGAGTTGAAGTCGAGAAACAATGTTAAAATCCCCTAAATGTGTTTGTTTTTTATATCGGAATGTTGATCGGAATAGTGATCGGAATATCAGTCGGAATAAGCCCTATCAGAATAACCTTGATCGGAATCTCCCAAATCGGAATAAACCCTAATCGAAATGTCAAAGATCGGAAAGTCCTAAATCGGAATGAACCAAATCGGAATGTGCCTTTCCGGAATGTGCCAAATCGGATGTCCCTTTTCGGAATGCCAAATCAAAATACCTAATCAGAATACCTAATCGGAATACCTGATCAGAATTTACCCAAAATCGGAATCCCTAAACCCTATTCCGATTACACTGATCGAAATGTCCTATAAACCCTTTTCCGATGACCTGATCGGAATAATTCCCACTTTTCTCGGAAAAACTCAACCAATTCGTGATTTTAAGCCAAAAAATTTGTGTTTTTAGCCAAAGTAACTATACCAAATCCCTACCACAACTATGTAGAAGATTTGTATCAAGAAAAAACCATCAAAAACACAAAAAAAAAATTTGATTCGTGTAAAAAATGGATCAAAATAAGCGTATGAATCAAGAACACAAACACATGAACAATACAATCATCCCATGGCTCTTGATACCATTTGTAGGATATGTAAACCTATGCTTATGTTTTTGAGAGAGAAAGAGATAGAGATGGTGAGAACACACACACTTAGAGAGAGAAACTTATGTTTACTATATGAAAAAATGAATAACCACACCACCCTCTCCATCTAAGGAGAGGGTTTATATACCAAGCCCATAAGATGTGCTTGGGCTTGCATTTGGGCCGTCCATACATAACATGGACTAGGCCTTTCCTTGTTTACTTAATGTAAGATATCTAGACTACGAGCTACAACTTAATATATTGTCGGAGTGACCAAATCTTCCTAAATACGTAAAAACGTATTTCTAACACAACAACACAATAGAAACTTATGATCTTAAACAGATAATCCCAAACACCCCTTATCTTTTTCAAATCAACTTTAAACAAGTATAAGTGTATTTGAAGACTACCTAAGCCCAATCAAACACATAAACAGATGTAATATGCAGTATTGAACAAGATTAGACCATAAATTCCACAAGAACACACGTAACGCACAAAATAACCAAAAAATCAAGATTTTAAGCAGATTTTGAGTAAAAAGGTGCAAACCTCATGGATGTACATCCACACCCACGAATTTTGAGCTTATGTGCTAGCAAGAAAAAGCACAAGCTTCCACACAAACTCATGCTAAGATTCAACAAGGTTAGAAGCAATTATATAAAAACATTAAAGTGACAAAGCCTTGATTAATGCAACTCTTGTACCCCACACTTGATTATCCCCAAGTTATAAGCCTTACAACACCTTGATATCATAATATCAGGGTGCTATGATCAGCTTTATAGCCCAAGAATTCCAAGGTGTACCAAGAAACTTAGCAAAATATCAAGATTATAGAAAAATGTGCAAACTTTTGCACACTCCTTGTGAAAACGTTTTGAGATTCAGGTTTTAGCAAAAAATAAACATAAACAAGCAGTAAAGATGAGTGGCACTTGACTTTTCTTCAAAGATTCAAACACAATTCATTCAATATGAAACTGGATTTACAGAACTTTGAACAAAGGAAAATTCAAGAGCAAATAAAAAATGTAGTATCCTAAGGCCTTTAAATAGGCTTACAAGTGAACTAGGAAAGCAGAAAAACGTGAAATCCTAGCTAATGAAGTTCCAGTTATGCCCTTGAGGGTTTGAATACTTTGAAGATCATGTGACTTGTTCTTGGCGTTTTGTTGTAGCTGGCAAGGTGTAAATGCATCCAAGGGCTTGTAACAAGCTTAAAAAGTAAGCTTCAATGTGGATGGTTGGATTGCTGTCCAAGTTTTGGCAGTTTGCACAAGAGTGTAGCAGGGGAATCTCATGTGGGGTTGATGGGTGATGTGGCAAGTAGTTTTAAGGTTGGGATGTGTTTATGAGACTCTTAATCATAAATCTGCACAATATTAGGGTTTAATTATTGGTAATTAACTAATGCCCAATTGGGATTATTAACATGAAGAACAAGGTTTTAATCTGTTTTTGGTTAGGATTATGTTTAAAAACGTATTTAGGCGCCAAGGTTATTTAATAAATAATCCGGATTAGTGGAGGGCTGAGGTGGATGAATGGTGAAGGGTGATTGGTGGAAATCAGGTAGTGGGGCACGTGTCATGTGCTGATAGGTCTAGGTAACTTATGTTGTCTACAAAGATTAACCCTCCATCTTTCAAACACCTTTCATTTGCAAATAAACTGGCCAAATCTTGATTTCTTTTGTATTTGAGGTTTCCAACTTCACACTTTTGCCCCAAATACTTTTCCAAAGTATTTTCAGGGGTATTTCTTGCCATTTTATGATTCTTGAAGGGCTGTTTTGGTATTTTCTTCAATGATAATGGTCTTGACTTGTTTGTTTGACTTCTTAGAGGACTGAATTTGCCAAGTCATGATTAATGAGTGACCATTTTCGCCTTTGTAACTTGAAGTCCTTCATCGTATGTTTAACTTTGAGGAGGACTAATATTGACAATTTAGTTTTGTTGAGGGACTAAAATTGCCAATTCTTCAAAGTGGAGGGCCCTTTTTGCAATATTGACAAACTTTAGGGACCAATATTTTAATTATGAAGATACAAGGATTTAAAGAGTCAATTCTTCAATATTGGAGGACCCTTCTTGCATAATCTTCAAATCTTCAAGGGTTTGTCTTGGAAAATTCTTCATTAGGGCTTGGTTCATTGTGCGGCTTCGTTTCCCGTGTTCGTTTTTGCATGATTCTTGTGATTTTTTGTCATTTTTCTCAATATCTGTATCTAAAATACACAAGCAACAAACACAAGCATATATTTGCCCATGTTTATGATATTTTATGCATTTAAAGCCCTTTTTGGACGATGAGACTATGTATAAAAGCAGTCTCATCACTCACCCATACTAAACCATTGTCGTGCCCTCACGCAATGCTAGAATAAAGTATCGTAGCACCTCCAAAATTCATTTTTTTCACATTTATTGAATGATAAACTAGCTACACTACTACTACTTCTACTTTCTTTTTAGACATAATGTATGATTTTCATCGCAAAATGGGACGTTTAGGTTCATAGAACAAGAACACGTGAATGCTTTGTTAGAAATAATTTCGTCGTCCTCGATTTTCACCCCAATTCCATGCCAAGCGTGCAACAAGATCATTGTGATTATAAGTTAGTAATGCTAACACTACTCATATGCCCTAATCACGTACTTATCCTCCCATTTTCCTAAGTTGTATCTCTTATATTTTATTTTGTCTTGAATGTTTCATGAGGATACATTGTTTGACTTATGCGATAATAGAGATTTAGGTCTAAAAATAGAGTCCTAACGGTGTAACCAAGACCATCAAATTAATAACCCCTCCTAATAGACAACGATGTCAAAAAATTAAGTCAACAAGAAGGATCGATAAACACGGTTTTATAACGTTTTTGAACATGAGACTTATTACCAAGACTTTTATACGCCCCCTAACGGAAGGGCCTTATTATCATAGGTTTACCTCCATCTTTTATTCAACTTTGCCGTGAAGCTTTTATTATGACTTCGGTATTGCCTTGCCTTTTATTATCCACCTCATCGGTGGTTTTATTAGCCAAAGACGTATATCCTCAAGCTAAGGCGAATTTTGGATCTTTAAAGCTTCAAAGATGAAGGCTTGATTCACTTTCAATTTTGCATAGATTTTTGGGCCTTGTGAGCTTCAAATTGTTTGCTTGATTTAGGTGAGCACTTGAAATCTTATTATTGGATGAAGCTTTTGATTATTCGGGTTGCCAATACTTCAAAACCGTGACGCTGGCGATACCTTAATGTCTTCCTAATTTAATTACATGGAAGCTACTAGAAAAGACTAGAAACCAACAATCAAGACTAAACCGCTAAGTCAATATTTATTAAGCAAAAAATATTTACAAGCGAAGGGAGAATTAGCAAACAACGAGAACACATGAGTTTTTGAAAGAATATGAGTACTCTACGTTTAGCATAGTAACTTATAATTAACTCTATCATTTCTCGTCCTCATTTAAGAGACTTAACCTAATGTGAAGTTAAGGAATCGAAGCTAAGTGCTCAACACGCACGGTCGAGTCAAAAATTACTCTTATTCTCGCCATCGGAAAACCTACATTCGTGTCTTCAAACACTTATAAAACATGATAAAATTTTAAAATTTGGCCATTTTTAGCCTTATTTTGCAACAAAATGATAAACAAAAAGATAAACTTTGGAAAGCGTGAAGGTTTGGTAAGGCAAGTATCTATTCACCCCCCATACTAAAGTTAAACATTGTCCTTAATGTTTCAAGTCTAGGGGTGCAAGCACCCCCATACTAGTGACGTAGTCGAATGCCTAATCTAGCATGGAAAGGGTGTAACCGTTAAATTTAAAGCCGTTTATGAAGTGTGCTATAAACCTAAGGTTAGAACATCAAAGGATATATCATGGATATTGAGAAATTCTTCAAAGCAAACGATCGAGTGCTCCTATAAAACAAACACGAGAGGCTCCAATCGTGAAGGTAATGATCATCAAAAATCCACAATTCACAAAAAATCACGGAAAAAAGGTTGAAAGGGCACAAATCCCCACACGTTACTACATTAGAAAGCGATAACATATACATAGAATAAGCATGGGACTCCCCCAAGAGGCACCTCGTTTTTGATTACCGAGTCATGAGCTCGACTCGATCCCCTCAATACTAATTATCATTGGGGAAGGTGATTTGGTCGAGGTAGTTCAAGGATGGTACTTCCCCGCCAAAGTAGTGCTTCAACCTATGTCCATTCACCATGAAATTAGGGCCATCATTTTGAGCTAGCTCGATGGTCCCATATGGAAAAACTCGAGTCACGGTGAATGGACCGGACCAACGGGATTTCAACTTACCGGAAAAGATTTTCAAACTAGAATTAAAAAGCAAAACTTGATCCCCAATGTTAAAAACCCGGTTTTTAATTTTTGAATCATGAAACTTTTCTTTTCTTTATAAATTAATGAATTTTCATAAGAAATATCCCTTAATTCATCCAATTCATTTAATTACATTTTCCGGTGTTTTCCCGCGGTCTCCATATCATTATTACAATGCTTTAGGGCCCAATAAGCCTTGTGTTCCAATTAAATTGGCAAGTGACAATTTTTACCATACACAAGCTTATAAGGAGGGCACCCAATGGGCGTCTTATGAGCGGTTTTAAAGGCCCATAAAGCATCGTCCAACTTATCCGACCAAGATTGTCGGTTTTCCCCAATCGATCTCTCCAAGATCCTCTTCAACGCTCGGTTTGAAACCTCGACTTGCCCACTCGTTTGTGGGTGATAAGCCCTAGAAAGACGATGTGTAACCCCATATTTCCTTAGGATCCTTTCGAATTGGTCGTTACAAAAATGGGTTCCACGATCGCTTATGATCGCACGAGCGGTTCCAAACCGAGAAAACAAGCTTTTCAAAAACTTGACTACCACACGAGCATCATTGGTGGGCAGAGCCTTAACTTCCATCCACTTAGATAGGTATTCAATGGCGACAAGGATGTACTTATTTCCACAAGATGATGGGAACGGCCCCATAAATTCAATGCCCCAAACGTTAAAGATCTCACACACTTGGATGATATTTTGTGGCATTTCATCCTTTTGTGAGGCTTTTCTATGTCATTGGCATGAGTCACACGACTTCACACGCTCATGTGCATCTCGTTAAATAGTAGGCCAAAAGAAACTGGCATCAAAGACCTTCTTAGCCGTGAGATTAGCACCGTGGTTACCACCCGTTGGTCCCTTGTGACAAGATCTAATGATGTTAGAAGCTTCGGTACCAAAGACACAACGTCGAATTATTTGATCCGCACAAGTTCGAAACAAGTAAGGGTCGTTCCAAAAATAGAACTTGACGTCACGAAAGTATTTTCGTTTTTCTTGAGTTGTCATAACCTTGATGATGAAGTTGCCCGCATGGTAATTTGCGATGTCCGCAAACCATGGGGTGGAAGAATCAAGCTTAGAATTCACTACACCAAGTGTCTCGAGCGGAAATGTTTCGGTGATTTCCTTGGGCTCGTAAACACTTTGGTGAGGATCTTCCAAACGAGAAAGATGATCGGCCGCTAGATTCTCGGCTCCTTTCTTATCAACAATTTTGTGATCAAATTCTTGAAGGAGGAGAATCCAAGGAAGTAATCTCGGCTTTGCATCTTCTTTAGACATAAGATACTTGATAGCCGAATGATCCGTATAGACTATGCATTTCGTCAAGACGAGATAAGGTCGAAATTTCTCAAATGCATACACCACGGCAAGGAATTCCTTCTCCGTTGTAGTGTATTTTAGTTGAGCCTCGGTCATCGTCTTGCTAGCATAGTGAATAGGCAAGAAGTTCTTTTCATGACGTTTCCCTGATACGGCCCCAATAGCGTAGTCACTAGCATCACACATGAAATAAAAGGGGAGGTTCCAATTGGGAGCAACAAGAATGGGAGCTTTGGTAAGTTTCCTCTTAAGGATTTCAAAGGCTCGTACATAATCTTCGTCAAAGAGAAAACGTGCATCTTTTTCGAGGAGATGTGTAATAGGTCGAGAGATCTTTGAAAAATCCTTGATAAATCGACGATAAAAGCCCACGTGGCCTAGGAAACTCCTAACTCCCTTAACGGTTTTGGGATGAGGTAATTTGGCGATGACGTCTACCTTAGCTTGATCTACCTCAATCTCCGCTTTCGAAACCTTGTGCCCTAAGACGATTCTACTTTAAACCATAAAATGACATTTTTCCCAATTAAGCACAAGGTTGGTTTCCTCACAACGCTTCAAGATTCTCTCAAGATTCGACACACATGAAGTGAACGAACTACCAAACACGGAAAAGTCATCCATGAAGACTTCCATCGTCTTCTCGATCATATCATGAAAAATAGCCATCATGCACCTTTGAAAGGTTCCCGGTGCATTGCAAAGTCCGAATGGCATTCTACGATAGGCAAACGTTCCATATGGACACGTAAACGTAGTTTTTTCTTGATCACGAGGATCAATGGGAATTTGGAAGTAACCGGAAAAACCATCTAAAAAGCAATAGAAATCGTTTCCCGCAAGACGCTCCAACATTTGGTCCATAAAGGGCAAGGGAAAATAGTCTTTTCGAGTGGCTTCATTCAACTTACGATAATCAATTCACACTCTCCATCCGGTCACGAGTCTAGTGGGAATTAACTCGTTGGCATCGTTTGGCACAACGGTCATTCCTCCATTTTTAGGGACACAATGAATAGGACTCACCCAAGGGCTATCGGAAATAGGGTAAATCATTCCCGCGTCAAGGAGATTTAGGACTTCCTTTTTGATGACGTCGTGAATTTTGGGGTTAACCCTCCTTTGACATTGAATTGCGGGTTTGTAATCCTCCTCCATTAAGATTTTGCGGGTACAAAATTTGGGATCGATCCCCTTAATGTCAGATAACTTCCACGCAATTGCCCCTTTGTGATCCTTTAGAACACCGACAAGTGCGGTTTTTCCATCATCCGAAAGTTCTTTCGCAATAATAACCGGCAACTTGTCGCCCTCCTCCAAAAATACATATTCGAGATGAGGAGGTAAATCTTTCAACTCGAGGATAGGTGGCTCCTCAATTGAAGATTTAGGCTCGATACTCAAAACCTCCACGGGTGGAGGAAATGGGAAATCGTTAAGAAACTCCTTGATAATAAGTACTCATCATTGTCTAGTTCTTCGTCACAAGTACGTGGAACATCGAATTATTCCAACGTAAAACCACCACCTTAAAATGAAGTGAAGGTTGGTGTCGAGTTATCAAGAATGGGATCTAACATAGTGGGATTGCCACTATTTTCATCATCACCAAAACCTAAAACTTCTTGTGAAAATTCCTCGCAAACAACGTCGATCATATCAACGAGGTTTATGGTTGCAACGGAATAAACATGAGAAATTTGAGAATTTTGAGTTGCGTTTATAACAAGTTCCTCGTCGTTGAAACGTAAGGTGATCTTTCTAGCATGCACATCGATTAAAGCCATAGAGGTATCTAAAAACGAACGACCTAAAATGAGAGGAACTTGAGGATCCGTGGGAATATCGACAACGATAAAGTGTACCGGATAATAGAACTTTCCCACTTTCACAAAAACGTCTTCCGCCAATCCACATGCGGGAATCGTGGATTGGTCGGCCAACTCGATAGACATTAGTGAAGGAGTAAGATCAGGAAGATTGAGCGACTTGAAGATTGCAAGTGGCATCAAGTTAATACTAGCACCAAGATCGGCCAAGGCATAACATTCTTCCATATCTTGGATTGCACAAGGGATCAAGAATTTACCGGGATCACCGACTTTTTGAGGTATGCGATTAAGATAAACTGATGAACAACTAGACAATTGTTGCAATTTCTCCTTGTTGTTCAACATAATCTTAAAGTTAGCGGCAAATCGAGGCATCATGACCAAAGCATCGACGAAACTCACATTAAAGTACAAATCACGAAACATTTTCATAAAAAGCTCAAATTGGTAATTATCGCGCTCTTGACGTTTCTCCTTCCTAAGTGTCGATGGATAGGGCAAAGGTGGTGTGGGATGAGTCATAAGCATAGCCTTTGGAATCTCGGGTTCCAAATGTGGTAATGGGTCAACCGTAGGTGTGGCATGAGCGGTACTTCGTGGAATTAGGACATGCTCCTTTTCGACCACCACCTCGGGTTCTTCCTCAATTGCATCCTCCGTAGGAGAAATGGTTGAGGAGTTGGTTCCTTGAGTGTCTTACCACTACGTATGGTAATCACTTTCATCTCTCCCTTAGGGTTCGATATGGTGTTGCTAGGAAGACTACTCGAAGACGATTTGCACATAATTGCCTCAAACATAGATGAAATTTTGTCCTCAAACATGGATTGCCTCTTCTCGGCCTTAATCATCTCTTGTTTTGTCTCATGTTGCCCTTGTTCCATTTTTTGTTGGTTTTGTTGTAACCTAGTTACATTTCCTTCCATTTTGTTTGTATGGATTTTAAGCTCATTTGCTAACTCATTTTTCAACTCCTTCTTCAAGTCGTTCTTAAACTCGGATCTTAGGCTAATGATTTCTCTTTGAATGTTGTCAAACATAGCATCGTTTCCATTAGCGTATTCAACAAATTCATTTGGAAGATCTTTTAAAGTTTGCAAACCTTTGTTGTTGTTTTGAAAATCACTTTGATTTTTGTTTGAAACTTGATTATTAGCCCCTTGATTCCCGTAGTTTCCTTTGTAATTGTTTTTGAAACCAACTTGATTGTTTCGATAGTTGTTAGCATTTTGATTTGAAGCAAAACCCGGTGGAGTCAATTGATTAGAGCGGGTAACTTGACCGTTTTGGTTGTAAGTTCCC